>OU696586.1:7426248-8090942 GCA_916048095.2 Sacculina carcini
AAATTATTTGTTTTACCATGACCTATATACAGGTGCAACCAAGTATTTCACAAATATATATATTTTCAGCACAAGTATAAGCACGGTGTATCAATTGGTATAAGACCAAGCCACCGACGAAAAAATAGTCGACCTCAAAGCAGTTATATAATTTTATCCAAAAACACTAGAAAGCGTCAATCCTATTGTGTCACACTTTTTTCACTATTGAAAGATAACATGTCGATAACGTCTTATCTGTAAACTTTTTCTGACATTTCCAACACGTAGAGTCAAAATATTAGTTCAACTATTAATGTACATTAAAAAATAAAACACACACACACATATATATGATGAACGATGAACACACATCTTTTTACACTAACTTCCAGCTGACCATCACGAGGAGACGATCAATGATTCGACTAATTCCTGATGCGTCTCGATGACGCCAGTGCACACTAGTGTAAAAAACTTGTTAAGTTTTACCTTTAGTGACATAATTTATTCAAGCTTCAAATACCGACATGCAAGTCATACCTCTTGTGAATATATCCAGTGGCGGTGTTAGGTAGAGGTCTTTTGGTAAAGTATCGCCCTGGAATCAACTTGTTATAACAATATACTATTGTATGACAGCGAATATTTCCAAGTTGAAATTAATAAGTATTTGAGAAGGGCAGTGATATAAGAACGCTTAGTGTTTTAACCCTATGAACTTACCGACAAAAACCGGGCCTTACGCTTACATAAACAAATCTCACATTTGTATACACTAGACTGTGATTCAGACGTCAAAATCTGGCGTGTGTGACAGTACAGCTCTCTTTGTGCAAGGGTATCCACGATTCTGTTTTGTGTCTATTCTGCTATCGACAATCAACTTTTTAAACTATGATCATACTTGTAGACTGTGAAGGATACCTGCATAAGGATGACCGTAAAGAAATTGGACGAGTAGTGTTTATGATAATTGTCCTACATCCACTCCAAGCGAAAATTCAACACCGAGAGACAAGAACATTCTCTAGTTCTGACGCCGGCACTTCACGATTTAAACTTACATCACGTGCTGGCAATATGCACGGCGCAACTACCTGATCCATAGCCGGGCATCCGACAACGTCTACGTCAACCTATTGTGTACAGGTATGAACACTACATGGCACACGTTACTTGATCCAAAGCCTGGCGTCTAACGGTATCTACGCTGTCTCTACAATGTCTTTCGACTTTCCAAATCTACTCAACAACAATCTGATTCATAGTGTCCACACTCAAATATTGAAAACATCTCGTTCGCCTATTTGTCTATGAACATACGCGCGACAAATATATGTGATGGCTACAAACTGTTTTTGTACATTGACATGAATTAGTTCAAGTTTATGCAATGAATATATCATTGTAATAAGCTGAAAGTTTGCATGCAATGGTCAAACTCATAAAGTACTGAATAAAAAAAGTGAGCTCATAATACAATATAATAAATTCGTTATACAAATACCACTTTTAAAAGATTTGAATATAATTGAAAATGCAGTTGAAATAAAAAACTAAAATATATACACCAATTTAGAACTTTCACACCTACCTCTAACAACACCATGCATTTGATTTAGCAAACATAACAGTAGTGGTGCCATTCAAAAAGAACAAAATAGATCAGACCAAGAAAAAAAAAAAAAACTACACGTCGACGCAATATGAGACAACCGCAGAGCGCAATAAAATAATTATTAGAATACACACACACACACACACAATCAGTACAAAGATAACCAGGTAGAGATATAAAAACTGATTACAGTGCACAAAAATACCTGAGAACAAAAACAAGTAAAAGATGAGTGTGCACTTTGAGCGGCTAAATTTTAGCATAGGGTTTAAGACAATGTGGGATTAAAATATTTAGAGAACAAGTATGTGTACAGATATGAAGTGAAAGCGAAGAAAGATGGAGATAGAAGGATATGAGATGGAAGTGAATTATAGAAACGTGGGACAACAAATGACCAGGGATTTTCACACACTTTTCTGAGATATTGCAGATGATGCGAAATACGGACGTAGGGATTGGAGACTTGATATATTAAACGTACGATATATTTAGACTGATCTTCACCGGACATACTTCACCTGTACATCAACCGGTATGACACCTCGCGATATCAATGTATCAAATCAACACGTGATGAAAACACTAACCAAAAAGTAATGTGCGAATGTTTATACCGAAAACTATGTTTGAAAATGGATATCGACAGACATTTAGCAACGAAACGTTCAAAATTTCTTCCATATACAAACGTCGATCAATTCCCATGTATAAGCTATGTGATGATGATGGAAATTTGATTACCGGGACATTTTACTATCAAGAACTTCAACGTGTTTGAATACAACATGAATATTGTGCATTGTCTTTGCGACCGGTTTAGTCAAACCGTTTTTTATATATATTTCAAGTATGATTGAAAATTATTATATTCTCGTCTCTGCCAAACATCGACTTGGCGATCCCGATATAATGAGTATCGTGACATAAAATAGAAATAAAGGAAAAAAATAAAAGTTGGGCATAGAATAAAGAATAAATATAATAAGAAAAGAAGAATAAGAAATAAAAAATATAAGTTGGGTATAGAATAAAGAATAAATATAATAAGAAAGGAAGAATAAGAAATAAAACTAAAAGTTGGGTTGGGTCGGGTTAGGAATAGAATAAAGAAAAAAAAAAGTTGGGTTAGGTATACACACAAAGAAGTTAGGTTAGGTATACACAAAGAAGTTAGGTTAGGCATAGAATAAATATAATAAGAAAGGAAGAATAAGAAATAAAAAAAGTTAGGTTGGGCATAGAATAAATATAATAAGAAAGGAAGAATAAGAAAGAAAAAAAGTTAGGTTAGGTTAAGGTTAGGTATACACAAAAAAGTTAGGTTAGGTTAAAAAAAAAAAGTTAGGTTAGGTTAAAAAACAGTTAGGTTAGGTTGGAAAAAAGTTAGGTTAGGTTAAAAAAAAAGTTAGGTTAGGTTAAAAAAGTAAAAAAAGTTAGGTTAGGTTAAAAAAGTTAGGTAAAAAAAGTAAAAAAAGTTAGGTTAAGTGTGACGTCAGAGGGGGGTGACGTCAGAGGGGGGAGGGGCAAGGGGGATAATGTAAACAAATGTAACAAAGTGGTTAGGCCTTCTACTGTAATCTCTAACAGGCATCACACACACATACATACATTTCACCACTTACACAGCCAAGACTGCGTTGATATCCAAATACGCTAGCACTCACTCTCACAGGCACACACGCACAAGCATCCACACACATACACATTTTTACATTTACATTAGGTAGATTTAATATAGCGCCCTACACCTAGACTCTAGGTGTAGGTGTAGGTGTCTAGACTAGGGTGCTGCACACACACTTGCACACACATAGACACACACACACACAGACACACACACCAAAACAAACTGTGAAAGGTGGAGAGAGAGAAGAGAGAAAAGTACTTTATATTCATTGATAGTATATACAATGTTATATAAAGTATAATACGATTTCACCAAGAAAAATGCCTTATAGTGTCTTGAAGTGTTTTTTGAAAACAGGGGTAGAATTGATAGAGCGTAGTGGTGTGGAGAGCTTATTGTGAATACGGTCTCCGAAGATATTTAAACAGCAATTACAGTGATAATGTCTAGAACAGTGACTCTTAAACTTTTTTCTCTGATTCCACACTTTTTAATGAGCCATCTCTTCATTTTCCACAATAGCGATAATAAATTCCATAAAGTCTGTTGTTACATCAAAGTACATGTCAATAGGTCATTAGAAACAAATATAAACGAATTTGAATAGATAAAAGCACACATTTGTCGTTCTGTCCTACCTTTAGCTTACCACTTGATAACTCTTTCATTCCCCACCAGTGGGGAATTCCATAAGGTTACTTTACTTACTTACTTAAGGTTACTTTACTTACAATACTTTGTCTTGCAATAATTAATATATTGAAACAAATAAAAAAAAGTGTAACCTTAAGGAGAACTTAATTATTTGTGAAAGGAACTTGACTGTACGAGGATTATGGATTCGTACATGTATTATGACAAACTAATATTTTATTTGTAATTTGTTTCTATTTCATACTTGTGTATTAATTTCAAACATCGATATATTTTGTTTTTGTCAACTCTACTGAATTTTATCGGTACCATAGCCTCAAATGAGCTGATATAAATGTATAACAGAATCAAGCAAGGCATGTGGATTTGTATAGTTTGTTACATAGACAAACGTGAGGGGAGTAGTTAAAATTTGTAAATATCACCTGATATATTGAAGTGTGACAAAGTAACAATTATGAAATGTATAATAGCATTCCAATGAGCGCCTCTCCTTTTGTTCTAGATTTGTGACAAATGATTGTTGTTCAAATGTTGTATCGCTGTGGCAATGATGTAGATTGTACTTCTGGTGGAGAGGGGCTAAAAATTTGAATATCATTTGTAATGTAGGAATACGAGTTGTGATATGGTTTAGAGCACTCACAAACGTCAGGGTACCTGCAATATTGTATATAAGGTATTAAGTGCAACGTCAAGTACATGCCGTGCATGTTGAGTATGTACGTCATGCTGACAAACGGTAGCTGAAGGCAGAGTGAAACAATTCAGCCTGCAGGGTTTCCTAATACCGAAACATAGAACAATATCATCGACTCATATCCGATTTACGAAAAAATTAGCAAGTAAATTTTCATGTTTCTATATTACTTATCAATTTTTTATTATGCAAACGTTCAAAATGTATTAAAACATTTATGTCAAGATGCACATTGCGATATGAAATGAATCAGTGTGCAACTTTTCATTTTGTTAGTGTGAAATTTACGTTTTGCAAGATTTCTGCAAAGTGCATTGTACGTTTGAATGTTGGTGGAAAAAGGTAATTCAGGGATCTACTTACTCACCCTCTACGAGCAACCTCCCAGGCGTCGTCCTGTACCTCTTGTTTGCCCTCTACTTTTCTACTCCCAAAAGTCATACTCCTCATTTTCGTCTGAACAAATTGTGCCTAGCCCACGTCTCTAATTTTCTCCATTTCGATAACACTAGCTCTCGTACTCTCCACATTATTATTTTTCTCTAGGCACCTGTCTTATCTAATAACATGTAATGTGTTCTGTATTGCTGTTTGTATAAACACTTGTTTTTTCTGTTAATATCATCAGTGCCATTTTTGCTAGCTCATATATTTTCCTGTACGAAATAGTACTCTTTTTGTAGTTACAGTGTGCGTTGCGATGCCGTCAATCGATTGCGATGATGTCACCGCCGTTGAATCACACACAGCTAGTATAGACGTATCGCGCAATCGCGCGCTGCAGGTTTGCAGAAGAAGCGCGCTAGCCTGAGTATGTATGCGTGCGTGTGTGTGCATGTGAGTCAGTGCGTGTATGCGCGTCTGTATGCGTGCGTATGCTTGTGCGTGTGTATGTACGCACAAGCAAGCGATGATCACGTAATCATCATTGTTGCTAGGCACTATTTGTACATGCGAACGTATGTGTGTACGATTATGAGATACTCGTATACTCGTATATGAGTATGCGTATATGCGTGAGTGTGTATGTGTATGTGAGTGTGTCATCACGTCATCATCACTGTTGCCATGCATCTATATGTAGCAATGTATCTTTTGTATATTGGTACGCGCGCATGTGTGTATGAATGTACATGTGTGTATTATTCGCGGATGTGTCATCGCTGTTATCACAAACATGTTCTTGGACATAGATAGCTTTACTATATAATGCGCTAACGGGGATGAGTGGGATGGTCTCTTGGTGTTCGCTGTGTGGTGTGGTCTTGTAGGCGCTGTCTTTTAATTGATCTGTGCGTCGAGAAATACATTGTCGTTTTCTTTTCGACATTTGATGCTACACTTTTTATATTGCATTTTATGCCCATTTTATGCACATCTGCTTTACTTGACGCTTTAAAAAATACATGTTTGTTTGCAGCTCTGCAATATCAAATGTCAGTATAAATCACAATTAAATGGGTGTTTATTATGTGGTCAAACAAACTAAAAGGTTAAAATCAGATTTGTATACTTCAACACTATTGTTTCAACACTATTGTTTTTACACTATTGTTTCCATAAAACTGTATTAGTAAAAGACTAGATGACGGAACTGTCAATATAAATTAAAACCTGATATTGTTTTTATGCAAATATGGTTAAAAATGGTTGAGTTATTATTGTATTAAATACACAACGCAGCATATAATTATGATCATCATTTATTTATTAGTTTCTTATTCTAAATCCTTCGAGCATTTAACTGTTTACTTTAAACAAAGCATTACGAGGAAAAAGTACAATTGCACACAACTTATTTAGTACGTAAATACATATTTACCTGCTTAAAATTGTCTTGAATATTTGCATGTAATTTTCGGCAATATATTTATAAAATATATTTGTAAACTGTAAACAAATTCTTGTCCGGTTCCAGAATATGTATTCAAGGGACAGGGACAGAATATGTATTGAAAGACAGGGACAGCGATGTCCCACTCGCGCCTACAAGACCACACCACTCGTAGACACGCCTCAGGAACGACTCTCCATTTCCCCTAGTTACAGTGGACCGACAATACACGTTACAGTCACCAACAAAGCTCAGCACACACGCACACCAACACACGCACATACACACACTCACATGCATACACACACGTGCACACCATATGCCTGTATAACCAGTGCTGCGCATACAGACACGCACACATTCACAAACAAACATCTACCGCTCGCGCAAGGACCACAGCCACACAAACATGCGCACACTTTCACTCGCGCTAACATACACACTTGCATACGGAAACATCATAGCCCAAACACACACACACACACACACACACACACACACACACACACACACACACACACACACACTAATGGCTCAGCAATATACCACACGCCCCCGTGATATATATATCAAAATTACAGATACGGTATACATTTTTCGCATTCAGACATATACTAAATGAATTAAAGTCAACATTTAAATTAAATTTTTGGCTCGTTTGTTTGAATTAACACTATTCATCCCTTATAAGTGTGAGGGCTCATTAACGAATTAACTATCCAATAGTATATTCATTTGCAGTATCTCAAATACCATTAATTTTTGTTTAAGCATACCCTGATTGAGCGTGTTTGATTCCTTCTTGAAATCGTGGAATACCCTAGCAACATTTTGGTCAGATCGCCCGGTATTTTGACTGAGCGTATCTAGGACGGCGGGCGATATTTAGAAAATGTGCTGATATTGGGCGATATTTTCTTGTCAGATTAAGATTAATCAGGGTCGCTGCGTGAATATCAAATCTTTATCGACAAAATTTAGATATGCACACACATCGGCACACTATTTATTAATTTAGTAATAAATTCCGATTTGAAGCAACCACAAGTATGTATAAATATGTTTCCGTGTGCGTGTGTGTGTGATGCAAGATGATGAAATAATTTGGGACCAAAAGATACACATAGCAATAAGTTATAATGCTTTTATTGTCTAGTACCTCACACACAAACTCAACCCGACACAAACTCAACCCCAAGTTAGTGATCATTTTTTGACGTAGAAGAGGAGGTACCTATTCTTCGTCCACACGCTTGACTCGCTGATGGGGGACACGTGCACGTCGTCGAACTTGACCCACTTCCCGCTTGCCTCGGAGTAACAGTCGGCGGTTGTTGGCGCTTGTTGGTGTTTGGCGCCTGTTGGCCTTGGCAATGCGATCCCTTTCCTGCTCCTGGTCTCACAGGCTTGAATTGAGGTGTCTTTGATGAATTGCAGCCTGATTTTTCTGCACCTCTAGAAGCCAATGGCTGGGCATCTTCTTTACATTGTGGCGCCTCTGGTTCTTTGCAATCCTGTCCCTTTCTCTTTCTTTATCAGCCTCGATTTGTCTTGGCGCCTTGCGCGGTTTGAGACCGCATTCTCTCCCCACTCGAGTTGCTTGTACTGCAGATCCTTCCTCCTGTGTTTTGCTGAGCGGGTCTTGGCCAATGTCCTGGCAAGAGATGATTTCCCCTTCTTGGGCATGATGAAGGATCAGTTGTTGGACCTTCTCTTCGTCGTCGTCTGCAAGATGAGGTCAGGTCGCGGAGGGCAGGTGAGATTCCTGGAAAAAGATTTAGAATTTCATTTCCTCTGTTGAATGAATGAACGAAAGTTATTCGACACTCACTTGGTCGTTGATGGCTGCCACGGGATTGAGGGTTGAGGCTAAATCCAAATCACCGGCCTTCTCGCTCTTGTCGACACGATCGAGATGAGGGGCGAATACGCGGGATGAGGGGCGAATCCGCGGGATCGGGATGAGGCCGAATCAGCGGGATGAGGCTAAATCCGCGGGATGAGGCCGAATCCGCGGGACGAGGCCGAATCCGCGGGATGAGGCCGGTGAGGGGAGATCACTGTCTCTTTGTAATTTCGTTTGGCTCTTCCTTCTTCGAAGATTTCTCTTGAAGATTGTTGTGAATGCGAGATGCGAGCTGCCGCCGACAAAACAAAAATCGACGGCGGCAGCGTTTGGCGGAAAACGGGAACGACGACAAATCCATCGATAAACAAACAAAAAAGTCCTCAAACAGACACAAATGAACTCAATGACCTTGAAAATGACCTTGGAGGTCAACAAAACCTAGCCTATGACCTTCTTGCATCCATTTTACCCCTAGGGACCAAGTTTCATCAAAATCGATCCAGTGGTTTAGGAGGAGATAGGGTAAACAGACACAAATGACCTCAATGACCTTGAAAATGACCTCGGAGGTCAACGAAACCTAGCCTAAGACCTTCTTGCATACATTTTACTTCTAGGGACTACGTTTCATCAAAATCGGTTCAGTGGTTTAGGAGGAGATAGGGTACAAAGAGACATTTAGACAATTTGCAATCAGTGTCTACGATGATTTTTACCATCAATTCGGACCTTCGGGCCGAATTGGATAAAACAAAAACAACACATGAAACCTGTATATATGGAAAATCAGCTGAGCTGCATGTATCAGAGTATCAGCGTAGCTACATGTATGAGAGAACCAGCGCAGCTACATGTATCAGAGTGAAAATTATAAGTCATTCCCACATTACACACATTTGTGATTTCAGTACAACCAGATTCATGGTCGAGTCGTCGGCGACTAAACCGGCTCCCCCACTGTTCTGCAGTGAGAAGGGTGGCTAGACAACCCACAGGTTTGAAAACAAAACCTGTTTCAAGGGCAGATGAGCTATCTGATCTACGGCCGTCTAGCATGTTCCAGTTTGCAAAAGTGTCTTCATTTTTGTATTTTTGCTTACTCCATGCTCGCTGTGATGTTTCTGTCAGTTGTGATTTTTCCGCACCTGTGTATACATATGTGCGCTATATTAAACATATGTTGTTGTTGTTGTTGTTGAAAATGTATAATCAGTGCTAAATAACCACATCGGTCATGAACCATCTCAAGCATTGGGAGAATTATATATTTTGCGATTCAAATATAGATTTATGCAAGCTATATTTATTTTTTAATCTTCATTTCTTCATTTTTAATCAACATTTTTTCCCAGTCTGTTTTCATTGAAGATGTATTTTTACTAAAACCCTCCTGTGTTAGACCTGCTGTCCCCCTCTATTAGTCCTGATGTCTCCCTCTTTTAGATTTGTGGCGTTTGGACTAAATGCCACAACCTAACAATGAAAAAGTAACTTTTTGTAACCTTGCAATTATTTTTCGTCATCCTATACAACTTGTTTACGGTATTTTAGGGAGCTTATGAAAAAGTGACCTTTGGTGAAAAAGTATCGAATAATGATTTATAACCCTAATTATCAGTGTATTTTATATTTGTATAGATGAGTATAGGTATATTTTCTAGCATAGGTTGCTGATTCCCAAGTGTTTAATCGTTTAAATGCTGCAACGTATCGCAAACGCCAACGACGCACTGTGTGATAGCCTCAGGCTCTTCAGCGACCAATTCACTGGAATTACACGGCAGAGTTTCTAATCTTGTTCGATTTGTACAGCTGCTTCAGGCTGTTTTTGCCGAGCACGTGTGTGGTTGTGCGCAAACTCGTGAAGTCTGCATGCAAACTATTAGTGAACCCTATGAATGAATGATGTGCAGTGGAAAGCGGCGCGCAAATTTTCGCTTCATTTTCTAGTTGAGATCACAGCCAACTTTGTAAACTATGGTGTCTGAACTTGATGCAGGATGTGAGAAGCGTGTGGCTGCTTGTTCAGCTCGCAATTGCAATGCGGTCAGTGGCGGATGCAGAAGTTTTCAAGAATGGAATTCAAGCATGTCATCATATAGATAATTATAGAGACATTATATATATACTCATCTTGTACCGGCACTGGGGGAGCCGACAACTGGTACTCCCTGGATTCGACGATGAACCAATGGCGCGTTGAGATACGGACAGAGAGGGGGATATTTGTTGAAATAAGTTGTTTTTCATTCATAGTGTGAAGCGCATAAGACGTTTTGTGCTTATCAGTAGCTTTGGTGTAGTTCCATATACTGGCAATATGACCAGTATATTCGGTTATAATTTAATACCTGATGTTTAGGCACTAAAAATCGCAAAATAGGGAGGCAAAAAGGCACGTGTAATCGTGTGGTGTAATCGTGTGTAGTGAGAGAGAGAGTGTGTGTGTATGAAAGATTGTGAGTGCGTGAACGTGTTAGTGTGTCTATGTGTGATCGTGTATAGTTGAATTGTATATTGCGTGCGAGAGTGTGTGAGCGAGTGTGTCTAGTTGTTTCGGTGTGTGTGTGTGTAGTTGTTTCGGTGTGTGTGTGTGTGTGTGTGTATGCGTTTGTGAATTGTCCATGCCCCGCAGCGGCGAGTGAATGACCGGCTCGCCGCTGATTGGTTGTTGCGGCGGGTGAGGACTGTGTGTGCGTGTGTGTGTGTCCGTGTGTGCTCCCGTGTGACACGGTGTGAGCGGAGAGTCGTGTTTGTGGTGCGATCGGAGTGTGACGTCTTGTAGGCGCGCGTGGGGCGGTGATGCCCACGCGCGCCTGTCTGTAATATATTTTAGTCTCTTCAGTTTTGTTACAAGCTATTTCGGCGTTTTTGTTTTGGAAATATTGTTTATCTGCGACCAGGCTTCAGCAGCGGAGATAGTGCCCTCCAGTATTTGCAGCGGCCTGAAGGACGTGGTGGAGGTGCTCGGCGGCGTGTCAGGTTAGTGTGCAGGGGGACGGCAGGAGAGCATGGTGCCGGCAGGAAGCTGCGGGGGAGCTGTGGCCGAGGGTTGCTCGTCGTCCCACTTGTACTGGTGTTGGACTCGTCGCCGGGCAGAATGAAGATCGCTGGTGGAGGCTGCTGGTTCTGGAGGGCAGGTGAGAGAAAGGAGCTGCTGAAGCCGGATGAGAAAACGAAGGAGTTGAGACGACGGCGTGGCCTGCATGTGCGGCGACGTAACGGCTGTCGCGGTAGGGTGCTGAAGAGCACCGGTGTCGACGGAAGCATGGTGGATGCTGGGGTCAAGGTGTTGTGCCCTGTCGTGGCAGCCGGTGATGAAGAGGACGGCAGGCTGCGGCGGAGCACTGAAGAGCACGGGCGGAGGCGGGAGCGTGGAGGATGCTGGGGCCTGCCGTGTTGCGCTTCGCCGCAGCCAAGGTGTGTGCGTCTGGTGGAGGCCGTCGTCGGGTTTGGTTGTTTTTGTTTGTTTGTTATGCGTTTTTTATTGTATGCTCTATAGTTCATGTTTCTGTAAAAACAGGTGGAGGTGTGGTGTAATCGTGTGTAGTGAGAGAGAGTGTGTGTGTGTGAAAGATTGTGAGTGCGTGAACGTGTTAGTGTGTCTATGTGTGATCGTGTATAGTTGAATTGTATATTGCGTGCGAGAGTGTGTGAGCGAGTGTGTCTAGTTGTTTCGGTGTGTGTGTGTGCAGTTGTTTCGGTGTGTGTGTGTGTGTGTGTGTGTGTATGCGTTTGTGAATTGTCCATGCCCCGCAGCGGCGAGTGAATGACCGGCTCGCCGCTGATTGGTTGTTGCGGCGGGTGAGGACTGTGTGTGTGTGTGTGTGTCCGTGTGTGCTCCCGTGTGACACGGTGTGAGCGGAGAGTCGTGTTTGTGGTGCGATCGGAGTGTGACGTCTTGTAGGCGCGCGTGGGGCGGTGATGCTCACGCGCGCCTGTCTGTAATATATTTTAGTCTCTTCAGTTTTGTTACAATAAAACAGCAAAATAGACAAATATTGGCATTTCTTAAAACTGAAACAAACATTATTATTGATCAATTAAGTTGCTCACACATAATAACCAATGTTTATACACATAAAAAATTATTTCAATGTTTTTAAGAGTTAAATTGCTTCGACGATCGTGGAACAGATACTTGAAGAGTTAAACATTGCTGCATTGATTTGATCGGAAGGGACTTCTTCAGTTGGGCTAATAAGCTTTCAAGCTTCCAATAGCCCGGCATTGTCTGTGTGTGTGTGATATTATATTGAGTTTTTCGTGTCAATACAATAAAATGTTGGCACCTTCTGAAAGTTCTTCTAGCCCGTTCGTTCACACTAGCTCCGCTCATGTACAAACCCTACATATACGGACGCAGGCATGCAGACATACAGTACATAATCCTCGCACAGACAACCAATAATTAATCCTCGCACAGACAAGCAATACTTAATTTATATTCAGTATTAACACAAAATATGCACATACAACTACAAGATCGAATTCAGCAACAATACACGCAGGAACTCACCGAGAGTGCATTGCTATACACGCAATACTCTGTCTCTGTCGACACGTGATCCATAGTATTCCACCCAGCAGAAGTAACATTAATTGTTCCCTGAGTGCGATCAAACATACAAACCCGCCTAGAGATACATCCGAAAACCGGATATCGGAAGCCGGGTACCGGAGATAAACGTCAATGTAGAATATTCAATATATGTCTAGCAACACTGTCTCAGTCATGTGAATGTGAAATCAAGTCTAGCTGTATCATCTCTGTATAATATATCTGTATACTAATTTACTTGAAATCCTTCGATATTAATTTATTATTTTTGTTTGATAAAATATTTATAATATTTATATTATTTATAATATTTATAATATTTATATTATTTATAATATTTATAATATTTATATTATTTATAATATTTATAATATTTATATTATTTATAATATTTTTAATATTTAAAATATTGTTTGATATTTTTGACAAATTAGCAAAATGAGCATTTATCTGGAAAAAACCCTAAAATAGGCAAATATAGGCGTTTATGGCATTTAGCCTGAACATCCGGTATTTAGTTATAAAAAAACTGTTTCCAGCAGTGCATATTTGCAATATGGGCCAATCCTCGGCGATGGAGATACGGTGCGATGCATATCAACGTTGACTTATATGGCACATTCCGTGGATGCATCTGATAGTGGCGTGTGTAGTGCCTGACAATAAAGCGAACAGGGTTCTATCTACGCCAATATTTACTCAGTTGTATGAAGCTCAGTGATTTTCAGACTACTGATGCTTACACGTGCAATTCAATTATTAAATAGCCCGACCTATCATATACCTGTAGTCATCAACTGTATGGTGTATATGTGCTATATCAGAGCTTTATAAGAGGCATATTAATTTGATCATGCATATATATTATTTTGAAGCGAATAATTCATTCGGCGGAACAAATTTGTTTTCTCCGGCTGTTGAACTCGTGAGAGAGTTACAATGGAGAGCCTAGCCTAACCTAGCCTACTTAACCTTTATCATCCAAGGTATATAAAGTATTGATATATTTCAGCCAACATTTACAGATCGTCTCGCATAGCCAACATATATATTCAGTGAAAATATTTATGCATTCGGGCAATGGGTTGTTGAGTTACAGTTATGTTCCCACGTGGGAACACTATGAACACAGCGATCGAAATGTACCGTATATTCTTGACATGTTGAAATCAGTACATAAATGATACAATCTGAGCTTCTATTGATCAAATAAGTTAATTTATACTGATCATCAACTAATAATGATATAAAACAATTATTTTGAGTCAATTCAATATTTTTTACGGAATTGTTATTCTTGTTAGGTTAGGTTAGGTTAGGTTAGGTTAACCTAACCTAGGTTAGGTTAACCTAACCTAACCTAACCCCAAGTCATTCTACTTTTCTGTTCACGGTCTATATTATTATTTGTCTCCTCGTGTTCTGAACTTAAAATCATACTCGTCATATTCTTCTGCTCTGCAAAAATTTGTGTTGTTTTTGCCCACGCCTCTAATTCCACCATTCAAACAGCATTAACACTAACTGTCATCTCTACATTCTTTTTTTGGCAGCAGACACCGTTGTTAGATATCACATAATGTGTAATGTATTCCTATAAATGTTTGTATCTTTTCTTTTAAATTTTTTTCGTAATATCATTTGTGTCATTTTTACTCGCTCATTTATTTTTCCCTCAATGAACTATTACTCTATTATTTTGTTAGCACCAGTTTTACTGTTTTGCGCGCCTCTGTTTTACTTGGCACTATATCAAATACACGTTTGTTTGTTTGTGAAATTGTCTTCTGACAATCTGCTTGCGGCATTGATAGCCTGCATCTACCAACCTACCTTTCATCTACCTGCATATAAGCATTGAGAGTCAACTGGCAGTTATGCTGCTCTACTTCCAGCTATATGTGTGCATGTCGTTGCATTATTCATCAGGCAGGCTGTTACTTCTCTTCTGAAATTCATATGGGAAATGGAATTATCTACGAGTTTATAATACAAGAGCCACACAACAGCTGCAGACAAACCGACAGTATTAGAGAACAATGACCAATACCATTCTACATCTTATTTATCTTACACATCTTAAACAATGTCGGTATGTGACCAAGACACGATCCAATATATGAACACTATGCCTATCTTAATTTTATTTGGGCACCAGAAAGTGGCTGCTTTAACTTGATGCTTGATACAACTTGATGCTTGATACCTACATGTATGCTGATTGCTGGAAATATTAACAGTATAGCTGTTTTTCCATTTACAAATACATACTTCGACATCACAGAGGAAATCAAAATGCTCTCTTCCACTGTCATATTTTCCAAAGCTGCATTTGATTTTGTCAGCCTGGCCGCACCAGCAGTTCTGTGTTCTTGAATTCGTCTAGTAGATTTGAAGTTGTGCTCGGCACGTGACTTCAATAGAGCGTACCACCACATAATTTTTCTAAATACACCTTATATCTAGCTATTCCAGAACAACAGCGAATAATGGTACTCGCGAATAATAATAATCATACACTCTTGTGTCCAGTGGAAACTAGCCAATGATCTTGTTCTATCCCTCTGCTCACCATCAGCATGTGTGGGAAATCATCATTATCGCATATTGTCTATATTTTGTTGCCTAATCTACAAACATTGGCTTGTCACGAATGAACATATTTGCTTAATGCCACACATTGAATGCCACCATTGATTCATCAATACCATGCTCGTACTTTTGAAAAATGTCATGCATCTTCAGGTTTTCATTCAGTACAAGATGGACAGGTTCATTTTAACCAATACATTTGTATGCTCTTTTCTCGCGCATAATTCTTGTTTTCCATCACATTCAGTTGACATGGATTGAACTCGCAACAGTGGCGGTGGACCACCGTTTTACGCGTCGCTCCAAAGTGAGCGTACGCTGAATAGGCTCCGACCACGGGAGTAGGCCAGGCGCGCCGAGAGGGATCGGGCTCCGCTCAGTGTGGCAAGAAAGAGTTGTGTGCCGCCACTGCAGAAAATGAGTGCAACGCTTCAATTTCCCTGCATATTGCTTAGAATTTAGTGAATTTCAAGGCCCAATGGAGCCTAGATTGTTATTGTCGTTTTGAGATTATAGTTTAGTTTTTTTCTAAATATGATTTTTAAGGCCTTTGACGTATTTTAGACAGTCTGGAAAATATAAATATATGTTTATTGGAGTGTTAATAACACCTTAGATATTCATTGCTTCACTTTGAACCAGAAATATGCGGGTTTAGCTGGATTGGATGTACTGGGATTCCGATGTTTTTCAACATACTAATATAAAAATTCGTTCCGACAACAATCATTTCAAAGATGATTAAGGCTCTTCTAGTGTGCTAGTATTTATATTTTTGAATTATTTCAATATATTTCGATTTTTGTCCCACCGACAAAACAATAATATATTTTGGTGTTTTTATTACAAAAACAATATTAACAAACACTGAATTATTAACACTTCTCACTGCGACACCGCAATCCTTTCTTCTCTCAAACCAACTAACTCTTCCCGACATTGTTGATTCGTCCGTTGCCATGGCAACCAGCTAGTCAACGATTACACAAATACACGAACTGTTAACGCAACACGCCCACCTGATCTGAAGATAAAAAAATACATACACACAACAATTCATACATAATCGTGCATCCATTGAGGAGGTCTCCTTTCTCGTATGGGATATTGCCTTTGAGGTTCTGTTGGTTCTTCATCAACCCTTTCATCATGTTCTTCTGAACAACCCGGATCAATTGGTGGAGTAATGCTTCGTACGTCCAACACGTGCCGTGGCACGCCGTCAACCGATATGTTGTTTTCTGAATTGATGTCAGTAACACAGCCTCTCCTCCAGCCAGTTGTGCATCTTGCCTGAGGCGGTTTCACCCAGACCTCGTCTCCAATGTTGATAGATTTATGCATTCTTCTGTGCTCCACGCTGGACACCGATGCCGGGTGTCTCCAGTTGTAACTGAATATAGATTTGTACGGTACACTGTCTTCCTTCAAGCCATGTTTGGTGTCATATTATACCAAAACACCGCTTCTTGTGGGCGTATGCCTCCTCGCTCTGCGATAGCCTTAATAGTTCTGTGGTTTCGTTCAATGATTACGTTCCCACTTGGCCTATATGCTGCCCTGAACCAACTCTTGATGTTCCACCTTTCAAAAAAACTCTTCAGTTGAGTAGATCTAAAAGCGGTCGAATTATCCAGTAATACTTGATTCACTGGTCCTCTCTCCAAAAACACCTCGTGCAAATTCTTAACGATACCTTCTGCCGTCTCTTTAACTAATTCATTCCATATGGATATGCGACTAGGTCCACAATCGATCAGCGTAAGATAAACTCCACCTCTGTAGTGCGTCACGTCGATCGCTATTCGCTTCCAATTGCCTTCAACTGATAAATGACCCGTGTCATGGTGAGCAGGTGCTAGGTCAATAGATTGACACCTCTCACACCGTTGCACTACATCCTTGACCTCATCTCGCGTAACATTTTCACCAACTTTCCTGGCCAGTTATAAGGTGTGATCAACCCCTACGTGGTGCATGTTATGTAATTCTTGAACGCTCACTGCACCCACATGATTCACTATATCATTGTTGCCCTTCATCTCGCTGTCATTCAACCATTGCCGCTTCATCCTTGTCAGTTCATCCGCCTTATTTTTCGCAGATGGCACAAGTTGTATTTCCACCTCCAACTAAAACTCATCAATCAGTTGCTTCATTGTGCACAATCTACGTTTCACAATCATCTCGGCTGCTCCTTTTGTACGGGGTCTTTTTTCCTCCGTCAAAGCCCTGTTAACCCAGCCTTGGACTGTGGCTGAGTCAGTGATTAGACTGATATGGCGTAAACCCCATTTCAATGCAAGATTTTAACCCTTTAATATTGCTTCTAGCTCCGCAACGTTGATATGATTGTAATCGTCTTTCTTTCTCAACCACGCAGCGTCCTCAACCACATCACCATGCATCCCAGCACTACTCCAATCGCTAAATTACTGGCATCACACCATACTACTCCATGCGTTGTCTTAGGAACACTCCACTTGCCTCTCACGGGATCCGATGCTTTAATCTTTTCGACTGCTTCACGTATAATCTTGGTTGCGCCATCTCCAATAGGATCATCCCAGTACACACCCTCCGCTTTTCTCTTGATGAAACTGCTGGCTGTTCTCAACCAACCAGCGACTGGATAGTGTCCCACCAATTTTACACATATAGATAACAGTTCCTTTCTCGTGACTGTATCAGGTATATCGGGGACCGTGTTTCCTCGCGAGAATTCCTATCTATCGAATCTATTTTTCTCAATCTTAGCCCCAGAGCTGTTCCTCCATCTAATTGTTCCGGCTCTTTTGTTGTCAGTCCAAATTTTTCCAAATGCTCAACCACCTCATCAACACTTACCATGGACCTATTAACGAGAATGTCATCGACGTATGAGCTTGTCGCGGCCTCGATTCTCTTGGACTTTGCCAGCACTGTTTTAAGAATTTTTGACATTATGCGAGGTGCGACACTCAAACCGAAGCCCAAGCGAGTAAGGCTGTATGTTTTACCGCGAAAATTCACCAGTTGATACTTTCTCAGTTCGTCGGCAACACAAATTTGCAAATAAGCCGACTTCAGGTCAACCAAAATCGGTTCTCCTTCTACTTGCCTCCACTCTCTAATCTTTTCTGCACATATATCAATCTCATCGCCACCCGTGTGACTTTCCACAAACTGATTCACCTCCCTGTAATCTAGCACAGGTCGTACCTTACCCTTATTTTTCTGTTCGACCGCCATCAGTGGCAAAATTCCATATTTGATTTGACTGGACCATGGCACGAGAATACCTTCGTCTGTCCACCTTTGTACCTCTCTCTCATATTCTTCTTTTCTCTGGGATGGTAATTCTTTCCTATAATTACTGACACAGTTCTTCAGTACAGGAGGACCTCTGTTATTCCAATGCAACCTGACGGTCCATCGTCTTCCATAAAATTGTCCATCAAAATCCTTATCTTTGATCTCACAGGCCGTTTCTGCTTGATTGAATTTTCTAGACACATTCGGCGACACTGTTGAACACTGGTTTCTGCAGAACACAACGTTTTCTCCATTCACGATCACTCCACCAAGTTCGGAAATGACATCCATTCCAAGCACAACATCTATATTATTAACAATTTCATCAATCACCATTGCCCGTCTTCTCAGACGACTTCCATTAACACACACATTTAGCCATGTCTCAACCCTACATCGCACCCTTCTTCCGTCGAACGCACTCACTGTGCCCCCATTCATGTACTGATTTACTAGTGACGTTTTCACCATGGTCATTGTACATCCTGTATCCACTAATGCACTCACTCTCTCTTCATCAACAAGCACGTCAATAATCGGCATTTGACAAGATTGCGCCTTTACAGAAGCGAAGGGATGACTGTTGGCGCACCAGCACCCCTTTCCTCGTTTCCCTGTTTCCTACGGCATTGGTATGACACATGACCTTCTCCACCGCACTTGAAACACCTGACGCGTCTTTTTTTCGTGCCCTCGCGCGCCATATGCGGCCCACCACACTCAAAACATTTCCCGCTAAAACTTGATCTTCGCTCGCCTATCTGGGTGTTGGACATTGCAGCAACATTTCCATTCACTTTTCCTGTGAGCACTCTCGCTCTGGTCAAGATATCGCTCATTGACAGCTCCAAGATGTCCTTAACTTGTTGCAGCTCTTTACTTGTGTGTTCTGGTAGTCCGTTCACAAAGGTCAACTTCAACATCTTCTCGAGAGCTTCTCCTTTGAATCCAGCTAGCCCAGCCAATCGGCGAATTTCGCTGGCAAACGCGTCCACTGGTTCGCCAGTCCATCGCACTTGCATCAGTTTCGCATGCGCCACAAACGGGCTATCAGAGAAGGCTTCTTTAAATTTGCTTTCAATTTCATCAGCATTTTTCTGATCAGTTTCTTCCATTTCCAGATATGTAGCGAGCGCATCACCTTCCAAATATAGCGGTAAAAGACTTGCCACTTCATCAACTTTCTGCAGCTTAGCAACCAACCTCACTTTCTTTATCCATACGACCACGTCGCCATTTCCGCTGAACGGTTTTATCATGCTTTCTGATATTCTTGAAATATCGCCGAAATAGCTTTTGGTGTTTTTATTACAAAAACAATATTAACAAACACTGAATTATTAACAATTCTCACTAAGACACCGCAATACCTTCTTCTCCCAAACCAACGAACTCTTCCCGACATTGTTGATTCGTCCGTTGCCATTGCAACCAACTAGTCAACGATTACACAAATACACGAACTGTTAACACAACAGATATATATCCAAGTAATATTTATTATTGCAATATTACTTTATGAAACTTATATTTATCAGAGCTAATCAACGCACTGTTACACCGACAGTAATGAACACGTTGGCTGAACTGCAACGTATTCGTGGACACAACACGAGGCTAACTGCCGACAATGGTACACTCATTCATACACCCCACTCTAGCACACGGACATACATACACGCTTACACAAGGATCATGTGTCACGAGCTTCACCGCGTGTAACCATGAACGTTCACACAGTTACACACCAACATACATACACGCTCACACAATGTTAACGCTACGCAAGTCTATCGTACATCAATGACTCACGCACGTGCAAACGTCATGGGCGTGCTGACACTACATATATACTGGCGCACTTATATTTTTGACACCTGCGTCTTCGTTGTTAGGTTAGGTTAGGTTAGGCTAGGTTAGTTACCATTTCTGCCGTCAGAGAGCGCTATTATCGTATTGGACGGAGCCAATGACGGATGGACGCCACCTAGATACATCTATACCTTTTACAATTTCATTTGTCCCAACTGAAATCCAAATTGTCCCAGCTGAAATCAAAATTGTACCATCTGAAATCAAAATTGTCCCAACTGAAATCAAAATTGTCCCAGCTAGAACAACAATGTATGTTATTGATTTTACATTTAATATCAAATGTAATTGTTATCAGTACATTTTATTGTATTTCGCATGTTAAGTTTAACATTAGTCGAAAAACGCAGACGTGTACTACTTACTGTGTACTATACAATTACCGTATTTGCCGGTGTATAAGTCGACTTTTTTCGATCAAAAATCGACCGAAAAAAATCGACCTCGACTTATACACCGAGTCATAAAATTTAACTTCGTATTCATCGCTTCAAATTTGATGGTAACCAAGGCCGTATCTCATGCAGCTCATTGTGCGTGGGTGTGCGTACGACAGGCTCATCAAACAGCGAGAAACTGAAGCATTATAAAGCACTCGTCGCATTCACACGCATCCTCAGCAAGAATTTCAAATATTTTCGCAACAATAACGGACATCGAAAGCCAGGTAGCGACGATGACTGCTAGGGGGAAGTACTGGGTATTGAGCGAATGTGTGAGTCATCGCCTAAACGCCTGGCGTATAGATCTGCGTATAGATCTGCGTATAATGGCGTATAGATCGCTCGCTACAAACTCGCGAATTTGAACAAATTTCGTCAATAAATATCGCATATTCCCGATTGAATTTTAAACTTTAATATAATGAAACAATTGAGCTCGACTTATACAAAGGATGTATCATAATATCGTAAATTTCCGACAAATTTTAGGGGGTCGACTTATACGAGTCGACTTATACACCGGCAAATACGGTATGTGCTATGTTATGTACTACAATTACAATGCAGATATGTACCGTATGTGCTTACTTTATGAGGAACTCTATCATCCAATATATCAGAGTCAGCGTATAGAGCCACTGTTCTCGGAGAGCACTCGCACACACACACATTCGTGCACACACACACACCTACATAAACATCATACTTTCAGAGACGGTACATTCCGTCTTATGGCAAGTGTTCAGGCATCACGTGCGAATAGCGCTTGTCGTTGTTAGCCATCTGTACAAAGTTTAATATAGTACGGCATATATTTTGTATATGTTGTCTATTTGTGTGTTGGAGGTAGTGTTAGTGTATGTATGTTGTATGCATGTGCTATGAGCGAGCGTAGTTTCTCCAAGGAGTGAGCTGTCGTTGGTGTGGGGATGCAGGGGGCTGGGCAGTGCCGCCACAGGGCAGTTGTTTGCATATAACATAAAAAACAATGTATTTGTATAGCGCTCACATAGGAACAAGCGCAAGGAGACAACAATGAGAAACAACAGTACACGATATCAAGATGTGAGAAAAGAAGTAGAAAATGCACAGAAAGGAAAAAAATGGAGATAAATAAAATGAAAATAAATAAAATCATAAGTAATTGTAAATTAGACTCATAGGGAAGCGTAAGGTGTAAGAGTGCGAGAAGTAGGATCAAAAGATTTAGCAAAAAGATATTTACGAAGTGAGGTGGAAAATCTACTGAAGGATGAAGAAGAAGTGATTGAGGAAAGAAGATCATTGTAGACCCGAGGTGCATAGAAAGAGGTATGGCGGCAAGGTGTAGGATGGAGCACAAAACGACAGGATTGATTAATTATTTTTTGAAGGATTTTCAGGGAAATGTTGGTAAGAATGTAGTGGAGTGAGCTGCAATAATCAGCACGAGAAAGAACAAGAGACTGTATTAATTTAATAGAAGAAGGTTGGTCTAAACAGGATCGAATAGGGTATAGACTGCGTAAGATCAAACGACAGGTGCGCGAACGTTCGTGCGTGTTTGTTAGTGAATGTGTTTTAGTGGGCCATGTTGCGTTGAGATTGTGTTGAGTTGTGATATCTTGCTTTTTTGCTTGAATTTAAGTGCACGCGCTGCTTGAATTCATTCAAATGGTTTCTTGTTGGCGCGCGTGAGACTGAAATGCCCCCGTACGCCCGTCTTCTAATATGTCTTTTGTCTTACATGTTGAGTGCTTTCACAAAATAACCATCCTCTAAGAGTGAGTAACCATATAACAGTTTACATTTGAACAGGTCCTCCTAACACTCTCAAGATATAACTATTGAGAGAAAACAATTAGATAAGTCATTGAATACTGGTCATTTCAGTTTGAAAATACTTAATTGCAATTGAGAAAGTGTTAAATTCGATTGGGACAAATATATATTTCAGTTGGGGCAATTTTGATTTCAGTTGGGACAATTTTGATTTCAGTTGGGACAATTTTGCTTTTAGTTGAGACAAATTTGATTTCAGTTGGGACAAATGAAATTGTAAAATATATATATTGTAATGTTGTGACTACTATTATTTATCTATCTAATATCCGTTGTGCGGCAGTGACCCTGCAATGAGGACGTTGGTGGTGTGTTGGGACCGCGTGTAGTTTGTGGTTGTGTTTGTATCGTTATATTTGATATTCTGTCGTGCAGATAATTTATTACATCGTTGTATGAAAATATCCAGGGTGTCAATTGGGTATTACAAATGGCGACGAGGTCAAAACAATAGTTTTTCATTGTTTTATCGAGTATCTGTCTGTTTGTTGTGAATCTATCTGTTATGATGAATCTATCACCGAACCAGCTGCCGAACTTCGATGTTCACACCGAACCAGTGGGTCCACGATGGACAAAACGGATTACTAGATTCGATAATTATCTTATTGCGAAGGACATTACCGACGTGAAGCGTCAATGTGCATTTTTGTTGCATTTTGCCGGGGAAGATTTGCATGAAATTTATCAGACACTCAACGTACCAGAACCAACACCGACCAGTGGTATGACTGCCTACGAGACAATGAAAAGTGCATTGAAAACGTACTTTGAACCGAAACGCAATGTGCACTACGAAATATACACGTTTCAATCCGCCAGACAAGAACCGAACGAATCACTAGATGAATTCGTCACCAGACTGCGGAAACTTGCGAAACATTGTGAGTTCACCAGCACCGACAGAGAGATCCAATACAGAATCATTCAAGGATGTGTGTCCGACAAATTGCGCCCCAAAAAGTGGCTCGAGGAGATGTCACTATCAGCGCTTCTATCTGCAGGCCGTGCAATGGAGAACGCAGAAAGGCAGGCGAGAGAGATTGAAACAACCGGAGTTTTGAGTTTGAGTTCAGAGTTCAGAGTTCAGATCTCCAGAGTTTGTGCTCGTAATGACCAGGAGCGCCAAAGTTATCGTAAGACACCCCAACATATCCATCGCAACCAACACTCGAATTCTACCATCTGTGGTGTTTGCGGCGGACATTATCCACATCCTGGAGGACAAAATTCGTGTCCAGCTCGCGGAAAAAAGTGCTACTCCTGCGGAAAGAGAAGCCACTTCAGCAAGATGGGTCGTCAGCGATCATCAGTCACAAACGGTCACCAACCACCAATCATCAGCGACCAACGTGCACAACGAAGCGTGACAACTAATCAGACTGACAGGGGGAGAAACGTCAGACAAATATCAGTCAACAGAGACTCTGATCAATCTACCTACAAGGATC
Source organism: Sacculina carcini (assembly GCA_916048095.2). Classification (NCBI taxonomy): domain Eukaryota; kingdom Metazoa; phylum Arthropoda; class Thecostraca; family Sacculinidae; genus Sacculina; species Sacculina carcini. Next base: position 7,450,550 of record OU696586.1, read on the forward strand.
ATGCTGAGTATGTGTTTTCAATCGAGCAACAATCTACAAAAACACCTATTGTTCATGTGTATATCTATGATCAGCCATTGCCAGTGCTCATCGACTCTGGAGCCAGCGCAAACGTACTCGAGAAAGGTGTCTATGACTCATTTCGACCAAGACCAAAACTTCGTTCGACCAACTCAAAATTGTACGCGTATGGATCGAGGACGCCGTTAAATGTTCTTGGAGCTGTTGATGTGCAATTGTCGAAGGGTGAGAAGTGTGTTGAAACATGTTTTTATGTGGTTAAATCTAACAACGATTCACTTATGGGCTATGAGACCGCCACGGAACTTGGTTTACTTCAGATAGTCCGTTCTGTGCAGCAACTGTCTGACAGTGTGATTCAGAGACTCCTGAAAGAGTATCATGTCGTCCAGGCAATCGGCAAGCTGAGAGGTCACCAAGTGAATATCCACGTCAACGAGAACGTAACACCAGTCGCTCAACCTCACCGAAGAATTCATTTTCACATGCGGAAAGCTGTGGAAGCTGAAATCGACTTATTGTTGGAACAAGACATCATTGAACCGGTATCTGGACTGTCACCTATCGTCTGTGTTCCCGAACCGAAAAATCGGCCAAAAATTCGCATTTGTGTCGACATGCGCTGCTCAAACATGTCAATTCAGCGTGAGTGCCATATCTCTCCAACAGTGGACGACATCATTCATGATCTTAATGGAGCCGGATATTTCAGTAAGATTGATCTTCGCAGCGGATATCACCAGCTAGAACTCCACCCAGAGCCGAGAAATCACCACATTTGCTACCCATGTTGGACATTTCCGATACAAACGACTGAATTTTGGCATCTGTTCTGCAGCAGAAGTTTTCCAAAGAACGATCGAGCAAGTTCTCGCCGGAATTCAAAACGTACGAAGTTTTGCAGACGACATCATAATCTACGGCAAGAGACAATCCGAACACGAACAAGCCTTACGCAATGTTATTCGTCGTCTTCACGAGAGTGGTTTAACTATTCAACCGAAGAAATGTGAGTTTGATGTACCATATCTGACATTTTATGGATTCAAATTTTCCAAAGAAGGCATATATGCAGAGTCCGCTAAGGTTAAAGCATTATCAATCATGCCAGCGCCATCAAACGTCGGCGAAGTGCGAAGCTTCTTGGGTATGACTACCTTTCACGCTTCATCAATAATTATGCTGACATCACTACACCTCTACGTGCTCTTACACAAAAATATACACCGTGGAAATGAAGCAGTGAAGAAGAATCGGCATTTCAGACGATCAAGACGAAATTATCTAGTCAATCAACTTTGTCGTATTTTGATCCGAGCAAGCACACATAAATAAATGTTGATGCTAGTCCACACGGCATAGCTGCTATCTTATCTCAGCGCAGTGCGGCACATGATGAAGTCACCGATATCGTAGCTTATGCTAGTCGAGCTCTATCACCCGTGGAACAGCGGTACTCTCAAACCGAACGAGAAACCATCGCCATCGTTGTGGTCAACCTGTCACCGTTGTAACCGATCACAAACCAGTTGAACTCATCTGGAACAACCCGAAATCCAAACCACCAGCAAGAATCGAGAGATGGGGACTCCGTCTTCAGCCATACGACATCCACATCAAGTACAAGACTGGAAAATCTAATCCAGCTGACTATATGTCCCGCCACCCTATCGACGACCTCACCAACTCATCTGAATCAAAGAATGCTGAAGAATATGTGAACTAAATCATCCAAAACGTAATCGCGAAGGCGATGAGGCTCGAAGAAGTGCAGTATCACGCCGCCCGTGATCCTACCATGATTCGTGTGACAGAGCTGATAGAGTCAATTAACTGGAAGATTGACCAATCAAATCCTTATGTCGATCAGCACTTCCTGAAGAGCATGCATAACGTCAGAGATGAACTTACCTTATCGTCCGACCGGGGAACCATTCTTCGAAGCAACAGAATCATAATACCACCGTGTCTACAAGACCGAGTGATCAGCCTGGCTCATGGTGGACATCAAGGCGTTGTGAAAGCCAAGAGTCTACTTCGTGAGAAAGTATGGTTTCCAGGTATAGACAAGAAAGTAGAAGACACCATCAGCAAATGCATGGCATGCCAATCAACCAGCAGCCCCAATAGGCCTGAGCCATTTTCAATGAGCAACCTGCCAATCCGACCATGGCGTAAAATGAGCGTTGATTTTATGGTTCATTTACCGAACGGCATATATCTGTTTGTCATCATTCACGACTATTCTCGATACCCGATATTGTATCCCACATCAAGTACCTCATTCAATGCCACAGCACCACTTCTGGACTCAGCATTCGCCATGTTTGGCACACCAAAGATCGTCAAGACAGACAATGGTCCACCATTTAATGGTCATCAATTCGAACTATTCAACTACCTCGGTTTTCAGCACCGTAAAGTAGCTCCCTTGTGGCCTAGAGCAAATGGGCACGTTGAACGATTCATGAAAACACTGAAACCAGGCTTGTCTGCAGCATCTGTAGAACAAAAACCTCTCCAACAAGCTTTGAATACGTTTCTACGACAATACCGATCTACAACTCATCCTTCTACTGGAAAGTCACCGTGTGAGTTGCTGTTTGGTAGGTCTGTGAGGTCTTTGTTACCTGAAAGTTTTCCACCAATGGATGACAACACAGTTCGCAATCACGACACCTCCGCGAATACCAAGATGCAATTTTATGCCGACAAAAGAAGCAAACATCAACGACTGAGAGTGGGAGATCGAGTCCTCGTACCAGCAATAAAAAAAGCTGACTCAAAATTTCATACCGACACCGTATACTGCCGATCGAGTGAAGGGTACAATGATAACCGCTCGACGCAAACATCAAACCGTGACGCGAAACAGTTCACTCTTCAAACCATGTCCAAACGTCAACCTGAACCGAACCACAGATTCGTCTGATCAAGAGGAGGAGGAAGGACTTGTGACACTGACCAGCGCCGACCACGTTCCGGGTTATCCAACAAGCGCTTAACAAGTTCCTGACCATCCGATGGAGGAAGCAGTCGGGCCGGAGGAGACTGTCCCTGCACCTCGTCGACCTACAAGACCACGACGCCCTCCAGAGAGATATAGAGAGTTGTTTTCAAAACGGGAGTGAATGTGATGTTGTGACTACTATTATTTATCTATGTAATATCCGTTGTGCGGTAGTGACCCCGCAATGAGGACGTTGGTGGTGTGTTGGGACCGCGTGTAGTTTGTGTTTGTGTTTGTATCGTTATATTTCATATTCTGTCGTGCAGATAATTTATTACATCGTTGTATGAAAATATCCAGGGTGTCAATTGGGTATTACATATATCACATATATTACATGTATCTAGGTAATCTCCTTCAATCTAGATATATCTAGGTGGCGTTGACGGAGCGCGCCTGTTTGCTCCGCCTCCTTTAGCCACGCGCACTTTGCAGCGACGTGTAAATAGGGTAGTGCCCAGTGGCGGCGCCAAGGTGGAAGGGGGACTTGGAAGGGCTAATTTGTCCATACAAATGCGCCGATCCCCCTGAAGCAACCAAAATCCTGACCATGAACATTTCGAGTGTAGTTTCTCATTAGATGTAGTGTAGATGTGAATTTGTATTGAGTGAGAGCGAGAGAGCAAATGTGTGTGCTTATATATATATATAAATTTACGCATTTGAACACAGCAATGGAAAGGCCAATGTTCGCGTGAATTTATGCATGGGCAAAGCCTCACGGCCCCGTCTTACACACCGCAGGTCCGGCCGCACGGGTTTTGCAGTCACCGCCAGCACAGAAACTGCACGGCTGCGCGCACACAAAACCCACAATGCGACAATTGGGCTATCCCTTTCGGAAACGAACTCAAACGTTTCACCTCGCCAGGGAAACGCGTGTGTGCTTGCTATGTTTAACTGGGCCGCTTACACCTGCTATAAATGTATGTCTGTATGTATGTGCGTATGCGCGGTGAAGTGAGGCCTGGGTTTGTTATGATTGGTCACTGGATTGGCTTTGTGTTTGAGTGTCTGAACTGTGCGTGTGTATGTGGTGTGTGCGTGTGTGTACGTGTATTGAAATGTGTGCGCAGTCAGTGTGTAGGAGACATTGACGAAGGATAGTGCTGAGAGAGTCCAGTTGGTGAAGACTGGTTGCATTGTGAATACTTTTGTATATATATATCTTTTTTGATTTTCATTTAATATAAATCAAATATTGCTACATTAGACCTGTTCAAAAACAACTTTTTTAATTTTTTACACTCTTGCACGATTTCCCATGTTTTTCGACCTGAAAAGGTTAAAAATTACAACGATTTTGTCTAAAGATCACTCCACTGAACTTATAAATATATGGAATATATGGCTTTCAAATACGTGTATATACGTATCTTGTCACAACCTTTGAGCACATCACTCCTGAGGATGTATACAGATTCATCACCCAGTCCAATAAACCAGCTGTAATCTCGACCCGATACACATTAGGTTGATTTCAGGCAGCTATCACTTTCTCACAGGATCGATAACTAGAATTATTAATACCATATTTGATGAAGGAAAACTTCCTGAATCGGAAAAGACAGCTGTCGTGACACAATTTTTGAAAAACGAGAATTTGGATTCTTTGAATTCTTTGAATTAATTTGGATTCTCGTTTTTCAACAATTGTTTCACGACAGCTGTCTTTCCCGATTCAGGAAAGTTTACTTCATCAAACATGGTATTAATAATTCTAGTTAACGATCCTGTGAGAAAGTGATAGCTGCCTGAAATGAATCTAGTAACCCAGCGAACTATAGACTCATATCAAATTTACTGTACCTGTCAAAGCTGATGGAAAGAGCCATTTGCGAACAGCTAACGGAATATATACAAGAACACAATCACTTATCTAACCAACAGGTCGCCTACCGAAACGGGCACTCAACAGAAACCGAAATATGCGAAATTTTCAATGAACTTATCAAATTCAGATCACCGAATATTACGGCAGTTTTGATACTTATCGACATATGGCAGCGTTCGATACAGTATTTCATCAAATTCTCCTTCAATACTTATTTTGGTGGTTTAATAATTATTAGAAGCTTTGGTGTGAGAGAATCCGCTCTTTCTCTCATAAAATTGTACTTATACGGGAGGGGAATGTTCGTCTCCATGGAAAATGATGTATCGATAACTGCTAGTCTAAATCAAGGAGTCCGCTTTTGTTCAACATGTACCTGGCAGATGTCTCTGAATACGTAAACCAAGCGGGAATAAGCCACTTATTATACGTGGATACACTCAGCTCACTGAATCACATGATCACCGAAAAGCAGGGTTTGAAAAAACCGTGTTTTAAAAAAACAAAAACCATGTATTTTTAGAAAAAAACAAAAAAACATTGTTTTTTTACTTATTTGGTTTTTTACACTTTGCACACACAAATCAAAAAAAGATTGTACCATGCAATTAAGTATACAGTTGAGCATATTTAGTACCACTTACCAAGACTTTTGTGAGTATTCAAAGAAGAAAAAAATAAAACCATAAAAATGTACACACAGGATCTTGAATTTAACTTTGTAGAATCTATAGGCAACGGAAGTTTTAAACCGCTTCCAATTGCGAAAGCAATCCTTTTTAAACACCCACATATGTTTGCAATGTCCAAACCAAATTTCCAGCGGTCTTATTTATGAAAAGCTAGTGACTAAAAATCGTTTTGTCCATGGAGGTTAATTCATGTTTTCTCAAAGTAAACACAGTTTTTTTTAACTCAGAGGTTTCTATAAATAGTGTTTTTCATAGAAACTTTAATGTTTTGTCGTAAAAATTTATGATTTCTCATAAATACCAACACAATGCTTCCTCAGCAAAAACCAAAAATGTTAATAAAATGTTTCCCATATCGTGCAAGCCCATAAAATCATGCCAAAAAGTAATATTTATGAAGATTTAAAACTGTATTAATGAACTCATTTACTAATTCTGAAAATATTTGATCATTCCTATATGAGAAAAATCATTTCTGTCAAAAAAAACAATTTAAAAAACATGTTTTTTATAAATAATACCACTTGGTTTAAACCAAACAAACCCTGCCGAAGAGCATTTAAAATCAAATCTCAAAAAATCATCTCTTATTACATTTCCTGGCAAAAGTTCTGCATCGTTCCCTGAAAACAACATAAAGAAATTATTTGAGTAAAACAATAATACATTTCCAATGATATCATGAATCAAGGTAGTGGGAGTTACCATGGTTGAATCTCTCAGTGTATTACCGCATATCAAGGAAGTAGTGCGAAAATGCAACTTTCATACCAGAAATATATACGCTATTAAGAATACCATAAGCAAAGGAAATATGATTATTTTAGTTAAAGGACTTATAATATGCTAGTTGGATTACTGTAATTCCATTCATTCAAATGCACTGAAGAAACAAATAAAGTTATTGCGGTCGATACAGAACAAATGCTCGAGATTGGTGTGCGATATTCCACGATACGAGCACATTACCCCAATTCTGAAAAATTGCATTGGCTGCCACTCGAGGGAAGTATTCAATGCAAACTCTGTTTGATGGCGCATAAAACACTCATGTAGGGATCTCCGGAATGCTTATCACATTATCTCAACGTGATTTTTTTATCTCAACATGAACTACGCAGCAGTCATGTTAAACTGGGTGAGCCAATGGCAGCGGACGAGAGATTTCTCGCCACCCGAACTTTTGAGTACGCAGCCCCTAGGATCTATAAATCACTGCCAAACTTTCTTCGAGAGCAAAGTTTGTTATCAACTTTCCGGAAACACTTGAAAACATTTCTCTTCGAAAAATTATATAGTTGATCGAAATATGTGTACATTTTATCAAAATGTATTTGTCATTAGTCTTCATGTTGTGTGTATATGTGATAAAACACATATGATATCTTGTGTTTATAACATTTGTCTGTCTTTCTAGGATGTATTGTGTTCTTCTTTAATTTTGTTCAATATTGTTGACCTGCAGCGCATCTGAAACTGTGAAAATTTGCTCTTTACAAGTACACATTACCTTACCTTACCTTAAAATATGTCTATACCCTGCCGCATTGGACATGATGTTTTCGCACCCGATACAGCAAGAATTACGCAATTTTGCCTTGCACCGCGCAGTTGTTTCACTTGAAACTGTGTGAAAGATGTGAGAAAAGAAGTAGAAAATAAACAGAAAGGAAAAATAATAATAATGGAGATAAATAAAATCAAAATAAATAAAAACATAAGTAATTGTAAATTAGAGTCATAGGGAAGCGTAAGGTGTAAGAGTGCGAGAAGTGGGATCAAAAGATTTAGCAAAAAGATATTTACGAAGTGAGGAGGAAAATCTAATAAAGGATGAAGAGGAAGTGATTGTAAGGAGCGTTAGATGGCGCCCCATGTTAAACACTGGACCAAGCCAGTCAACCACGAGACGTCTTGGTTTGCGGGTGTCATATTGCGAGTGTTTGTGAATACCATTATGTGTGTATGCTAAGCTCATCCAATACAGTGTAACCGTTCTGTCGACATTACATGGTGGCAGCCATGGAACGACTCACGCCAAGTATGAACTGGGATGATTAAGACCGAATGAACGCGATATCCATGTTCAAGCAGAAATGCGAGCTGTACTTTTCAGTTCAGAACATCTCGACGGATAAACAAGTGGACCACATACTTCTGTTTGCCGGGGAAACAGGCATAAGGATGTACAACTCCAGGACCATGACAGAGGAAGAACGACGCGATCCGCAGCATGTATGGGAACAGCTCACGAGACAAATCCAGCCTAGTACGAGTTTTCGCATCAGTCGCTTGGAATTGCAAAGATTTAGACAAGCACCAGACAAGAACATGACGAATTTCTTGTCACGGTGAAAACTGCAGGCACTAAAACGCCGTTTCAAGGATAATAGACGGACGGTGCTCGGAATTAGAGGATCGAATTAAAGACCAAGTAATCGCTGGCACCAAACACCCCGAGCTGCAAAAAAACTCATGCACGACACGCTTAAGCTATCCGAGGTAATAGATAGTGGCAGGACAGTCGAGGCATCGTTGACTCACATGGAGCAGCTATCCCGTATGAATACAGCAGACCAGCAGAAATATGACGCCGTGAAATGGAATGCAGCAACATCCGCGAGCAAGAAGGGCCTAGCAGGCAGACAGACAGACACACATCAGGCAGGCGACGCCGTCTGCACGCGCAGATCGGGTGATTGATTCAACGCGAGCAAGAAAGGCATGGCAGGCGCGTGGAAAGGCGGGCGCTCCGTCACATGCACGTATTGCGGAAGACAACATGAGCAGGGGCGGCGCAACTGCCACGCGTATGGCATAACATGTAATAATTGTGGTAGGCGGGATCATTGGGCTTCAATGTGTCAAGCAACGCGTCCGCGCAATGCACATGAAATCGAAAAGCATGACAAGGACATTGAAGTCGACAATCTTGTGTGCAAACTCCGCATCGACACCGTGGACGAAGTCGAAGGCACCGAACATGAAGTGTACACAAACCTGGATACTGAACGGTTTGGCACCGTGTTCAGCATGAAATACAAGGTGGATACCAGTGCTGCTGGCAATATTTTGCCATTGCGTATGTTCCAAAAATTGTTTCAGCGCGAGAAACCCGCCAGTGGCGACACCAGACCGTACCAGACCAGACCGCTCGGTGCTCACAGCGTACTATCATAAGTCAAGTAAACCAACGCATATCAGGCATTTCGGCCTTATGAGCTTGGTATGTCCACACGAAAATGGCAAAACCGCTACACTAGATTTATTTGTGGTCGACACAAAACGCCCGGCTCTCCTCGACTGGCCGTCGTGCAAGGCGCTCGATAATGTGCGGGTACGTCGACATGATAAGAACGAATCACCAACAAGCAGCCAGCTGGAAAAAACGTGCGTGTTGTACACCGTGAACGACCATAGTCTGCAAGACCAAGAGTCAATTGACCGAGTGCACAGTACAGATCAACTGAAGGCACAATACCCGGACAGGTTCGACACTATCGGACACATGCCCGGGAAGTACCGCATCGTTTTGCGACCCGGAGCCCAGCCGGTGGTAGATGCACCCAGCCAAGTACCCATCAAAGTAAAAAATGATTTACAGCAGACTCTTAACGAAATGGAAGCTCAAGGGATTATTGAGCGCGTAACAAAGCCAACCGAATGGGTGAACAGTCTCACGTGTACGCGCAAAGCAAACGGACGATTGAGAGTATGTCTGGACTTAAAGGACCTCAACAAATGCATCATGAGAACTCACCACCGCGCTCCCACACTTGATGAGATATCGCACCAGTTAGCCGGAGCTAAATTATTTAGTAAATTGGACACCAAGGACGGATACTGGTCAGTGGAATTGGATGATGCAAGCTCCGAACTCACGACGTTCAACACACCGTTCGGACGTTTCCCATACAACAGAATGCCATTCGGGTTGAGGATGTCGCGGGACGTATTCCAGCAAGAAATGGATGCAATACTCGAGCAATGCCCAGGTGCCATTGGCATTGCCGACGACGTTGTGGTGTACTCCACCACTGAAGAAGAAAACGGCATCCGTCTTCACAACTTGATGAAAGTAGCAAGACACTCGGGACTGACTTTTAACAGCAGTAAGTGCTTCATAAAGTGCAGTAGCGTCAAATTCTTCGGAGCAGTTTTTGACGCAAGCGGGAAACACCCAGACCCGGATAAAGTCAAAGACTTACAGGACATGAAGGAACCACGCAACAAGACTGAATTGCAAGAATTTCTGGGTTTGGCAACCTACCTGAGCCCGTTTATAAGCGGCCTGGCTGAGAAAACGGCACCACTGCGAGACTTGCTGCGAAAGGAGGCAATTTTCAACTGGCTACCCCAGCATGCAGCAGCTGTCGAGGACTTGAAGGAAGCAATATCGAAAGAAACGACGCTGTCATATTACGACACGCAAAAACTCACCGAAATCCAAGGAGACGCGTCCCAAAAAGGCTTGGGAGCCGTGCTCATCCAAGAAGGCAGGCCGATCGCATTCACATCCAAAGCCCTGACAGATGTCGAGAAACGATACGCAAACATTGAGAGAGAACTACTAGCAGTAGTTTTCGGATGTCGGAGATTCCATACGTATATATATGGTGGACCGGTGACGGTGTATAGCGATCATAAACCGCTGGAGATGATTCAGAAGAAACACCTTCATGCTGCCCCTCCTCGACTGCAAAGAATGCTTCTAGCACTGCAGCCATATGACTACGAGATCCAATACGCCAAGCCAGATGCCATTACAGCGGCCGACACACTGTCTAGAGCGCCAGGGGCATGTAACGATCATATCGATCTTGATGTGCAAGTCGACCACATCCATTTCGAACCACAGTGGATCAGAGATATTCGGAATGATACACAAAAGGACCTTGAGTTGCAAACACTCAGCGAGACAATAAACAGGGGATGGCCCGAAAGAATCGGAGACATCCGGGAGGATCAGCGTGCATACTGGCCATATCGGGACGAATTATCAATTGTGGATGGTGTAGTCATGAGAGGACAGCGCGTTGTCATCCCATCATCAAGAACATCCATGATCCTGAAGCAGTTGCACGGGGCACATCTGGGTGAAGAAAAGTGCATGCTGTTGGCTCGGGAATGTGTATTTTGGGTAAGGATCAACAAGGACTTAGAAGACATGTGCAAGAGCTGTCCTGTTTGTAACAAATTCGCAAAGGCGCCACGGAAGGAACCGTTACTACCACATGAGGTACCAACTCGACCCTGGCAAGTTGTTGGAGCCGATCTTTTCGATTGGGGTGGCAAGAAATACCTAGCCATCGCTGATTACTACTCGAAGTTTCCAATTGTACGGCGAATGCCTTCGTACTGCAGCTTGACTGCAGTGAAAGATGCACTTAAGCAGACATTTGCGGAATTTGGAATTCCCGAGAAGATGGTGAGCGACAACGGACCACAATTTAGTTCGCACGAGTTCGCACGTTTTACGGAAGAATGGAACATCCATCACATCAGCAGCTCGCCACACTACCCCCAGTCGAACGGCTTGATCGAACGCACAATACAAACGCTAAAGCAAACAATGACAAAGGTGAATGAGAGTGGAGATGACCTGCAGCTCGCTCTTTTGAATCTGAGGGCGACACCGATCGACAGGAAACTGCCCAGCCCTGCCGAGCTCCTGATGAACAGAAGACTGAGGGGTGTCCTTCCAGGCATCGTGAGCAACCAGAATATTGACCGAGATTTACACCGAGCGAGACTACAGGAGCGGCAAGACGAGCAGGCGACACATTACAATCGCTCGGCAGCAACTCGCCCCGATTTCAATACTGGAGAACCCATATACATCCGACAAGAGAACAACACATGGCAGCGGGGCAGAGTTGTCTCCAGATCAACCGAACACCCGAGGACATATCATTTCCTAACAGAATCCGGACGGATTTACGCCGAAGCAAAGGCTTCATAAGACCAGCTGACACCGCCACAGCATCGCCAAACAATGTCAGCGATGACCCAGGAACAAATGAAGATACGCGTTCTGGTACACTGTCGGAAGCACGAGCAGCGACGCCGGTGGTGTTGACTCAAAACGAATCTCCGCCGATCGTCTCAAGAGCAGGCCGTGCACTCCGTCCCCCGAGTAGATACTCTCCGTAGAGAGGGAGATGTAAGGAGCGTTAGATGGTGCCCCATGTCAAACAGTGGACCAAGCCAGTCACCCACGAGACGTCTTGGTTTGCTGGTGTCATATTGCGAGTGTTTGTGAATACCATTATGTGTGTATGCTAAGTTCATCCAATACAGTGTAACCGTTCTGTCGACATTACAGTGATTGAGGAAGGAAGATCATTGCAGGCGCATAGAAAGAAAAGGATTTTGCGGACCAAGGTGACTCGTTGATAGCGCGAGGACAGTATAAAGGACGATGAACACGAGAATTAAAGTCATTAGAAGAAACTAGAAGATCAAAAAGATAGGACGGGGAAGAGCTATTGTGCAGAATTTTATATATGAGACAACACAGCCGAAAATGAATCCTAGGAATGATGGGAAGCCAGTGGAATTGGAACAAGAATTAAGAGGTATGACGGCAAGGTGTAGGATGGAGCACAAAACGACAGGATTGATTAACTATTTTTTGAGGGATTTTCAGGGATTTGTTGGTAAGAATGTAGTGGAGTGAGCTGCAATAATCAAGACGAGAAAAAACAAGAGACTGTATTAATTTAATAGAAAAAGGCTGGTCTAAACAGAATCGAATAGGGTATAGACTGCGTAAAATCAAACGACAGGCGCGCGAAATAGAGACAGCATCGTTTGAAAAGGACAAGTTGGAATCGAAGATAGCACCCAAGTTTCGAACAGAGGAAGATACAGCGATTGGGAGTAATGGAGGAGAAATGCGCGGAGGGTGAAGGAGAAGAAATTCAGACTTAGAAGTGTTGAGAATGAGGCGACGAGAAGTGGTCCAGGACGTAATATCAGAGAGAATATCATTGAGAAGAGTGGCATGAGAGAAAGGACAAGGAATTAGGAGTTGTATGTCATCGGCATAAATATGGAAAGGAATATTGTATTTACGAAGGACAGGACAGAGTGAAGACATGTAAAAATTGAACGGAGTAGGACCCAAGATAGAACCTTGAGGGACTCCAGAAATAAGAGAAGCAGATTTTGAAACAGTTGAATTAAAGTTTACTAAAACAGTGCGACCAGAGAGATAGGATTTGAGGAGAGACAATGCTGACGAGGATAGACCCAGAGAAGAAAGATCATTGATAAGAATGGCATGATTGACAAGATCAAAGGCTAGAGACATATCGAGAAGAACAAGGAGAACTGAATGACGATAGGACAATTGAGATAAGATTTCATGAATAACTGAAATAAGGACGGATTCCGTAGAGTGACAGGAGCGAAAGCCAGATTGGAAAGGATGAAGGACCTGGGAAATAAGGGGAGACAACTGGGAAAAAATCGCTGATTCAAGGAGTTTCACACGCCGGTGGTGCCGGTGGCTAGTGCTTCACACGCCGGTGGTGTTATTGCTGAGTGTGATGATATCAACTGCACCTCATCGCTAGATGATATATACCATTTACATTTTGATTTAATCCATTTGCATTTGGATTTCATCCATTTGCATTTTGATTCGCTCCATTTGCATCTTGATTTAATCCATTTACATGTTAATTTAATCCATATGCATTTTGATTTAATCTATTTGCATTTTTGAGTATATATGGATGATTAGCTGCAATTAAGAAACAAAGATTCCTCTGATTGTGTATAAATTAGCAATTGGCAGCAGCATGAATGATATGCTGAGCAGAAATTTAGTGAAATATTATACGTCTTCATTGGTCACAGTTTTTCATTGTGCAAAGTCGCTGAAAATTTTATATACTATTTCGCCTGATTAATAAATAATGAAATATAACAAGACAAGTTTGCAGGATAGGAAAATCATAATTGATGCGTATAACAATGATCGCAATTGGATGGCAGTGGCTAAAACACTGGGCGTCAATGAGAAGACCGCCTATAAATGGTTGAAAAAACAACCAGGATTCACCACAGCAGCGGGGAGGAAAAAAATGAAAACAAAGGAAAAAAAACAATGTGAAGAAAATTCCCCAAATAGTCGAAACATGAACAACCGCTGTGGAGAAGAGACCGTCTTTCACACTGAGTGAGCTGCAGGCCATAGTCACAGCTAGTGATGCAAAAAACCGTTCTTTGGTTGCGGTTTTTTGCAAAAAAACCTGTTGTTTTAATTGTTTACGTTGTTATGGATTTTATAGAATTAGCCCCAATTGTCGTCGGATATTGGCTTTTAGTACATATACATGAGTTTTATTGACTTTTTGTACACCTTTAAGTGTCATATTTCAAGGATAATTTGATAATAGTACATAAAACAAAAATATTTATCAATAAATACCTCATGGGACTGTTTGAAAGTGCATCCGGGTCCGGTGGTTTAGGTTTCTTTCATTGAGAAAACCCGTGTTTTTAAAGATGGTTTTTATGATGAGGATATTTGAAATAATTTGTCAGCAGAACAAAACAAATTCCTTGAGTAATCATGTGTATTTTTCAAAAGAAACCATGTTTTTTTCAAAAGAAACCACGTTTTTTTTCAAAAGAAACCATGTTTTTTTTCAAAAGAAACCATGTTTTTTTCAAAAGAAACCATGATTTTTTCAAAAGAAACCATGTTATTTTCAAAAGAAACCATGTTATTTTCAAAAGAAACCATGTTTTTTCAAAAGAAACCATGTTTTTTATAAAAGAAACTATGTTTTTTAAATAAACCATATTTTTTATGAAATAAAGCAATGATGTTTATCAAATTGTTTTTAAATTCGTTATAATAATGTACAGATTCAGAAAATGTTGACAGCAGAACAATACAAGTTAATTGGTTGGTCAAGTGTTTTTTAACAAGGGTTTATTTAAACTAACGCTTCTTTAATGAAACAATGCTTTCTATGGATTATCTGATATCTTACCTTTGACAATTTCATTTGTCCTAACTGAGATCAAAGTTGTCCCAACTGAAATCAAAGTTGTCCCAACTGAAATCAAAGTTGTCCAAACTGAAATCAAAGTTGTCCCAACTGAAATCAAAGTTGTCCCAACTGAAATAAAAGTTGTCCCAACTGAAATCAAAGTTGTCCCAACTGAAATCAAAGTTGTCCCAACTGAAATCAAAGTTGTCACAACTGAAATCAAAGTTGTCCCAACTGAAATCAAAGTTGTCCCAACTGAAATCAAAGTTGTCCCAACTGAAATCAAAGTTGTCCCAACTGAAATCAAAATTGTCCTAACTGAAATGAAAGTTGTCCCAACTGAAATGAAAGTTGTCCCAACTGAAATCAAAATTGTTCCAGCTAGAACCACAATGTATGCTATTGATTTTACATTGAATATCAAACTGAATTGTTATTTGTTAAAGTACATTTTATTGTATTTCACATGAAAAGTTTAGCATTAGTCGTAAAACATAGATATGTACTACTTACTATGTACTATACAATTGTGGCTATGGTATGTAGTACAATTACAATGCAGATGTGTACCGTACGTACTTACTTTATGAGGAACTCCCAATATGAGGATCAGCCAATATATCAATGTCAGCGTATATACCACCAGCGCGTGTACTTAAATTCTAGCAACAAAGAAAGATATCACAACTCAACACAATCACAACGCAACATGACCCACTAAAACACCTTCACTAACAAACACGCACGAACGTTCTGCGCAAACAACTGCCCTATGGCGCGCACTGCCCCATGGCGCTCTGCCCACCCCCTGCATCCCCCTGCTCGCTCATAGCACGTGCATACAACATACATACACTCACACTACCTAGCAAACACAAATAGACACCATACACCAATATATATATACCGTACAAAATTAAACATAGTACAGATGGCTAGCAACGACAAGCGCTATACACACGTGATGCCTGAACACTTGCCATAAGACGAAAGGTACCGTCTCTGAAAGTGTGATGTTTCTGTAGATGTGTGTGTGTGTGTGTGTGTGTGCACGATTTGATCGCGAGTGCTCTCCGAGAACATTGGCTCTATACGCTGACACTGATATTGGCTGATAGAGTGCGCGCCATAGGGCAGTTGTTTGCGCAGAACGTTCGTGCGTGTTTGTTAGTGAAGGTGTTTTAGTGGGCAATGTTGCGTTGTGATTGTGTTGAGTTGTGATAGCTTGCTTTGTTCCTAGAATTTAAGTACACGCGCTGGTGGTATATACGCTGACATTGATATATTGGCTGATAGAATTCCTCATAAACTAAGTACGTACGGCACATATCTGCATTGTAATTGTAGTACATACCATAACACATAATTGTATAGTACATAGTAAGTAGTAAATATCTGTGTTTTACGACTAATGTTAAATTTTTCATGTGAAATACAAAAAATGTACCGATAACAATTAAGTTTGATATTAAATGTAAAATCAATAACATACATTGTGGTTCTAGCTGGGACAATTTTGATTTCAGTTGGGACTGTTAGGACAATATCCTAAATTTTCCTGACCAGACAATTCTTATATCCTATGCTTTTTTATTCTATATTCCCATTCTATATTTTCTTTCTTTCCATTATATGCTCTATTACATTACATTATTCATATATGTATATGTGTATGCATGTGTATGTGTATATATGTGCGTGTGTATGTTTCGTGTGCATGTGTATGTGTTTGTGTGTATGTGTGTATGTATGTGTTCAATTTTGCAAGCACCCATGTACCTTCTGTCGATTTGTGCTCCATATTTTTGTCCTCATACCGCTCTGTGTCTACACTTTATTACCCTGCTCCTGCTCGCGCCTTTGTCCTCGAAAGTGTGCTATTTTCAATACATGTTGTTGTTGTTGTTGTTGTTGTTGTTGTTGTTGTTGTTGTTGGGACAATTTTGATTTCAGTTGGGACAACTTTGATTTCAGTTGGGACAACTTTGATTTCAGTTGGGACAATTTTGATTTCAGTTGGGACAACTTCGATTTCAGTTGGGACAATTTCGATTTCAGTTGGGACAAATGAAATTGTAAAAGGTATAGAACAGTCTCTATGGAAGATAGATTTGATTGATGTGCGTTCAAATACCTTTTGTATACCAAGTAGCCTGCTGGTATAAGCGGCTGGTTAACCCACTTGATTTAAACTGTTGTTTTTAACCATGGTTTTTATTATAAAAAAAATTTCAACGGTTTTCGTAGATGTACAGACTTAGAAAAAAATTGGCGGCAGATCAAGGAAAGCTGAGCCAAATTTATTGGGTTTTTATAAGTAACCTGTTTTTAGAACTGGTCTTATGGATGATGGTTTATTTGATGTAGTTATTTGTTGTGTTCAAATACCTTTTTGTACATTAAGTATATTTCCTCAGTAATTTTTTTCCTACACGAAAATATTGACCGTTTTTATGGTCAGGATTGTCACTCTGATTAATGCTATTATTCGTAGTCTCATTAGGGAAACTAAGTTTGTGTGCATATTTGTAGTATTTGTGTATATATTTGCAGTGTTTGTACTTTGATATTTGCAAATAATTGATCTGCTGCATGAAATGATGAAACATAATATAATCAACGTAGTTCATTTCTGTTAGGAAAAAAGTAATATGTAAAAAATATAATATTATGCCACCTGTTGTTTTTTTAAAACAGTTTCAGATTTTAGCATATATCTTCCCTAAAAATTCCCATAATTATATCTTCCCTCAAAATGTCCTTCTCTCCGGCTGATCCTATTAATTTAAGAGCTATCTATCCTTATCTAGCTATCTATCTATCCTACTCATCATTTCTTCATGGCCAATTCCTATCTGATAAACATGCCATCACCATGCTATCCTTAAAAAACCTACATTAAATCCATCTGAATGCGCTAATTACCGTCCTATATCTCTTCTCAGCTTTCCTTCAAAACTCCTTGACTCAGCGATTTTTTCCCAGTTGTCTCCCCTTATTTCCCAGGTCCTTCAACGTTTCCAATCTGGCTTTCGCTCCTGTCACTATACGGAATCCGTCCTTATTTCAGCTACTCATGAAACCTTATCTAAATTTTTCAATCGTCTATCAGTTCTCCTTGTTCTTCTCGATATGTCTCTAGCCTTCAATCATGCCATTCTTATCAATGATCTTTCTTCTCTGGGTATATCTCCGTCAGCATTGTCTCTCCTCAAATCCTATCTCTCTGGTCGCACTTTTTCAGTAAACTTCAATTCAACTGTTTCAAAATATGCTTCTCTTATTTCTGGTGTCCCTCAAGGTTCTATCTTGGATCCTACTCTGTTCAATCTTAACATGTCTTCTCTTTGTCCTATCCTTTGTAAATACAACATTCCTTTCCATATTCATGTGGATGACATACTAAGCAATGATGAGAAACAGACAGCTTTTATTATTATTATTAATTACAGGCAAATCCAGTAGCATGGGAAGAGTGCAAGCACTATTACCACCCTAAGGTGGCCCCATGTACCGGAAGCGCCCAAAAAGCGCCCAAAGCTGATAAATATATGACATATATTCCTGAAAGGATGATAGCTGTATGTTCTTATCAGTAACAAATCAAAATAACAACAAGTCTGAACTACACAAGCCACCAACCAACAACAGAGATCAACCACGACGCCCTTTAGCATAAATGAAGCAAATGCGCAACCATTGTATATCTCCCCCTTCATGGACAAGCGATATACACATATTGCGTTAATGAGGAGAAAATATGATGTAGTCGTCAAATCGGCAATTCCGCCTAATGGTGCGCGTCGAACGGCGAACACCTCGATCAGCGGTAACCGGCGATCTGCCAGCAGGAGCGTCGCCACCCGCAACCTGGGGTGTTGGGTTGTCCACATCAGAAGAGGACTCCTCTGGACGCCTAGTTGACGGAATGGCTGGCGCCGGAGGTGATGCTGTAGGTCCAGCAGGGTGAGATACAGCAGAACGTTCGGCTACAGGTGATGTTATACCGCAGGCAGTATCCTGGTTAGGCGCACCGGTTACTGGTTAGGCGGACCGGTACTGTACTCGGTTGATGGTATTTCATCGTGTGAATAGTTCGACGATGGAGTAGACAGGAAGGTAGGGGGGCGCGGTGGTGGACAGCCAGGAGCGTACGGTGTAAAGCGGCGCAGGAACTTCCGATTCCTGTACGACAAACGACGAGAGCCGTCCATACATACGCCATACTAGTCATGTTGCCGCACTTCCACGATGATACCAGACCGGTCCCAACGTCGAGGGTGGTTGCCGATTTGGTTTTGGACGTACACATGGTCGCTCACTTTCAGCGGCGGTAGTCTGACGATGTGTTCAGACAGAACCTCATTTTGACGGATGAAGCCGCGTTCAATGCCTGTAGATCTACAGTACGACGCGGGCTGCCGTCTTTTTTCTCCATTGTCACCATGCGGGCACACCAGGTTACTGGGGAGCCGAGCGGGACGGGTTCGATGACGCCGAGGTGGACATCTCTGTCGATAGCAGCCTTCACGTCAGCACGCCAGTTCACTGGAACGGGAATCGGAGTGTGCACCGCGTGAGGTTTCACAGTGGGGTCCACATGAATGTGCAGTGATGAACCAGTCATCGATGGGAGGGGTTGATGTCCGCATGTGTTGAACACACTCTCACTGTAATATTGTAGGATGCATTTCTCTAGTCGCTCTCTGTTTGCTTCAACCAGGGCCATCGGCGGCCTTGCCGGTGTTTGTGGCGCGCTACGTCGACGAGGACAGTCACACGTGTGGGGCTCCTGTGTTGTCTGCTCTTGAACCGAATCTGCTGTTGCCAGGGCGGATACTGATGATGAACCACCAGCTTGTGGAAAATCGTGGGATGTGATACCAAGCTGTGCACACGCCTGCCGACTAAGATATAAAGCATTAGGTTTGTCTGCCTGAACGTGGCACAGTTGGTGAGTTACACGATGATCGCCGTTTTTGTCGGCCGCTCTTATAGTCAGAAAGACACCACCGAGAATTCGCAGCGCAGATCGATTAGCGCCACACAATTCTTGTCTAACAGGAACCAAACCGTGTGGGTGGATCCTGAGAGCATGCAGCAGCTGCGTGCCACAAACTGTGGTCCGTGCGCCTGTGTCAGCAATAGCGCTACAGTTTGTTGGACGATGAGATGGAGGCTGAACTTTTTATTGCTGGCACGCGTCCGTGCACACAGATATTTGCACTCGAACGCTGGGTTCGTTTTGAATACACGAAGCGTGACACCCGAGCAGTCCGTCATGTTCCTCGTGGCCCAGAAAGATTGTCTTGACCGGTCGGCACCCGCTGGTGCGTTTTGACGTTCTGATGTCGGCCAAAATGCCGATGCTGTTCAGCAGGAAAGCCTCCTCGACGGTGGCGTTGCTCGCTGCGCTAGCGTTTTGGCCGCTTTGAAAGCGCGCTGTATCGCGACACATTTTGTCAAAATTACCGCGGCGGCCGCAGCGTTGGCAGGTGTGGTCGAATGCGGGACAACGCTGTTGACGCACTTTGAACGAAGATTTCGCACCATGACCGTCTTGGCCGCACCATTGGCATGTAGTTTCGTCATGTTCGCTGCTTTTATTTTTTGTATCGCTATGCGGATCGCTGCGGATACTCATCTTGTTGCGCTTATATATCGACGGCGCGCGGCGAGATTGTATGGAGCTTGTGTTTGCGGTGTCTGTGAGAACATGCTGTGTTCGTTTGCTTGTCTCTCGCGCCTCCACAAATGCCACTACTTCTCGCAGATTCATATTCTGATTTGATGTGGCGAGCAGGTCCTGTTGAATCTCCGGGTCGGCCAGGCCTTTACACAGCTGGTCCTTCACTTCAGACTCGGTGCAAGAGACCGTACAGTTACACGAAGTGTTGGGACATTGTACTGTGTAATTGCATGATTCTGCTTGACCACGGAGTCAACTGACGAAATGCTGCACACCTTCGTCGTGATCTTGAGTAATTCCGCGCAAAATCGTACGATTTACCAGAAGGTTTTCTGGTGGGACGGAAAATTCTTTAATGGTGGACAGGACGTCAGTTTCAGATTTTGTGTGGGCATCCGCACCCAGCACCCGGTACACATGCAGCTGAACTTCATCGTCGAAACACTCTAAGAGCTGGCTGGAAGAGCACTCAGTGGGGATAGAGGCCATACTCTTATATCGCTGCCACTTGCTCAGAAAATGCGACCATTTCTCTGATGAAATGCCTACTCCAACTGTAGGTCGTTTCGGTTTATCCAGGAGCGAGGTCTGTATAGGTGGTGCGGAGACTTGAGTAGCCGCGCGTACAGCCGTAGAAATTATTTGATCCAGTGCCGTTTGTGATATGGTGATGTTCGATGGTGTACGGGTTTCCTCATCAGACATGTTTGAATTCAGTATCTAAGATACAGCTATCATAAACAATGATGAGAAACAGACAGCTGACAAATATATGACATATATTCCTGAAAGGATGATAGCTGTATGTTCTTATCAGTAACAAATCAAGATAACAACAAGTCTGAACTACACAAACAACCAACCAGCAACAGAGATCAACCACGACGCCCTTTAGCATAAATGGAGCAAATGCGCAACCATTGTATACATACAACTCCTAATTCCTTGTCCTCTCTCTGATCCCACTCCTCTCAATGATACTATCTCTGATATTACATCCTGGACCGCTTTTCGTCGCCTCATTATCAACACTTCTAATTCTGAATTTCTTATCTTTCACCCTCCGCGCATTTCTCCTCTATTACTCCCACTCGCTATATCTTCCTCTGTTCGAAACTTGGGTGTTATCTTTGATTCCAACTTGTCCTTTTCAAACAATGTTGTCTCTATTTCGCGCACCTGTCGTTTGATTTTACGCAGTCTATACCCTATTCGATCGTGTTTAGATCATCCTTCTTCTATTAAATAAATACGGTATCTTGTTGTTTCTCGTCTTGATTATTGCAGCTCACTGCACCACACTCTTAACAACAAATCCCTGAAAATCCTTCAAAAAATAATTAATCAATCCTGTCGTTTTGTGATCCTTGCCGCCATACCTCTCAATTTGTGTTCCAATTCCACTGGCTTCCCATCATTCCTAGGATTCATTTTCGGTTGTGTTGTCTCATATTGTTACGCGAAGCTCGTTCAGAGCGCGCACATAACAAAGAGCGGTGTAGCACAACATATATATTATAAATACACAGTAACAGTAGTACAATGAATATCACAAGGCCGGAGACGAGCAAAACCTCGGCATGAAGGCCGCGGCACAGAATTCCGTAACAGTGGTGTAGCGAGTCATCCACTGAAACAGCTACTGCACCGTTACAAATAATACAGATAATAATCGCGCAATAAATATCAAAGGCCGGAGACCAGCAAAACCTCGGCACTAAGGCCGCGGCACAGAATTCCGTAACAGTGGTGTAGCGAGTCCTCCACTGAAACAGCTACTGCACCGTTACAAGTAATACAGGTAATATCCTAGGCCAATGCGCGACAATCGCAACGAGCACGTTGTCCAACACAAGGTGTCGGACGATGCTCGAGTCGAACTGACACAAGGCGAGCGAGATACAGAGAGTAGCCCTGTCAGTCAAGCTATTGCCAAAGTCCCAGTCCAACTGCCCGCGCACCGAGGCGACGGGACTTAAATAAACTTGGCCGTTCGTGTGCATCGACCCGACCGCGTATGAACATTGGAACACAATTGGCCAGGCAATAGCAAAAGACAAATGTAACCACCCGATTGGTAGCTAAGTGATCACGCCAGCACGTAGGCTACTGTGATTGGCCGAACTATTTTCGCAAGCTAACACGCACAAACACGTCACCTAACCTACATGGAATATTCTAGAACGCATGCCACACAAGCATACAGACACATGCGGCACATACATAGAGACACATACGCACACGTATACACATGCAACAAGCGTGTTTGCTGGTTGTACGCAGACACACGTCACCTAACATACACCGAACATTCTAGAAGGCATGCTACACAAACATACAAACACGTGCGGCACATACATATAAACGCATACGCGCACGCATACACATTTAAATATACACACATTTATACAATGAATAAAATATGCATGACACGCCACAATATATAAAATTATTCACAAAATTTCTTTCCCGTCTTCTCTTTTTGATCTTCTAGTTTCTTCTTGTGACTTTTATTCTCGTGTTCATCGTCCTTTATTCTGTCCTCGCGCTATCAACGAGTCACCTTGGTCCGCAAAATCTTTTTCTTTCTATTCGCCTTGGGTCTACAATAATCTTCCTTCCTCAATCACTTCCTCTTCATCCTTCAATAGATTTTACTCCTTACTTCGTGAATATATTTTTGCAAAATTATTTGATCCCACTTCTCGCACTCTTACACCTTACGCTTCCCTATGACTCTAATTTACAATTACTTATGTTTTTTTTATTTTCATTTTATTTATCTCCTTTTTTCCTTTCTGTGAATTTTCTACTTCTTTTCTCAAATCTTGTAATCGTGTACTGTTTTTTCATTTTTGTCCCTTTCGCGCTTGTTTCTATGTGAACGCTATACAAATACATTGTTGTTGTTGTTGTATATGTCTTCGTATTGTTGTTTTAGCTTGTTTCAATGTTCCGACATTGAAAAAAATTGAATCTCATATTTGAGTTTTTTCAGCAAATATTTTGTAATAAATCATTCACATAAAATGACATAAACGGTGAAAAATGACCACATATTTTTCCGACCTCCAGTAATAAACCATTTATCATCATCATCATCATCATCATTTATTTTGCCTTTCACAATACACAGTTTCAGTATACAATACAATACGCAAAGGGTAAGGCATGAGAATCCGAAAGGATTGTGTAGCCCGCAAATCATAATCACTATTCTCTCTATTGCACGAAATAGGGTAATACAGTGTATGATAAACAGTATTCTCCGAATAGTTAATATGGGATAAATATTATGGTAGGTGTTGACGGCAGTATTGATGTGAACAACAGGATTGTTTCGTTTATCATATCTGACAGCAGGCACCCCCTCAACGACTTTGATGAAAACAGTGCACCATTCTCCTCACTCAATTATCATGCAGCGGGACATGGAAAGGCACTCACGTAGACTGCATGCATCGTTTTTATAGCGTGCACAAGTCGATTTTCACGGGCTCATTTACGGGCACATTTTCCGAAATATGACAAATATTAGGCGAGTTTGGCGGCTGCCTCTATACTCGGAGACTAGGCAAACAAATTATATGAGAGTAAAAATAGAATTCGAGTTATGCATTGAAGTTTTCTCTCAATATCTATATATCTTGTCTATACCAACGGGTCAAATGGACCGGATTCTATCAGGCATCATTTACCATAGTTTAACATGTGCCAATTCTATTTATTTTTGTGACATCTACTTCTTATCGACTTTGTTCCACTTGCCAATTGAGAATTTCTTGTACATATCTTCCTAATATAAATAATACTACTTTGTACATTAATTACCGTATGTGTACATATATTATATATACATACATATATATACATACATATATATACATACATATATACATACATACATATATATACATACATATATATATACATACATATATATACATACATATATATACATACATATATAATATACATATATATTGGACCTATATTTCAGACATATACACTATTGTGGGTCGATTTGGATCTTTAAATGAATTTCATATTTGTCAAAGTGGACACAAATGCAATTTTTGTGCTGATTTTGAATATGGTCAAATTAAGTATATATCTTTAACTGAATTTTGAACACATGGATTATAAAATTAGACAAGGACTAAAATAACGCATATATCCAATGCTTTCTGGACCAATTTAATTCTAGTTTTTGTATGGTGCGAAGATGCTATAGGCTGTATATTTACATACTTATTAAGAATAAATAACTGAATGTCCAAGTCGAATATTATTGTAGGAAATTATTTTGAATTACAGTGAAAACAGAAATTTTCCACATTATTGTGGTAGACATAAGAATTGTTATGCGATAGCTTGTCCAGAGCACGCACATAACAAAGAACGGCGTAGCATATCATATATCTATTATAAATACACGGTAACAACAGTACATTGGATATCACAAGGCTGGAGGCCAACTATTAGACTTGTTAGCCTGGTTGCGCCCTTGAGCATACACGCGCTCACTTAGGTGCTATGCGCGCGCGTGTGTGTGTCCAATCAATCAATCAATCAATCAATGCTTTATTGCAATCGCTGGGCACGCGCTTTTCATTGCAATATATACATACATCCGTCCGTCCGTCGTGTCCGTACGTATATGATGTGCGTGCGCGTGTGTGTGTCTGTATGTGCTGTGTGTGTTTCTCTCCGAGTTGTTTCTCACCGAGTTGTTCAACGCGAGACAGAGTCAGAGACTCGTGGGTCCCGCCTTCCAGTTGTCATAACAGTCTTTGAATTGTTTTATTGTCCTTTGGTCTGTTATGTTTTCCGGTATATTATTCCACTGATTGATGCAACGGTTTGGAAAACTGTATTTCCCCACGTCCCTGCGAATCCTCTTTTGTAGAAGCTTTTCATCTTGTCCTCGCTTAGATGTTGATATTTCTAATAATTTATCAACGTGGATGTCTTCTTTGCCTGTAAGACACTTGTAAATCATTATCATGTCTCCTCTCTCTCTTCTTTCTTTGAGTGTAGGCAAGTTCAATCTCTCCAATCTCTCCTCATATCCAATCTTTCTAAATTCTGGCATCCATTTCGTCATTGATCTTTGCACCTTTTCTAGTTTTTCAATATGTTTTTTCAGGTGTGGGCTCCACACACATACTGCATATTCTAGGATTGGTCTTATCAATATAGTCATCAATTTTGTGATCATGTCAGAATCCATGTATGTAAACGCCATTTTCATATTTGCTACTTTGTAGTTTGCTTTTCTGACTATATCGCTTATGTGTTTTTCTGGTGTCAGATCCGAATTTATTTTGATTCCCAAATCTTTCACAACATCTGCCTCCTTCAAGACTGGTTTTTCTATTCGGTATCTCCAATTTGGCCTTCTCATTCCTTTGCCAAACCTGATGATGTAACATTTCTCTCTATTGAAATTCATTTGCCATTTTTACTCCATGAGTTCAGATTGTCCAGATATAGTTGTAACCGTTTGCAGTCTTCTTCTTTTTTGACAGTTTTTTGAATCTTTATGTCATCAGTGAACATGTTCATATATGTACAGTGGGGTTGAACTTCTTTTATATCGATTATATACACCAGAAAAATGATTGGTGCCCAAACTGTTCCTTGAGGTACTCCGCTTTTGACTGTTACCCATGATAACTTTCTTCCTCTCAAGCATGCTCTCATCATCTGATATTCTTATCCAGTTCAGTAAATTGCCTTGAATTCCTCCGTATTTGCTTAGATTGAACAACAATTTTTTGTGAGACACCTTATCAAACGCCTTTTCGAAATCCATGTAAATTACATCTACCCAGTCTTCTCTTTCTTGCACTGTCATCGTTATTTTTTGTAGAAACTCATCAGATTTTTTGTGGTGGATTTGCTAGTCCTAAATCCAAACTGTCTTGATGACAATATGTTATTCTTCTCCGAAAATCGCACCCAAACTCTTCGTATAATCCTCTCCATAATTTTACAAGGCACGCAGGTGAGTGATACTGGTCTGTAGTTCACAGGATCGGCTCGGTCTCCCTTATTAAACAAAGGTGTTATATTAGCCCTCTTCCAAATTCTCGGTAGTTCTCCACTTTCTAGCGAGTTGTTCATGATTTTGTGTAATGGTGTGCTAAGCTCCTCCGCACATTCGTTGAGCACCCAGCATGATATCCCGTCGATACCACTGGCTTTGTTTTTGTCTATGCTTTTCAGTTCCTTTTTCACTTCATTCAACGATATATGGAAATCTTTCAATTCATATTGGTCATTTTTCTCAGTCTCCCTGTCCATTTCCGTGTCTTCTATCTCATCCGTAAACACCGATTGAAAACTTCGATTCAATATTTCACATATATTGTCTTCACTGAAATATTTTTGACCCTGGTCTTCTATATATTGAATATCGCCTTTCACTTTGGTTTTGTCGCTCACATATTTGTGGAAAAGTTTCGGGTTGTCTTTTATCTTACCCACGATATCCTTTTCGTATTGAGCTCTGGTTTCCCTAAGTATTTTGATGTATTTGTTTCTGCATTGGTTGTATTGTTCATACTCATGTTCGTTCTCTTTTTTCCTATATTTTTCCATAGTTTTCTCTTTTCTTCTCGCAGCTTGTCGCATTCTCTGTTGAACCATTGTTGTTTTCATATATGTACGATATATTATAGCAACGGATCTATCTCACCGAGCACTCAACACAACAATAACAATAACAATACAACAACAATAGAATGATACAACGCCACGACACACACACCACCACTGCTGTACACACACTGGCTGACGGCCGTTAGCGTCACCCACGCCTAATACCCTCGCGCCCTCTGGCGGTGTAGGCACACACTACATCTCCCCTTCAAGTGGTGGAGGGGGCGCTGTCGGCTCTGCAGACGTAATCGCTCAGATGCGACGGTGGTCTGCGTGTTCGGGCGCTCCGGCGGAATTGCGGGGTTCGTGAGGCTTCCGATGTACCGCCCACATTCTCCCCCGGCGGCGGCGGCGGTGATGCGGGTCTGCTTCTGGTCTCCTGCGACGTTAGCGGCGCCGTGCCAACAGATGGCGGCGGCTGCACTTCGAGCGGCGGCTGTACCACGGGCGAGGGTGTGTTGGCTGCTGGTCGCAGGTGTCTACGGTTGCGCCAGTAGAGACCGCCGTGAGGCAGGCGCACAGCGTACTGGCGGCGACGGCCAGTCATGGCGACCACGCCAGTCCGGTCCCAGCGACCGGATGTCGGGTCCTGGAGAGCCACCGTAGTGCCGGGCCGCAACGGCGGCAACACCTTAGCCGACCGGTTGTATTGGGCGACCTGCTTGTTGTGTAAGCTCGCCGCTCGCCGGTCGCACTCAGCGGTGGGCGGCTGCCACTCCGGCAGAAACGAGCGTGGATGCGCGGGAACGGCGGACGACACGGGGCGGCCGTACAAAAGCTGCGCGGGGGAGCGACCATCGGCACCCGGCGCGTTGCACAGCTCCAACAGACCGGCGACAAAGGCGTCTGTGTCGATGTTCCCGTCGTGCGCCGCCTTCTGAATGAGCCGCTTCACCCGTTTCACGGCGGACTCAGCGTGCCCATTAGAAGACGGGAAGTGCGGACTTGAGACACGATGGCGTATGTGCCAAAGTCGCAGAAATTCGGCCGTGTGGCGCGCCGTGAACTGTGGACCGCCGTCTGACGACAGTATGGTCGGAACCCCCGTCATGGCGAACACATGTCGTAGCATCTTCACCAGCTGGTGAGAGGAGGTGTCACGGCCACAGTCGAACACCAGTGGCCAGTTGGAGAACCGGTCCGCGCACACGAGGTAGGTCTTCCCTGCGTGTTGGAAAAAATCCGCGGACACCGATTCGAAAGGACGTGTCGGGTGCGGTTCCGTCAGGTATGGCTCTTTTTGCTGGCTGTCTTTGTACTGCAGACATTTTCGGCACGATGCTACGGCAGTGGCGATTTCGTTGTTCAGGCCCGGCCAGAAGACAGTTTGCCGTGCGCGTTGCACAGTCCTGGCCTGCCCCTGGTGACCGTCGTGGAGCCGACGGAGGGTGTCCTTCCGCAAACACCTGGGCACAAGCAGGCGGCAGCCGACCAGGATCAGCCCATGGTCCGCAGTGAGCTGGTCGCGCACGCCCCAGAATGGGTGGAGACTGGCGGGCAGCAGATGTTTGTGCTGAGGGAAACCGCCCAGCACGTACGTCATCAATTGGCGACACTCATCGTCGGCCAGAGACGCAGCTCGCACCGCCTCCAGGGTGGTGTCAATCGGTGACGTGCGATGACCCAGGTCGTCTGCGTCTGTGAACGCGTCCAGCGTCTGGACGAAGAATCCAGACGAGCACTCGTCAACGTCAGCGTCAGCATCAGCAGGCTGGGAAGGTGCGCGCGACAGAGCGTCGGCGATGTTGTGCTTTGCACCCGGTCTCCAGCTAGCGACAAAAGTCAAGTGCAGCAGACGCTGTCGCATACGTTGCAGGCGCGGGTTGGAGATGTCTCCGAGTGCCTTCTCGTTCAGTATCGGAACGAGAGGCTTGTGATCGGTGACCACACTGAACGTGGGGAGGCCAGCCAGATACTGATGGCATTTCTGACATGCCCACACAACTGCCAGCATCTCCAACTCACACACAGCATACCTGCTTTCGGTGTCGGACACAAATCGCGACCCACACTGGATCAGCTGCCAACGGCCTTGATCATCCCGCTGGCGAAGAACGAATCCGAGACCTTTCTCACGTGCTGCATCCGTCTCCAGCATTGTGGGCCGCGTTGGGTCGAAGTGACCAAGCACAGGAGGGCTGGCCAACGCGCGTTTTACGGCCGTGAAAGCAGCGTCGTGTTGTGACGACCACTGCCACTCGACGCCTTTGCGGAGCAGCTGGCGCAGGGGCTCAGCAGCGGAGGCGATGGAGTCCGAGAAGTCACCGAACTGGTTCGCCAAACCGAGAAAGGACCGCAGGGATGTAAGGTCCGTCGGCGCGGGAAATTCTGCGAGGGCTCGAATTTTCTTGTGGTCGACGGTGAATCCAGAGGCGTTGATGTGGAATCCACAGAAATTGGTGGAAGTGGCGGCGAACATAAATTTTTGCAGGTTCAACGTAACGCCGGCGTCGTCGAAGCGTTGTAGCAGCTGCCAGACTCGCTGCAGATGCTCGTCGTAGCTGGCGGTATACACCAGCACGTCGTCCACGATCTTGCAGGAGTCGGGTAGGCCAGACAAGGCGACGTCGCCGCGTCGGTTGAACTCGTCGCCGCTGGAGACCAGGCCCATAGGCGCGCGACAGAACCTGAATCGGCCCCACGGGGTGATGAAGGTGGTGAGGTCTCGGTGCTCGCGCCGCAAGGGCACCTGAAAGTACCCTTGTAATGCGTCCACCTGGGTGAACCACCGATTGCCGAGGCCCATACTGCTGACAGCCTCCACAGGCGAGCGAACCGGATGCGTAGGCCGGCGAACGAAGCGGTTGAGGCGTGTGAAGTCCACCGTGAGTCGGCAGCCGTTTGGCGTGCCATCTGCCTTGCGCTTGCCGACAACGACGATCGGTGAGCACCAGTCTGTCGGGTGGGAGACCGGCTCGATGACGCCCTGCTGCTGAAGCAGCTCCAGCTGCTGTTGTGCCTGGGCGCGATGACAGAACGGCACGGAGCGGGGAGCCGTCACGTTGTACGGCACCGCTTCATCGCGCAGATCGATCCGCATTGCCCCGCCTTTCATCTCCCGGAGAGGACCGTCCGTGGAGAACACACGAGGGAAGGCCGCTATAAGCTGCTCGCTATGCGAACGACGATCCGCCGCTGTTGGCTGAGCTGTGTTGGTCCAGCGCGGGCATTGCTGAGGTGTGGCTGCCGGTCCAGCGGTCACCTGCTGCAGGTGCTGTTCGCGAGACATCTGCCGAGGGAATGCGCGGTGCAGTAGACGCAGCTCCACTGCGTCTCGCCAGCAGAGCAGAGCACAGCGCACTGACGGCACCACGTACAGAGTGGAGCGGCAGGAGGCATCACCGAGTCGCAAGACTGCCTCGCACGTGCCCAGACACCGCAGTAACTGACCGTTGGCGACCCGCAAGCGTGACCGCGGTGGGCGCAAACTATTGTTGGCCACTCCAAGTTGCTGCGCAATCCCAGCGTCAATTACCGACACATCGGCGCCGGAATCGCATCGCCACTTAACCTCGCGCGGCGCGCGGCCCTCTGCAGAAACGGTGATGCTAATAGCGGTTACGCGCGTGTGTTTAAAGTCATCAAAAACATCGCCGATATACGAGCACAAAGCAGGTGTATTGACATTCACAACACCGTCAACATCATCATCAGTGTCATCGGCGACGTCTCTGACGAAATTGTCCCGACGACGGCCAGCACGGGACTGTGATGAGCGGCAGACGCGCGCGTAGTGCCCGCGCTTTCCGCACCGACGACACAAGCTCTCCGCGGCGCGGCACGGGGCCGACTGGTGATGCTGCCCACACCGCACACAAGGGGCGGAGCCATCGTCGCGATCTGACTGCCGGCTCAGTTGACTGCGCATGCGCGGCTGCTGACGGCGTACAGCCGCGACCTCTGTGCGGGGAACCGGGGAACCAGTCACATCGGCCGAGGCGCTTCGCATAGCTGCAGCGTTGAAGCGGGCTGACTCAGCCGATTGGCACATTTTGAGTGCCTTGTCCAACGACAGGTCCCTGTGCGCGACTTGCAGGAGCTGGTGCAGAGCGGCAGAGTCGGACGTCCCCATAACAAGCTGGTCACGCAAACGCTCGTCGCGGCAGGCAGCGCAAAAATCGCAGCTGGCAGCAATTTCTCGCAGCGAGCGCAAGAATTCGCCCACATTTTCGCCGTCCTGCTGTCGACGGGCGAAAAAGCGCCGGCGTTCCACCAGCACATTCTGCTGCGACTGCTGATGCTCCTCCAATAGGCGGATGCAGGCGGGCAAATCAGCCGTCGCCGGCAGCATCAGTGAGTGGCGGATGACGCGGCACCACTCGTCGTCCAGCAGTGTCGTGAGCAGCGCTTGCTGCTGCGCAGGGCTCAGGCTATCACTGCCTGACAGTGTGGTGTGTGCCAGCACGCGCTCCTTCCAGGAGGTAAAGTCGGCTGCCGATGCTGCGTAGGCCAGACGGGCTGGTGGCTGACAATGAGCCATGGTGTGTGGGGCGACTGCGGACGAGCTGGCGGGGGCTGCCATTGCAAGCTGCTGGCGAGCGAGTTGAGTCACCAACTCTGTGAGCTGGTCCAGCTTCTGCTGTTGTTCGTCTCGCAGCGGCTGCGCCATGTACGATATATTATAGCAACGGATCTATCTCACCGAGCACTCAACACAACAATAACAATAACAATACAACAACAATAGAATGATACAACGCCACGACACACACACCACCACTGCTGTACACACACTGGCTGACGGCCGTTAGCGTCACCCACGCCTAATACCCTCGCGCCCTCTGGCGGTGTAGGCACACACTACAATATATATTCTTGTTTTTGTGGAACAAATCTTCTCAGGGCACCACTAAGCACGTCACAAAATGATCCATACTATTCGTTGATGTCCCTGTTTTTTAACACTGTATTCCATTCAAATTCTTCAAAATATTCTTTCATTTTTTTGTAGTTTCCTTTTTTGAAATTCATCTTTTCTGAAGTACTCGGTGTCATATACAGTATTTTTCTTTTCACAACGAAGTCAAATTTGATAGTATAATGATCACTTCTTCCTAGAGGAGGATCATAGCACATATTTTTTACTTGATTGTCTTGTCTCGTTAGTACTATATCCATTAGTGATGGACGATCACTTCCTCTCTTTCTTGTGTTCTCCTCAATGTGATGTGGCATAAAAAAGTTTTGAACCAAGTCGTATACTCTTTCTGTCCAATTTCCCTCTCTCTCGGTCTGCATTTCTAGGCATCTGATATTGCAGTTCATATCGCCTGTAATTACAAGATTTTTTAGCTTTATTTCCGCTTTCACTATGATCTCCTCTAAGCCACTTATTGTTTGATCCTGTAAGTTGTGTAGTTCATCTTTCCACCACGCCCTTGTTTTAGGTGGCACATAACCTACCGCTACGATTGTGGTCACATCCTCACCCATTATATCCACCGCGAGCAGCTCAACGTTGTACTGGATGTCCACATTCGTCGGATGTAGTTTTAGTTTCTTTGATGCCATGATTAAAACTCCTCCACCACTTTTATCCAATCGATCCTTCCTCCAGATATCATAACATTTGCAGATAATTGCCTGGTTCGAAATTGTTTGGTTCAATTTCGATTCTGTCATACAAATAATATCCGGTTTTTGGATTGAAACCATTTCCTTCAACTCATCATTTAGAACAGTGTTCTTCAACCTTTTCTAAGATCATGCACCCTTCCGGGAGCTCTTGAAAAATTCATGTACCCTAGCGCCGTCGACAAAAAAAAAAAATAACATTGTTTTTTTATTTTTAAGACCGAAAATATATAAATAAAAGTATTAGGCCTCTATCTATAATAATAAAGCTCAACGTACATGTGTGAGTGAGTGAGTGAGTGAGTGTGTGTGCAGAACGGCACATTGGTGTATATTGGTGTGTGTGTCTGTGTGTCGATATGCCATGACTCACGTGCATTGCAGCGAGCGTTTGCAGCGAGCGTTTGCAAATGCCCAGTGGCGTGCAGAGTGCGTAGTAAAACAGAGTGTTTAAATAAGTACATTGTCGTGCATGTGCGTGTTCCACAGGCTTTTTTCGAGTGGATATGTGTAGCTTACCAATATTGTAATTGTTATTAACATTTATTTTTCTACTGGTGTTTGTTTTTCACCATTATTCTACACACTGCGCCATTCAGTTGAGCGATTGCTAGAAACGCCCATGCGAGATTGCCACCTCAGGCACACACACACTCACATACACACTGACATACATGCACACACACACACATACACACTGACATAGATGCACACACACACACACACACACATACACATACAGGTACACGTACACACACACACACATACATACACAGTGTACAGAACGGCACACTGATGTTGCAGCACCGCTTGCTGTGGTGTTGCAACATCCTTGCGACACCATTTGTTTGCATTGGCCTTGACGTTTGCTTCAAGTGCATTATCATCATATTTGCATTGCTATCCCAGACAAAACTCAAGGCGACCGCATCACTTACAATACTACAAACGAAGCTACGAGACGCACGTAGTGCGGATCTACTAGCGACCATAACCGCACGAAGTGCGGAACTTGTCGCTAGTTTTAAATATAAAAAATAGCTACTTGGTCCTAAACAATTATATAGGTGGTAACTGTATAATAAAACAATATAATTATATGTGTATACCTTTTGTATTTCTATTTTTAAATGTACAAATAATGTGATTTTTCAAATAGTTTGAAAAAAAATACAAATGGAATATCACATTGTATACACACAAGTTATAAAACAGCAAATTAAAAAGGTTTTATATTCAGTGGCTGGGTTGCTGCTGCATTGTTCCAACAATCTTTTCAAAGCGAGGTTTTATTTCACTTTCCAGTGCCCCCCTCATCAGAGAATCCACATCTTGTAACTGGTTTCGCTTTTTTGTTTTAATATCCACCAGATTAGAGAAGCCTTTCTCTGCCAGATATGTTGTTGGCATCCGCACTAGATAAGTCATGGCCATTCGTGCAAGTTCTTGGTACTCTGGAATTCCTAAAAGTGAGCACCAGAAATATCCATAGTAGGATAATTCATGGAATGATGACTTCTGTGCAAAATCAGTGGACAGTTCTAGCAAAGTAGGTGTCAATGATTCCAGATTGGCTAATCTGGTATTAGCTGAGACAAAGGGGTTCACAATCCACATACATTCTTCGAGTGCTCTTGCCTCTTGATCAGGGAAATAGATACTAAACTTCTTTTCCAGACTGTCCAGATGAAAAATAACAAAATCCTTAATATTTTCTTCCAGCGAAGGAGATAGCACTTCCCAGTTGCACTCTTTCAAGAACTCATCAAGGAAGGAGAAACTACCGAAGTCCTTAGTTTCAACTTTTCTTTTCCATAACCCAATCTTTAACTTGAAAGCTTCAATCTTGCCAGTGACATCAAAAATATCCCCACCAAAGCCTTGAAGGGATAGGTTTAATTGATTCAGTTTCTCAAAGATACAAGCCATGTATGATAATCTGGCAATCCAGTAGTTGTCCTGGAGCTTGACAGCCCTTTCGTCTTCTTCTTCTGTCAGAAATACACACACTTCTTCTCTTAGTGTTAGAAATCTGTTCAACACTTTGCCACAAGACAACCAACGAACTTCTGCATGAAGTAGGAGCTTAGAAAATTCTGCATCCATTTCCTTGCAAAGCTGTTCAAACATGCGACTCTTTTTTGCTTTTGCACGGATATTATTCACTATCTTTACCACATCACTGATGATTTCGTCAAAACCACTTTCCCCCACATTTGACAGTAAATTCTTGGCAGCCAATGCCTCCCGATGTATTATACAGTGAATAGAACAGCAGCTGGGAGCAACATCCTTATTTTTCTTAACAACACCTTTCTTACTTCCAACCATTGCTGCAGCCCCATCTGTGGTAACACAAGCACATTTTTTCCAGCTAAGATTATTCTTGACCATAAACTCATTTATCTTGGTGAATATTTCCTCTGCTGTTGTCTGCACACCTAGTGGTAAACAAAATAGGAAATGTTCTACAATTTTCTTGGACTGACTGTCAGGAAAGCGGCAGTAAGCTAAAAGTTGAGCAACATTTACAATGTCAGTGGTTTCATCCAACTGCAAACCAAACCAGGGTGCTGCCCTGAGCCTCGTAAGTAGCTGATCCTTCAAATCTTCAGCGACTGCCACAGATCGACGTTTCATTGAGGAGTCTGAAAGTGGAATACTCCGAACCTTATCACGTGGTTTCTTGCCTCCATGAAGATGCTGGGCAGCTATTTCTAAGCATGGAAGAATGACTGTCTCAGCTAAAGTGAAAGGTTTCTTATTTTTCATAAGTATATATGCTATTTCCATTGATGTCATTAGAAGGGACTTCTCTTCCTTTTCTTGATGGACCATAATGCTATCGAAGGAGCGTTGTTGCTTTTTGAGTTCAGCTCGAGTTGCTTCAAAGAACTCCTTTGACTTTTTTTTATGCTCACTGTGTTGCATTTTGAGATGGGACAGTAGCTTGGAAGGTACAAGATTTGAATTTTTATACTTCGCAGAACAGAAGAGACACTGAGTAGCTGGATAAGGATTCTGCTCCTCTTCATTTGGCAAATAAAATCCATACTTCACATAGTCATTATTCCACTTCCTTCGCTTTGATTTCAATTGAATGGACGTACTTGATGGATGATGCCTTTTTTGCTTGAAGCTTGCACCGCCATTCTTCGGTGTTGGTAAAACTGATCCAGTTGGGTGATCTTCCTGTCCATTTTCATCACTTGTTGTTTGCCTTTTATCCAGTTCCTCAGGTCGTAGTTCATCAGTAACACCGGGTTTCTTGAAGTACTTGAGCAAAGCCATCTGCAGGAAAAAAACAAATTCTCCAATAAGCTTTGTTTTATTACAAATCTACCATGCTATATTCTGCCATCTCAGTATATTCCCGCATAATAATAATAATAATAATAATAGTAATAATAATAATAATAATAATAACTACTCTAGTTTTAGCCTCGTCTATCCTGGTAAAATATCCTATGAGTGCCCCTGAAAATAATTACATTACACTTACAATTTTCTTCCTAAAACACCTTTTCGTAGTGTGCATTCTTGTACACACTAGCCTTGTGTAAAAAGACGGTTTCGATGACAGATTCAATTGATATATTTAAATGCACAGAAACGATTAAATTATGATGGCAAAACAGGATTAAACGCAGCACGCAAAAACTCTCCAACGACAGACAGAAAAAACAGCACTACGTCAACTCGTCCAACAACAACCACACCGCATCAACGCGCTTACCACTCTGCCGCCTCAAATTCACGCTGACGCGATCAACCGTCATTCGCACACACACACACACACACAAATATGTTCACTTGCACGCGCAGATATTCGAGACGACTCCAGTAGCGCGCGCACACACACACACACACACCTGTTCACTTGCACGCGCAGACATTACACCTCCAGTAACGCGCTCAAGGACACGCTCAGCCGTGCACACGTACATTTACAATTCACTCACACCTTGTCATGTACCCCTCCATGTACCCCATTATTTCCATGTACCCTTTGAAAAAAATCATGCACCCTGGGGTGAACCATGCACCCAGGTTGACTATCACTGATTTAGAACATATGCCGTCGACATTTGCATACATAATTCTTAATTTTTCCTTTTTCATAATTTTATCAACATATTTCGGTCTATTATTGCTTGTGCCCACGTCACAACTTGACTTCTGTTTTTGAACCATTTTCTCACTTGTAGGCCCACCACCTTGTAAAAAATGATTCACCTCTTTTTCAGTTCTTTCATCATTTTTCTTTTTGGCCTCCGTCACCATTTGCTTCCGTTTTTCCCTGTCTTCTTTGTTGAGACACCTGCTGATCCACACATCTTTCATTTTGTCATCTTTCTTTACATTCTTTGCATTTCCCATCAGTGTTTATATTTTAATTGTACTCCTCAGTGTCACCTTCAGCGGTCTGTCCTTTCCTTTCTCAAATAGACTTATTCTGTAGAATTCCTCTACTGCCATCGCTTCGTCTACATTGTCCATTGTCCGTCTCCATTGTCATACAGCGCTCATAATGCCCTTGATGTTTTGCATCTCGACCTTGTCCTTCTCTATCCTGTTTGGGATATCCATTTCCTTCACTCCGAAAATCACAATAGATCTGTTCATGTCTACTGTTTCTCTGATTAACTTCGGGTTTTTCCTGATCACATCTTTCACCTCAGTTCTCAAGTCTTTCTGACTCTCTACCACTTTTGAAAAGCCCTGGATGCGTTCTTCGTAACCTTCATTTTTTTCATCCTCTCTTCCATTTTGGATATTTTTGCCTTGTTTTCCGCCATTTCCTCTTTCAGATCCTTTATTATCTTGTCTTTCCTCTCGTTCTCGTCTTTTATCATCTCATTCTGCGTTTTACCTCTTCCAATGTTTTTTGATGGATGTCAAATCATTTTCAAATTCCTCTAACTTCTCTATCATCCCCTCTAGTTTTCCTTCATCGCTTTTTCTTACTTTGTTCTTGTTGGCGGGACCCATTTTGGCTCACCTGTACCAGTTGAGCTGTTCGTACACACCCTTCAATAGCACTGATTCACTCTATACACACACTTTCAATCGATAACGATCACCACTCGTTTACAACCTCAGACAGACACGGTCAAACACAGACTGTGTGTGTGTCTGGGTGTATGTGCTGTGCGTGCGCACGTGTGTGTATGTGTGTTCGTTGAGTCGTGTCAGCCGCGCTGTGCCTGTGGCAAATTAGGGCGTGTCATGTCGCTTCGGTGTTTCATGACATTCGGTTGTAACATTTTTGTCTTCAGTGATGATAATTCTAGTGAAGCAGGCCTCTTAACGTTGTGCGCCGCGATAACGCTTGATGTCCGATTCCAAACAGTAGTTTTGTTGAAACAATGTATTTCGTCGTGATATTGAAGGTTGCAGTTCTTAACTCTATCGTCCTAACGTTATATTCAATGTTCTATCCTATCTGTTCTGCCTGTATCTGCTAGTCTGTCTCTCCTGTCTGTCTTCCTATCTGTTCTCTTGTTCTCCTATTCCTATATCCATACTGCCGCTGCTCTTCTATTCCTATCTCCTCCCGCTGCCGCTGCTCTTCTATTCCTATATCCCTCCTCTCTATCCCATATCTCGACTGCCGCTGCTCTTCTATTCCTATATCCATACTGCCTATCCCATATCTCGACTGTCTATCCCCCGAATGGTGAAAACACTGTGCTTATATAGTGCTAACTAGCGCCGCCTACTTCATTCTGCAGCTCCTATTTGTGCACGACCTCATTATTTACGGACCGCAAGGTCACCACAATGCAACACGCCCGGCACACGCACATAGCTTTACACACTGGTGTGGGTGATATATGCGTGTTCCCGTGCTTCTCTGGTTTTCTCTTAATGTCTTACAGTGTATGTGTGTGTGTCTACGTGTGTGCAACCAATGCTGTGTTCTGTATTGTAACCCACTGTGTTGAGAGTGATGCATGTGTTTACGCTCACTTCCTGTCCTAACTTCTATCCTATCCTATGTCACTTTTAATGCACAACATACAATACACAATGCACAAAACAAACAACGATTACTAAATAAAGATATAAAAATACAAGTTATATACAACACCGCATGAAATATAAACATTGTTACACCACAACTGCGAGGTCAATCGAGCGAATGTGAGCCACTAGAGCTTATACACGGCCATTATATTGTGTGGTCAGAAGTGGGTTTTCATTGAAGAGGTGTGATGATCTTCAATTGACGAGTATTTGTACAATTGAGCCCCGCGATTGTTGTTTATTTGCACGCGTTCCGATGAGTACTTGGCTTCTTGGTACCTCGTACATGGTGGATGATTTCGGCTGATGTTGTTCACAGATGTCATCGCACAGATATACGTAATCAGGATACTGTCGCCTGCTTTTTTCACTTCGGAGTTTGGCTTGGCCGGTTTCACGCATGAATGCTGACGGTAGTTCTTTGTTCACATTGTAGAGCACCATGTACATCTTCTAATGTCATTCCCCCAACGGTAATGAGCAACTTTACTGCGTCGATCCTTGATGTTCTTATAGTTCTGGACAATCGGTCGATTTTCACTTGCTGTTCAGTGTCGTGTATCAGCGTGGTATCAATGAAAGGAGTAGGATTCCGTGGGATTAATAAGATTAGTTCGGAATAGGAACAGTATTCGCAGAGCCATGTATTATTTTTCACATAAATCTTGATTCGTAATTCTTCTCTCTATTTCCTCTTCTGTATTTTACCGTAATTTTATTCTCTTGTCGTTTTGATTCTATTATTCTAATTCAATTATCTAGTGGTGTCTTCTCTACAGTTCAGTAATGTCTTATACCCGGACGTTTCAAGGCCTTCATAGTAGCGGTTCATACTTTCAGTCATCTAGTCATATAGTCATCAGTCACCTAGTGGCATATCATGCCCTCACATTCCAATGCATCAATCTATGCATGTCGATACATACTCTCCTTGTTTGCTTCGTTATATCTGTCCTTGTTACCAGATATATCATTCAATATCTCTTGTCCGTTAAGTTGCATATCAAATGCCCCAACTTAACTTCGGTATTTTCGCGGCCATATGCGAAAACCATTTACTTCGTTCTGCCTTCATTTATGTTCTCACCAGTGTATGAGAATTACGGCATATACCTTCACCTCCTCTTCCGGTCAATTCGTCAGTCTATCAGTCAGTCGGTTTGTTATGCTGGTAGTCTTCCCCGCTAAGGCTTGTTTTACGTTTCCGGTCAAAATTTCACTTAATTTTCTGTTTTGTTTGCATTGTCTCGGCATTAATGCAATTGCATCAAATCAATTTCATCATTTTTTTCCTATTTCAACTTTGATTCGTTTACTCAACGTGCATTTTGCTGCTTATTTACTTCAACTATATTTACTCCTACATGCTATGTTTGAGGTCGTGTTAGTCGTTCTGATGATGACGTACTATCCAAATCTGCCTTGTCTTATTGATTATCATCGTCTTCTTGGGGTACAATTTGCCTAATGATCGACTGCTTGTTGATATATGCGACCATTATGTTGTATATATTCATGGCGTGGACGTGCAGATCGTTTGACATTACTGTATCGCTTATTTTAATCGTAGACATTTAGTTTTACTCTAAATATGGCTCTGATTTCTGCTTTAAGGAAAAAGGAAATGCAAACCTTAATAGGAAAGCAGTGATTAACCACGTACCTTACAAATAATATTGAAGCACCAATGATGATGAATGCGTTGCTGATGTTTTTCTTGAGCACCAGATGTAACAGGTCCATAAGTCACAGAAGCAGATGTAACACATTTCGGGCGCTGTTGAAGATGTCTTCACGCTGTTGAAGATGTCTGTTTTCTTTTCAAAATTATCTACCTCCTTGGATCCGAGTCACGTTGCACCAAATGTAACAATTTTTGTCTTCAGTGATGATAATTCTAGTGAAGCAGGCCTCTTAACGTTGTGCGCCGCGATAACGCTTGATGTCCGATTCCAAACAGTAGTTTTGTTGAAACAATGTATTTCGTCGTGATATTGAAGGTTGCAGTTCTTAACTCTATCGTCCTAACGTTATATTCAATGTTCTATCCTATCTGTTCTGCCTGTATCTGCTAGTCTGTCTCTCCTGTCTGTCTTCCTATCTGTTCTCTTGTTCTCCTATTCCTATATCCATACTGCCGCTGCTCTTCTATTCCTATCTCCTCCCGCTGCCGCTGCTCTTCTATTCCTATATCCCTCCTCTCTATCCCATATCTCGACTGCCGCTGCTCTTCTATTCCTATATCCATACTGCCTATCCCATATCTCGACTGTCTATCCCCTATCTCGACTGTCTATCCCCCGAATGGTGAAAACACTGTGCTTATATAGTGCTAACTAGCGCCGCCTACTTCATTCTGCAGCTCCTATTTGTGCACGACCTCATTATTTACGGACCGCAAGGTCACCACAATGCAACACGCCCGGCACACGCACATAGCTTTACACATTGGTGTGGGTGATATATGCGTGTTCCCGTGCTTCTCTGGTTTTTTCTTAATGTCTTACAGTGTATGTGTGTGTGTCTACGTGTGTGCAACCAATGCTGTGTTCTGTATTGTAACCCACTGTGTTGACAGTGATGCATGTGTTTACGCTCACTTCCTGTCCTAACTTCTATCCTATCCTATGTCACTTTCAATGCACAACATACAATACACAATGCACAAAACAAACAACGATTACTAAATAAAGATATAAAAATACAAGTTATATACAACACCGCATGAAATATAAACATTGTTACATCGGTGTGTCATGACATTATTCGGTCTCTGAGTTCGGTTCGGTGTGCTTGGTCTTTGGATTTTAGTCGTTTTCGTGACCTTCGGTTAATGATTTCGGTTTGTGGTTCGTATCGGTGGAGAGTTCGGTGTTCTATTGAGCGAAGAGGCGCCAGTCCTTTTCAAACATTTCCTTCAATTAATTTTCCTTCGGTTATCGTTTAATTTTCCTTGTCCTATTATTTTAAAGTGTTCAACTACCCACCCTTCCTGACGGCGGAATTGTGGCATACCGAAAGGGAAATTTTTCGGAAGGTGAGCATCTTCTTCACTTGATTTATCTATAATAATAAAGCTCAACGTACGTGTGTGAGTGAGTGTGTGTGCAGAACGGCACATTGGTGTATATTGGTGTATGTGTCTGTGTGTCGATATGCCATGACTCACGTGCATTGCAGCGAGCGTTTGCAGCGAGCGTTTGCAAATGCCCAGTGGCGTGCAGAGTGCGTAGTAAAACAGAGTGTTTAAATAAGTACATTGTCGTGCATGTGCGTGTTCCACAGGCGTTTTTCGAGTGGATATGTGTAGCTTACCAATATTGTAATTGTAATTATCATATATTTGTCTATTGGTGTTTGTTTTTTACCTTTATTCTACACACTTTTGTCATTCAGTTGAGCGATTGCTAGAAACTTCCCTGCCAGATTGCCACCACATCTTTTCTGCGAACTGTTCTTGCATAATTTTGCAATTCTTCCCGTTGCGCACAGCCGTGCAGCTTTCTGTTCTGGATGTTACTGCGAAAACCCGTTGCGGAGGCTGGACCTGCAGTGTTCCAGCCGGGGCCGTTAGGTTTTGTACAACCATGGGCACATGCTGATCATGCTTACCGCCCTGGCAGTAGTGTAAATGCTTAATTATGCGTTTGCGCCTGCGCATGTGTGAGCTTACGTTGCTGCATTTCACGTGGATTAGGCCTCCAGGGGAACCACGTAAAAAAAACGCGTCGAATGTTGATACCTCCTGGGTGTCGTGTAAAGTCAACATCTTACAACACTTGATGCTACTCGCAGACAACGCCTATTGCTTCAGCATCTATCGCTATTCACCGCTTGCCGTGGTGTTGCAACATCCTTGCAACACCATTTGTTTGCATTGGCCTTGACGTTTGCTTCAAGTGCATTATCATCATATTTGCATTGCTATCCCAGACAAAACTCAAGGCGACCGCATCACTTACAATACTACAAACGAAGCTACGAGACGCACGTAGTGCGGATCTACTAGCGACCATAACCGCACGAAGTGCGGAACTTGTCGCTAGTATGTTTATATTATTGTTATGTTATTCGGTTTTGGGATCTTTTGGTATCCGAAAAATCCCTTTCGATAGTGTTCATTTTTCGTTATGTCGTGAGTCCGTTTTGTTCACGAAGGGTATTGAGTGATTGCCGTTGTGTTGTGTTATCTTCGGAGTGCGTTGTGTGAATTTCGGGGTGTGTTGTGTGATTTTCGGAGTGAGTTGTGTGATTTTTGGAGTGTTTTGTGTGATTTTTGGAGTTTTGTGTGATTTTCGGATTGTTTTGTGTAATTTTCGGAGTGTTTTGTGTGATTTTTGGAGTGCGTTGTGTGATTTTAGGAGTGTGTTGTGAGGTAAGTTAGTATGGATAGGGTGACTGTGATCTTGCGGTAGAGCGTATCTGTCTAATGTCGGTCTGCAGTCGGTGGGTTTTGACTAGTGTCGGTTTGAAGTCGTTTGGTTTGACTAGTGTCGGTTGTTTTGTCGGCTATGACAATGAGTCGAGAAGATTCCAAGGAAGTTGATGGGGAGGCGTCCCAATCGTTAACAAGATAGAGGGGTGTCGTTCGGAGAAATGTGACGCTTATTTTGAAGAAGTTGGATGGGTTAGCAGCAGAAGAGGCATTGTCCGAGTCTTTCTTTTCTGAGCAAAAGTCCGTCGTAGAACAATGATAAATCCGCTTTCAATGACAAGTTATG
Source organism: Sacculina carcini (assembly GCA_916048095.2). Lineage (NCBI taxonomy): Eukaryota > Metazoa > Arthropoda > Thecostraca > Sacculinidae > Sacculina > Sacculina carcini. The sequence continues at coordinate 7,493,798 of OU696586.1, forward strand.
TGGTGGATACCCTTCCATCACCGAGGATGACTCGACTACAGAGTACATGTTCGATGTGCAACTTGAATTGGATAGCATCGAGAGCACGTTTGCAGTACCGAAGGAAAGTACCGGTGTGAAAATCCAGGCGCTCCAATCGTCCATCGAGGAAATGTCAGTTTCCGCGAGAAAAAACACTAGGATCGAGTCCACCTCCTCTAAAGTGCGGGTTGTTCGATGGCACCCAATATTTTAAGACATTCATCACTATCTTCGATAATCCAGTGTACAATCGAAAAGATTTGTCGGAGAGCATTAAATTCGCCTACCTCAAATCCTACCTATTTGGATATGCTGAAAATGTGAAGCATCTTCACTTGAATAATGACAGTTGCAAGGCTGCCAGAGATATATTCTGGGAATAGTTCAATGACGAGTACACCATTGTTGATGGGCTATTCGACAAGCTGCTGACACTCAATGTGCGCTGACCAGACATGAATTTTTCTCAGACCAGGCTCTTTATAAGTGATAAAAAGTCAGTCTTGTATGACCTTAAGTTCCACGACATTGATTTTTTCTTGTCCAATTCGGCTGGCAACAAATTGATGGGGCATTTGTTGTTTTCTAGACTGCCCTCGGATCTGCTCACCGAAATTTGCCACATTACTTAGGATAACTATCCAAGCCTAGATGACATTTTCGATGGAATCAGTGGGTGCATCAAAACACTTAACAGGGGCAAGGCCCGCATACAATCATTTGTTATCGGTACTAACCCTGCCGGCAAGAATCAGCCCGACGGAGACAGAAGCCGACTTGAGCGTTCGCCAGCACTGCACAACTTTTCGACGGAGGTCCGGCAGTCTTAACCGGCCAAAATACGTGAGTCTGCTCCGACATCGTCGCCCCCACCGATACAACAGGTAAAACCTGTTGTGACGGTGGGGCGCTTCCGGTACATGTGGCCACCTTAGGGTGGTAAAAGTGCTTGCACTCCTCCCATGCTACTGGATTTGCCTGTAATTAATAATAATAATAATAATAAAACCTCATCGGACAGTACCATTTCGAAGTACATGTAAACTCTGCGGGCAGCGTTCACATTGTATGAGAGAGTGTCCTAAGTATTCTCGAGTGTCGGAGCGTATCGCCCGATGTATCGTACTTCATTTGTGTAATTTCTGTACGAGCAACAAACACTCATCTAATTCGTGTCCAGTTAATTCACGAATTGTAAAGTTGAGAGTTCCTTGCAGTATTTGCCATGAGCGCACTCATGTTTCTGCGCTTTGTAGAGTCGCACTGGAACGTGAAGGGACTGTATCGTCAATTAATTGGTGTATGTCTGGCGCTGGCGGTATCAGCGTATACCTATTGCCTACGCTGACTATATCCGTCGGACTGGGAAATTCGCTTACCAACGTTCGGCTGCTCCTAGATACAGGTAGCCAGAGTTGGTTACCTCATCGGTGTTTGACAGGATAAATTACTCGCCTAGTAATATGTCTGTTGTAACATATCATCTCCGTACCTGTCATGCAAACTTTGATGATAATATGCGTGAAGCTGTTCTCGACTTGATATTCGCCGAGAGCAAAGTACAAATTCCAGTTCTCATACATTCGAGATTATGTATTCGGTTCAATATAACTGGTTTAGTTGATGCCATCAGCAACATTCGGTTTTCTGGTTTCACACTGGTAGATTCATCTTGTTCGGGCCAAAATGACGACACAGTATGTCTCGAGGGAATTATGGGTGTCGATGTGCTGTAAAACTTCAGCACTCTCAATCTGATACCTTGTCTCAATGGTATGGTATGGAGGATAACATCTGCTCTGGTCCCATTCGGAAACGTGGAGCAATACCTTTATTTACAGCTGCAAGTTCGGTTCACAGTAGTTCTCATGGGGATCAGCTTTGTAGTGAACGTGTGAACAATCCTGCAATTCAAACCTACTTCAACCAAGTTTTGGAGCCAGAAGATTATTTTTTCTCTCCTATTGGCGCCATTCCACCGGATTTTGAATTCGATTCGGGTCTAGAGCAATTGTTTTCGACCGAAGCGTTATCGTTTGACCCAGTACAGAAAGACACTTTTTGGCAGTGTTCGACGAGTTTAAACAGAATGTGCCTGAGAGATACAAACAATCGACCTGTATGAACGCCAATCAGGCTACACAAGTGAACGACACTGACAATTACAATGTATGTATCATTGAAGCGGATATAATCGACAAGTTTTATATATTGTTGCGTGTTACTATGCTCGTATTTTGCTTTGTAGCAAAATTGCGTAGAGTGGATGACGACTCCGAGAGAAGGGCTCGCACTTACTTGCTCAGTATCATGCAGTTTTTCTACTACCGAGAAAAACTTTCCTATTTCGCTTGTCGCTTGATACTGCAACCAAATCCGTACAGAAAATATTCTATCAGCTGGACCTATTTCTCGATAATGAGGGTTTGATTCGTTGTAGAGGTGGCACAGCTAAATGTATACTGTTCAATTATGAACAGGTGAATCCCATACTGGTCTGTTCTGAAAGTCACCTTTGTTCGCTGTTGATGATGAAGTCACACCAATCTTGTCAAAATCTCGGCCTTCAAGACACAGTGAGCCATGTCAGGCGCGCAGGCATGTGGATTCACCGTGCACGGCAAGCGGTTAAAAAGTAATTGGTGAATGTGTTTTATGTCGTAAGATGAATGCCTTGTGTTCCGCTTACCCAAAGATGAATAATTAGCCGGTGTATCGAACAAAACGTATTGTGCCATTTCAGCATGTGGGTGTGGACTATACGTCACATATAAGGGTGAGCGATGAGTTTGGCAAAAAGAGGAAAATGTATGTTCTTGTTTACACTTGTTTGAATGTTCGTGCTATTCATCTTGATATTGTTCCATCGATGTCTGCGGCAGATTTTTTATCCTCCTTCAAAAGATTTGTGAGCCGGCTTGGCTTGTCTGCTTATGTTCATTCTGACAACGCATTGACGTTTTCAGCAGTAGGACGGGTGCTTGAGAATTGTGTTCAATGTTCGGTATTTGAAAATTTCTGTTCGAGCTCAAACATCAAACACCTTCAGATTCCACTATATTCGGCATGGGTAGACAGCACCTGGGAGCGATCAATTCGTACCATAAGAATTGTTTATATAGGGTGATATGCTAGATCACTTTGAAGTGTTTCGACATGATAACATTTTTGAGTGCTGTGGAAGATTGGGTGAATTATCGACCATTGACTTATCGTTCCTTCGAAGATCAGCTAGAGGGAATAACTCCCAGCGCATTCTTGCGAACGAGTTCCGATGATTTTGCGCTCAGTGGAGCCATGGGAAGACCACGTTACAGCTGAACAGCTTTAGTCGGCATTAAGTGAGCATGATCAGCGTATCTCGCACTTCAAACAATCGTGGTATGATGAATATCTGGCGAATCTCCGCGAATACGATCGTGGGCTTCATCAATCATCGGGGTCGAATCGAATTGCGGTCGGTGACGTCGTTCGCATCTGAGTTGTTAAGCTCATTGCGTCGTTAGGCTGATTGTTGTTCATGACAACAAGGTAAGGTCGGTCATGTCGAAAAAGAGTTATGGTACTGTGTCGCACCACTCCATTTGTTATCTGTATCCGCTTGAATTATCTTCGACACATAGCGGTGCGACGGCACATGAGGATGTGCCGGAGTCTGATTCGCAAGCTGCACTTAAAGATCGTGGTGTTCCCGAAGATTGTGTGCCAGAGCGTCCTTTGTGAACTGCCGCCCGACGCTGTCGGGAATTTCTCAGGTCGAATCCTCGTTTCTTGTGAATGTGTGTATTCTCTGCGTTTTCATTGTGTGCTTGTGGTATCTGTGGGCACACATGCATGTGTTATATTATTGTTTGTTACGTGCTGTATGATGCAGGGCGATGTATCATGGCGAATCGGTTTAAATGTCATCGCAATGTCGTAAATGTTGCGGTGTCATTTGCCGTGTGCTTTTTGTCCTGTACCGTGTCGATGTATCGCTCTGTTTGATATGTATTTGTATAGGCCGGATTTGTTTATGTAGAGTGAGTTCCTCACATACTCGTAAATGTTTCACCCTTTTGTACTCTGCAAATGTGTTGCTTATTTCGTAATCAATTCGTGGCCGGGAGTGTATTTTTAATTGTCAGCCTAGTTGCACCCTTGAGCACACACGCGCTCACTGAGGTGCTATGCGAGCGAGTGTGTGTGTGTCCGTACGTATGTAATGTGCGTGCGCGTGTGTGTATGTATGTGCTGTGTGGGTGTGTGTCTGGGTGTATGTGCTGTGCGCGCGCGCGTGTGTGTATATATGTGTTCGTTGAGTCGTGCCAGCCGTGCTGTGCCCTGTGACAAATTTGGGCGTGTCATGTCGCTTCGGTGTTTCATGACATTCGATGTGTCTTGTCATTATTCGGTCTGTGAGTTCGGCTCGGTGTGCTCGGTCTTTGGATATTAGTTGCTTTCGTGACATTCGGTTTGTGGTTCGTATCGGTGGAGAGTTCGGTGTTCGATTGAGCGAAGAGGCGCCAGTCCTTTTAAAACATTTCCTTCATTTTTATTATTATTATTATTATTAATTACAGGCAAATCCAGTAGCATGGGAAGAGTGCAAGCACTATTACCACCCTAAGGTGGCCCCATGTACCGGAAGCGCCCAGAAGATTCAGAGAGAAAGAGAGTTCGAAAAGAAAAATGTCTAGAAAGAGAGTTGGAAAGAAAATAATAAATAAATAACAATAAATAATAAACCATCATCCGATAACAATCCATAATGTCACTCCGCCCACGGTCCTCAATAAATAATAGCAATCAGCAATAAATATGTGATTCAGTAAATAACAGCCATCAATAAATAAGAATAAATATTAATAAATAAGTAATAAATAACAATCAAGAACAATAAATATGATTCAATAAGAAACATCCAACAATAAATATGATTCAATAAGAAACATCCAACAATAAATATGATTCAATAAGAAACATCCAACAATAAATATAAATATCATTCAATAAGTAACAACACAAATAAATATGATTCAATAAACAACAACACCAATAAATATGATTCAATAAACAACAACAACAATAAATATGATTCAATAAACAGCAACAACAATAAATATGATTCAATAAACAACAACAACAATAAATATGATTCAATAAACAGCAACAACAATAAATATGATTCAATAAACAACAACAACAATAAATATGATTAAATAAACAGCAGCAACAATAAATATGATTCAATAAACAACAACAGCCAACACTGAGTAAAAGTATAATTTAATAAATAACAACAACCAATAATAAATAGTAATAAATATAGAGTAAAATATGAATAAATATAAATAAATAGAAAAATATATAAAAATAGGCATGAATAAATAACAATAAATATGAATAAATATACAATAAATAAGACTCAACAGTCAATTCCGCTCTTTCAGTAGCATTTCATTTACTTTGGACTTGAATTTGTTCAAATTGTTCTGCGAGAAAGCCTCCTCCTTCAACGTGTTCCAAGTAGACACGGTGGCCGGAAGAAAGCAACGTTGGAATTGTTTTGTACGACAACGAATTGGAGCCATGCACTGGGAATGCTGTTTGGATGTATACCGTGTGCTTATTGCTGCCACGAAATCATCAGGAATTGACTTGCTCATCGGATGATGGTCGTTGTGATTGATCTTGTACAGCATGCACACGCTGCTGACCTTTCGACGATGGCAAAGATCACCAAGAACCAAGTCACCACAGAGGAACTTGCAAGTTCTAACAACTCTGTTGATGAGATTTAGGTGACAATCCGCAGCAGAAGACCACACGGGGGCGCAGTACTCCAGAATTGGCAAAATGAAACAGCGAAAACAACTTTTTGATATTGTGCTGCTACCGAACATCCGATATGCCTTTCTTATAATTCCCAGTTTCCGCGTTGCCGAACAAACTAGCTTCCGAATGTGACTCTCAAACGTCAGCTTTGAGTCTACATGTACTCCCAATATTTTGAGCTCATCACACACGCTGAGTTGGGCTTCATTTATGAGGATAGCTCCATGTGAAGGCTGAACGGTACGTGACCTAGAAACCAGCAAGCATTTAGATTTGATTTTCCTTCGGTTATCCTTTCCTTTTCTTTGTCCTATTATTTAAAAGTGCTCACCTACCCACCCTTCCTGACGGAAGAATTGTGGTATACCGAGATGAAATTTTTCGGAAGGTGTGCATCTTCTTCAGTTGACTTATATTTATATAAAATTGTAATGCAATTTGGTTTTGGGATATTCTGGTTGTCGGTGTTTAATTAAAGTAAATTTACATTACAGAAAAACCTCGGCACGAAAACCGCGGCACATAATTCCGTAACAGTGGTGCACCGTTACAAATAATACGAGTAATAGCTTAGGCCAATGCTCAGCAATCACAACGAACACGCTGTCATAACACAATGAGTCGGACGATGCTCGGGTCGAACTGACACAAGGCGAGCGAGTCACAGAGAGTAGCCCTGTAAGTCACGCTATTGCCTACGTTCTAGTCCAACTGCCCGCGCAACGAGACGAGGGGATTTGAATCAACTTGGTCGTTCGTGTGCATCTACCCGACCGTGTATGAACGTTGGAACACAATTGGCCAATCAATAGAAACACACAAGTGTAGCCACCCGATTGGTCGCTCTGTGATCATGTGAGCACATAGGCCACTGTGATTGGTGGAACTATTTGCGCAAACTAACACACACACACACACACACACACACACACACACACACACACACACACACACACACACACACACACACACACACACACACACACACACAACAATATCATTGACGTTCTCCAAGAGAGAGATCAGTGGGTCGACAGTATATATCTGGACCTCAGCAAAACATTCGACTAGGTGGCACACATCAGGCTGTTGTGGAAATTAGAGCAAAGTGGAGGCGTGAGTGGAGTGTTGTTGAGTTGGATGACTGACTTTCTGACGGGAAGGAAAATACGCGCTGTTTTGAGAGGAAAGGAGTCAACTTGAGGGCAGGTCATAAGTGGAGTCCCACAGGGCTCAGTATTGGGGACAATAATGTGCAGTGTGTATAGGAACGGCATACTGGCGGATATTGACACCACAATGCACTTGTTTGCAGACGAGGCGAAAATAACGCGGGCCATATCAAACCATACCGACTTTCAAGCACTGCAAGAAGGCCTGAACAAAATCCACAAGTGGGCAGATACCTGGCAGATGACCTTCAACGAGACGAAATGTCACCTAATCAAGTTTGACACGGGTAAAAACAGGCCGTCGGTGACGTATACCATCGGAGGTAGGGTACTTCATGAAAGATATAGGCAAAAAGACCTCGGAGTCATGGTGCAAATAAATTTGTCCCCTGAGGCACACATTGATGATATATGAGCCAAAACGTACTCCTTGCTGACCAGAATAAGACACATGTTCAACTTTATAGATGCAGAAATAATGCGTAAGCGGATAGTGTCAGTTATTAGGCCCAAACTTGAATATGCCGCAGTGGTTTGGTGTCATCACGAAAAGCATTTGGTGAAAAAGTTTGCAAAATGCAAAGACTGGCCACCAGGCTTGTACCAGACCTGAAAGGTTTCAGTTGGGAAGACAGGCTGAATGCGTTGACATCACCGACGTTGGAAGACAGGAGGACACGGGGTGATCTTATTAATATATTCAGGAACATGATAGAAATCACAGCTTAGCTAGAAATTTGACTGATAAAGCAGGATAAAGGAAGGGGCACGGCAAGAAGCTCAGAGAACCTCGGTGCAAAAAAGCAATAATGAAAGACAATTTTCTATTCTGCGAATTAAATTTTGAAGTAAATTGCACAAGACCATTGAAGAGTCCAAAACTATAGGAGAGTTCAAACATAAATTGGATACTCAGTGGGAAAGAGCCCGGACAGTCCTTGTGTAAGCTCATTTTCTGTACCACAACTAGGTAAGCACACACGCACACACACACACACACAGTCTATACCGCACGCAAACACATGTCACCTAAGCCTACATGGAATATTCGAGAAGGCATGTCACACAAACATACGGACACATGCGGCATATACATATAGACACATGCGCGCACGCATAAACATACAACGTGGGTGTTTTCTGGTTATACTATTGCGCGCTGATATTTGTTATAACTACTAAAAACGATACAACATTTAAATATGCACGCATTTAGATAACAAATACAATATGTGTACAGAGGCGAATGTGCTTGATTGATGTTTCATTGAATTGTGTGCTTCACTGTGTGTGTGTGTGTGTCATTGCGCGTTCTGTGTATTGTGATGTGGCTATACCTGTGTGTTAGTTCATGTGTGTGCATTCGCTTAGCTGTGCGTGCATGTGCGTGCGCGTCTGTGTTTTGTGTGTCCGTCTGCGTGCACGTGCTTTTATGTGTGTCGTGTATGCGTGTGTGTGTTGTGCGTCTTCATGTCATCGTGTCTGTGTCTGTGTGTGTAAAAAAATCGCGCGCGCTGTGTGTGTGTGTGCATGTGTTTGTAAGTCGTTTGATTGTGAAATACAGTCAGGGAGTGTTTGCGTTGCGCATCTTGTGGTTATACCAACACCACAAATTGGTGAACACGATGTGATTGGTGCTCATTGTGAGATATTTGTGTTTCATATTGTTCTATTTTCATACTTAGCAATAGTATCTACGCCTCAAACACCGAATGAAGCCAGTGTGAATCGAGTTGCTATTAAGGCACCTCAATTCATGAAAGCTGCAGTTGACGGCTTGTTCATGATTCTCGAAGCTCAGTTTCACTTGCAGAATATTGTTTCTGAAGAAACAAAGTTTTACCATGTAATTTCTGCATTGCCACCCAATATTATTAATCCGTTGCCACACGCGTGCATCACGAAGAAAAGTTATGTGGAGTTGAAGGATGAGGTTGTACAGCTGCATGAGCGCATTAAGCCAAATTTGTTTGAGAAATAGATTTCCAAGCGTCTTCTGACTGGCAGGCCGTCAGTCCGCATCTGTCACCTCCAATCTGTCGCTACGAAGGTCGGTGCCTCGGAGGATTTGGTACGCCACGAGTATATAAAATCACTATCCGCGAATATCAACACTGTTGTGGCGGCTCTGAAAGACTTATCTCTCGGTCAGGCTGCTAAGCTCGCCGACGAATTGGTGCCCATGTCTGCAAATTCTCAATGCATGACAGTGACCGGTATTAATCGAGACATGTGTAACCCAGCAGTACGACAGGATCGTCGTCAAGCTGTAACTTCTTCAATATCGTCGTCAACGACGCTACGGCCGTTTTATATAGCCAGCATCCTTTTGTGTGCCGTGCACACATTTTTTATGGTCAGCGGTCTCGCACGTGCAAGCCTTGGTGCAGCTGGCCAAACAATCGGACCAATCTCCAGATACAGCCGTTGTCTCGTCCTGCCTCGCGCTCGAATTCTCCGGATCGTGCGACGTCGGCGGAAAACTAAAGAGGCAGGCCAGTGTGAATGCGACGACTCACCTGCCGCTCGTTGAAGTCACAGTCTGTCTGCCGCGAAACAATTCGGTAAATTTCCTTGTCGATACGGGAGCAGGCGTTTCCGTCATATCAAAATGGTGTGCTCCTCTTGGATGTGCACTCGAGCCGACTACGGATAAAAAAATAACCTAAAGATTTTCTATCCATTATTAAAATTTCGGTTGACTGTGCAGGACGTCGTCTTCGGGACTTGACCACAGCAGTCACGACGCGGATAAAGTTGTCGCCAGCAGTGCAGACAATTTCGGTCAACACTTTGAATTTAATTCAATATACAGTGAAGGATCTGCTGTCGATATTTCCACAGCTGACTGCACCATTTGTTTTTTTCTTTCAACAGCATGAACGCTCAATCAGCCATTGTATCGACACGGGAGCTGCTTCATCTGTGTTTTCACCGCCGAGACGCCTTTCACCGTATAAGTCTAAGGCAGCTCACGCAGCTATTAATGTGATGCTCCAGCAGGGATTCGTGTTTCGTAATCAGCATGGGCTTCGCCGATGCTCTTGGTTCCCAAAGATGGAAATGACTGGCGCGTCACAGTTGCTTGTCGTCGTCTTAATGCCGTGATAACACCTGACCGGTACCCGCTGCCGCACTTGTATGATGCCTCGAAAAACTTATGCGGAAGTGCTGTGTACAGCAAGATTGACTTGAAGAAAGCGTACCATCAAATACCGATGAGCGAGCGTGACATCGAGAAAACAGCCATGACCACTCCGTGCGGTCTATTTGGGTATAACACGACGCCGCGGAGTCTTCGGAACGCACCTGCCACCTTCCAGCGATTAATTAACGGCATATTCGGCCACATTGGGTATTGCTTTTGCTACCTTGATGTGGTCTTGATATTTTTACTATATGAAGAGACACATCGTGAACATCTGTAAAACATATTTTCACTGTTAGAAAAGAACAATTTGCGTCTCAACATTTCAAAATGAGAATTCATGAAGTCAGAAGTCGACTTTCTTGGCTATTGTTTAACGCCGTCTGGTATTGGACCGCAGGAGCAGAAAGTCACGATCATCAGATACTATATACGACCAAACGATTATGCCGGGCTGCGTCGCTACATACATAATGTATACTGATGATACTGCATACATACATACATACATAAAAAGTTAAAAAGTTTCTTTTTCACCTAAAGGTCACGTTTTTAAAGGCTACCTAAAACTGCATGAAAAAGTTGTGTACGATAATGAGATAAAAGTTATCAGGTTACCAAATGTTACCTTTTCCTCGTAAGGTTACTTTTTTGCTTTTAGGTTACTTTTTTATGGTCAGGTTAACTTTTCTTATTTTTCTTGTTATTAGGTAAGTTTACCACGAAGTTTGGTGACTTTTGCGGATATTAGGCACTAAAACGGTATACATGAGGATAAAGTAGGCAAAGGGATGAGGTTGTAGCCGATGCGACACACTCAGTGCATATTATCTTTATTTTATTGTCATTGCTATTATTATGTATTCATTTGATCGTCACATTATATCGCATTATCATGTTATATAAAAATATGTATATGCTCGATCTGCTACATGTTAAATTGTTTATTATGCATCGGTGGCGCAAGCAATACAACACATGAGTCTTACCGTACGCACGGGTTTTAATCGCTGAGGCCGTTTGCCATTATTTTACTTTTGTAGGCGTCCCTACAAGTGGTGACCCCGGTATATTTCTTTTTTTGCCAATACTTTTCAGTCGTATTGCGGATTCGTATATAGTATGCCTCGTAGTAATCACTCTCATTCCATGGGTTCGGTGAAGGTCGATCTCCCGGTTTTCGACCCACTGGATGTGGACACCTGGATCGCAATGTGCGATAATTTGATGGCCGATAGTGGCATAGAATGTCAGACCACCATGTTTCGCAAAGTTTTGGCGATGCTACCGAGAACCAGTTTCAGGATGGTCAAAGATCTTGCAGCCCAGAACCCACTCGCTAGCATCTGTTACGATTCGCTCAAAGCCAGACTGCGAAAGCGACTAGAGCTCACTCCGGCTGAGAAACTACAGCATCTGGAGAATCTTCCGCGACAACTGGGCTCTCGGAAACCGTCGGAATTGTACGGCGACCTCGCGGCACTATACCCCAACGAAACAGAACACGAAATCATCCAAGAAGTGTTTATGTGTCGAATGCCGTCAAACCTCCAACTGCTCTGTCGCGAGTGGCTGGTCTCCAGCAATTTGCGGGACACTGCACTGCGCGCAGACGCTCACTACCAGCCAGCGGCGACCGTTTCGCTTGCGGCACAGGTGACGGGCAACGCATACACAGCCACAGAGACAGACGAGGAGCCTCTAGTGGCGGCCACGAGAAGTTTTCGCTCGCCCGCTCAGTCGACACCCAGACGACAACAGCAACCGAAAGACGAACAGCCGAAAGATTTCGTTGCGCGCTGGTGCCGCCTCCATCGCAAGTACGGTCCGACAGCGCGGCGTTGTCTCGGCTCGTGCCCATTCACGTCCGACATGGCGGGAAACGGGCACGGCAGCCGGCGGTAATGGCCACGTCCGGCTGCCGTGAAAATCACCGCCTGTTATTCGTCACAGACATGTCCGGCCGAAATTCATGGTTGACAGCGGTTCCGAGGTTTCTCTGCTGCCAGCTCGTTCAACGGCATCAGCGGCGGCCCTTGAAGAGCCGAAGTTACGTGCCGCCAACGGTACATCCATCCAAGTCTTTGAGGTCAACCATCGCTTGACTGTCGATCTGGAACTCGGGTGCACATATTCGTTCGGATATATTTCAGCAGCAGTTCCACACGCAATAATCGGAGCGGATTTCCTCCACGAATTTGGTCTTGTGGTGGACATGAAACGGCACAAGCTGATCGACAGCGCCACATTCTTGTCCACCAGCGGCAACGCGTCGGTCGTCACAACACACCCTGTGCTGACTCACATCAGTGCTGTACAGCCACCATGTGACGGACCGGAGTTCGCCGGTGTGCGCGCTTCAACCGACTTTGCGCAGCTCGTCGCCCCACCTGACGGGTTTCCCGTTGTGAAGGTGCCTGGTGTCCAGCATCGCATCATCACACGAGGCAATCCAGTGTTCGCCCGCCCACGTAGATTAATGCCGGCCAAACTTTCCGCTGCCAGAAAAGAGTTATCAGAGTTGGTGGATCTGGGCATTCCGGTTCCCTCGTCATCGTACTGGTCCGGTCCCATCCACCTCGTTGTAAAGGACGGTGGCACGGCTTTGAGACTGGTCGGGTGCTACGAGGGACTGAACTCCATGACGGTGCCCGACAGGTATCCCGTTCCCGACATTCAATCATTCGCCGATCAGCTCAGTGGTGCGAATTATTTCAGCACAATTGATCTCCCGCGTGCTTTTGCTCAAGTTCCTCTGCATCCAGACGATCAGGAAAAATCTGCGATCACAACTCAATTTGGTCTTTTTCAGTATACGCGTATGCTTTTCGGTTTGTGTAATGCTGCCCAAACTTTCCAGCGCCTCATGGACACAGTGCTGCGGGGCATGCCACGCGTATTTTGCTACCTCGACGATGTCCTCGTTTTCTCTCCAGATGTCGAGACTCACCGCCGAGATCTGAGAGAACTTTTTCGCCGACTCGGAGCGGCCGGCCTGGCCATCAAGCCGGAAAAGTGCGTCTTTGGCCAGTGTATTTTGCGGTTCGTTGGATTCAAAGTATCTGCAAGTGACATCGAGCCCTTACCAGACACAATTGCTGATCTCGTGAGCATGCCGCCGCCCACCAGTTCCACTGAGTGCAGGAGGTACCTAGGCATGATAAACTTTTTCCACCGGTTCATTCCCAGGCTGGCTCAAACTCTCCAGCCCCTTCATGAGGTGGCGAACAACAAACGAAGTTTCGTGTGGGGACCTCTTCAAGTCTCCGCCTTCGAGAAGACAAAATCAGCGCTGGCTGCCGCTTCATGTTTGGCATTTCCACAGGCAGATGCCCCGACGAAGCTAGTGGCAGACGCATCTGACTTGGCTGTGGGAGCTGTTGTTGTTATTATTATTAATTACAGGCAAATCCAGTAGCATGGGAAGAGTGCAAGCACTATTACCACCCTAAGGTGGCCCCATGTACCGGAAGCGCCCAAAAGATTCAGAGAGAAAGAGAGTTCGAAGGGAAAAAAGTCTAGAAAGAGAGTTGGAAAGAAAATAATAAATAAATAACAATAAATAATAAACCATCATCCGATAACAATCCATAATGTCACTCCGCCCACGTTCCTCAATAAATAATAACAATCAACATTAAATATGTGATTCAGTAAATAACAGCCATCAATAAATAAGAATAAATATTAATAAATAAGTAATAAATAACAATCAAGAACAATACATATGATTCAATAAGAAACATCCAACAATAAATATAAATATGATTCAATATGTTGTGAACGCGAGGCAATATTCGACTTGTATTAGTTTAACCCGTCATTCTTTGTCACTTGCTGCGCTCGAAGGACAAAAGGGTTTTTTCAGTATTTGGATTGTTTGGTGATGGATTGAAAGGGCGTGGATTGCAAAGAGATATTGTAACTTATCTTATCTTATACTTACCTGGTCTTATCGTCAGCTTATACGTATCGTCATCCTATCTGATTTTCAACGTTTGAAGGGAAATTAATACACGGATTGTGGAAAGAAGGATCAACATCGTATTGCTGGAACGATCTATTGGTTCAAATATTCCGTGCTGCAATGTCTGTGCGGAGTATATTGGTGAAAATATATTGGTCATAACAAAGCTTACAATATCTCTGAAATTGTGCGTAAAACCATGTCTTTATCGATGATGAAAAGAAAACGTGGCAGTCAAGCTGCAATAATCACCAGACTGAGACAAAGAGGAGAACTGATAATATTGTCAAATGACAGTCGTGCTGGACTATTGGTGGTATTGAAGGAAGTTGATGAAGCGCTAACTGTGTGTTGTGAAATTAATGCAGAGTATGTAGATAATCTAGCGTCAGATGCGGAGGAGACACCCAGAGCAGCTGCTTATGAAGAAAAGGTAAAAGCAGACTGCGAAACCTTCAGGGTATCAGTAACACAGTATTTGCAGAAGAGAGCAGGTGACACACCATCTGTGGTATCAGAGGCTAGTGCTGTTCCGTCGGCCACTTATGCACACTCTCAGGCAGCTGCAGAAGTAGAACTGCAAGTCAAGCAGAAGGAGACACAGCAGTTGAAACAAAGACTGTCTATGCAAAGAGAGAAACAAGAATTGGAAGACAAGCTACTTCTCAAAGTCAAGGAAGACGAGGTTGAAGCAGCCAGACTCCGATCAGAGTTATGGAAAAAAACAGAGCATTCATTGGAGTGGGAGAGGAGAAATGACTTTGAACCGGAAGACCCAGTAAATGAGGGGAACAAACATGACTCTGCGAAACTTCAAGAAGGGCAGCAACAAGGAGCTAGAACGGCTACGGAACCAGTGAGTACAGCCAATACACATAGTGATCACACTCTACCTAGATTGACTCTGCCAGTATTCTCTGGTGATGTTGCGGAATGGCCAAGATGGTATACGCTCTACAAGTTATTGGTACACGACAAGCCAATATCCAAACAACAGAAAATGATCCACCTTCAAAGTGCTGTAGCTGGACGGGCTAGGAACTTGATTGGCACGATGACATTTCAAGAGGACAGCTATGATATAGCGTTGCAGACGCTTCAGGAACGCTTCGGGCAAGAAACTGATGTAGTGCATGCAGTGCTGACCAAGATGTTCACTTGTCCACCTCCCAAGGAGCTAGATGTATCAAGTCTTGAACACTTTCAGGGAGTCGTCCACATAGCGGTATCTACACTGCAGCAGCTAGACTCTACAGCAGATCTACAGTCTCAAGAGAACCTCCGTCGGCTGGTAGAGATTATGCCAGTCGAATTGCGGAAATCATGGGCCGAACACTCGATTGCGCTTCAAACATCATCGCTAGTGGATTTGGACCATTGGTTAAAGTCAAGACTCAGAATAGCTCTACGTATGAGAACACAGACTCCAGCACAGCGAACTGGCTCAGCACGGCAGACCAGGCAAGCCCATGCTACTGCGACGATACCACGAAATCAAGTCTGTGTATGCTGTTCTAACTCACATAGCTTGTACAATTGCGAGAAGTTCAAGTCCCTGAATGTTCCAGAAAGAATGAAATTTGTTGCTGACAATAAGTGCTGTATCAGTTGTCTGAGGAAAGGTCATCGTATGAAACAGTGTTGGTTTTCAAGAAAATGTGGAATCAATGGTTGTGCGTTGAAGCACAACAAACTCCTCCATGGTCAGCAAACGAAGGTAGCCAGCCCGACGACAGAAAATTTCACCGAGCCGCAACTAGAAGGCTATCAGATGCAGTCAGAGCGACCAACCCCTGCAAGTAGCAGCCGGTTTGTGGCGGTGACAAACTCTATAGAAAACACAAGCCGTGTTTTGTTGCAGGTTGTGCCAGTGAGAGTGCATGGTGCTAATGGTGAACACCGTGATACACTGGCAATATTGGACATGGGCGCCGACACATCGCTCTGCAGCGACAGACTTCTGGTGGAACTGGGCATCCGAGGTGAGATGCAATCCCTGGCACTGCAGACGGTAGATGGGCTTGGGGCACAGCGAAGCACTCAGAAAGTACAACTTACATTGACTCCCTTGGCGGCATGTGAGCAAGGAGCACCACCTATAGTAATCTCTGAGGTTTTTTTCTGTGAGCAATATTCACGTAAGGACACCCGTGATTTCGCGTAAATGCGTGAAAACGTGGCGACATCTGAGCGACATCGAACTTCCGAATTACGCGGGAAAGTCAGTAGAAATACTCATCGGAGCGCCAGTCACACAGGCTCTACTGCAACGCGAAGTCCGTGTAGGCAAGCCTGGACAGCCTGTAGCGATACGCACCGCATTCGGCTGGGCACTATCTGGGGCAGTCTCTCAGCTGGTGGCCGACTCTGAACGTACAGTCATGCACGTCGTGCACGGCGGAAGCGACGATGATGTGTCCGAGCAACTCCGGGAATGGTGGTGCACCGACTCATTTGGGACTACAGGTGAGATGAAGCGGCCGACTTCACGCGAGGATGAGAAAGCTTTGAAGACATTGCAGGCTACAACGCGTCGAAACGGCAGCCGATATGAAGCGGGACTGCTATGGAAGCAAGACACTGTCTCTTTTCCAGACAACTACCGCATGGCGGAGAGACGCTTGCAAAGCCTTGAAAGGAACTTGGAACGGAATCCCGAGCGACGTGCGGCATATCAAGAGGCGATAGAAACCTATATGGAGAACGGGTACGCTCGAAAGATCGACGCCGATGAAGATCAATGTGCAAAGCGGTGGTACCTGCCGCACCACGCCGTCGTGAATCCGACTAAGAACAAACTTCGCATAGTGTTTGACGCGTCAGCTTCATATAGGAATACGTCCCTCAATTCAGAACTGCTCACCGGACCAGACTTGCTCCAGAGTCTCAATGAGGTCTTGCTGCGCTTCCGGGAGGAGTACGTTGGTATAACAGCAGACGTGGAGAAAATGTTTTTGCAGATCTCGGTTCGGGCGGAAGATCAACCGGCCATGAGCTTTCTATGGCGCCGAATAAGCAGTTTTAAGATCGAGAAGTACCAAATGAATGTCTTAATTTTTGGAGCCAAGTGTTGTCCGGCGATCGCTAATTATGTCCTCCATAGAATCGCCGAGGATTGTGCGCAGGCCGACGAACAATCGGCAACAGCGGCCATTACGAACAACTTCTATGCCGACGATTTTCTGCGCTCCGAAGCAACACCGGAAGAGGCAATCAAGTCGAGGAGAGTCGTGACGTCGGTAGCAGCAAGAGGAGGGTTTGTCTTGCGGAAATGGATTTCAAATCGAAGAGAGGTAACCGAGGAGCTGCCAGAGGATGCTCGAGAAGTTCATGGTAAAATCCAGAAAGTATTGGGATGTGTGTGGAATACGTCAGAAGACTTGCTAAGCGTCGAGATACCCAGCAGCGAAGTCCCGAAGGCAAAACGGGGTGCGTTGCAGTTGATGGCGCGGATATTCGACCCGTTGGGCATTGTTGCACCATTTTGCCTGCAAGCGAAAGCTTTCATGCAATATTTGTGGACGCAGAAATACGAGTGGGATGAGCTACTCAGCGAGACCGACCTACGCGTATGGGATGAGTGGGTGAATGGGCTCTCCCGCTTATCCGCGCTGAGCGTACCACGCTGTTTGAAGCCAGTGAGCGAAGTCCCATTGAGTTTAGAGCTCCACATATTTGTAGACGCATCCAGCAAGGCATTCGCCGCTGTGGCTTACGTCAAGACGGCATATGCGGGCGGCGCGCACGTTGCGCTTCTGATGGCACGGACACGTGTGGCCCCGTTGAAGGGTTTAACAATAGTCAGATTGGAAATGCAGGCAACAGTGCTGGGCGTAAGGCTGAAGAGCGCTGTAATGGATTCTCTTTCCTACCGATTTGAAAGGTGTATACTCCGGACCGACAGCGAAGCGGTGCTCAAGTATATCCGAAACGAAACGCGTCGGTTTAAAGTCTTCGTTGCCAATCGCGTCTCAGAAATTTTGGACTCGTCAAATCCAGATCAGTGGAGACATGTGGCGGGCAAGTTGAACCCTGCTGATTTGGCTTCGAGGGGTGCAGGCACGAAGGAACTGGAGCAGTCAGACGTGTGGTGGCACGGACCCGCTTTCCTGAAAGAAGAACAGGATTACAGTGTACGTAAGTCAGTGGACGAGCTTGACACGCACGACCCCGAGCTCAAAAGAGAAAGGGTCGTCCAGTGCGTCCAAACGTCAACAAGAGCCAATGCACATCTGGTGGACCCTACACGCTTCTCCAGCTGGAATGGCTACCGTCGTGTAATGAGTTGGTGTCTTCGTTTCGTGAATATTCTGCGCGCGAGTGCCAAACGGACAGTGTCTATCACGAGCGGTCCACTGTCTCTTCCAGAAGTGGAGGAAGCAGTCAACCGGGTAATCAAGAAGGATCAAGAAATACACAGCAAGCATATTGAGATGTCGGAGACTTTCAAGGACAAGTACGAGATTCTCCGGTTGCGAGGGCGCCTTAGCAGAGCACCACTAGCTGAGATGTGTTGCAATCCGATTATTTTGGCAAACGAGAGCGATCTTATGCGTCTGTTGGTGACTCATGCCCACCATCAAGTGATGCATTCTGGTGTCAGTCATACTCTGAATCGGTTCAGAGAAGACTACTGGACACCGAAATTGAGAGCAACGGTAAAGAAGGTACTGCGCGGCTGCGTATTCTGTCGCAACCGTAGAAGCAAACCACGGCAGCCGATCATGGCCGACTTGCCGGATACTCGTTTCGACCAGACACGTCCTTTTTCTTCGGTCGGATTGGACTATTTTGGCCCGTTGGAAGTGCGCAAGGGCAGAAAAGTGGAGAAGAGGTATATTTTACTCGTTACATGCTTGGCGACACGAGCTCTCCATCTCGAAGTCTCGTACTCCCTAGAGACCGACTGTTTCCTCATGGCGTTGCGGCGGTTCATTGCGCGTCGGGGGGCACAAAATCTGATAACGAGCGATAATGGCACGAATCTGGTTGGTGGAGAGAGAGAGCTGCGCACAGCGATACAGAAGTGGAATCAGCAACAGATAACTGAAGAAATGATCCAGAAAGGAATCGAGTGGCGCTTCAACACCCCGTTCGCGAGCCATATGGGAGGTGTCTGGGAGCGGCTAGTCGGGTCAGTCAAGCGCGCTCTGAGGGTCGTTTTGGGCCACCAGAGATGTACCGACGATGTCCTGCAGACGGTCCTCGCTGAGGTGGAGTTTATGGTCAACTCTCGACCATTGACGTATGTGTCGAGTGACGCTGGCGATACCGAGTCGATTACGCCCAATCACTTTCAGCTCGGTGTACACTCTGCCGATTCAGGACTTCCCCCTGGTGTCTTTTATGACAGAGACATTCATCACCGAAGAAAGTGGTTCCAGTGTCAGGGCCTTGCGGAGCAACTGTGGAAGCGTTGGCGGAAGGAATATCTGCCGACCCTGGCGAGGCGCACCAAGTGGCAGAAGTCCGTAGAAAATCTGCAGGTCGGGGACGTGGTGCTGCTGGCCGATCGGGATGTTCCGCGTGCACGTTGGCCTCTGGCGGTAGTCCAACAGGTGTTCCCGGGTCTGGACGGTGTAGTCCGGAATGTCGAGATCCGTACAGCACGGGGGTCCTACAGAAGACCGGTCAACAAGCTGTGCGTTCTGGAGAATGCGTCCATCGACTCATTACCGAGTGTTGATTAATGTATAGTGTATATATATCTTGTCTTGTACCTATGTTAATCCGTGTTGGGTAGATGTTCGATTCCCGTTGTTAGGTGGTGGGGTGTCGTATGGGACATAACGTTTGTGGCCTTGTGCGTTGTTTGTCGTGTATAGTTTCGACGTTTTCGAAACTGAGGGGGGAGGATGTTGTGAACGCGAGGCAATATTCGACTTGTATTAGTTTAACCCGTCATTCTTTGTCACTTGCTGCGCTCGAAGGACAAAAGGGGTTTTTCAGTATTTGGATTGTTTGGTGATGGATTGAAAGGGCGTGGATTGCAAAGAGATATTGTAACTTATCTTATCTTATACTTACCTGGTCTTATCGTCAGCTTATACGTATCGTCATCCTATCTGATTTTCAACGTTTGAAGGGAAATTAATACACGGATTGTGGAAAGAAGGATTAACATCGTATTGCTGGAACGATATATTGGTTCAAATATTCCGTGCTGCAAGGTCTGTGCGGAGTATATTGGTGAAAATATATTGGTCATAACACAATATGTAACAACAACACAAATAAATATGATTCAATAAACAACAACAACAATAAATATGATTCAATAAACAGCAACAACAATAAATATGATTCAATAAACAACAACAACAATAAATATGATTCAATAAACAGCAACAACAATAAATATGATTCAATAAACAACAAAAACAATAAATATGACTCAATAAACAGCAACAACAATAAATATGATTCAATAAACAACAACAGCCAGCACTGAGTAAAAGTATAATTTAATAAATAACAACAATGTAATTTCACAGTGTTCATCCGAGGCGCCAGAGCGAGCGATGCGCGAGATGTTCCGATATATTGAACGTTTGCTTACATGACATTCAACGTTTGTATGTCTGTGTGTCTGTATACACGCGCAGCACTGGTCGCGTTGGCAGACGCCGTGTATGTGTGTGTGCAGTCATGTGTATGTGTGGGTGTGTATGTGTGCGCGTGTGCGTCTATCCTGTACTGTCTTGGTGGCGATGTAACTGGGGGAAGTATGGGCAGTGTAAAGGGGGTTCGATGACGCGTTGAGTTTCATGGGGAGTCGAGATCGAGCGTTCATGGTGTGAGTGTGAACGGTGCGCGGAAGCTTTGAGTGACAGTGTACGGCGGTGCGCAGAGTGCATTGTTCTTGGTGTTTTGTACTCGTTTCCGCGGTGTGAATATCGAGTGTTGCGTGTATTCACTCGGTGTCATATTGTGCGATTGTGTGATTGTGTTATATATATTTCATCGTTCATCATTTGTTCTCCAATACAACTACAAGCTATTTCGGCCATGTCGGTGCACGGTGATGAACAAGGGACCAGCATGGACGTGCGTCTAATTCCGGAGTTCAGTGGATCGGACGCGCAGAATATCACAGAGTGGTTGGACAGATTGGAACTCGTGTGTGAGCTTCGAGGCGTGACTGACGTGGCAACCGTCATTGCTCTGCGTTTGGCCGGCGGTGCTTTTGCTGTGTACCAGCAGCTACCGATCTCTGACAGAAAATGCGTGCAGAAAGTGAAGTCGGCCCTGCAAGCGGCATATGGAATTGATCCGTACACAGCCTACGAGCGGTTTCATGCCCGCACTCTACACACCAACGAGACGCCCGATGTATACCTGGCCGATCTCAAGAGATTGGCTTCAGCGTTTGGTGGAGTACCTGACATGGCTCTCCGGTGTGCATTTGTCTCGGGTTTGCCTGCAGAGCTGCGCACAACGTTACGTGCGAGTTCTCGACTTGAGTCGCTGGATCTGCCACAGCTGACAGCTAGGGCTCGCATACTGTTCCAAGAGAACCAGCACAACGAAGTGTGTCTGGCCGCCAGGGAACCAACAGCAACTCATACAGCACAGCGAGAAGTCAAGTGTTTCTGTTGCGGAGGCATTGGTCATATCCAGCGCCATTGTCCATCCAACCGCAACCGCAGCAGATTTGATCACGACAAGCACAACAAACAAAACGGCCGAGACAGTCAGGACAAGTCGGGAAACGACAGCGGAGAGGCGTCGTCAGCGCCGGACTCCTCTCCGAGACAATACTAGCCAGGACGCTACCGACGGTGAATGCGACCATCGGCGGTGTTGAGCGACGTGCGCTCGTCGACACGGGCTGCAGTCAAAGCATAGCACATGTGTCCTGCTGCAGAAAATGGGCGCGCAAAAAGGTGAGTGTCGTAACCATGAGCGGTGAGAGATTCTCGACGTTGGGAACGGGCACAGTGACACTCAGTATTGGTGATGATGTTCTACCGTGCCATGAAGTTGTTGTTTCACAGACAAGGCCACTGGGCTCGATTTCATCTTGGGAATGAATGCAATCACGTCGTTGAAGGGTGTGTGTATATCTACTGACAGTAATATTACGTTCAATCCATGTGCGAATGATTCTGTGTTACGTGGTAAACTGGTGCACACTCACACTGCGTTGGGTTCGTCTGAGGATAAAAAGCATGTGGATGACGACATACACGTCGATGAAAAGGATTTTTCACTATCATTCACCGACAGGGGTGGTTTCTGGACAGTTCGCTGGAAGTGGGCCAACGGTGTAGAGCCTGGGATGTTACACAATCAGATATCAGAATACCACGTGAAAAAGTCTAATCGACCTCAGTACGTGACGGAATTGCGTGATTGGATTGCCAGAGGTTGGCTGGTGGAGTATGATGAAGCCAGGTTCGGTCCGGTAAAAGGCCTCATACCGTTGATGGCTGTCGAGCAGCCAAATAAAAACAAGGTCCGGCCGGTACTCGACTACAGGGAAGTGAACAAAAGCATTGATAACCACACAGCGGATGCTGACGCGTGCGGCCAAAAGCTGCGTGAATGGCGTCGTATGGGCGTCAATGTGGGTATATTGGACCTTGAGAAAGCTTACTTGCAGATTCGAGTTGACCAGTCACTGTGACCGTATCAAACTGCTGTGATCGACGGAACTCGCTTTTGCCTCACAAGACTTGGATTTGGTTTGAATGTGGCGCCAATGGTTATGAAGGCAGTGGTGGACGCAACACTGAAGATGGACCGAGAGATAGAAAGTGTGGCATCAGCCTATGTGGATGACATTTTGTTCAAGGCCGATATTGTCTCACCGGAACGCATCAAATGCCACTTTGCACGATATGGGTTGAGCAGCAAGGCTCCCGAAGTCGTCGCAGATGGGTCGAGAGTATTGGGTCTGCGTGTTTGGGAGGAGCGTGGACATCTCACTTGGGCCAGAGACAACAATTTACCGGAATTGCCAGCTAAGCTCGCAAAAAGGTAATTGTTTTCGTATTGTGGGGCACTCATTGCTCATTATCCGTCGTGTGGTTGGTTGAGAGTGGCTTCAGCATTTGTCAAGAGAAAGGCGAACGCTGCGTCGTGCGGCTGGGACGGCGAAATCAACGGTGATCATCTCAAGAGTGTCGTAGCTGATTTGGACAGAAAAAGTCAACCGAGAAGATCCATCACATGGGCGTTGGGACGTGAGTGGGACTACTGCTCGCCTTTGGGTAGACGCAAGCTCGCTGGCAATTGGAGCATGTCTTGAGTCAAACGGAGACGTGATTGAAGATACCGCATGGCTAAGACGAGATGACGCCACGCATATTAATATGGCAGAACTAGATGCGGTGGTCAAGGGCATCAATTTGGCCATTGCGTGGGAAATGAAAAGTATCGAATTGATGACGGACTCCGCAGTGGTGCATAAATGGGTGAAAGATGCGCTGTCTGGAAAATCACGCGTCAAAACAAAGGCCGCGGGGGAAATGCTCATTCGCCGCAGAATCAGCCTCATTGCCGATCTTGCACATGAATATAACATGTCAATTGAAGTGAAACTCGTTAAATCTGCAGAGAACAAAGCAGATATGCTCACTCGGGTGCCACGGACCTGGTTGAAGGATAATGAATTGCGTGACGCGCCGATTTGTGCCGCTGGAATAGATAGAAATCAACTGATCAGTAATATCCACCACGATTCTGGTCACCCAGGCGTCAGGAAGTCACTGTTTTTTGCTCGCAAAGCCGACCCAGGTGTCACCCGACGCGAGGTATATGCAGTAGTGCGAAAATGCGATGTGTGCAACTCCGTAGATCCCGCCCCAGTGAAGTGGAGGAATGGAAACTTGAGCGTCAGAGATGTGTGGGACAGGATTGCCATTGATTTCACGCACTACGGTGGTTGTCATTACCTCTCAATCATCGATTGTGGACCGTCTAGGTTCACTCTTTGGAAATGTGTTCGCGTGCAGACAAGTGCTGTTGTGGTGACATTACTTGAATCGCTGTTTCTTGAGAGGTCTGCCCCGCGTGAAATTTTGCTCGATAACGACACTGCGTTCAGAAGCAGAGAGTTTCGGCAATTCGCGGCCAGTTGGGGGTGAGAATCCACTACCGATGTGCTCATGCACCATCCGGCAACGGTATAGTGGAGAGATGTCATCGTTCGGTTAAAACAATCGCTGCTCGCAAGCAATGCACCATTCAGGAAGCTGTATATTGGTTCAACGTCCGGCCGCAAAACAATGATGAATCAACATCTCCATTCAACATGTTGTATCAGTACACTGCGCGAGTAAAAGGACTCAGTCATGATTTATCTGTTGCACGCCAGGACGTCGAAAAGTGCCCGTTTGTTCAAGGTGACTTGGTGTGGGCAAAGCCACCAAACAGTCGCTGTTACAGCAAATATTTACCCGGCGTAGTGACTCGTATTGTGTCTAATCAATCAGTGGATGTTGACGGTGTGCCGCGACATGTTCGGGACCTGCGTATGCGGCATACTGAGCACGAAGTCGCTCAGCAACCGATTTCAGACGATGAAGAGCTGGTCGTGAGTTTTGGGCGAGCCCCGAGGGCCAACGTGGCATCGCACGACGTCGCACCCGCAGAATCGCCTCGGAGGTCTAATCGACGGCGTGTAGCCCCTCGGTGTTTTTGTTGCGATGAGCAACAGGGGGGAGTGTAATTTCACAGTGTTCATCCGAGGCGCCAGAGCGAGCGATGCGCGAGATGTTCCGATATATTGAACGTTTGCTTACATGACATTCAACGTTTGTATGTCTGTGTGTCTGTATACACGCGCAGCACTGGTCGCGTTGGCAGACGCCGTGTATGTGTGTGTGCAGTCATGTGTATGTGTGGGTGTGTATGTGTGCGCGTGTGCGTCTATCCTGTACTGTCTTGGTGGCGATGTAACTGGGGGAAGTATGGGCAGTGTAAAGGGGGTTCGATGACGCGTTGAGTTTCATGGGGAGTGGAGATCGAGCGTTCATGGTGTGAGTGTGAACGGTGCGCGGAAGCTTTGAGTGACAGTGTACGGCGGTGTGCAGAGTGCATTGTTCTTGGTGTTTTGTACTCGTTTCCGCGGTGTGAATATCGAGTGTTGCGTGTATTTACTCGGTGTCATATTGTGCGATTGTGTGATTGTGTTATATATATTTCATCGTCCATCATTTGTTCTCCAATACAACTACAAACAACCAATAATAAATAGAAATAAATAGAGAGTAAAATAGGAATAAATATAAATAAATAGAAAATAAATAACAACAAGCATGAATAAATAACAATAAATATGAATAAATAACAATAAATATGAATAAATATACAATTAATATGACTCAACAGTCAATTCCGCTCTTTCAGTAGCATTTCATTTACTTTGGCCTTGAATTTGTTCAAATTGTTCTGCGAGAAAGCCTCCTCCTTCAACGTGTTCCAAGTAGACACAGTGGCCGGAAGAAAGCAACGTTGGAATTGCTTTGTACGACAACGAATTGGAGCCATGCACTGGGAATGCTGTTTGGATGTAAACCGTGTGCTTCTTGCTGCCACGAAATCATCAGGAATTGACTTGCTCATCGGATGATGGTCGTTGTGCTTGATCTTGTAGATCAAAGATCACCAAGAACCAAGTCACCAAAGAGGAACTTGCAAGTTCTAACAACTCTGTTGATGAGATTGAGGTGACAATCCGCAGCAGAAGACCACACGGGGGCGCAGTACTCCAGAATTGGCAAAATATAACAGCGAAAACAACTTTTTGAGATTGTGCTGCTACCGAACATCCGATATGCCTTTCTTATAATTCCCAGTTTCCGCGATGCCGAACAAACTAGCTTCCGAATGTGACTCTCGAACGTCAGCTTTGAGTCTACATGTACTCCCAATATTTCGAGCTCATCACACACGTTGAGTTGGGCGTCATTTATGAGGATAGCTCCATGTGAAGGCTGAACGGTACGTGACCTAGAAACCAACAAGCATTTAGATTTCGAAGTGTTCAACATCATATTCCACCTCGCACACCACTTCAGGACGCTGCTGAGATCGTCGTTGACCTTTTGACGCACCTGTTGTCTGTCCGAAGGAGATGAAATTACAACCATCAAGGTGATATCATCAGCATATCCATATACAGGGTTGCGTGTGGTTGTGTACAGGTCAGCGGTGTAAATGTTGAACAAAATAGGACCCAACACACTTCCCTGCGGGACACCGGACACAATGCTCTGCCAGCCACTGTATGCTCCATCGATGGCAAAACGTTGTACGCGATTGTATAGAAATTGATGCAAAACACTTAGCAAACGGCCGCCGACTCCAATGTCTCTCAGTTTTTGCATTCGTGGTGAACCTGCGACATTCTTTCGCTGCGACATTCGTTGGTGAACCAGGCTTTGTCATCAGAGCGAAAACGTAGTTTTTTAGTAGGCACTCTCCTTGAGATGACATCGGTAATGTATTTGTTCAATGCATCGATGGGGCATTCCTTCTGCTGCAGATTTGAAACCTTAATTGCTTTCAATTCATCATTCACCTTCACCCAGTCAACATTGTTCTTCATGTGCGCGAGCCTTGAAATGGTGTAAGGAGAAACCTTCTGTCTCAATGTCAACTTCACGGACAGCGACGAGTGATCTGAACTTCCTTTTGGAGCTTCCACGTTTACACTCACGATATCTGAGACGTCTGTCATAACCAAGTCCAAACAGTTTCCCGCTTGATGTGTGGGACTGGACACCATTTGGGAGCAGCCAGAAATGTTGCAGAAATCATATGCTGCTCTACCATGAGCGTCTGTAGATGTCGACAAGAGCCACTCACGGTGATGGGCGTTCATGTCTCCCACAAATACAAATGTTGACTTGGTGTCCTTCTCCTGAATTGTTGAGATGGCTGACAAGAGACATTCGTAGATAGAGTCGTTACTGCCTGGATTTTGGTAGGCTCCAAAGATGTAAAAATTCATCAAGGCGGTGTTGAAACGAAGCAGCATAACTTCATGACAAGTGCAGTCGTGCGCTGTAATTCTCGTTGCTGAAAACCCTTTGCGTACGTACACTGCCATGCCACGCCGCCTGTTTTTTGAGTCACGTTTGATTAGCAATGGCTTACGGAAACCTAGCATCAAGAGCTCAGATTGGTCCCGATAATCGGACACAAGCGTTTCGGCACAGATAACGATGGAGCGACTGGCTGCTGTCAAATCTCTGATGTTCTTATACAAGCCCCTGATGTTGGCGAAAAGTATATTTGAAAATCGTTTTTGTGGTCGAGCAGGACCGGGATTCATTTCAACATCGCCACACATCATCAGCAGAAACGACAAATCCACGGTGTGAGAAGGCACACACACAACGCAAAGCAGACATACAAATAAACACATAATGCACGACGCATGCGAGCACAAAAACACAACACATAACACATACATACGAAATGTCACAACAAAAAACAAGCATACAACACACACAATACAAAGCAAACATACACACAAATACGCACACAACAATAAAATCACTAGAAAACACATGTGAGAACAATTTATTGAGAGCTCATTGTTAAACACATATCTCAAGGCAAAATGTCCAATGGGCGACCACAAAGACAGAGTATGAGAGCAACACAGAATTAGTTGGCACCTCAGTGCGAGGAAAGAGCTGGGCGCTGACGGAAAACGGGAAAACCGGCCGTTAGCCGTCGGGGCGGGGCTACAATTTTCAGCCCGCCACATCAACAAAACAGACATGAGGCAGAAAATAATACATATATCCATGAACAACACTTATATTTATAGACAAAGTTAAATTAAATAATATACAAACTGAGCTGAAAAGTGACGAAAAAGAATGTGATGAGAGAATTCAGCAGGAAGATTGCAAAGCAACTATGGCTGCGAACCCTGATTCTCAATCACATTCAGAAACAAAATATAAAATTTCAAATATATGACCTGAAACAGAAGAAAGATTAATTGACTTAAACAGTCTTAGAAGTAAATTAATTAATTGTGGTACAGTTCCAGAATGGTCATTGGGTACCGTTGGCGTACCACTCCCGCAAACTCACAGGCGCTGCCTTACGATGGTCCACTGGTGACAAGGAGCTGTATGCATTGTTCAGTGCGGTCAAAAGGTTCCGGCATCTACTTGAAGGCCGGCCCACATTGCAGCTGTGGACCGACCATAAGCCATTGGTGCATGCCTTCACCAGCACCACCGAACGTTCGGCTCGTGTCCAAAGACAGCACGCTTATCTGAGTGCGTTTTCCACGGACATACGACATATCAAAGGGTCCGAAAACGCTGTCTCGGATTGTCTCAGTAGGCCTCCGTCAGACGCAACACGAAACGTCTCTCAGCTTGCAGTGGACGCTCAACACTCGCTCGATGTCAGGCGCCTCGCGCTCGCTCAACACAGTGCCGCAGATGTCGCCGAGCTTTCCTCTTGTCCTTCGCTTCGCGTGGAAGTGCGTCCAGTCGAGGTTGTTCCGTCTGGACTGCTGGTTGACGTTTCTACTGGTGTTGATAGGCCGCTGCTGCCTGAGTCACTGCAGCACGAAGTGTATCGCGCGATACATAATCTGCATCACCCAAGTGCCCGTGTCACAAAGCGTCTCGTCTCTGAACGATACGTCTTCAAGCGCATTTGGGCTAAGGTGTCATCGTGGGCGAAGACGTGCGTTCGCTGTCAACAATGTAAGATCGCTCGTCACCAACACACTGCCCTGCGTAGACCGCCGACACCTAGCGGACGGTTTGAAGCACTCCATGTCGATGTCGTCGGTCCTCTACCAGCTGTCAATGGTTATCAGTACATTTTCACCATCGTCGACCGCTTCACGAGGTATCCGGAGGCCGTGGCGATGCCTGACGCTACCGCAGCTTCTTGTGCAAGGGTTCTGCTTGACTGGGTAGCGCGATTTGGTTTGTGCCTCTGTGTGACGTCTGATCGTGGCAGGCAATTTGTTTCGGACCTTTCGCGAGTTTTGGTCACTCCTAGGAGTCAGATTGTCCGCAACGTGCGCGTACATGCCGCAAAAGAACGGCCTGGTGGAACGTGTACACCGGCAACTAAAAGCGTCTCTTACCGCCGCACTGATGGACAACAACGACTGGCTCACTACACTGCCTGTTGTCTTGATGGGTCTTCGTGCCGCCCACAAGCCTGACATAGACTCCACGCCGGCGGAGATGGTGTTGGGCGAGAAAATGCGGTTGCCTGGTCAGTTCTTTTCGCAGACCAACGAGGTTCGCCCGGCCTGTGAGGCTGCCTCTCAACTGGTCACTGCCTTCCAGCGACTTCGTCTGACTCCAACGGCGTGCCACCGCCGATACGACACCTCCCCATTCGTGTCACAGTCACTGGCCACCGCTAAACACGTCTTTGTACGCGTGGATGCTCATCGGCCGCCATTGACACCGCCGTATCGCGGTTCGTTCCCTGTGCTGGAGCGCGGTGACAAAGCGTTTGTGCTCGACTACGGTGGCAAGACCGACACTGTCGCCGTAGACCGTCTCAAGCCGGCGTTTCTGGTGCGCGACAATCAGTCTGGTGTGGACTCTCCCCCGATCTTTACAGATATTGCGATGCCAGTCAATCAGCCCTCAAACTGCGCCAGACGCCTCCACCGACGGCCAGAGTTCGCCTGTCCAGCCGCCGCGTATCGTATGGTCACGCCGCTCTAGACCCGTTCGCCATCCTGGTCGGTTCTTGTGAATCGGTACTGCGAAGTACCTGGGGCAGAGCTGTAGCCGCTGCGCCACACTCAATGCATTTTATATTTATTTTATTGTCATTGATATTATTATTTATTTATTTGATCATCTCATTATATCGCATTATCATGTTATATATAAATATGTATGTGCTCGATCTGCTACATGTTAAATTGTTTATTATGCATCGGTGGCGCAAGCAATACAACACACGAGTCTTACCGCACGCACGGGTTTTGATCTCACTACGTATCCTCACTACGTATCTATTTTCATTGCAGAGTCCTTCGCCATTCTCCAGGCCCTCGTCTTCATAAAAGATAACGAAATTATGCTTTCTGTCGTTGTCTCCGACTCTCTTTCCGTGTTACAAGCTCTCTCCTCTTTCACCACCAAAAACCCCATCTGTAAACAGATTATCAGCCTTCACGAGAACCTCACCTTATCTGGCTTTTCCATTAAATTTCTATGGATTCCGAGTCACATGGGCATCCACGGCAACGACCTCGCTGACTCTTCAGCAAGGCGTGCCATTTCCCACCAAAACATCACTATCCCCCCTTATCGGCCATTGACCTTTTCCCATGGGTTCAACGTCTAACCGGGCACCTCTACTTCTCCAAACTTTTCTCCAACATGTCAGACCATACAAACTGCATTCAGCATTATATGAAACACAGACACCAAATTCCACATCGGTCTAGATTAATTGATAAAGCTCTCATACGACTCAGAACCGGACACACATACATCACACACAGACATCTGCTGAACCGTGAGGAGCCACCCACTTGTAGTAGGTGTCGGGTCCCCATCACTGTATCCCACCTCCTACTGCACTGTAAATATTTCGAACACCAAAGATCCATCCTAATGTCGCAGCTCCCTTCTACTGCTGATCTGGACTTCTTGCTCTACCACCCAAACGCCCTAGAGCCTCTGTTATCCTTTTTACGCACAACCGCTCTCATCAACCGCATCTGATCATCCAACAACCCTCAAGCCACTACCACCAATATCCATAGCTTCAATACTCATTTCTCCGCACAAAACGTCTACCCGAACAGCCCGAAGTATACAACTCCAGACTGAATCAATCTGAGCATCTGCACTTTAGCCTGAACTGAGCTACGTGCAGTAACCAACAGAAAAAAAAAACAAAAAAAAAACAAAAAAACGGGTTTTGATCGCTGAGGCCGTTTACCATTATTTTACTTTTGTAGGCGTCCTTACAAGGTATTAGGTCTGAAGATCAAGAAATGTCAAAATTTCTGCTGTTTGGACTTAGCAATTGATATTCACCTTAATATCTGTGCTACTCGATATATATACGTTTTTGGGTACGCAGGGTAGCATTTTAGGAAATATCCACGAACCGGAGGTTGTCGTGAGATGTCTGGAGCGTGGTATAGTACAATGTGTGAGCTCTTTATGCCGGATACTGCACTGTAGCACTTGACAGTACGCATTTACTTGAACAAGAATTAGCACGTGACTTTCAGAGCGTGAGATAGCGCCATTTTCCCACGTTTGACATTGATAAGACTGTGAGCACAGGGTGCAACATATGGGAGGACGGGGGACATTCACACATGCAGTGTTTACGCTCACACTAATATACAAGCTGTAGTACGTGCTATGTGATAAAAGGTCCATTGAAACAATATAAATAACATTATTGTGGCCATTGCTGAAACTTATTTACATTTGCAATTAGTGTATTTCACTTTTGTATTAGCTTTCTACTTTACGAGTAACATAACATTTTGATGGTTATGCCCCTTTTTGCGATCTCAGCCAATAATATTAAGTCACTTTTGGTGGTTTGTTATAAAAATGGTACCAGATCGGAGAAAGGGTGGAAGGATAGTACCAGCTCGGAAAGAGGAAAGAAAAGAAAGACTGGTGTATTTTCTTCCTCCAGAAATGCCAACAGAAGTTGACCTTTTTTGAAGGAGGTTATTTTTACGAAGGTTAGGCTATTTTAGGTTACTTTTTTATAGGTGATTGGGTTAGCTTTTAGATTCACAAACAAACAACAAGCAAACCGTGTATTTCATATAGCGCACTAATCGGCAAAGGCGTCATAAAGATGTGATAAAGCGATACAAAAGTGGTAATAACATTCAAACTAATATCTTATTATTAGGTTACTTTTTAGGTTACATTTTCTCGAAAATAATGTAACTTTTGTCTTATTTTTAGGTTAATTTTTTAAAAGCCCTACTAATAATCTATCAAAAAGTAAACTAAAATAACCTAACCTTCGTAAAAATAACCTGCTCCAAAAACGGTCAATTTCTGCTGGGAGTCGTAAAGATGTAGACGTGTTTGTGCTAAACGGAACTGGACCCTTAAAATATTAATAATAAACCTCCACGATTAGACGTTCCATTGGTCGTGTAGCCTTTATAAGTGTTGAATTATCGGGTCTAGGAAAGCTTGCTTTTATCTCTGGGCATACCCGACATGAGTTGCAAATGTTTTTGACTCATTCGGTAGAAAATGGTAAGTTCTTAGACCTAGCAAAGTGGAGCATTCTGGTGACTCCAGGGTGGCACAATCCCTCATGTACCTCCACTAAATCGTTTCGACTGATAGACGCACATTGGGCACGAGATAAGGTATCCACCGCCACATTTTGCACGCCTGGACGATAGCGTATTGTGTAACTAAGTGAAGACAGTTCAAGACGCCAGCCTTAATGTTGTCATTATAAATTTGGGTAGTTTTTCTGTTGTTAAACATAAATGTCACTGACCTTTGAGCTGTAACAATGGTGAAATGACTTCCTGCCAGTGGATGGTACCACTTCCTGACGCCCTTCATGATTGCTGTCGCCTCCTTCTCAGCAGCTGGATAATTATGTTAAGATTTATTTAGGGTCCTTGACATGAAAGCAACTGGACGCCTGCGCTGGTTGAGAGTGGACAACACTGCGATGTCTGAGACATCGCATTCCACAACAAACGGTACGCGGTTTTCGATAGTACCGAGAGAAACATCTGCCAGACAATGTTTCAGCTGATCCAGTGCAGTGACTGCTTGTGCTTCGAGCGGAAATTCGCGGACTTGATAAAACGGATGAGCTTCAGAGACAAAGTCCGGAATCTACTTCGAATAATATGCAAACAGTCTCATTGTTCGTTTCAGGGTAGCTGCGTTGGTGGGAGTTGGCATATTCAGCAACGGTGCCAAACGTTTTTCATCAGGTGGAATTTGTCCATGCCAAACAGTATATCCAAGGATATCGATGGATTGCACAGAAAGGATGAATTTTTCTTTGTTCAGCGTTAATCGACGTTTTTTTATGAGATTCATGAGCATCTGAAGGGTTCTGTCGTGAGTAATTTGATCGTGGCCAGCAATCGTGATATTATCCAGATATGGGAACGTGTCTTTATGACCTTCCTCCTCACAAAGTTCATCCATCTCGCGCTGAAAGGCCGCGACCCCATTGCACACTCTAAATGGTATTGTGGTGAACTGATAAAGTTTACCATTTGCCTCGAAAGCAGTCAATTGTTTGTCATCATTCTGTATCTGAATTTGGTGATACGCGCTACGAATATCAAATGTAGAAAATACTCTATATTGGGATAATGTATTCATCATATCCGTGATATTCGGCACCGGGTATGCGTCAGTATTGGTGCATAGATCCACTGTCCGAGAATAATCAATGCACATTCTTTTCCAATTGTTGTCTTCATCTCTCACGATTACAGCCTGTGCCCTCCATGGAGACCTGCTCGGCTCAATCACACCTTCAGACAAGAGATGTCTCACTTCGTGAGCAATAATGGTTTTATCAGTCGGGCCGTAGGTTCAAGGCTTGGACGCAACAGGTTGCACATCTTTCTTCATATTGAGAAATATAGATACAACTGACATACGTGCAGAGATTAGACAGCAATTTGATTCAGAATGTTGAGCTCGGGAAATCTTCAACGGAGGCTTCGCGCCGTTGTACTTCATCTCCAAAGACGTGTGCTGTCTGACAAAGTCGATTCCGAGTAACGTATCCCCGCAGAGATTTTTCATGACAAGGAGCGGAACATCAGTGAATGTGTTTCCCTTCAATTTGATGTCTGTGATGCACATATTTGACCCAGGTGCCTCCATTGATCATAATGCGAGCTTTATCCCTTGATGATGGCTATATATCATTATATAATTACTAATTTAAACACAGCAGTAGAGAAGGCTGTGTTCGCGTGTAATTTTGCGGGGCAAAGCCTAACGGCCCCGGCTGCGCGCACCCGAAACCCGCCTTGCGGCATTTGAACTATCACTTTAAGAAACAAACCCATCCGTTTCATCTCACCAGGGAATCGAACCCTGGACATTTCGTGCACAAAGCGTGAATTTTAGCCACTCGGCTATGAGGCGATGGCTATGCACTTCCAATCCAAGTGTTGGGCGACATCTGCATCGATAAAAGTTTCTGAGTTTGCAGTATCGATGGTGGCTGTGATTTCATGACCACCCACAGACACTGGCACACAAGATGGCTTCAGACAATTGGGAGCGGCGGCCGTAACGGCGCACAGATGTGTGGATACCAATGAGCCTGTTCTTAAAGTTGCACTGCGCTTGGAATTGCAAACCTTGGCCCAGTGACCAATCTTGTGGCAGTTTGTACACATTGACGACTTTGCCGGACCCTGACTGCGAGGGTGAGCCCCATTGCAAAAAACCAACTCATGCGCATAGGCAGCGCGGCTGCAGTAACAGCAGACGTTTCAACAGTACCCTCAGATTGAAATGAATCCTGCTGAGTACCAACCATCTCTCCAGTCTGTTCAGATTTGCACGAAGACGCTGCTGCAGTATGTGAATCCGTGACATGTACATAGCAAGCTGCATTTAATTGCGCGCTTTCCAAATCCTTAGTTTGAATGCAAGCCTGGTCCACGGTGTGTTTGATTTTCTAGTAAACGTTGGCGGATCATACCAGGTGATATCCCACTGACGAATGAATCCCGTACTAGCTCGAGTCGGTACTCATCCGGTGTAACCGTTTTGAAGTCACAATCTCTGCTGAGACGATGAAGAGCGAAAAGGAATTCATCTATCGACTCGTTTGACTGTTGTCTTCTGATTGCGAGCAAATACCTGTTGAATACTGGATTATTTATTCTCAAATGGACTTTGTCGAGTTTTTGTATAGCATCGTCGAAATCAGACACATCACGAATGTAATCAAAAACGTCTGCAGATACGTATCTGATTAAGCATCTGAATTTATCGGTAGCCTTTTGTCCACATTCAAGAATGTAGTTTGAGAACGTAGTTTTCCAATGTACGTATGTTTCCTGACTGGCTTTTGACTGAGAATCTGCCTCAAGTTTGTCCGGACAAAGAATACGTTCCATGAGAATAAATAATACAAACTCATTAATCAGTACCCCGATAATGCATCGATTGAAAGTGGATAAACTTTCAAATTCAAATAAGGAGGAGTGTCAGTTGCTTTGCCCTGAGCGAGTTTGTGCATTTGTCCGGTGCAGAACGGCCACATGTTTCGGATGCATAGGGTGTATGTTTTAGATGCATGGGTCACATGTTTCGGATGCATAGGGTGTATGTTTTGGATGCATGGGTCACATGTTTCGGATGTCAAGGGTCTTCTTTCCATCTCTCGGACTGATCCGTCCGCATCCCTGCGCATTTCAGCCTGGCTGCACCTCTGTTATAGTATACGTTCAATAGGAGTGCGATAGTGGCTAATTTTGGCGCGCTCCGGAAGTTCAGCAAAAGGGTCCCGCTGACGCAGCTGTGTCGCCGACTTCCAGCGGCGACGAGCCGTCCGCGACCGCTGTGTCACAGGGCGAACCTGACTTCGACGAGAACTCTGTTGAGACAACAGTACCGCCGCCCGAGACCGTGCGCGACGACGCTGCCGCTGATAATTATGGATAAGTTCGGTGTCAGTTGCCGTCCTCATCATTTAGCCGACAGCGCTGGCGGCTAAAACGTTTTGAAGCCTGAATTTCATCTTAAGTGAAGGGGTGTGAAAATGTTTATATTGGCAACTTGTAACGAATGTGGTTTGTGGCAGCTCATGTGGTGGTTCGTGGCTCACTGCGTCATGGTTGGATTGATTATGCTGCTTCTCATTTTTTAATAGTCTCATTATTTAATATCCAGATGATAGTGAGCGTCCAATTGCAAATGCATCAAAGACGTTAACGGATTGTCAGAGGCGATACAGCCAAGTGCCAAAGAGAGGCCCTGGCAATTATATTCGCGGTCCGAAAATTCTCTCAATCCCTGGTCGGTCGAAAGTTCATACTGGTGACAGACCATAAACCGCTTCTTGCCTTGTTCGGTCCAACAAATTCTACTCCGGTTTTAGCTGCAAACCGTCTTGCTCGATGGGCTCTGGAGCTGAGCCATTATCAATACTGCATTGAGTACCGCAAAACGGCTGAACATGCCAATTTAGACGTTCTGAGCCGACTACCAGTTGGCAATGATGCTGGGCTTGACCAAGAAGAGGATACAAAAGACGTTGATGCAGTGTATGCCATAAACGCTATTAACGATCAAGTGAAAGTAGCGAGTGCATCATCCGTACAAGCACATTCATCGAAAGACAGAGTCATTGCTACGGTTATGCGATATACGCGTGAAGGCTGGCCTGTTCAGAAAACGGACGATGATGACGTTGAAAGTTTCAGAAGTTGTGCAACTGCATTGTCTACGATACATGGATGCTTATTGTACGGCTCCAGGATTGTGATTCCTTCTGTTTTGCGTCCAAATGTTTTGCAGATTCTACATTATGGACACATGGGTATGGTGCGAATGAAGCAACTAGCTCGGACGTCAGTGTATTGGCCTCGCATCGACAGTGAATCGACTTGCCGTAGCTGTACGTCTTGTGAGGAACAGCAGTACCGTCCACCAAAACCAGCGGTACACCCTTGGATGTTACCAGAAAAGGTTTGGAGCCGAGTGCATGTGGATCATGCTGTGACATTTCTCGGCAAAAACTGGTTGGTGATGACCGATGCGCTGTCCAAGTACCCGTGCATCCATCCGACTCAAGCCGTAACTACGAAGGCTGCGACGGAGATTCTTGAAGATAATTTTGCCCACTTTGGGTATCCGCATACAATTGTTACCGATAATGGACCTGCATTTTCAAGTGAAGAATTATAGGTGTGATGTGCTGAAAGAGGAATCGTACATCTGACGGGAGCGCCGTATCATCCAGCTACAAACGGGGCGGCGGAACGTCTCATACAGACATTCAAAAGGTCTATGTCGAAAAGCCAGCTCCCGCCGAGAGTGGCACTGAGAGACTTTCTCATGCAATACCGAAGAACGCCAACATCTGGAGGATTGTCACCGAGTGAAATGCTCAACGGTAGACAGATGCGCACTTTACTTGACACGCTATTACCGTCTCTAACACACATCATTCAAAGAAAGCAAGACCAAATCGCTTCCAGATCACAGCAGCAGGACAAATCCAAAGAGTCATTGTATCGCCCAGGAGACGCAGTTTATGCGCTATACTGCGGACCGCGTCGAGACAGAGATCCACGATGGGTTCCAGCCATAGTCGTCAAACAATGTGGCAGTCGCTGTATGAAAGTGAAGGTCGTACCGCGTGGTCCCCTCTGGCGACGTCACGTTGAACAACTACGCAAACGATACGCAACTATCGACGATGCTGATCCAGGAGAAGCACCGGAAGAGTTCCAGAGCGGGAGAGCACAGCCTCGGGAGAAACCCCAGCGTTCATTACACTCATGTACACGTAGAAGTGTGCACTTCTCGAATGAACCTCCTACGGTGCTAGATAGCGAAGTCGCAGTACTAAGACGATCGAAGAGGACTCCCAAACCACGACATTGTCCGCATTGCTGATCTATTGCTTCCAATTGGTGGGGAGGTGTTGTGGCGTGTGCTAAATGTAATAATAAGCTAGAAGCGTTACATACTGAGCGCTTTCGGCGCATATGCGACAATTGTGTACTGGGGAGAAACACGTTGCTTACGTTCCTTTATTTGCTTGTTTCATTTGAGGATTTAAATATATTCCGTTGTGTTATGTTGCTGGTTTTGTAAGAAAGGCGATACACAACACATACAAACACAACCCAATGATATTCACACCACAATGAAACGCAATATATGCAGACTATATGAAAATGCTTATTGGGGTGTACAGCGTGTCTACACGATAAAGTAAGTAATCACAACGTAATTAATATTGTAATATGTGAGCACAATAATCAACTTTTAAGAATACTTACAACAAAGAGCCCATTTAGTAAACACCACACAAAAACAAACGTACACGCCACGCCGAACAAATGTCGCCAGTTACTATATGCCTGCCAGTTACTGTGTGACGGTCAGATCATTGTTTATCTCCCCTGTCCCTTTGAGGTCGTTAGCATCACCACCTACCACGTAATAGCGATAACGAACAGTGGTACTTCGACTCTGGCGGTTTGAGAGACGTAGGAGTTAAGATGGGCTTTGGTAACGATCTGTGAGAGTTGGGGCGCTAGCGACTCTGAACAATTGGACGTGGACGGATAATCCGTATCAGCAGGTTCCTCACTCAGCTGGCTTGCTGAGAGACACGGATATGACACAGGGGAGGATGATGTGGAAGAGTGGGAAATTATCGATGGTTGTGTGTGTCGAGAAGCCGTCTGTGGTTTATCCGCGGCGCCATGAAGGTGAAAGATGGGATTGACAGGGTTCTGGCGGGCAAAACCGAGGAGTTCGTCGGTGTAAATCAGCGTAGAGATTGTCGGTTTCTGATGGTGATTCGGCCAGAACCGTCCACACAAACAACGTATTGGTGGTGCTGGCGGACTTCGATGGCAACGCCTGAACGGTCCCAACGGCGTATCTGGGACCTTTTTTGATTCTGTATGTATACAGAATCTCCGACTTTGAGTGGTATGAATGTTTGACTAGGTGCAGGGAGATTTGCACGTGCTCGCGCGTGCTTTCTAGCCAACGCCAATTCTCGATGATGGGCTATGAATCGCCACACCAGCGATGTCCGGAGCTTGGAAGGATCTGACGGAGTGAAACCTCGCAATTGGCGGTCAAACACGGCTTGCGCTAGTGACATTCTGGTTTCACGATCAAGGATGTTTTTGTAATTTAGGATCGCGTAATAATATTTATATATATCCTAATAATTTAGGATTGTGTAACAATTTCATTGTTTTTGATTTGTGTTTGAGTTCTTAATTATTCCGCACGACGGGCAGGTTTAAATATGAGGCTGTTTAAATAAATAAATATGAGGGTTTAAATAGGAGGCAAAATATTTTGTGAAAAATACAAATATTTAAATTTAGACTTATCTATTGATTAAGACTATTTATTGGCTTGCCTTTTTCAATTTGTGCAACTTTTATTTTAATTAAGCATGAATTGTTCCGCACGACGGGCGGGTAAACATGCTACTGGGAACAAAGTATACTAATGCATTGAACTGTGTAATTGAATTGGTTTAATTTCAAGATGCATAAGCTTAAGTTGCATAAGCATATGGGTTAAATATCATGTAATGCCAACTATATGCATATGCTGCTTTAACGGAAGCATTAACCCGGAATTATAGAGATGACAGAAAGTTTCATTGTTTTGATATTGTTACGAGTGTCGAGGAAAAAATCGTCAATAATTATAACAAGAATTTACAAAAATAGATTTTTCTATTGGCTTAGCTTTTTGCTTTTTTATTCATCTTAATATTTATTTATTATATATATGTTAATTTTATAATTATTTATTGCACAGCGATGAATGGCAGTGACGAAAAATACAGAACAAGGGAATGAGGATGAACACGATAACACAGGACGCAGTAACGAATACACCCGACTGTATACACCCTACTCAACACACACCTCCACGACCACACACATTTGCACAACCCCACACTATCCGATCCAAACACCAGCTCCCTACTCTTACACAACCGGCATTTGACCTTATCAAAGGTCAACACAAACACACCTCAACACAAGACAGACCAGCCGCACACATACTCACACACATATATATCCGTATACATATGCACACCAAAACCATGCGCTCACAGACAAGTGGTTTCCAATTACATCACACTCCCTTTTGATCTTAAGATCAATGATCATCACTATCCAGAACCTAATCTTGAAACCTAATCGGCTGTGTTCTCACTCTAGTAGATCTGCGAGGTATGTCATCAGAACCACTCGTTTCCATGTGTGCATTTTCCGCTGCAGAGCTTCCAGCATTATCACCTACTACAGGTCTCAAGTGAGTCAAGTGTCTCGGCACGCCATCTACTAAAATGTTGTTTTGACACTGAATCCCAGTCACTGTTCCTTGCGACCAGTGGGATGTGCATCAGGCAGGCACAGGCTATGGCCAGCATATATGACACACAAGGAGGAAGAGAAGTCCACATTGGCGACGAAGTTTGGGTCAAGCTTGTGCCTGCCAGATGGGCACTACCCTATTTACCCATCGCTCCAAAGTGCGCTAAGCAAAATGGAGGCGGAGCTAACAGGCGAGCTCCGTTCAATGCGATACTGGCGCTCTCTAACGGCGAACATGTTAAGTTGTGTACTGGGGAGAAACACGTTGCTTACGTTCCTTTATTTGCTTGTTTCATTTGAGGATTTAAATATATTCCGTTGTGTTATGTTGCTGGTTTTGTAAGAAAGGCGATACACAACACATACAAACACAACCCAATGATATTCACACCACAATGAAACGCAATATATGCAGACTATATGAAAATGCTTATTGGGGTGTACAGCGTGTCTACACGATAAAGTAAGTAATCACAACGTAATTAATATTGTAATATGTGAGCACAATAATCAACTTTTAAGAATACTTACAACAAAGAGCCCATTTAGTAAACACCACACAAAAACAAACGTACACGCCACGCCGAACAAATGTCGCCAGTTACTATATGCCTGCCAGTTACTGTGTGACGGTCAGATCATTGTTTATCTCCCCTGTCCCTTTGAGGTCGTTAGCATCACCACCTACCACGTAATAGCGATAACGAACAGTGGTACTTCGACTCTGGCGGTTTGAGAGACGTAGGAGTTAAGATGGGCTTTGGTAACGATCTGTGAGAGTTGGGGCGCTAGCGACTCTGAACAATTGGACGTGGACGGATAATCCGTATCAGCAGGTTCCTCACTCAGCTGGCTTGCTGAGAGACACGGATATGACACAGGGGAGGATGATGTGGAAGAGTGGGAAATTATCGATGGTTGTGTGTGTCGAGAAGCCGTCTGTGGTTTATCCGCGGCGCCATGAAGGTGAAAGATGGGATTGACAGGGTTCTGGCGGGCAAAACCGAGGAGTTCGTCGGTGTAAATCAGCGTAGAGATTGTCGGTTTCTGATGGTGATTCGGCCAGAACCGTCCACACAAACAACGTATTGGTGGTGCTGGCGGACTTCGATGGCAACGCCTGAACGTTCCCAACGGCGTATCTGGGACCTTTTTTGATTATATATGTATACAGAATCTCCGACTTTGAGTGGTATGAATGTTTGACTAGGTGCAGGGAGATTTGCACGTGCTCGCGCGTGCTTTCTAGCCAACGCCAATTCTCCATGATGGGCTATGAATTGCCACACCAGCGATGTCCGGAGCTTGGAAGGATCTGACGGAGTGAAACCTCGCAAGTGGCGGTCAAACACAGCTTGCGCTAGTGACATTCTGGTGTCATGATCAAGGATGTTTTTGTAATTTAGGATCGCGTAATAATATTTATATATATCCTAATAATTTAGGATTGTGTAACAATTTCATTGTTTTTGATTTGTGTTTGAGTTTTTTAATTATTCCGCACGACGGGCAGGTTTAAATATGAGGCTGTTTAAATAAATAAATATGAGGGTTTAAACATGAGGCAAAATATTTTGTGAAAAATCCAAAAAAAGTGAAAAAAATCATATATAAAAAAGTGAAAAAAATCAAAAAGTTACTGAGTGGACGTGCCTTGTCCCGTCACATGAGCCTGTGATTTTCGAGCGTGAGTGAGCAGCTATGTCAATCAACGCAAGTGAACTAAAGGAGTGCATGATGCACTGTCTGCAAAACGAGGAAGTACTTGGCAGGATACGAGACCTCATCGTAGTGCCGGCTGTGAAAGCGGCAGTTGAAGAAGCAGTTGCAGCCAAATATGCCGAAATAACGAAGTTACGCGACGAATTGACCGAAACGAAACGGCGACTGAACGACCTTGATCAATACTACCGACGACAAAATCTGTGTGTGTCGGGAATCAAGGAGGAACCATGTGAGAACTTGGACAAAATTGTTGAAGTAGTTGATACTCTGGGTGTCCCAATATCTTCTCAGGATATTGAGGCTGCACACAGGTTAGGCCGAGCTGACCCAGGAAAATCTAGACCTCTATTGATTCGCTTTGAAAGAGTAAAAAAAACGAGCCGAGTTCTTCAATGCAAAAAAAACTCTTAAAAGACTGAATCCAAACGGTGGCAGAAGCTTTGATCCTCACAGAGTATATATAAATGAGCATCTGACGCCAGCCAGCAGCCAGCTTTTGTACGAGATTCGCCAAATGAAAAAAGCGGGAAAACTTTACGCAGCCTGGTCAGATTTCGGAAATATCAAAATTCGAATATCCGAGAATGCGCGGGCAGTACGTGTCTCATCGCTGGATGACGTCATGCGTCGGACCGGGCCGGCGGGATCATTGACCCGACCTCTGACTGAACAGAGAGACGACGGGTCAACCACCGATTCGCGCCCTGCCAGTAGTGACGGCCGCTCACTCTACACCAGAACAGCTGATCGCGGCAGGACATTCCGGCCAGTGACCCGGTCAACCAGTCGGGCAGACACCGGTATGTGTATGTGAATGTTTTTTTCTGAGCCGTATATGTTGTGTGTGAACGGGGGCTGGTTGTGTAATGT
Organism: Sacculina carcini; assembly: GCA_916048095.2. Lineage (NCBI taxonomy): Eukaryota > Metazoa > Arthropoda > Thecostraca > Sacculinidae > Sacculina > Sacculina carcini. The sequence continues at coordinate 7,536,583 of OU696586.1, forward strand.
GTATGTGTGTGTGTATGTGCGCTTCTGTTGGTGAGTGCATGTGTGCGTTTGTTATGTATGAGCGAAGACCTGTGCGTTCATGTATCAGCGACTGTTTTCGTTCAATGCGCGCTTTTGTATGTGTATGTGTGTGTATGTGCGCTTCTGTGGGTGCATGTGTGCGTTTCTATGAGCGAAGACCTGTGCGTTTATGTATCAGCGATTGCTTTCGTTAAATATGCACCGCATTTCGGTGCAGGTTCATTTACCACTGAAGTAGCATTGGACATGCAAACTCCCGAACTAAACATTACACCTTACCATTCACTTTGCTTAAACTTGCGCAGTCTCATGTATTTACGGAAAATATCAGCTTGAGCTGCTCACTTCACTCTCGATATTGTGAAACCTAACTAACGTCAACTACTGTGAATACCGAAAACAATGGCGCACCCCGACCGCTAACCGAATTTTTCGGAGATGATGTAGATGAATCTAATGAAATGAGTATGTGTGATACGCTCAACACTGAGTACGGAACTTATGACTTGGACAGTTTTAAACAAAAATCTGCTTCTTTCAAAAGTAAGCTTTCTGTAATCCATATAAATGCTAGAAGCATGAGAGCAAATTTTGACGATGTTCTGATGTTTCTAAATGACCTGGAAACCGTTGTGCACATAATTGCTGTAACAGAGACATGGTTCGATGATAACACTCCACTAGAGTATTTCCAAATTTATGGTTATCAGTTATTTTCATTGCACAGAACATATTGCAAGGGAGGTGGCGTAGCCTTGTACGCACGGGACGTCTACAATCCAGTCCTGGTACTGGAAAGCACACAGAAAGTTGAAAATCTCTACGAATGTGTCACTATAAAATGTAAAGTAGGAAATATAAGCGTCGTGGTGTCATCAGTTTATAGGATGCCCTCATCCAGTATAGAAGACTTCAATGCCAACTTGTCGGACCTGTTTGAAAATTGTAACGTGAAAAATTGCTTCATACTAGGCGATTTTAACGTTAACACTTTGAACATAGAACAAACGCATACAATACACTTTCTGAACGCTATGTACAGTCTCGGTTTTCTACCGCTTATAAAAACGCCAACTAGGATAACCCAAAACTCTGCTACTTTAATCGACAACATTTTTTGTGATTCAGTGGATAAAACCTTGATTGCAGGCACGATCTGTTACGATTTAAGTGACCATACACCGATATTTGTGATTGCAAATCTTCCAAAAAAACGAAATACAATCGCGAAAACGAGAAGTTTTGCTATTTGTTGCGCAACTATGATTGACAGTCCGTGAAGTGCGAGGATGCTAACTCCTCTTTCGATTGTTTTTTAGGATTTTTTTTAAAGTTAACTGATGAATGTTTCCCCATGAAAGAAGTAACATACAGCCGAACAAAAAACCAGCCTTGGCTCACTAAAGGTCTAAAAACCTCTTGTGAACGAAAACTGAGGCTGTATAATCAGTGCATTCGGAACCCTGATATACAACCCGTTTACAAAAATTATAGAAACAGGCTAACCAGTTTATTGCATCTCGCTAAGCGTCGCTATTATGAAGAAAAGATGATAGTGTACAAACACAACATGAAGAAAACATGGGATACAATAAATGATGTCCTCAAAAAGAAGAACAGAGCTGAGCAGCCTGACACCTTTAAACATAACAACTGCTTAACAAAAGGTGAAAAAGACATAGCTGATGGATTCAACAATTTCTTCGTCAACATTGGGAGAGAATTAGAATCGAAAATACCTAAACATTCGAAACAATTACCGCAAAGTATTATAGTGAGTGGCAACAATTTGTGACCCAAATTGGTCTCAATTGGCATCCCTCATCGAGAGTGTGTGAGCTGCGGTTGTTTGTTCTTTCTTTTTATGAATTGATTTGTGATAATTTAATTTAATTACGTTTGAATATTATGTTTTTATGAATCATCGCCTTAATTTATGTTTGTAAATTAATGTAATGTTACGCGCTTTGTGTATTGACGGATTTGTCCTGTATGTGTGACCGTGTTACTGCTGACGTGGACCAATCAACTGTGACACTGGACCAATCAACTGATGACACGACATGACCTGACCGACCCTATATAAGCCCGCAGGAAATGCAATACATTCTTATTCTGTTCCACGCCGTGGCCGGTGTTTGTATACTTGTGGAGTCTGTAGCAGTTCGGCTAGATACACACACGGGCGCGGTTGATGAATGAATGTTTATTATTAACAACAATGGCGGATGAATGATAATCAAACACATTAACGACGCACCACATACAAAACAATACAAATACAATTAGTGTTGCCAGGTCACTGGCTACAGCCCCCCTACAGGTGCCTGCACCGACTGTACGAACCGGCGTGGAGGACAGACGGGTCTTGCACGCCGGGACCAAACTATACGAGATGGCGGCAGTGATGGAACTGGCGAACGAATTCGGGTCGGCACGTTCGACATAGCTGGTGGCGAATGAGAACCGGAACTTGACGGGTCCGATGAGGCCAGTTGAGACTGCACAGCACGCTCCAGATGTGCCGGCTTCAGTCGGTCCACGGCCACCGTGTCCTGTCGTCCTTTGTTGTTGATAACGAATGATTTGTCTCCTCGGTGAATCACTTCATATGGTCCCTGGTACGGTGGAGTCAATGGAGGACGAACACCGCCGACCCTCACGAACACATGTGTAGCGGTTGCCAGCGATGGGAACACGAACGGACGCTCAGCATCGTAGCGGCGATGCCACGCTGTCGGTACAGGCTGCAAGTGGGCAAAGGACTGGACCAGTTGACGAGCCACTTCACTCGCTGGAGCAGGGTGACTCTCTGAGAAAAATTGTCCAGGGAGGCGCATTTTCTCACCCAGGACTAACTCTGCAGCCGAAGTGCCGATGTCGGGCTTGAAAGCAGCACACATTCCCATGAGTACGACTGGTAGAGCCGACGGCCAGTTGACGTTCCTCTGCAGGGCAGCAGTTAACGCGGCTTTCAGCTGACGGTGGACACGTTCAACCAGGCCATTTTGCTGTGGCATATAGGCGCAAGACGTGGTCAGCTGCACTCCCATCAATACCCACAACTCTTTCCACAGGTCGGATACGAATTGGCTACCGCGGTCCGACGTGATAGAGCCGCACATACCGAAGCGCGCCACCCAGTCGAGTAGAGATTTCGCACAGGCGGAAGCTGTTGCATCCTTCATCGGGACAGCGTCTGGGTAGCGGGTGAATCGGTCGATGACAGTGAAAACGTACCGGTATCCGCCGGACTCCGGCAGAGGACCCACAATGTCTACATGGAGACTCTCGAACCGACCGGAAGGTGCAGGCGGGCGACGCAGTGGTGTGACCTGATGTCTTGTTACCTTGCATTGCTGACAATGTAGGCAGTTCTTGGTCCATGCAGCAACTTTGAACGCAACGCGAGCGAACACGAATCTCTCCGAGATCAAACGACGAGTTGCACGAACACTCGGATGATGCATATTGTGAAACTGCTCATAGATCTCACGCTGCAGGGAGGCCGGCACCAGGGGCCGATCCATGCCCGTCGAAACATCGACGAGGAGTCCAGACGCAACACCTTCTATGTCACGTCGCTCGATGCTCAGTGATGCGGACGAGGCCAGCGACGCAACTTCTTGGCAGTTGACTTGTTCTTTGGCCAATCGCACTAGATCCAAGCCTTGCTGTGCTTCAGTGTGGACGACAGAGGAACGCAGTGGAGCTCCTCCAGCAATGTGCACTGAAGAGCGCATGCAGCTCTTTGTCACCCGTGCACCAGCGTAGTTGGGCACCTTGGAGCTTGCGAGAGTGATACGCCAAGGGAACCCAGTTTCCACGCTGTCTCTGCAGGATTACTGCTCCCACGGCTGTGTCTGACGCATCAGCCACGACCTTGGTCGGGGCGTCGTTCCACGGGAACGCCAGACGGGACGCATTGGCCAGTGCACGCTTGCTTGATTCGAAAGCGGACATCTGTGCATCCGTTTAGTGTAATGTACGTCGGCTGAGTCTACAGGCGTCGTGAAGTGGCTGCAACAAAGTCGCGATGTGTGGGATGAAGCGATGAAAACGATTAATCATTCCAAGATATCGCTTGCATTCGTTGACACTGCCAGGCGGGGACATAGCGACGAGATCAGCAACTTTATCCGGCAGCGGTTCGATGCCGAGCGCAGACACTTTGAGGCCGAGAAAACGCACCTCAGACCGACCGAAGACGCATTTCTCGGGCTTCACAACGAGACCCGCTGTCCGGAGACGGCGAAATAACTCACTCAAGTCGCGGCGGTGTTGATCGGCGTTGGGTGAGTACACGAGAATGTCGTCAATGTACACATAGACGTTGGACATGCCTCGGAGCACTGAATCCATCAGCCGCTGAAATGTCTGTGCGGCGTTAGACAGACCAAAGGACATGCGCCGGTACTCAAACAAACCGAATGGAGTCGTGATGGCTGTCTTATTCTGGTCTGGTCCGTGCACAGGGACTTGAGCAAAGGCTCTTGCGAGGTCCACGGTGCTGAACGTCGTTGCCCTACTCAGCCGGTCTGCGAACGTCTGAAGGTGAGGAACCGGATAGCGGTCAGGAACGGTCAGCGCGTTGAGACGCTCGTAGCATCCTACCATGCGATATGATTTCCCTCCGTCCTTCTCAACGAGATGGATAGGGCTGGACCACTGCGAAGATGACGGCACCAAAATGCCTTGCCCGACCAGATAATCCAGCTCTCTCTTGGCTGCAGCTAGTTTCGCTGGCATGAGACGGCGTGGCCGGGCGTATACTGGGTTGCCACGTGTCGTGATTCGATGTTTCACGCCCGGTATTCCAACAGCAGGGAAGCCGGTCGGAGGGGTCGACAGCTGTTTGAACACTTCTGACAGGCGTATGTCGGAAAAACGATCGTCATCTGCTTCGTACCGTTGGTCAGTCTGAACGTGCGCTAGTGATGGATGCCAGTCAGTGCGATGCCTGGAACCGGTGGTCGAGAGGAAGGTGGCGCTGTCTACTAATCGATGCCGGCGCATGTCGATCATCAGACCAAACTCTCGAAGGAAATCCGTGCCGAGAATTGGTGTGGGCACCGCTGCTACAATGAACTCGAAGGTGTAAATACGACCTAGGCCTAGATCTACATCCATGCGGCGGCCAACTTCGTAGACTGGTATCGAAGTGCCGTTGGCAGCCCGTAGAGTCGGTCGTTGTAGGGCGCAGCGATTCACCTGGCCTGCAGGCAACAACGAAACCTCTGAGCCGCTGTCGACAAGATACCTGCGACCGGTGAGATCTGACACGTACAAAAGATGGCACTCGTGGTTGTTGCAGCCGGCCGTGGCCATTACCGTCGGCTGCTCCGTCCGTTTCCCGACATGTCTGTGTTGAAGGAGCACGACCCCAGACACTTGCTGGCGGATGGTCCGTACTTACGATGCTGGCGGCACCAGCGATTCACAAACGCATCAGACTGGGACGACTCCTCGATTGATAGTTGCCGCTGCTGTGACGCTTGCGGTCGCATGGGTGTGCGAGACTCACGCATTGTCCGGGTACGTAGCGCAGCGCTGACCTGCAAATAATCCTCGTCTTGGTCGGCGCTCGGGATCACCTGGGCCACAACAGAACTGGACGGCGATTCCAATTGATGATGGGCGTCAGCCCGAACAGCGACCTCACGTAGACACTCTTTGTTCAGCCACTCGCGGCAGAGTGATTGGAGCGCCCCAGGCATTCTGCACAGGAACACTTCGCGGATAATTTCGTGGTCCGTGTCGTCTGGGTACAGTGCTGCGAGGTCTCCAAATAACTCGGACGGCTTCCTCGATCCAAGTTGTCTCGGCAGATTCTCAAGTCGTCGAAGACGCTCTGCAGGTGTGAGTCGCAGTCTGCTTCTCAGCCTGTGTTGGAGACGATCATAGCAGTCGGGGGCCAGCGGTGACTGCGACACAATATCCTTCACTAGCCTGAACTGAGCCGGCGGGAGTTTTGCGAGGACCTTGCGGAGTTTCGTGGCTTGTGTTGTGATGCCCCCGTCAATGAGGAGGTTATCACACATTAACAGCCATGTATCAATGTCCATCTCATCGAAAGTGGGCAGTTCCACACGAATTGGGGCGCACAATCCCTCAGCCGTCTCAAAAGACATGGCAAATAATGAAAATGGAAGCGAAAGCAATTATATAATCAATAATGAGTGTGAGAAACAGTCTCTCGAAATCTCACTTGCATAAAGCGAGAATAATCGGGGTCACCACTTGTAGCAGTTCGGCTAGATACACACACGGGCGCGGTTGATGAATGAATGTATATTATTAACAACAATGGCGGATGAATGATAATCAAACACATTAACGACGCACCACATACAAAACAATACAAATACAATTAGTGTTGCCAGGTCACTGGCTACAAGTCTAAGCGTTACAAGTGGTGACCCTACGACGTTCTATCATTTTATTTTCATATTATTGGTTCATATTCAATTCCGTTCCCTGTATTTTCGCTGCTTACTTATCCCCTGGTCATTTTCTCCGTTATTTAATTTTCATTGCCCTCATTTTGCGTCACATTATCGTGCTATCACATTCATCCACATCATTTCACCCTCATCATGGAGACGGAATATCCCAAGCCCACACCGCATCGTGCCGACGCCGAGGACGCCGCCACTGAGGACGCCGGTATCCACCACGTCTCAGTCAAACCACCGCAGTTTGTCGAAACGGACGCTGAGGCGTGGTTCAGGGTGCTGGCGTCTCAATTCAAGCTGAGCCGCGTGACGGTCGAGTCGACCAAGTTTCATCATGCCATGTCAGCGCTGCCGACCAACGTCATCAGACACCTCGCCGCCAGTGTGCTGGACTCGGAGAATTTCACGCTGCTCCGAGCTGAGGTCCTCAGGATCTTCGAGCGCACCAAGACGGAACTCTTCGAGGAGCTGATGGCGAAGGCGACGTTATCCGGCAAACCTTCGGCGCTGATGTGCGAGCTACAGACCCTGGCGCGCAGAGTGGGAGCCTCGGACGACCTCATTCGTCACAAATTCACCCAAACTCTGCCGCCATCCATCGGTCCTGTCCTGGCAGCAAAGACGACCCTGTCTCTCGACCAATTGGCGGAGTTAGCGGACGACCTGATGCCTCTCGCCAGGTCCTACCAGTCAGCACAACCGTTCGCAGTCCTCAACACCTCCAACTACCAACAACCGGCCAACTACCAGCGTGGACCGAGTGGACGTGGACCGAGGTCGTTCCGCAGAGGCCAGCGACCCAAATTTGGTCTTAGCCACTACTTCTACGGCCCCGAGGCTAGAACGTGTAAGCCGTGGTGTACGTGGCCGGACAAACGCACTGTCGTCACGTCGGAGCCGTCGTCGCGCCCTGCGTCTCGTTCCACGTCTCCGCAGCGCCAGCCGGAAAACTAGAGCGGCAGGCTATGGTGGCTGCACCATCAGGCCTGCCGCTTCTAACAGCTGCAGCCCGTGTTGGTGGACGCTGGGTACAGTTCGTGGTGGACACCGGCGCCGGAATCTCCATCGTCCCGCCGAGCATGGTGAACAGGTCCTCTCTTTGTCCTACTTCGGTCCGTATTTCTGCAGCCAACGGCCAGCCCATGACGGTTCATGGCGAGGCCCGACTGCAGATCGCCGTGCCGAAGCTGCGACGCACCTTCATGTGGACGTTCGTCGTGTCGGACTCTGTTTACCCTCTGCTCGGCCACGATTTCCTTCGACACTTTGAACTCATCGTCGACTGTCGCAACAGCTGCATCCGCGACGCTACGACAACGTTGAGAGCGCCTGCCACCGCCAGCCGTGAGCAACACGTGGGCCTGGTGGTGAATGATTTGGGTCACCTGCCGGCGTATGTCCGTTCGCTGCTGACTCAACATTCGCCGCTGCTCTCACCGCGTGAGGTCAACTGCCGGACTGTGATGCCCGTCCATCACAACATTGATACCGGCAGTGTGGCCCCTGTTTTCGCTCGCCCGCGTCGACTCACACCCGACAAAGAGGCTGCCGCAAAAGCCGCCTTCGACCACCTCATCGAGGCCGGTATCGTCTGTCGATCTAACTCGCCGTGGTCTTCTCAGCTCCACATGGTCGCCAAGAAGACTCCCGGTGAGTGGCGCATCACGGGCGACTATCGTGCGCTTAACGCCCGCACGGTACCAGACAGGTACCCTCTCCCGCACGTGCAGGACTTGTCGGCGCGGCTGGCGGGCATGGCGGTGTTCTCCAAGCTGGACCTGCTGCAGGCGTACTACCAGGTGCCTATGAACGAGGACGACATTCCGAAGACCGCCGTCGTCACTCCGTTCGGGCTCTTCGAGTACATGTTCATGCCGCTGGGGCTGCGCAACGCCGGCGCCACCTTCCAGCGGCTGATCAACAGCGTTCTTGGGCACCTGGACTGTACGTTTGCTTACCTGGACGATGTGCTGGTTTTCTCGCGGGATCAGGAGCAGCACAAGCGCGACCTGTCAGCTGTGTTTGAGGTCTTCGAACAGTATGGCCTCCGCCTGTCCCTAGAGAAGTGCTCGTTCTTCCAGACGAGCATCGACTTCCTGGGCCACAATATCACAGCTGACGGAGTTCGCCCTCCGGACGCCAAGATCGCCGCCATCAGCGATTTCCCAGCACCTTCGGATTCTGCCTCTCTCCGACGTTTTCTCGGAATGGTGGGTTTTTACAGGCGAATGATTCCGAGTTTCGCCAAGATAGTCCATCCACTATCGGAACGGACCAAGATGCAGCCCAACGCCAAGTCCCTCACGTTAGATGACGAAGAGATAGCGGCATTCGTCGCTATCAAGGAGGCGCTGGAGAACGCGTGCACTCTTCCACATCCGCTGCCCAAGTGCTCACACCTGCAGCTCGTCACCGACTGTTCGTCCACGGCCGCCGGCGCGGCCCTGCATCAAATGGTCGACGGCAGCCCACAACCGGTATCTTTCTTCTCAGAGAAGCTGTCCGTGGCGCAAAGGAAGTACTCAGTGTACGACCGCGAGCTGCTGGCCGCCTACTACGCCGCGCTGCATTTCCGGCACCACCTGGAGGGTCGATCGGTGACGTTGCTGACCGACCACAAGCCGCTTGTGTCAGCGTTCAGCAGTCCCAACGTGGCCAAGTCTGACCGTCAGCAGCGCCACTGGTCGTACATCACCGAGTACGTGTCGGATGTGCAGCACATCAAGGGCGCTGACAACATGGTCGCGGACTGTCTTTCACGCAGCGTGAACGCTGTCGAAATCGATGTCTGCGACCTGCCGGCCATCGCACGTACACAAGCAGATGACGCTGAGACCCAGACTGCTGCTGCTTCGCTGACGCCGGTGAAGACGTCAGGAGATCTTCCGTTGTTGTGTGACCTGTCGACTCCACACCCCAGACCGTTCCTGCCCGAGAAGTGCCGCTTACCTGTGTTCAATCAAATGCACAGTCTGTGCCACCCAGGTATTGCGGCCAGTGTCAAGATGATAAAATCTCGGTATGTCTGGCCGAAGATGTAGTCAGATATCAAGTCGTGGGTCCGCGCCTGCACCGCGTGCCAACAGGCCAAGATAACCAGGCACACCAAGTCGCCACGGACAGAATTCGACGTTCCACGAAGTACACGCTTCGAGTGCGTCCACTTGGACATAGTGGAACCGCTGCCGCCGGCCACGTCGCGCTACCACCTGCAGTCGACACCCTACCGCTACTTGTTAACCTGTATCGACAGAGCCAGCCGTTGGTCCGAGGCCGTGCCGCTGACGGAAATCTCTGCCGCGTCCGTCGCTGAGGCCTTCATGTACCACTGGGTATCCCGGTTTGGTGTGCCACTTCGTGTGGTGACTGACCGCGGTACCCAGTTCGAGTCGGAGCTGTTCCGTGAACTTTCCGCCCTGGTCGGTTTCCACCGTGTGAGGACTACGGCATACCACCCGCAGTCAAACGGCCTCGTGGAAAGACTCCATCGGGTGATAAAAACAGCTTTAACAGCTCGGCGACAGGACTGGCTCTCGTCACTGCCGGTGGTGATGCTGGGTGTGCGACTGCTGCCGACTGAGTCAGGTATTTCTCCTTTCACAGCTGTCACTGGCGGATACCTGCTGTGTCCCAGAGTCCCGACGGGACAGTCACCGTCTCGACCAGGACGCAGCACCAGTTTGTGATGGAGTTGGCCCGGAGGATGCAGGAGGTGTATTTTCACAGCATGTCGGCCGGTACAGTGCACGGTACGTCTCCGTCTTATGTGCCGGCTAAGCTGATGTCCTGTGAGCAGGTGTGGGTTCGTGTGGACCGAGTGCGAAGACCGCTAGAGGCGCCTTACCGCGGTCCGTTCCGCGTCGTTTCGAGGTCTCCGAAGGTGTTCAAGATCGCCCTACCAACTGGCGGGTCGGAGACTGTGTCAATCGACCGCCTCAAACCGGCCGTCGTTCCAGCCGCAGTGTCTGCCGCCAAACTGGCGCCGTCCGCACCTCCCACACCAGCTCCGAGGACTGCAACCGCCCCGCCTCCCACCCCTGTACCGGCGCCTCGTGCCTCTCCGCCACCACAGCTGCCACAGCAGCCGCCACCACAGAAGACCACCCGGGCAGGTCGGAAAGTCCGGTTTAAGGTAGACCCAGACTTTGACTATTCTTGACCATAGCCTTGATTTCGAGACTGACGTTTTGATTTGACTTATCTCTATAGTTTTTTCGTGTTCCGTCCATTGCTGATTTTGTTGCATTTGTCGCATTGTCTCCATTTATATTTCTAGGTTTATTAGTGTATACCTTTAACACCCACGTCTCACGTCTCTGCACGGGCTACTCCGTATATCTGCTGTATGCCAGAGTAGGCCTGTGTAGTACAGTGGGGCGCACGTCGTTCACTGCTGCTTCCTGCGTGCTGATGTTATTGTGCAATAATTCATATAGTGTTTATTGTTATTGTTACGCGAAGCTCGTTCAGAGCGCGCACATAACAAAGAGCGGTGTAGCACAGCAGATATATTATAAATACACAGTAACAATAGTACATAGAATATCACAAGGCCGGAGACCAGCAAAACCTCGGCACGAAGGCCGCGGAACAGAATTCCGTAACAGTGGTGTAGCGAGTCCTCCACTGAAACAGCTACTGCACCGTTACAAATAATACAGGTAATAATCGCGCAATAAATATCAAAGGCCGGAGACCAGCAAAACCTCGGCACGAAGGCCGCGGCACAGAATTCCGTAACAGTGGTGTAGCGAGTCCTCCACTGAAACAGCTACTGCACCGTTACAAGTAATACAGGTAATATCCTAGGCCAATGCGCGGCAATCGCAACGAGCACGTTGTCCAACACAATGTGTCGGACGATGCTCGGGTCGAACTGACACAAGGCGAGCGAGACACAGAGAGTAGCCCTGTCAGTCAATCTATTGCCAAAGTCCCAGTCCAACTGCCCGCGCACCGAGGCGACGGGACTTAAATATACTTGGCCGTGCGTGTGCATCGACCCGACCGCGTATGAACATTGGAACACAATTGGCCAGGCAATAGTAAAAGACAAATGTAACCACCCGATTGGTAGCTATGTGATCACGCCAGCACGTAGTCTACTGTGATTGGCTGAACTATTTTCGCAAGCTAACACGCATACACACGTCACCTAACCTACATGGAATATTCTAGAACGCAGGCCACACAAACATACAGACACATGCGGCATATACATAGAGACACATACGCACACGTATACACATGCAACAAGCGTGTTTGCTGGTTGTACGCAGACACACGTCACCTAACCTACACCGAACATTCTGGAAGGCATGCCACACAAACATACAAACACGTGCGGCACATACATATGAACGCATACGCGCACGCATACACATTTAAATATACACACATTAATATAATAAATATAATATGCATGACACGCCACATTATATATTGGTTATACATATGTCCTCATCATCATTTTTTCATCATCATGATCATCATCACCGTCATCACCATTAGTTTGTATGTGTAATCAGCTGGTGCAGTGCGTGAACGTACGCCGTGTGTATTCTCTCGTGTGTCTTATGTATCATGTACCTTGTCCGTGTATCGCCCAGCTCCGCTCTGGTAGGGGGAGTCCTATAGTGAGTGGCAACAATTTTTGACCCAGATTGGTCTCAATTGGCATCCCTCATCGAGAGTGTGTGAGCTGCGCTTGTTTGTTCTTTCTTTTTATGAATTGATTTGTGATAATTTAATTTAATTATGTTTGAATATTATGTTTTTATGAATCATCGCCTTAATTAATGTTTGTAAATTAATGTAATGTTACGCGCTTTGTGTATTGACGGATTTGTCCTGTATGTGTGACCGTGTTACTGCTGACGTGGACCAATCAACTGATGACACGACATGACCTGACCGACCCTATATAAGCCCGCAGGAAATGCAATACATTCTTATTCTGTTCCACGCCGTGGCCGGTGTTTGTATACTTGTGGAGTCTAAGCGTTACAGTATCCACATAAATGAAAACACAATGTTTGTTCGACCAACTGATAGAAATGAAATTCGGAATATCATTAAACTGAGCGCCAGCAAAAACTCCTACGATTACTATGGCCTTAACATGAAAATTATCAAACTATCTTGTGACTTCATTTTAGAACCTTTAGAGTATATATTTAACCAATCATTGAACCAAGGGATATTTCCAGAAAAAATGAAAATTTCCAAAGTTGTTCCGATTTTTAAAAATGGCGACAAAACATTGTTCACAAATTATAGGCCGATATCTCTACTATCACAGTTTTCAAAGATCTTAGAAAAAGTCTTTGACAAACGATTAAGCGACTTCATGAAAAAATTTCTATCATCAACCAATATCAGTATGTATTCCAGTCAGGAAAGAGTGTAAATCATGCTCTTCTGGACTCACTAAATTATATTACTGATGCCATCGACAAAAGGCTCATAACTGTAGGGGTGTTTGTTGATCTAAAAAATGCCTTCGATACGGTAAACCACAAAATTCCTCTCAAAAAGCTCGAACAGTACGGAATTAGGGGACAAGGTCACAAATGGCTGACTAGCTACCTCGAATCTCGTAAACAAACTGTGTGTTTCAATAATTCAAAAACTTACTCTGAAGTCATGGACATTGCTTGTGGTGTTCCTCAAGGATCGATCTTGTGACCCAAACTCTTCATCATATACATAAATGACCTTTTTCAAGTGCCAATGAATTGCAAAAGAGTTCTGTTTGCAGATGACACCACATTATTTTTCTCAGGCTCAAACATGTTTGTACTCAGACGAACCATCACCGAAAATTTGAATACCTTGGTAACCTGGCTTAATGTTAATAAGCTTACTCTAAACGTTGAAAAAACGGTTTCAGTAGTTTTCAGCAAAACAAAAACTGATACGAAATTTGCCGCTAGAAATAAACTCAGTGCAAATCAAACAACGGAATGAGGCAAAATTCCTGGGAGTGTATATAGATAGAGATTTAAGCTGTAAGCCCCAAATTATAATGCAAACCTCCAAATTAGCCAAACGTGCTTTTTTATCAGGAAAATCAGGCAATCACTGAATGAACAAACATCTATAACTGTCTACAAAACACTGGTTCAACCTGTTCTAAATTACTGTGATGAGACATGGGGCTTTACGTACAAACATTCCATAAAATGTATCACAACACTGCAAAAAAGAATTATAAGATCCATCGGTTGTCTGAAACACTCTGAGACTACTGAACCTTTACGGAAAAAGTACAGTCTATTATTTTTGATGAATTGGTGCAGTTCAACATTGGATGCCTTATGTACAAAATTCACAAGGGGAACATTCCGAAAAATCTGAGCTTTCACTTCAAAATTAACCGCAGACACCGAGATATGTACTTCATTACCTTTCCCAGAACTCGTTGTAGACAATTCAATTTTTTCGTCAGAGGTTCCCTCACTCTGGAATAATTTGAACATTACACTAAAAAACTGTCCTAGTATAAAAACGTTTAAGGTAAAGCTGAGAAAGACTCTCATGTATAAATGACTCTCCACTGAAAGTCGGGTGCGCCTCCACACCTTCACATCGTCGCAATACAGGTACCAGCGGGACAGGGATGCGCCGATATGGAAATGTGCGTGTGTGTGTGTTTTGTGTACTGTGTATGTGCGTAAGTATACATGTGTAGGTGTACATTCATGTATGTGTGTGCGTGTGTGTGTGAGTGTGTTACTGTAGACGAGCATGTATGTGGAAGATCGTAGATCGGTCTCTTTGGACGAGCCGATAAGCCACTGTTGGCTTTGGCCACTTTATAATGATATGTGTCAACTGAAATTGAATATGTCCAATACAATGAACTGAACTGAACTGAAAATTGTAACTAACCTAACCTAACCCAACCAACCCAATCTAACCTAAACTAACCAGCCTAGCCTAACATAACCTAACCAGCCTAACCTGACCTAACAACGAAAAGGTGTTTTTTCAAAAATATCACTAGAGCAGTGCGTTGATTAGCTTTGATAAATATAACTTTCAAAAAGTAATATTGCAATAATAAATGTTACTTAGGTATAATAATTATTATTGTTTTGTCGGCGAGACAAAAATCTAAATAAACAGAAATAATTAATAAATATTGAAAATTACTCACTAGAAGAGCCTTAATCATCTTTGAAAAGTTGTTTTTTGTCGGAACGTAATTAGTTCTTTGGATTAGCACTTTGGAGAACATCGGAATCCCAGTACATAAGATATGTCTACACGCCCAGGCACGCCGAGAGGGATGGGGCTCCGCTCAGTGCGGCAAGAAATTTGTGAGCCGTCGTTGCAGAGAATGAGTGCAACGCTTCAATTTCTCTGCGCGTTGCTTAGAATTTAGTGAATTTCAAGGCGTAAAGTAGCCTAGATTGTTCTTGTCGTTTTGAGATGATCGTTGGAGCCTTTTTCTAAACATGATATCTAAGGCTATTTAGCGTGTTTTAGACAGTCTGGGATATATAAATATATGTTATTGATTTAATTGGAGTGTTGATAAAACCTTATACATTCATTTCTTCACTTCGAAATAGAAATATGCTGGTTGAGTGTCTGCCTAACCCTCGTTGAGTGTGCATGTGTTTACCGTCGCTCGTTGGCGCCCGGCTGTCTACGCTTCGCTGACGCTCACCGACGACAGATCCTGCTTTCTGCTAACGCTGAGTGTTCCTTGAGTTATATTTCAGTTGTTTTATTATTATATTTGATTTAGCGTTATTTTGATTTTCCATTACTCGTTTTGTTCATTGATAATATTTGCCTTTTTAAACATGCTGCGTTCATTGCGTTCAGCATATTTGCCATGAACGGAGTATTATGTCTCACATAAACGACACATAATGCAATACAATGGCGTTTCCGTATGTTGAAATTACATAGTGAAACCGCAACATACATTATACAGGCACAATAGCATTGGTACATTCAAAACAAGCATTGAAGAATGTATATATTTAGGACGACCTTGTCCGCAATTATACAATACAATACGATATACATGGAATTCAACACGCACCAGTAATGAGTGAAATGGGTGTAAATGTGTAAACTATCAAAAATAGTGATAATAAGGCTGCTTTTTGAACGTCACTTCACGGCCTGACCTGGTGGTGGTGGTGGTACGCTCAACCAGCGATGTACGGGGAGCGGGAATTGGAGGTGATGGCGACGCAGCGGCTGTGCGTGACGACTTCTGCAAGATGGCCGTATTTGTGATTACAGCCGGCTTCAGTCGGTCGATGGAGACTGTATCCGACCCTCCGGCAGGTAAAGCGATCACAAATACTTTGGGTGATCTGGAAACCACACGAAATGGCCCACGGTATGGTGCTTCAAAGGGCCGGCGGACTCTGTCCACGCGCACCCACACCTGTTCGCAGGTCATGAGTTGTGATGGAACGTATGACGCTGGTGTACAGTGGGACGTGCCAGAAGACATGGTGTAAAAATCCACCTCGGACATCTTTTTCGCCAGCTCTGAGACAAATTCATGCTGCGTCTTGATAGTCATTGTGTCACCAGTCGGCATGCGAGGGCACAACAAGTATCCACCAGTAACGGCAGTGAACGGAGACACATGTGACTCAGTTGGAAGCAATCTGATGCCCAGCATTACTACTGGAAGTGCAGAAAACCAGCACTGCCGCCGAGCCATGATGGCGGTTTTTATGACCCGGTGTAGTCGCTCCACGAGTCCATTGGATTGTGGTCGGTATGCTGTTGTTCTGACGCGGTGAAACCCGACCACTTGAGACAATTCATTAAACAGCTCCGATTCGAATTGACGTCCTCTATCGGTCACCACGTAGAGTGGGACCCCGAATCTCGAAATCCAATGAGCAAAGAATGCCTCGGCGACGGACGCGGCGGTAATGTCGGTCAGTGGAATGGCCTCGGGCCAACGACTGGCTCTGTCAATGCAGGTCAGGATATATCGATACGGTGTTGCGAACGGATGATTGCGCGTTACGGCTGGTGTCAATGGTCCAACCAGGTCCAGATGCACACATTCAAACCGGGCACTGGGCACAGCAGAATCAGCTAGCGGTGACTTAGTATATCTAGTGATCTTGGCTTGCTGACATGCGACGCAGGCGCGGACCCAATTTTTTATGTCGCGATCGATGTGCGGCCACACGTAACGAGACTTAATCAGCCTGATGCTGCCGTGAATCCCAGGATGGCTCAGATTGTGCAATTGCATGAACACAGGATGCCTACATTTTTCAGGCAAATATGGCCTTGGGTGTGGCGTAGAAGTGTCACACAACAGTGGTACATCTCCGGACATTTTGAAAGCACTAAGTGCTGTAGCAGCAGCTTGTGTTTCTGCATCATTTGCTTGTGCACGAGCAATGGCTGGCAGGTCATAGACGTCCAGGCTGACAGCATTCACACTGTGTGACAGACAGTCTGCGACCGCGTTATCCACCCCACGAATGTGTTGTACATCCGACACATATTCAGTTATATACGACCAGTGCCTCTGCTGACGGTCAGATTTGGCCACATGTGGACTGGTGTAGGCCGAAACTAGCGGCTTGTGGTCAGTCAGCAGAGTCACCGATCGACCTTCTAGGAAGTGCCGAAAGTGTACTACAGCGTAATATGCCGCCAGTAACTCGCGATCATATACAGAGTATTTACGCTGGGCGGCAGATAATTTTTTTGAAAATAATGATATCAGTTATGCGACACCCTCAACCATTTGATGCAGCGCAGCACCGACGGCAACAGAAGAACTGTCGGTTACCAACTGCAGATGCTGGCAGCTTGGACTTGGATGAGGCAGTACACATGCATCCATCAGCGATTGTTTAGCGGCATCAAACGCTACCGTTTCTACTTCATTAAGCTCAATGTGCTTGGCGTTGGGCTGCAGTCTAGTGCGCTTAGATAGAGGATGAACAATATCCGCGAACTTCGGCACAAGGCGACGGTAAAAATTGCAAACTCCAAGAAATCGACGAAGAGAAGCTGAATCACATGGCTGTGGAAAATCGCGAATAGCGGAAAGCTTATCTTCAGGTGGCTGTACTCCATCAGCTGTGATCTTGTGCCCGAGAAAGTCAACGCTTTTCTGGAAAAAGGCACACTTCTCTATTGATAGACGCAGACCATATTTATCTAATATGTCAAACACGGCTGCTAAGTCACGTGTGTGCTGCTTCTCGTCGGCCGAAAACACCAGTATATCATCGAGGTAGACAAATCTACAGCGAAGGTGAGACAAAATGGTGTTCATCATGCGTTGAAACGTTGCTCCAGCATTTCGAAGACCCATGGGCATACATGCGTACTCATAGAGACCAAAAGGCGTGACAACTGTAGTTTTGGCGATGTCAGACTCACTCATGGGAACCTGATGGTACGCTTGTAGAAGGTCCACCTTAGAAAACACACGCATACCGTGCAGATGCGCCGACAGATCCTGGACATGTGGTAGCGGGTATCTGTCGGGCACTGTCTTCACGTTCAGCGCGCGATAATCACCTGTGATGCGCCATTCACCAGGTGTTTTCTTAGCCACCATGTGCAGTGGAGAAGCCCACGGTGAATTGGAACGGCGGACAATGCCGGACTGCAGCATGGCTTCAAACGCATCTCTGGCGGCTTTTTCCTTGTCAGATGATAGACGGCGTGGGCGGGCGAACACGGGCGCTGCACTGCCAGTGTCGATGGTGTGCTGCACAGGCATGGTGGCTGCTGTGTGAGATTGAGACATCAACAAACCGGGTCGCTGGGTCAACAAAGACCGCAAGGGCGCCGGGAGTTGACTGACGTCGTTGACAACCAGTCCAACAGTTTGCTCAGTACATATTTTTGCAGGAACGCATAATGTTGTAACAGTGTCACGGATACATCTTTGGTGACAATCTACCACGAGCTTGAAATGGCTGAGAAAATCGTGTCCCAGCAACGGCGAAACTGCGTCAGAGACAATAAAAGTCCAGGTAAACTTTCGACGCAATTTGTGGAGAACAATATCCAAACGGACTTCACCATGCATCAACATGGGCTGGCCGTTGGCTGCTGATATGCGTATCGATGTTGGTTGTAGCATCAGCATGTTTATTGCTGTATGTGTTTATTGCTTATAATGTGCTACTATTGCATTTGTTCTCTCTTTCACTCTCTTTATCACCTCTGTCTCTACGTCATAGATGCCGAAATTTCTTACTGTCTCAGCCACCACCACATATACACACACATACACACGGTCACACACACACGCTCACGCACACACACACTCACACTCACTCACACACATACACATACACATACACACATACACATACACGTTCAATTATATGTTCTGCGACATTTGCAAAGAGGCAGTGAAACGGTTTGTGACATATAGGCGAATACATACGAAACATCAGCAATGGTTCAATAGAAAAAGCATGATAATTCGAGACAAAAGATACAAGCTTTGAAAAAATACAGGAAACATGGCAACGAGCACACTCATGGAATCTACAGAAAAATGAGAAACAAATACACGATTATTCTGCGAGAATCGAAAATGTAATACGAGAAGGATATAATAGATAAAATCAGGGATTGCCCGAAGCTAGTTTATCAGTATGTGAATAGTAAAACTAAAGTAAAATACAAGCTATAATGTCTGGTCAAAAACGTTATCAGATATACCGACGACAACGATATGTGTGATATATTGAACAAAGGATTTCAATCGGTCTTTATAGACGAAATTAAAGGAAATGTCGAAAATGAGTTAGAATTAGAACCGGACCGACAGAACGCAGGACCGGATTAACGTATAGGCAAAGTAGGAAGTTGCCTAGGACACCGCGCTTTTGGGGCCCTAGAGGCAGTGGGGGGCTGCGACTCAAATATCTTAGGGGCCCATCTCATTATTTTCTCAACTTCTCATAGTCTGCCCTCATTGCCAAATATTTTGAAACATTCTCCCGCTAATTCACGTTGTATTTTTGCATCAGTCAGAAAGTAACCTGACAAAACATAGCACGTGCATAGCTCTGTGCATAGCCAGCTCACTCGCACACTTACATTCACACACACATACATACAGATTGTGTACGCACGGCGAGAGCAATATTTGTGTGTTCCTGTGTGTGTGTGCTTGTGTGTCAATTTGTCAATTTGTCAATTTGATGTATTGCCACACATATACAACAAAACAAGTTATACAGCAAACACAGATTAATAAGGCAACGATTCGTCGAGCCGTGGCTCTTGGACGAACGGATAGTTTAGAGTGCATTCAGTTGTACAATCATGTGAATGTGCTCATTTGTGTGTGATATTTATACACTTCAATGGACAAATCATGTAGCAAACAACGAAAATCATATCGAGGCTATATATGAAACAACACGAGACACTGCATTTAAGTATATGCAATTTACATGAATTACATCGAAATAAGACGGTCTTATCAACATACACCGTTAAATGTCTGAAATCATGTCGGCTAAAATATGTTTTTTTCAGAGCAAATTTGAACCCTTCCAGAGAACTTGTTTCATTAATACATTTAAGGCTTTGTGGATGTTTGTTCCAAATTTCAGGGCCTTTATGCAAAAAGCAATTTCGAAACAAAGTAGTTCTAAATTTTGGTAGCATAATATCATATCTATCTCTCATAATGCGATTAGAGCTGTTAGATGGAATACAAAATGTGTTGTGTGTGTGTGTGTGTATGGGTGTGTTTGTATGTATGTGCGCATTGCAAACGCATATGACATGCATGTGGTGTTCATTGAACTCGAAAACTGCCCCTTTCGTCGATCATCAAATGTACATGCACGGTCTTGAGGTCGCTCCAATATGTTTCATATATCCGGAGGAATGAACAATTTCTTCAGCAAATGTTTCGTCACTGGACAAAGTTGACAACAGTGGACAAAGTTGTGGCAAACGTATCAGCAGTGTAGTTAGTTACAGTGTATTGCCGAATTGTTCTGCAATTTCATCGCATACATGTTTGAACATTTAATTGAGAATTATAGCATATTGTTTTGCTTTCAGAGCCGTATCGACAGCTCCTTGGCCGTGGGCTCCACGATTTTCAGGGGCAGCTTTAGGAGGAAGGAGAAGGGGCTCCCAGAGTGAAACAGAGTGTGACTAAAATTGTCACTAGCCTTTTTGTACAAGGTGTTCTAATTTTATCAACAATTTTCCTTTGGAGGAGCCCCATTACACCTCTTTACGGCTCTGTATGCTTTCATTTACAACTTTTATGTGAGTTACACAAAAAAATATGAGGGTAGCATGTGATTAGAGACGGTTGAGTTTGCCGTTCATACACACACATGGTAGACAAATCATCCTGGTTCTGTGAAGTGATTATCATCAGTGGCAGCGCCAAAAAAATTCCGGAGGGAGGGGGATGATGAAAAATGAGAAGGGGGTATGACAAGCACAGTGGTCAAGCCAAATATAGCCGTGATTAAGTTATTGGGGGGCTTTGGTGGTCTTGGCCGTTTTTGGCGGGAAACTTCAGCCTTCCAAGCCCACCCACTTATTTGACGCTGACTCTGATTACCATGAACTATAAGGAAAGATTATATAGAAAATTAAGAACAATTTAAAGTGGAATGTTGATTGCAGATATTGGCGTTGTGCAATACGTCATCTCGTGAACGTGATGTTGGGATTTTTTATGCGAGTAGATATCAAAAACAGGCACCTACTGTGTTATTCTGGATTCACTAATAACGGAATTGATGAAAAGAAAAGAAGCATATCATGACGTCAATAGAAAGTTTGGATTTCCTTTCCAAATCACCAACATTCCAAATTCTGAATTAAGGGAAGCTGCGGTAAAGTTGCAGCAGCAGTTTTCGGCAGATGTTGACGAAACATTTGCTGAAGAAATTGTTAATTTCTCCGGATATATGAAACATATTGGAGCGACCTCTGAACAATGTGCACCATCAGCTGCTCTTAAACATATCAGCGATGCAGGTGTTTCACAAGCATTCCCAAATGTGGACATAGTTTACCGCCTTTACTTGACGCTACCATCTTCTAACTGTGAAGGGGAGCGTTCATTCTCTGTCTTGAAAAGAATTAAAAACCACAACACAACAAAATGGGTAGCTTAGAGTTTTGACTATTGAGTCCAAACTCACAAATATTATTGATTTCAACGATGTTATTGATGATTTTGCTAAAATTAAGTCCAGAAAAAGTGTATATAATCATGTTATACTACTGGTGGAATGGTAGTCACCGGGCACCTCATGATCACGATTTCGATACATGTTTCATGATTACGATTGTTTTTGAAAATTAAGAAGGAAAATTTGCAGCAAATTTGCGTCTTCCAGATGTATTTACATTTGTATAACTAAATTTGTATGAAATTTTCCAAAATATTTGATAGAGATAGCTGGGTCAAAACTGCACCTGTGAGGTGAAATATAGTCTGCAACAGTGTATGAAATATTGGATAAAGCAATATTGAGCGCTCAGTGTTTCATGTATGACAGTGTTAATATAATCTATCTTTTGTTATATCTTTTAATGTATCTTGTGTTGTATTTTGTATTGTACGTGAATATATTATGTAATATATTATGCGTATTTTGTGCTTGTATTCTATTAGCGAATGGAGGTGACCGAATTTGGGTCGTGCAGGATATCAGTCAGGCAAATCATTCTATATTGCGGGTTGCATTTTCGGGCTTGGGAGATGCAAACAAGTTGTTGAAGCCCTTATTAATCATATAGAAAAAGGTTATAAACCCATATTCTGCATGTGTTACTGAAAAGTTGATAAGTTTTTCGGCGGCGTAGGCAAGGTGCTGGTTGACTCAAGTGAATGGGATGCCACAATATCACGCCCAGGTTTGCTTGTTCATATCTCATATCATGGGGGCCCCGTGGATCTGAACTGCCTAGGGCCCCGTGAAGTCTTAATCCGGCCCTGACCACACGATAGTCTACCACCGGCATTCGACATTCTCCATAGCCATTCTACCATCTGATATAGAAAAAGAATGAAAAAACATCGACTGGAACAAATCGTGTGGCACTGACAACATATCAGGCTACGTTTTGTGCAGAAGTGCTGACTAGACCGTTGCATATTATAATGAGCAACCCACTGAAAAACGGCAGGCTACCAAAAATATGGAAAAAGGCGAACATAACGCCCATATTCAATACAGGCACATTTCGTTGACTTTTGTGCCGTGTAAACTGATCGGGAAAACCATTCGCAGAAAGTGGGTAGCTTTTTTGGAAAGACACAATTTGATATCGGAAAACCAATACGGATTCATAAGAGGCAAATCAACATGAACAAATCTACTGAGTTTTTACGGTAGAATTGCGGATAGGACAGAGAAAAAGTAGGGATGGCTGGACGCCATATACGTTGACTTTGAAAATGCTCTAGATAAGGTACCGCATGGGAAGTTATTACACAAACTGAGGAAATACCGAGGAGTCCAAGGTAAACTGCTGGATTGGATGGACAATTTCTTGAAAAATGGAGACATGCACTTGCATCAGAGAAAATTACCGTCTTAGATCAAGGTCAAAAGCGGAGTGTCGCAAGGTACGGTGCTTGTACCAATAATGCTCATCTTATATGTGAACGACTTGGTGAAAATGGGACAAAGATGTATGTACATGAATATGTTTGGGGACGATTTGAAAATTCAACAAAACATCTACGATGAAAGCAACTGTCGACAACTGCAAGAGTATCACAACCAGCTGTCTGCATAGATCAACAAATGGCAGATGAAATTTAATACAGAAAAGTTTCGCTTCATTAGGTTTGGCAGAGGCAAAAGACGACCACTCTGGAATCATACGATAGGTGGGAAAATTATGAGAGAAATTGACACAGATAAAGATTTGGCAGTTCGAATAAATTCCAATTATCACCGGAAAATCATATATTGGATATTATACAAACAACAACTTATCAAATATTGAAAATCAAAGCGACCTTTTCATATTTGGATCAAGACATGATAAAAAATGTGGATTATCACAAAAATCAGACCTCTGCTAGAATACGCTGCACTGGTATGGAGCCCACATCTTCAAAAGCACGTTATGGTGATTGAGAGAGTACAAAGGTCATTTACAAAATGTATTGCGGAACTGAAACCACTCGCTTATGAGCAGATACTCCAAAAAATTGACTTGCCAACGCTAGAAGAAAGAAGAAAAAGAGGAGATGTGATAATGATATGCAAATGTTTCAGTATAAAGGACACAATTCAACATGAGGTAATGTTTAAAATATCAAAATCTACCAGGGGACATGGCAAAAAATCTACTGCAAAAAACAATAAAACGGGATCTGAAAAATATAGCTCTCCATATAGAGCTATATCATATTGGAATATGTTACCGGCCAATATCACAAGCAAAAATACCATCAAAGGATTCAAGAGCTCATTTGATCAATGGAAGGCGGGACAGACGAGCTGACTCAGTCCTGCGTACTACAATTCGGTTAGAACACATGCGCACACACAAATACGAACACACACGCACACACAGACACACGCACGCACGCACACACACGCCACATTACTGTTGTACTTTTATATATTGATAGTTGCTGTGCTGGCGGCGTGATGGTAGCTGGCAGCATTGGCTGCTTCTATTGAACTCTAATGACCGAACGAGACGCAGCTTGTGAAGACGCAGCGCATTAGCCGAACATGCAGGGTAGTTAGATGCTGATGCTTGGCGTGTCGATGTATTCAGACCGATTTTGATGCCAATCTACTATTAATTGGTTTTCAGGGAACCGCTCTGAGTCCAGTTTCCGTGAGCCTCTTCTCAGATAAGTATTTGCCTCGATTGCGCCTGCGATACATTAGAGGAAATTAAAGGTTTGAAAAACATTTTCCAATTTGCCGACTACGGGAAAAATACCACCAACATTACCGCCAACGTTACCACCAAAGTTACCACCAACATTACCCTCAACATTACCACCAACATTACCACCAACACTACCACCAACATTACCACCAGCAGTACCACCAACGCTGCCACCAACAACAATTCGTCGCAACCGACGAGTTGTACAAAAACCGACAGCCAGGCGCACACGCCCAGTTCGTCGAATATCGTTTGCTAGCGCAGTGCCGAGCCGTTGAGTGTGATGTTTGGCTCAGAATTGTATGTCCTGTGTGAGTTTGTGCTGACACCATAAATGTTAAGCCAGTGTGTTTTGCTCTAACAGCTGGCTTGATCGGGGTCGATTTGTAAAAATACCAGTGATCTGTGAGCACTGAGCCATAGGAAGAGCTGGTAGCTACCATCAAAGGAACCACTGATTCCTGCCGGGCCACGTAAATTATTGTCGGTGTCTTGCATCTTTAAACAACCGGCCGGTGCACAATGCCTGTTCGTCATGCCGTCGTAGTGACGCTGGCCGCACTGGCATTGCCGCATGTTGCAGGTCTGCTGTGCACTTTCGAGCCGAACATGACTCACGCTAACGGAGCGGCGGAGTGCGGCGGCTGGATCTGGACGCCGCACGACGACTCCGTCAAAGTAGTGACCGGCGAGCAGGCACTCGACATCGTGATGAGCGAACCCCCCGGCGATATGACGGCCGCTGTCGTCGATGCAGACAACAACACCAACGGTGAGAATGCCAGATCCACTGCTTATTAATGATGACAATGGTAACAAAAATGATGGTGATGTTGTTGATGAAGATGCGTGAGACACATGTGTTGAGTCAAGAAGGCGTGTTCCTGCATCATGTTGAAACATTCGCTGTTGATAGCCGTTTTCCTACAGATAACAAATATGTATTATAAGGGAAGCAAATAGTATGGCAAATGTTGTTTCATTGTTTGTTAGTTATCTACGCAAGTCATCAAATGTTGATTCGAATTTGCAGCCAGTGTCTGAACTTGCCCCTTTACAAGCGTGTGTAAAGAGTGTTTGCACTTGTGTACGACTGGCGCGCGCGGAAACTAAGTGTTGTTTAAAATTACCTAATGTCTCTTCCTTCTCAATGTCTTGATCTAAAATTTCTTCTAGCTTTAATTTTCCTTCAAATCAGAGTTTATGACGAGCCGAGCATGCATGGTAATAGTATGCTAAAATATAAAATACATTTAGCAGAATACATGTATATAAATTGGATATAAGAAATGTATAATACGTAAATATAATTGCATGACAATATTTGAGTAAATATAATAGATATAATAATATCCAAGTCTCATTTAACAAACAATTTGTTAACAATTTGTTGTTGTTTGTTGTTTGTTAATTTGTGAATTTGGTAACTCGTATGTCCAACTTGTTATTCGCATAGTCATTTACTAGCCGGCTCGCGAATGCATCGGTGCTGCAACAATCCCTGTTAGTATCTTAAAATATATGTTCTAATTTACCAAATCAATATTATATATAGGAAATGTAGAAAAATGTATTCTATAACTCTATTGTATATTGCATTAGATTTTACTGAGAAAATTGGCCTAACCAATATTGAACACGCATAATAATGCTTTATGTTTGAAATGTACATCATTTTAAGAACACGTTCACTCAAACAACGTCCATTCAATCTTTTCCTCGTGCTGCGTATAGAACGGTCGGAGTTTTTTCAGGTTGTCTGAAAGTGTACTTTCTGGAGGCTTTTCTCCCATTGTTGATTGATAATTAGCGTGGCTGATTGTCATTGAGAGATCAGCATAGTTACGAAACACAAATAAATATTAAACACTTACTAAGCTACGAAGTAATTATTATATGCCGAAGGCAAAACTGAATCAGCCGAAATTGCTCTGTAGTATAAATTGTATCCTCATATGGTGCTGCGTTTTTACATATAAACAGCGTCAAGTGATTCAGTGGAAACAGAACGTCTTTTAATCACTTTTTTTGTTTAATTACGGTTTAAATCAAGTTTGAATAACACACTCGCTAGTCTTTCAAACGCCATATTTCGTAGGGAACAGTGTAAAACATATATCAGCATTGCATTTCCAACGGTTGTCTTTTAACTGTGACAAACTACTTTACTCTGTTTAGACCAGATTTAGATGAATGGATGTATCTTAAGATGTATGCTAAACGAAAGTGGATGCAAAATTTAGAAAAGATGACATAAGGAAAAATATATTCTGAAACTGTCACATTCAGGATATTCTAATCAAGATTGTCCATACATAATGCCAGTTTTCTTACAGTTTTCTGCCAGTTGTCCATACAATAATGCCAGTTTTCTTTTAAATTGAATAATTGTTTCTTAAGACGAGGTACTTCTGCTGAACGAAATGAACACGCAGCAATCGGCAAGCAGAAATATTCAAATATAAATATTCAAATACAAAACTCAGATAGAAATATTCAAATATAAATATTAAAATATAAATATTAAAATATAAATATTAAAATATAAATATTAAAATATAAATATTAAAATATAAATATTAAAATATAAATATTAAAATATAAATATTAAAATATAAATATTAAAATATAAATATTAAAATATAAATATTAAAATATAAATATTAAAATATAAATATTAAAATATAAATATTAAAATATAAATATTAAAATATAAATATTAAAATATAAATATTAAAATATAAATATTAAAATATAAATATTCAAATATAAATATTCAAATATAAATATTCAAATATAAATATTCAAATATAAATATTCAAATATAAATATTCAAATATAAATATTCAAATATAAATATTCAAATATAAATATTCAAATATAAATATTCAAATATAAATATTCAAATATAAATATTCAAATATAAATATTCAAATATAAATATTCAAATATAAATATTCAAATATAAATATTCAAATATAAATATTCAAATATAAATATTCAAATATAAATATTCAAATATAAATATTCAAATATAAATATTCAAATATAAATATTCAAATATAAATATTCAAATATAAATATTCAAATATAAATATTCAAATATAAATATTCAAATATAAATATTCAAATATAAATATTCAAATATAAATATTCAAATATAAATATTCAAATATAAATATTCAAATATAAATATTCAAATATAAATATTCAAATATAAATATTCAAATATAAATATTCAAATATAAATATTCAAATATAAATATTCAAATATAAATATTCAAATATAAATATTCAAATATAAATATTCAAATATAAATATTCAAATATAAATATTCAAATATAAATATTCAAATATAAATATTCAAATATAAATATTCAAATATAAATATTCAAATATAAATATTCAAATATAAATATTCAAATATAAATATTCAAATATAAATATTCAAATATAAATATTCAAATATAAATATTCAAATATAAATATTCAAATATAAATATTCAAATAAAAATATTCAAATAAAAATATTCAAATAAAAATATTCAAATAAAAATATTCAAATATAAATATTCAAATAAAAATATTCAAATAAAAATATTCAAATAAAAATAATCAAATAGAAATATTCAAATAGAAATATTCAAAAAGAAATATTCAAGTAGAAATATTCAAATAAAAATAATCAAATAGAAATATTCAAATAGAAATATTCAAAAAGAAATATTCAAGTAGAAATATTCAAATAAAAAAATTCATGTCGTCGATGTGGACCCAATGAGGAAGGGCGGGCTGTTAGAATGAAAAAGCACTGGGAAAGTTGTAATGAATATAGCATCAACTATCAGCATGGATCAAGCACTTGAATCGTTCGGAAATGTGGACAAAACAGGAAAATAGATTTGAGAAACGGCAAAGCCAAGCGATTAGTGATGAAGACTTTATTGCTTACAGTCTATGCCATTTACAAGTCAATTTTACAAAACTGAAAATCAATTTTACAATTGTGAAAATCTATTTTACAAAAGTGAAAATCAATTTTACAAAAGTGAAAATCAATTTTACAAAGGTGAAAATCTATTTTACAAAAGTGAAAATCTATTTTACAAAAGTGAAAACCTATTTTACAAAAGTGAAAATCTATTTTACAAAAGTGAAAATCTATTTTACAAAAGCGAAAGTCCATTTTACAAAGCATTAAGTCATTGAAAATAGTTTAACCTATATCAACATGAAAAAACGATTTTTAAATATACTTTACGCCAACATCAGATGCTTGTATAAGCATGTGCATATATGCACACTAAGTTTGTGTGTATATTTATAGTATTTGTGTGAATATTTGCAGTGTTTGAACTTTTATATTTGCAAATAATTGATTTGATGAATGAAATGATGAAACTTATTATAATCAACGTAGTTCATTTCTGGTAGGAAAAAGGTAATATGGGAAAAAAAATTATGCCACCTGTTGTTTTTTAAAAAAAGTTTCAGTTTTTTGCAAAAAAATCGTTTCTCAAACCCTGCTTTCTTACACAATGATTAACTCTATAATTGAATGCATATGTACTGTACTGTACATAGAAGTGCCGCACAGTACCGTGCAAACAATGATATTAGGGTTCTCAGACACATTATAACAATTTTATTGTGCATATTTAGTGATAATAGAATGTGATAAGCTCACTAATAGCATGAATAAGTCATGTGGTGATTTAAAATAATATATTTAACATCCCAAATACATCATTTCCTTAATTTGAATTATTTGAATGACTCTTCAAAAAAAACAAAAAAAAACGTGCTATTTTTTATCGAAGTTTTTCTTGGAAAAAAACGTTTTTAAAAAAACGTCGGTTTTTTTTAGTTCGCATCTCTAGGTTAGTGTATTATATTAGATATTAACATACATATATTATCTTATGTAATATATATTGTGTGTATTTTGTGTATTTATTCGACTGTTGTCTGAAAAAATAAACATCAATACATGACTATAATAAACGTAATATATCACCTGAGAAGCTTACTTGTTGCTACATGCACCAGCTAGCTGTAGCATTAAGCTGATAAGCACCGACAGTCGAATATTCTGGTGGAATGGTTTTTTTGGTAATGATAATCGTTCAAACGTATGCCCTAAATGATTTAGCGTTAGTAAAAATATGAATAATCATAAAAATTAGGCTAGTCCGACTATAAAGTATTGCCATTTGAAAAATACCAAAAACCAGTGTTTTTGGTTTTAAAAAAACAGTGGTTTTTGTTTTTCTACACACAAAAACATTGTTTACAAAACCTGGTTGTGGGACCATTTCCGACTCGGAGAGCCGACCAGGTAAGACAAAGTGATTTTGGCTGAGTTTTATTCAAACGGTTTTGAAGAGCTCTTATCGAAGCAGAAAAATCCAGCTTCATCAGATAAATGCTTACATTTTGACAGAATGTTCCGCTAAAGTATTGGATAATTATCACGCGTATTGGATCAATGAGCATTTGATGATGTCAATGACCGGCGTGGTATATCGCTGCATTCGCTTGATCAGACCACCTGAGCCAAAATGACACGTGATACCTCCTAACTGCATGAATACATGCAGTTCTGTTGTTCGAAGTATGCGTCAAGACTTAGTGTATATTGTTTGAGGTGAATTTGACAGTTTCGTTGTTTGATTTTTAAATATGATGCGTATTTGATTGAAAACAATGAAGTATGTTTCTGGTAGAAGTTCGATCATATGTGAAAAATAATATGTTCATGTCATCACACGTGTGCACATGTTAATACATGAGCAATGTCTATGCATGTCAATATTTGGGGAGTACTACAATACACTCTCATTCTCTCATCTCACACACACTCATTAATAATTTATGCGCATTTATATAAAAATGTTAGCAATTGTCAACTAAATTGATGAGCCTTGCTAATAACCAGACCTTGCTGCAATAAATGACATAATATTATCACAAATCCTACACTAGCGTTGCTCTGCAAACTCCATGTGTGTGTATGGGGCATGAAGGCTTGACACGAGCAGCCGATGAAGAGATCACGTGTTGATTATTAGATGGTAGAAGCGGCAGCTGGGTGTGTGTGTATG
Source organism: Sacculina carcini (assembly GCA_916048095.2). Lineage (NCBI taxonomy): Eukaryota > Metazoa > Arthropoda > Thecostraca > Sacculinidae > Sacculina > Sacculina carcini. Next base: position 7,567,056 of record OU696586.1, read on the forward strand.
GGGTGTGTGTGTCAGTGTCTGCTTGTGTGTGTGTGTGTGTGTGTAAGATGTAAGATGATGTAAGATGTATATTTGTCAACATCATCAGTATTATATCAGTACATACATATTATATCAGTTTTTTTCATTTCACGTTGACTATGCCCAATAAGCCTATGGCTTCTTTTAGGGCATGCTCAGTAACACAATATTGTGACAATGTACAGTACGTCTAAATAACACTTCTAGCATTCATACATTCGTACACAAAATTCCTACCGCGAACATTCATACATTCATACATTCCTACCGCGAACATTAATAGATTCGCACATTCTTATCGCGAACATTCATACATGCACACATACATACACACACACATTCGTACTACGAACATTCATACGTTCATACACACACATCCCTACTACGAACATTAGTACATTCATACGCACATTTATACTACGAGCATTCATCCATTCATAAAAACTCATTCCTACTTCGAACATTAATTCATTCATACAAACCTACATTCATGCTACGAACATTCATACATCCATACATACATACATTCATGCATTCATTAATATTCACGTTCATGCTACAGACATTCATTCACACAGATATTCGTTCATCAATACCAATACAGTGAACATTCGCTCTACAAAGCTCATATAAACATGAAATCATTTTGCAAACTTCCAGATTCAACTGAACACATACTACAAATGCAGTATGCGTTCACACACAGGTAGTAGCGTGATTCACACACACGCATGATTCACATGTTTCATTCCGCCATATCATATGGTGGTCCCGCGCATGTGTCGCGTGACTCGGCGGCCAGAGTCGGCGCTATTTACACCACTGGGAGATCGTGTTTCACCTTCGGAACTGCTTGTCGCCTAGCAACACTTGATACTGAAATAACACACAGATTCTGCACTCGCTATCTGTGCAACGTATCTATATTGAGTGGTGTGACCCGGTGAGTGAGTCATTCTAGCGTGAGTAATGCTGTCACGCTGCAGCGTGCAGACGTATCGCATTCCTACATATTTTTGTTTGTGCTAAAGCCTCCATTCATACATTCTTTCGTTCTACTACACTCATACACACATTCATTCATACTATCTTCGTACAACATCCGTTTCTTCACTCTTCTTCACACAACATTCATTCATCCATTCTTTCTCACTATGATAATCATTCATACATTCATTCACGCTATGACATTCATTTATACATTCTTCTTGATCTAACATTTGTTCCTACGCACATGTCCGTTACAACATGTTGTTAAGTAGATTTTTTGAGAGTTTGAGTTTGAATGTGTAATAATTTCCTTGTGTTATTAACAGTTTGATTTCCGTAGGTAATGTATTGAAACACCTTGGTGCAAACTGGAAGATGCTGTTTTTGAATAGTTCTGTCCTGAAGGGGGGCACGTGTATGTCTGTTGTGTTGGCTCTGGTGTTCCTGCCGTGTTCCACAAAAGTGAAGAGTGATCGTGAATTAAACGTTTTGTATAATAGCAGTATTGAGTAGAATTTGTGTATGTTGCTTACATCCATGATATGTTTCTCTGTATAAATATTTCTAACTGAATCAAATTTATTTAGAAAGTATATACACCTAAAGAATTTGTTCTGTGCTATGGCCAGTGGTTTGGTGAGCGATGGCCAGGTACTGGCCCACAGCGATATGCAGTATGTAAGGTGGGGATAGAACAGCGAGTAGTAAAGCATATGCATAATGTCTGTTGTCAGATTATGTCGGATGCGGTACATTATGCCTGTAATTTTAGATAACTTTGTACATACATGGCTGATCTGATGCTTCCAGTTCAAGTTTTCATCAATGTATAGGCCCAAAAACTTGGTGTTCGTGGCAATATCTATTGCTTGATCGTTTATTGTTATCGGAGGTAAACTGGTCTCAATTGATCTGTTTTTGAAGAGTATACATTTAGTTTTGTTCATGTTTAGTTTCAGTTTGTTTACCTTGGTCCATTCGTGAATTAATACAAGTTCTCTTTCAAGGGTAGAACGTAACGACTCTATGCTTTTCTGTTTTGCCAGTAAAGTGATATCATCGGCGTACACTGTATAGTGAAATTCGGAGCTGACGTTCGTAATGTCATTGATGTAGATTGTAAATAGTATAGGTCCCAGTATAGACCCCTGTGGAACCCCTCTTCTTATTTGTTCAACAGATGATGTTTGATCATTACAGCAGACGTATTGCTGGCGGTTCTTGAGATAACTCTTGAACAAGTTGAGACATGAGCCTCTCAGTCCCATATGTTCCAGCTTGCAAAATAGAATATCATGATTAAGGGTATCGAACGCTTTTGATAGGTCAATGAATATGCCAGCTACTAGTTCTTTTTCTTCTAGACCTTTGTAGGCTGCATTCACAAAATCTAGTACAGCTAGTTCTGTAGATCGATTTTTCCTAAATCCAAATTGTGCTTTTGTTAGTATGTCGTATTTTTCCAGATATGAAGTCAGTCTATAGCATATGACTTTCTCGAAAACTTTACTCAAGGCAGGTAAAATTGAGATGGGTCTGTAATTTAAAATGCTTGCTTCGTCCCCCGATTTGTGTATTGGCAATACTTTGGCTATTTTAAGTTTGTCCGGGAAAACTCCCTCTTTGAGGCATAGATTTAGAATATGTGTCAATGGTAGTGCTATTATATTTGCTGTCATGATCAATAATTTTGGCGGTATTTCATCGTGTCCGGGAGAATTTGAGGTGATTCCTTTGATTATTTTCAGTACTTCGAGGATGTGCGTAGGAGCCATGAACATTGAGAAATTTTTAGAATGTCCGAGATACTGTTTGTGCTTATGGTCCATGCACTGTGTACTTTCATCAATCGGATTGTTCAAAAAATGTGCATTGAACTTATCGGCCAAATTTGTGCAAGTTGGGTCAGTGTTTATTGTTGGTGATTTTTTAGTGTTTCTACCCATGAGCGACCTCAAAACTTGCCATTGTTTCTTTGAGTCCTTGTAGCATTCAATGAGCTTATCTTTAAAATATTTGTTCTTTGCTGCCCTCAACGTCATTGTGAGAATGTGTGTGTGTGTGTGTGTGTGTGTGTGCATGTGTGTGTATATGTGTGTGTGTGTCATTGTGTGTGTTTGTATTTTTTTCTCAAGGAAAATATGTCAATTTTGTATGGACTCAAGTACAGCTCTGCAACGAGCAACAGCGGTGTAAATCAACAACAAATAACTGCAACACAACCAACAATATAATATGACATTATATATGAATCCAAATTTCTAAATGTCCAATTATAATATGAGAAATCATTTATTCAACTTGAATGCTGGCTTCAAAAACCTTTCTGTCAAACCTTTCAAACCCCTTTTTCAAACCTTTTAAAAACCTTCCAAAACCTTTCAAAAAGATTTATGTCTTCTCCCGTTCTGCCGTTGAAAATTATAAGCCGATTATTCTTAAATATTTTGATCAAGTCTGTGTCATATGAGCTGCGATCTTGCGTCTGATATTAATTTATTCTTCTCAATGGTATACACAAGACTTTCAGATCATCGTAGATAGTTTCATCTTCGCCGAAATCAAAATGACGATCGTCTTCACTCACTTGCACTAATTCATTCATCAATCCCGTATGAAAATTTAATAAGACAATTATAGAATCGCCACACAGGAGATGTAGTAATTTTTCATTGGGAAAGCTCAACAAAAAAATTTCAATATCATCAAACTCTCAATATCTCTCAATATCACCCTTCGTGCGTATTTTGATGTACTGGGTGGAACATACACAATCACGTCCTTGTCTAGGCCAATATCTGTTCCTTCAATTTTAAGTGACAGCAAAACTCCACTTTCGATTTCTTAAGAATTTCCAAGATGTCGCTATGTCATTTTTATCTGGCAGCAAAATACTTACAGATTTGCTGCTTGTAACATCTTTACTATTCATGAATACCAAGACGAACGTATTCAATATCTCACTTATGTTCTCTATATCGGCATTATCACATTTTGTCTTCGTAAGACAAACTATCTCATGACCTTCAATCTTTTCCTTAAATTCCAACAAATTGTGTGTAGATTTATGCCACAAACATTCAAGCACAACAGTTTAAGCTTCACTTTGTTGTTTCCAGCATTATTTTGTGAGTTAACACAAGATTTATGCCAATTTAGTTTACTCACATCATTCGTCGGACATGGTTCATCAACTTGTGCTCCGTTCTCTCATCCACGGCGTTGCCTGTCAGGCTTTTGTTTGTGCTTGTGTGTGTGTGTGTGCGTGTGTGTGTCTTTGTGTGGATATATCTGATATTGACGAGCGTATTGCCACTTGCTATTGCCAAGTATTTCAATTAAGAAGACTGGCAGCCACGCTGCAATCACAGCAGAAAACACATGCCTGTGTGTGACGGCCAATTTCATGAAGGCGTGCCAGATACTTACAGTAACCAGCACTGCGCCATGTTGGTCGCAGCAGATAAAATCGGCGCACCAGCAAGCAGTGCAGCCAGTTGGTCGCCAGTGGTCTGATTAATGTTTCGTGCGCCGCCAGTGAAAATTGCAATAACATCACGGCGTCACAGGCGTGCGTATTGGTGTGGGTATTGATGTGCGTATTGGTGTGGGTATTGGTGTGCGTATTGGTTTGGGTATTGGTGTGGGTATTGATGTGGGCATGCTTGTTCAGAGCTTCTGCATTTTGACTACTCTATGATTTTGAATGTTCTATGTATAAAAAGTATGTATACAACTATATATATAATATTTCCTATTGAATAAAATGGAATAGTTATCCATCTTTCGGTCGTCAGATTTCAGAACATTTCAGGGCATTTTTACAGCTGAGTGGCAGAGTTCTCACTAAAACAAAATATTATTAATATACTGATGTTTTGTAGGATTCCACCTGGCCTGTGCGATGTTTATTTTCAAGAGCTCGTTAATTTCAAAAGGTGACACCTGAGGTTGATTGATTAATGTATGTTTGTATGCTAATTATTATGACAAAACAGAAATGTGCAATTTTATTAAATTAAACCGATTTAAAATCTTATTTTATTAATCACAGGCAAATCCGGTGAAGAAATATCACAGGCAAATCCAGTGAAGCAATATCACAGGCAAATCCAGTGAAGCAATATCACAGGCAAATCCAGTGAAGCAATATCACAGGCAAATCCAGTGAAGCAATATCACAGGCAAACACAGGCAAGCAATATCACCACTCTGCGATGGGCCCATGTACTGTACTGGATTGCATGTACCGGGAGCGTCCAAAGGTTGTTGAAAGAAAGATAGATACAAAAGTGAACAATTCTAGAGACAAGACTTCGAAAACCAAATAGTAAATATATACAAATATACAAGCCATCCGATAACAACTGTTGACAGAATTGCTTCATTGGACGTCATAACTCTGCTCAAATATCCACTTGTAGCGAGAACAAAAAATTGTGGACATATTCCAACTAACAATTGACATATAACATGAATTAAATAATATCAATCAAATCCACAGTACACATACAACAAATCACTTGCAATACACCGACAACTATCCGCGTCACTCAGCACGTCCACCGTGTCTCTCCCCCTCGCCTATTCCAGCATAATTTCAGCTTCGTTTTTGAACTGCTACGTCATCAACCAATCAAAATCCAGCAAAGCCAAAAAACGCAAGTGCGTCAACGCACACAGACAACAACAATAATAATCTAACATAAATTGCCAAACCAAAACATCACATAAATTATCAATTCACATTACACGTCCCTTTGATGTCCGCATCACAAAAGGAATATATTACAAATATTCACTGAATAGTGCGACGCCATTAATACTCGGTCACATAATCGGCAAAACGAGATGGCCTGCGCGATCACGAACAGGCCTGGGTGTATATTCATTCCGCTGCGCACCATCTTCATCTTCCTCACTAGTACTGCTGCCGCTATCTTCATCCGTATCTTTAGAGTCGCTGTCCGCTGATGTACACGACTCCCCGTCCAAAAACATGCGGCGAATATCTTTGATATGGCGAGGCATGCCGTCGACTTGAACTTTCTTACTGAAATCAATACCAGTTACCTTGCCGGCTGACCACTGAGAAGTACACTTGGCTTCAGCTTGCTTAACCCAAACATTCTCTGCAATAGATTCAGGAACTTCTTCAGCAACAGCCTCATCTGGTTTACATGCGTTTTGTTCAGTAACCCTCTATCGATGTTTGAAAGTTTGAGCACATGGTGCTGATTGTTCTCTGACGCCGTCCCGTGGTGCCAAATTCATCTAAAATACAGCCATTAATGGAAATTTTCAGCATTTTCTGCTGAACGCTTTACTGTTCTATGATTTCGTTCAACGATGCCATTACCAGATGGCCGATACGCCGCCCTGTAAATGCGACAAATAGAAGTGCAGTAAAACGTTGTGTTAGAAACTGTATCCGATGTCAGTCTATCGATCCGTCTCCTATGAAATTAATGAAAGGAAGTGATGATACTTTGTTCGTTCACATGTCTCCGATAATAGCACTACGTTTCGGTCTTCCAAAGTAGCAGAGTTCCAAGATTATTTCATCTGCGGGACCTTGCTCTCTACATATCTCACCTATTATACTCGGAATGAGACTGACACTTTCACATGGAATCTCTTTCCAAATCATAAATCTGTTCGGACCACAATCTATTATCGTCAAATACAGCCTCTTTCGAAAATGCGTTACATCCTTTGAAACCCGAGTCCAGTTTTTATTCACAGACAAAATATCATCACTTCCTTTCAATGATTTCATAGGAGACGGATCGATACACTGGCATCGGATACAGTTTCTAACACAACGTTTCACTGCACTTCTCTTGACTTTCGGGTCCATCATCCTAGCTAATGATAACGTGCGGTCAACTTCAAAATGGCGACGAGCATGGGATTCACTGATAGTCATACACCACACATGAGGTGCTTATTCAGCCATACTTTCGGTATACGTGTGAGAGTATCAGCCTTGTTTTCTTGGGATGGAACGACTTTCACCGAAACTTCGAGGGATAATTCGCTAACCAATTCATCAAATACCGACAGTCTGCGTCGTATCAACATCTCAGCATTACTTGAAGATTTCACACGCTTACTTGTTTCCATAGTCCACAACATTTTTCGTTTTCACTGAATCAGTATAAATTGTTATGTTTTAAATTCCATTTGATTGCTACATTCAATCCGCGTAGTACAGCCTCCAACTCTGCAACGTTAAATGGTTCTGATCATTTGCTTTTCGTAGCCAACTACAATCTTCCACGACCTCTCCGTTAATTCCAACGGCGACATCAAACGCAATACTGCTGGCGTCGCACCATATTCACCCGATGTTGGTCGGTGCAACCTGCCATGGTCCTTTCACCGGATCTTCAAGCTTTACCCTCTCTAGCAAATCCATCATCATACACTTCGCTTCGCTACCAGCATAATCGGACCAATAAACACCTCCGCATATGCGCTTTAAAAAGCTCACAGACACCCGCAGTCATCCTGCAATTGGATAGTGTCCAATACGTTTTCCGCATACCGAAAATATCTCTCGCTTGGATATGTCCTCTCCGATAGAAACAGGCAGTTCATTAGCTTTAGAAAAACGCAACGATCCATTCACTTTCTCCACGTTAAGTCCGATAAGTTTATGTTCATCCAATGACTGCAGCTTTTTCGCTTCTTATCCATAAGTTTCTAGATGTTTGAACACTTGGTCGGCCGGTATAATTGATTCATCCACCACAATATCATCGATGTAACTGTCACATGTCGCATTCACACTGTCACTCTTAGCCAATACTGTCCTCACAATACCAGTCATAATTTTCGGCGCACAATTCAATTCAAATCCCAATCTAGTCAATTAATAATACGGATTTTGATAGTTCACAAACTGATGGCAACACAATGGTTTATCAACAAAAATCTGCAGATAGGCTGATTTCAGATCGACCAGCTTCAACGTGCTATCCATTCATCGCCACTTTCGTAACGTCTTGTCACAAACCGACACATCATAGCCAGGATTACTCTCAACATGCTCATTCAGAGTACGGAAATTCATCACAGGTCTAACTTTCTGCTTGGTTGGCTGTACCACAGCCATGAGCGGAATAACAAAGTCTGGTTTTTTAGAGCACGGTACTAAAATTCCTTCGTCTATCCACCGATTAATTTCTGATTCAAATCCCCTCCGCACATCATCAGTTATTTTGTCGAGAAAACCTGCACAATGATTAGTTAAGACTGGCGGGTAAGATTTCCAATTCCACGAGATGGTCCATCTCATACCGTTGAAGTTAGCTGTAAAATATTGATCTACACTATTTATATTGTTGGCTGTTTCCAACCACACGGCTGATAAAAAGACTACGGATATATTCAAACAGACACACTAATTAAATACTGTCACTAAAATGCAACACAACGCCGCAGGACGAGCCGCCTAGTGCCAGGCACACACACACCGACTGACTGACTGGTCTCACACGCGTACACACAGAATGCACTTGACTTATAGGTCACTGACCTCGCAATGTGACCAGTGACCTCACAAGGTGAACGAACAAACCTAACAGCAACATACCCATTACTACAACGCTAGGATACACCCAAACAAGCATACACAGTATAAACGCCAATGCTATAACCAACACACGCGCGTGCATACACCTTGTACAAATGCGAGCCTACAGTCAAACACACATACACACACTCACACAACAAGAGGTCAAAATACGCAGAGGCGGTCAAAGTAACACACACACGCCACAGGAACCCCCTCCTAAAATCACGGCGAGAAGCGAACCGTAGGTTTGACGGCTCGACCTGATCGAGTATAGTAAACTTGTGTTTGTGGCGTGGACTTTGGCAATTTAGTCTTGCTGACCGCTTGTAATGACCAGTCGTTCTCGGGACCACTAGATATTGTTGTGTTCTCGATGAATGCAGGGCGAAGACGGTCGACACCGATGATTTCATGGCCTTTACGCTGAATGGTGAAGGTTTTTGGTGTGCGCTTCACGACCTCGTATGGGCCTTCATACACTGGCTGCAGCGGACGGCGATGGCCGTCGTGACGAACAAACACGAAGTCTGCCGTCGACAGCTCCGGTAGGCTGAATACGGCAGTATCAGCGGTGCGTGTCTGCTGGGGTCGAATCGCATCAAAATGAGCAGATAATTGTTCGGCAAATTTGTGATGAGTGAGTGAAGATTGTTTTGGTTTGCATAACAACTCGCCCGGCAGCCTCAACTTAGTACCGTATACAAGCTCAGCCGAGGAACAATGGAGGGGTTCCTTTATGCACGAGCGTATTCCCAGCAGAACAATTGGTAGTCTGTCTACCCAGCTTATGCTGCCACGTAAAGCGCCTTTGAGTTGGCGGTGCAGGCGCTCCACTAGTCCATTGGCGGCAGGGTTGTATGCTGTTGTCATGCGCACCTCTGTACCGAGAGAGTTGTTCAATTTTTGCCACAAATACGATGTAAACTGGCTGCCCCTATCTGAAACAATGCTGCCAGGCACGCCAAATCGAGATATCCACGAGGAGATGAATGAACGTACGACGGTGTCAGCTGAAATGTCGGGCAGTGGACATGCCTCCGGCCAGCGAGTGAATCTATCCACCATTGTCAGTATGTATTGATATCCACTGGAGTACGGTAAAGGGCCAACAATGTCTATATGCACGTGCTGAAAACGACGATCTGGTAGCTCGAATTGTCCAGCCTGAGAACGATTGTGCCGTGTGAATTTTGTTGTCTGACAATGGTAGCACTGCTTTGTCCATGTGTGAACGTCACGTCTCATATCAAGCCAGACGAAGCGCTGTGACACAAGTTTTAGTGTGGCAGCTCGGCCTGGATGAGACAGTGTGTGTAACACTCTGAAAACACCGTGACGCATGTGTTCAGGTACAAGAGGTCTCGGAGAGCCGGTAGAGGTGTCGCATAGGAGTGGTTTTTCAGCGGCAGCTTGGAACGTTTGCCATTGTAGTTTTAAGCTACATTTGTTGTCGTGTTGCAGGTTCTGAAGTTGCGTGTCCTGGTGTTGAGCTTCTGCCATTGCTTGCAGATTAATGGTGTCAGCATGCTGTACACCGCAAACTCTTGAGAGTGCATCGGACACTACATTTTCTGTTCCACTCACGTGCTGGACATCAGAAGTGAACTGTAAAATGTAATCTAAGTGTCGCTGTTCACGTGGTGAATGTTGTGACACAGATGAACGGATGGCATGGACCAAGGGTTTGTGGTCTGTGAACAATGTAAACTCTCGCCCCTCGAGATATTGTCGGAAATGACGCGTTGCCAAATACGCAGCAAGGAGTTCTTTACCAAAAGCGCTGTACACAGTCTGAGGTTCAGTTAGTTGCTTGGACCAGAAAGCGATAGGGCGCCATGGGCCTTCACTGCGCTGTTGTAGTGCTGCACCGACGCCTGTGTTGCTGGCATCAGTCACTAAGCTGAGCGGTGCTTCAGGATTTTGATGCTGTAGAACTGCTGTTCTACCGAGCGCCTCCTTTGATTGACGGAATGCAGCGAGTGCCTCGGTCGTCCAGATGACCGGTACTTTGGATCGTCGCTTGTTATTTGTCAACAATTTGTGAAGAGGTGACAGCAGCGAAGCGGCATGAGGCAAAAAACGATGGTAAAAGTTGACCATACCTAAAAATCGGCGCAGCTGATCGTGTGTGGCTGGTTGCGGATATCTCGTAACAGCTTCAACTGCGTCGCGTTGCGGTGTGATGCCATGCTTGCTGACGGTGTGTCCCAGAAATGTGAGTACAGACTTACCGAAAATACACTTGTTCGAATTGATTTTGATGCCATTGTCCTTCAAGCGTGAAAAAACAGTATGGAGATGCTGATGATGCTGTTCTTCGTTGTCACTAGCGATCAAAATGTCGTCAATATAAACGAAGACAAAGCTGATTCCACGGAAGATGGCGTCCATTAGTCTTTGCATCGTTTGTGCGCTGTTTCGCAAACCAAACGGCATTCGGAGCATGTCAAATAATCCAAATGGTGTAGTTATTGCCGTTTTGGACACATCATCTGGGTGAACCGGGATCTGATAAAATGCTTTTACCAGGTCAATCTTGGAGTACACAGAGGTACCATACAGAGCACCGGAAAAGTCTTGTAAGTACGGTATCGGATATCTATCTGGGATAGTAATCCTGTTGAGTGCTCTGTAATCGCCACAAGGGCGCCAACTACCAGCATCAGATTTGGGCACCATGTGGAGAGCAGATGCGTACTCACTTTGGCTCGGCCGAATGATACCCTGCTTGAGCATCTTCTCAAACTCGTCTTTGGCGATTTTCATTCTCGCAGCGTCTAGCTTTCTCGGACGACAAAAGACTGGGGTGTCTTTAGTATGGATACGATGGAAAACACCGTGCTTGAGATCATCACTAGTGATTGATGGCGACAAAAGCTCAGGATATTGATGCAATATCTTCTGATACCCGTGTTGGTGATCATCAAGACATGCAGATATCAGTGAAGGAGCATGAGAACCAGATCCTGGCGTTGTGACATGCGTCGTGTTGTCGATGATTTGGCGACAACGTGGATTTACGCTGATATCATGTCGCGAGAGAAAATCGCATCCGATGATTGAAATGTCCAAGTCAGCGATAATGAACGACCAAGTGAATTCACGGCGTAATCCAAGCGATACCGTGAGAGTTTCACTTCCATGCGTGTTAATGACGCTTTTATTCACGGCCACTAATGGCGTTAACAGTTGAGCTGGCTTGAGGCAGTGCAGATAAAACTCGGTCTGCGGTACCAGCCAGAGTCTCCAAGGACGTGTCCGGCGGAAGAAACTGCAGAAATGGTGCAGCACGGTCAGGCATAGCCTTCAAAAATATCTGCCGCACGAGTGGAGAGTCCGAGTCTGGGATATATGGCGCTGTGAGAACTTGCAAATGGCGAAGGAATTGGCTCGGTCGCCGATCGCCCAATTCTTGCGACTCAAGCAGCGAGCGTAGTTTTTGCTCGTTAGTCGCTCCAAGCCGAGCTTGCAATGCATTACACAGTTGTGTGTATGCGTCTTCTGGCGGCCGGCGAATTAAGTCCATGAATTCGCGTACATGATGCGGTGGAAGAAGTGATGCTGCCGTTTGAAAACGTAGAGTCTCCTGTTGAATGTTGGCTCTCGCAAAATAGAGATCAAGCTGTATGATCCACACGCTAGGGTCGTCTTCCACAAACGTTGGCGGATGACCCATGACGGCTTGAACAACTGACGTTGCGTCTGATTTGTTCGCACCGGTCATGGTGCTGAAGACAACTGGCGAAATTGCGCAAACGTCGGGGTCACCAATTGTTGGCTGTTTCCAACCACACGGCTGATAAAAAGACTACGGATATATTCAAACAGACACACTAATTAAATACTGTCACTAAAATGCAACACAACGCCGCAGGACGAGCCGCCTAGTGCCAGGCACACACACACCGACTGACTGACTGGTCTCACACGCGTACACACAGAATGCACTTGACTTATAGGTCACTGACCTCGCAATGTGACCAGTGACCTCACAAGGTGAACGAACAAACCTAACAGCAACATACCCATTACTACAACGCTAGGATACACCCAAACAAGCATACACAGTATAAACGCCAATGCTATAACCAACACACGCGCGTGCATACACCTTGTACAAATGCGAGCCTACAGTCAAACACACATACACACACTCACACAACAAGAGGTCAAAATACGCAGAGGCGGTCAAAGTAACACACACACGCCACAATATCATCCACGCGAGAAACACACGCCAGCTTTTGTTTGTCATTTTCATTTTGGCTGGCTGTTTCCATATTCAGGAATGTTACCTTATTATGCCGAATTGTAACACCACCGAGGAAATCAATCACATCGATCCCAATGATTGCTTCCACACTCTGCAACATAACGCTCATTACTATACAATCAACCCAAAATTGACTAGGACCCATACGAAAGTACGCTCGGGTATTTCCGGCACATTTTATCTGTGTGCCGTCAACAGAAGAAACGTAAATTTCACCGTGGCAATTTTCAACAAGACGCCTAGCAACTCTAGTTCTCGTACAACCAGAATCAACGAGAGCCTTCACCTGATGACCATTCACCAAAATGTCAACGACTGGCAGCGCCCCTACTGATCTACTGGTGAAACTGGTGTAAGTGCGGTCCTCCAAACCTGTAGCAACCACGGTTCGTGTCAGTTCCATCTTTCATTGCACAATTTCTCATCAGATGATCAGTTGAGCCACATTTAAAGCAACGCCGCCGGAATATCTTCTCTTCATTAGGTTGGCTAACACGATGTTCAGCAGTGGCAGTATAACATCTACTGCCGGTGTGGCCCAACGACACGCGAGTTCTTTCCACCATTGACGACAACGATGAATGGACATTCATCAGTGACTGAGCCTTCAAATAAACAGAAACCGCAGCTGGTAAGCCACGGACGAAAGCTCGAATAAAAAATTTGCATTCTTACAATCAAGGTCAGCTAGATGAGCATGTTGGCGTAGATCGGATAAATATACATCAACTTCCTCTCGAGCAGTCCAACGTCTCTCAACAAACAGATCGTACACCGTAAATACATCAATAGAGAATGCAGACACAAATTTCCTTTTGATTGCTGTGTAATCGTGCTTGAGTCCAGCAGGCATCTCCGAAAAAATTCAATAAGCTTTACCTTCCATAAATAGCGGCACTAGTTCATGAAGATCCGAGCTTCCGCGCAATTGCGCTACCATTTCCACTTTATCCAACCACTGGCAAATATCACCATCACCGTTGAAGTTTCCAATTATATCACTGATTTTAATATTAGACTGTCTACTTGCTGCAGCCTGCGAAAATGCCGAAATAGCTTGTGGCAGAATTGCTTCATTGGACGCCATAACTCTGCTCAAATATCCACTTGTAGCGAGAACAAAAAATTGTGGATATATTACAATATATATTACATATACGAGTACATATACATATAAATATACTCGTATTACAAAAAATTGTAGATATATTAAATAATATCAATCAAATCCACGATACACATACAACAAATCACTTGCAATACACCGACAACTATCCGCGTCACTCAGCACGTCCACCGTGTCTCTCCCCCTCGCCTATTCCAGCATAATTCCTGCTTCATTTTTGAACTGCTAGGTCATCACCGCAACAGCCTATCAAAATCCAGCAAAGCGAAAACACACAAGCGCGTAAACGCACACAGACAACCACAATAATAAACTAACATAAATCGCCAAACCAAAACATCACATAAATTTTCATTTCACATTACACACTCCATAATGTCATTCCGTTCACACTTTTCAATAGACAACAATAATTCACAATAAATAAATATTTGATTTAATATATGACAACCAACATTACATATTAATAAATAAGACTAAATATCAAAAATAAGTAAATAAATAACAATAAGTAACTATCAACAGACAACATATATGGTTCAATAAATAACAACAAAAAACAATAACTAAAGGCACAATTCAATAAATTTCAACAACCGATAATAAATTTGATTAAATATAAAACAACAGCCAACAATAAATTCGACTACATGCAGAACATATAAATAAATATATAATTAGTTAACAACAAACAACAATCAATCCTATTATAATTTATAGCATTAATCCAACAAATAACAATACATATTAATAAATATAGAATAATAAACAATAAAAATAAATAATAGAGAATAAATACTAATGAGTATGAATAAATATCAAATAAATATGAATAAATACAATGAATAAATGTAATGAATAAATAAAAGGAATAAATACAATGAATATATAAAATGAATAAATAAAATGAATAAATAAAATGAATATATAAAGTGAATAAATAAAATGATTAAAAAAATTAATATTTTTTTTAAATAATAAAATGAATATATACAATTAATAAATAATAAAATGAATATATACAATTAATAAATAATATTAATAAATACAATTAAAAACTAATATGAACAAATAAAATGTATAAATAAAATGAATAAATAAAATGAGTAAATAAAATGAATAAATATAATGAATAAATAAAATGAATAAATAAAATGAATTGTGGCGTCATACTTTGTATGTTTGTGTGTCGCCGTGTGTATGTTTGCGAGCGTGTGTTGGTGTGTCCTGTTGTGTGTGTACATTTCGCCCGTTTGTGTGCGTGTCTGGTGTGTATGTATGCCAAGTGAATAGTATGTCTGTGTGTAGTTAGTCTTCGGCCACTTGTGTGTGTTCTGGATGTATGTGTCTATTGAGCTGGTATGTCTGTGTGTATGCACTTGTACTGTTGACTGCGTGTGAGCGTGTGTGTGAGTATGACCGTGTGAATGGTCACGTGACCGTGTGAAAGGTCACGTGACCGTGTGAAAGGTCATGTGACCGAGCATATATAACCCGGCACAATTCCGGTCACCAGGCAATTGTTCGCTGGTATTTGCTGTGATAAGAATATACTGTTGTTGTGCATCTGACTCTAAAATTCAATGTGGTCTACGCCAATTCAATAAAATTCAATGTGGTCTACGCCACCACAGAATAAATAAAATGAATAAATAAAATGAATAAATAAAATGAATAAATAAAATGAATAAATAAAATGAATAAATAAAATGAATAAATAAAATGAATAAATAAAATGAATAAATAAAATGAATAAATAAAATGAATAAATAAAATGAATAAATGAAATGAATAAATAAAATGAATAAATAAAATGAATAAATAAAATGAATAAATAAAATAAATAAATAAAATGAATAAATAAAATGAATATATAAATATGAATAAATAATAACCATCATTCAATTAAATATTGAGATGATGATTGACTAGAAACATCACTAAATCTCCAAAGATAGATACAGTTGTAAAATTGAAATGGTTGAATAATTCAAGTTTTTTCACATTCAGTCATGATGTTTCTATTATTAATTGGCCCAAATCGAACTTCAGTTAAATTAAAATATGAGTATGCAGCATTACTTATTATTAATGTTTACTGAAATTTTACATGTCATGCCTCTCATAAACTCGCTTATTATGATGTTGTGTACGCGACTTCTAAGTTTCCTCCATTGATATCCTGCTTCGTATTGTTGGTTCTGGATAGCCAACTCAAGATACAATAATCCTCTGTGAGTGCGTGTCTGTGTGTGCTTGTCTGTGTGTGCTTGTCTGTGTGTGCGTGTCTGTGTGTGCGTGTCTGATGGACTGGGCTGATTCCTTTTCCTTCTGTTATTTGTTTCTCTTGACGACAGAAGAAAAACAATTGTGTTCGCGTGGCACGCGGTCATCAACTCTCTCAGAATTGACCGCTTTTTTGACACGCACAGGCGTGCACACACACACACACACATAGAAGCCAATGTAAACGCACGTGAGCAGGTCAACACAAAGCAACAATCACATTTGACAATCCAGTTTAAACCCTGTCCAAACTTAATGTCACACAAATTATGTGAAAGCAAAATTTTAAGCGTAGTCTGATCCCAAATGTGACGTTAATTAACTCTCTCAATTCAATTATAATATGCAAATTTAATTTGTTGAACAGCATGTGCGAATCAAAATAAATGCGCACATTTCATAACGTCAAATGCAATAGCATAAATGGATGAAACGGTAAGAATGAAACCAAAGATAGAAATGCTTAAAATTCACATTTTTATTGATCAATCATATGCCAGTGAGTGGATGCACGCATGTTGGGGCATAAACACGAAAATGATCTGAAAAAATCAAGAACTATTGGACGTTACTGAGCCATCACCGTCGCTGTCCTTATCATTACTATATGTGTTGAATTTCTGCCGCTATAAGGGAAATGCAATATTTGTTGTATGGCTTGAATACAGCGAGCTTGCATCAAACAAGACCGTCTGAATGACAACATGCGGACAGCTTGAGACCCACGATATCATTCAACTTTGACAGATGTAGGCGTGTTACTCGACGGCTCGTTGAGTTTGTAGATCTTATAAATATTTACACTCTTTGACATAGAAAAATCAGCGATGCGATGAAGGCGATGACCAGATATGGAGTAATACATGAAATAAAATATATTAAACAAAAACATAACACAGAAATAATCAAGGATGGGTCCATAAAAGATTGCTCAATTTAAAATCACAGACTCATGGATAGAATTGGAATACGGCACACCTTTACTGAACACACTCCATATAACCCCGTGCTTTCGGTGTCTATATTATTAATATTAATAATATTAATAATATTTATAATATTAATAATAATATTAATAATAATAATAATAATAATAATAATATTAATAATAATAATAATAATATTAATAATAATAATAATAATATTAATAATATTAATAATAAAAGTAATAATATTAATAATAATATTAATAATATTAATATTATTAATAATAATATTAATAATATTTATAATAATATTAATAATATTAATAATAATATTATTAATAATAATAATAATATTAATAATAATAATAATATTATTAATAATAATATTAATAATATTAATAATATTAATAATAATAATTATAATAATAATATTAATAATACTAATAATAATATAATTAATACTAATATAAAACTTCAACACCGAACAAAGTAACACAGGAAATGCACAAGCGCTATGTAACCTGTGTCATGCAACCTGTGTCATGCAACCTGTGCAACCTGTGTCATGCAACCTGTGTTATGCAACCTGTGTCATGCATCCTGTGTTATGCAACCTGTGTCATGCAACCTGTGTCATGCAACCTGTGTCATGCAACATGTGTCATGCAACCTGTGTTATGTAACCTGTGCAACTTGTGTCATGCAACCTGTGTTATGCGACCTGTGCAACCTGTGTCATGCAATCTGTGCAACCTGTGTCATGCAACGTGTGTTATGCAACCTGTGCAACCATACAGACACTTTACAAAAACTTAGGTTACTTCCCAATAGGGCTCTTATTGAGTATCGTATTTGCTTAATTATTCATTCAGCTCTTCATCTTCGTAAACCTGCGTATCTGTTTGACCTTCTGTCCTATAAAACCTCATCTATTTCTCTTAGGTCTTCTAACGATCTGCTTCTACTAGTTGAACCTTTCTTTCCTTCTAGACATCCCCGACATGCCCATCGGTGTTTCTCTATCTTAGGACCTGGTATCTACAATAGGCCTTCTCCCTCAACACGCTCAACTAAATCTCTATCACTTTTCAAGAAAAATACTAAACCAGTTTTCCTAATTAAGTCTTTGTACTGTCTTAATAACATTGTATATATTATAAGTGAATATAAGGTCTGATTGTTTTCGAATTTTGTCTGATATGTGTAAGTGTTTCATGCGTGTCTCTATTTTCCGTTCTTGTTTCTGTATGTTTTGCTTTTGTATGCTTTTTGTGTTTTGTTGTGTCGATTCCTGTTATTTGTGTTTGTGTGTCTTTGTGCTTTTTTCTCAATATGTATGTGTGTGTGTATTTTTGCGTATGTAAACGGGAATGTTTTTTTGTGTTTGTGCGTATATGAGATTGCCTGTTTTATGCGTGTTTGTGTATGTGTCTGTGCGTGATCGTTTATGTGTATGACTCGTGTGCTTGAGTGTGTTCTTACCGAGCTGTTCTTACCGAGTTGTTCGCGCAGGAATGAGTCAGAAACTCGTGTCTCCTGCCTTCGAGAGATAATAATTTTCTTTGAATTTACTTGTTGTTGGCTGTCCTATTATATTTTGCGTTATTCTATTCCAAAAATCTGTACTACGTTGAGGGAAACTGTACTTCTTTATATCTTTTTTGGCTCTACTTTATTTTGAAGACTTAGAGCATTTAAGCGTGTGGTACTGGTCGGCTGGAACAGACTGGTAATTTGAATATTTTCTTTGCCTGTCATATATCTATATATAGCTATCACATCTCTTCTGGCTCTTCTTTCTTCTAGTGTAGATAGGTTCAATTTTCTCAGTCATTCATTGTAGCCTAAATGTCTTGTTTCGTGTGATTTTTTTTGTAGCTGATCTTTGTACTTTCTCTAGTTTTTCCTTGTGTTTCTGTAAATGCGGACTCCATATTGTGACAGCGTATTCTAGAGATGGTCTAATGATAGCTATTATTAACTTTCTTAACATTTCGGCGTTGATATATGTGAAAGCTGTTTTAATATGTGCAATTCTGCAATTTGTCTTTTTCACTATTTCGGATATATGGTTTTCAGGAGACAGCTTGTGATTCATTATTACTCCAATGTCTTTTTCTTTTTGCGAATCCTGTAATGGTATATTATTCATGATGTAAGAATAGTTTGGTCTGAATTTACTAGTCCCAAATCGTACAATTCGACATTTGTTTGTATTGAATGACATTGGCCAGTGATCACTCCACAGTTCTAAATTTTCTATACATCTCTGTAAGTCTACACAATATTCTAGGCTGCGAATATTTTTTTGTAGTTTGACATCGTCGGCCAACATGTTCATGTATATGCCTGGCGACACGACATCCTGAATGTCATTTATGTATAAGATGAACATGATCGACGCCAAGACTGTGCCCTGAGGTACACCGCTTTTCACGTTTCTCCACGAAAATTTGTGCCCTCTCAGACATGTTCTCATTTGCCTGTTTTTCAGAAAATCCGTCATCCATTTTTCCAGTTGTTTGCCAATTTTTCCGTATTTCACTAGCTTATAGATCAGCTTATCATGAGGGACCTTATCGAAGGCCTTCTCAAAATCAATGTAAACTGCATCGGTCCATTGCTCTCTCTCTTGTATATTTTCAATAATTCTACTATAGAAACTGATGAGATTCGCAGTAGTTGATTTTTGAGACCTGAATCCAAACTGTTGATCTGACAGGATTATATTAGTTTCGAGAAATCTGGTCCATTCTTTTCTAATAATTTTTTCTATAATTTTTCTAACGACACTCGTTAGTGATATTGGCCTATAATTTGCAGCATTCTCAGCTTTCCCTTTTTTGAACAATGGGGTAATATTGGCCTGTTTCCATATGTCTGGTAATTTGCCCTGTCTCAACGAGGCGTTCATAATGATTTCTAGAGGTCTGCTCAGCGTTTTCGCACAACTCTTCAATACATAACTGGAAATATCGTGTGGACCACATGATTTATATTTATCCAAAGATAACAGTTCTTTTTCTATTTGACTGCATGATATTTTGATGTCCTGCAATTTTGGCGCACTCTCTATGTTTCCCTGAGGAGGAATTCATGTGTCGTTCTCTGAGAAGATCGAGTGAAATTGTTTGTTCAATATTTCGCATATATCTTTTTTATCTGTGTATGCCGTACCGTTTTCGTATATATGCTGTATTTTCTTTTTCACTTTAATGCTGCTGTTGATGTAGTGGTAGAATACTTTTGGCTTGTCTTTGATGTTATTGACAATGTCTTCTTCGAATTTTGATTGTGCTTCTCTTCATATTCTCGTATATCTATTTCGACAGATTTTATATCTTGTATAACTTTCTGTATCCTTGTTTATTCGATATCGCCTCCATTGCTGGTCTCTTTCTTTTTTTGCTTTCATACATTTCTCACTGAACCACTGCTTCTTTCTCATCTTTTTTCTTCTGATAGGTATGTATTTGTCCACTCCTTCTTTGTAGCTGCGACAAAACGTTTTGTATATATTGTTTACGTCAGAGTCATCCATCTCGTGGTCCCAAATCTTTCTTGAGTAAAACCTGTTTAGCTTTTCATAATTACCTTTCTCATAATGTGGTATGCTTGTAGCGACTTGTCCAGGTATTATGATATCTTTGCTTAAAATACATGTGAAGGAAATAACCACATGATCACTCTTACCAAATGGTGGTTCATAGGTCAAGTTTTCTACTTGATCTGCTCGTTTGGTGAACCCAACATCGAGGAGAGATGACTGGTCAGCTCCTCTTTGTCTTGTGTCTTCTTCTACATACTGAGTTAAAAAGTAGTCCTGGTTGATGTCGATCACATCTTTTTTCAGATGATCAGATGTGTCATCAATGTGAGGGTTAATCCAATTGACTTTACAATTCAAATCGCCAGTAATAATCAAGTCTTTTTCACCTGTTTCAGTTTTTGTCAGAGCCTCTCTTATACTTTTGATTGTATTTTCCCTTAAATTTTTGTATTCATCCAAGTTTCATGCACTGGTTTTTGGTGGCATATATACCAAAGCCACAGTTACTCTGAAGTCCATCATGATTTCTACCGCAATCAGTTCTGCATTTTCATTTGCTAGGTCACATTTTTTTACTCGCAATTTATCTGCTGTTAGGATCATTACACCCCCACCAGTCTTACTTTGCCTGTCTCTTCGCCATATGTTGTAGCCTGTACAACGTAGTACTTCATTGTTTAAAATTTGACACATTTTTGTTTCAGTTACACATATAACGTCTGGTCTATTTTCTTCAATATAATCATTGAACTCATTCAGTTTTGATATAAGACCATCTACGTTTGAGTAGATGATATTCAATCCTTTGTTTCTGTATATCTTTATGTTGGGTTCTCTTTTTTCTTCAGATACCACTATTTTACTTGTAGTCCCACTACTTTGTAGAAAAAAAGATTGTCTTCCTCTTCTGTTCTTTGCTTATTTTTTTCTTTTGCTACATTCAGCAGTTCTTTGATTTTTTCTCTATCTTCTTTGCTCAAACATCTACTAATATTCACATTTTTTCATTTGTCCGACTCTTTGAGAGTTTTTCCACTTCTGATCACTTCTTCCACTTTGTTTGAGTTTACATAGGTCACTTTTAGAGGTCTGTTTATGTTTTTTTCGTATGCGCCCAGTCTGGTATATCCTTCAATGCAGTGTTCGATTTCGATTTCGTTTCCTGTTAATGTTTTCATAACATCTTTGATTTTTGCCGCTTCTGATTTGTCTTTGTATATCCTGTTCTTGATGTCTTCTTCTTCGACTCCAAAGAAGACGACTGATTTGTTCACATCTACTCTTTGCTTGATCAGCTTAGGATTGTTACGGATTATTTCAGTAACCTCTTTGTTCATGTTGAAGTTTGAGCTTTGTTTTTCAATTCTGTCGACATCTACTTTTACAGATTGAGCAACCACTTCGACATTTTTAGTCCTCTCTTCCATTTGCTTTACTTTTTCCTGAAGAGCCTGAATTACTCTATCTTTGTGTTCATTTTCTTTCTTCAGTTGATAATTTTGGGCTCTCATTTCCTCGATGCTTTCTTTCATATTCATCAATTCTTCCTCTATCTCCCTGATTTTAGCTACCATATTATCAAATCTGTCTTCCTCACCTTTTTTTGTCTCTTTTGGCTTTGTCACTCATTTCTGACTCAAAGCTTTGCTGCAACTGGTGTTGGACCGTCAAGGTCAACGTTCACAGGTCGCTCGTTTACACACAGCGTCCACCACAACCATCAGTCAACACACACCGATCACAGGTCACTCGCTCAAACACAACCGTCCACCACAACAGCCACACAACAAGTGTGCATGTGTGTGAGCGCTTTTGAGACCTTAGAGTGACAAGCGCGATATAAATGTCTTTATGTAATGTAATGTAATGTGTGTGTGTGTGTTTATGTGTATTTAACCATGTATTGCCACACACAAATATACAATGTTCAAACAATAAATATCACAATTGGCAAAAGACCCGTCGAGCTAATGCTCATAGACAGGCTTACATTTCACTTGTACAGGTGGAAATAATGCTATCAAACCAGGTTATTTATACACAAGTACATACATGCACACTCATGCGCGCGCGATCACATATAAACACTATTCATATACAATGATACACAACAAACATATAACCATACCTACCACAGTCTACCATACATATTCGTACACATATTCTCATACACATATACACATGAAACAATACGCAAACATACGGCTATATGCAAACAAAGTGCACGCGTATACAACTCCCATACTCGTCTCCGTACATATGACCATACAACACCTAACACGTATTCAATTACATACGCGCATTTGATACACATACCCACACATACACACAATGCGCAAACAGACAAATATTTTGGAAGCAAACACATAAAGATACAGATATACACACAACATACCAATACCTCATGCATAAACACATTCATACATATCTATTCTCTTTCCAAGATTCATATTTATTCATAAATTCACGAATACGTAACAATTGATAGCAAAACAAAACTACATCATGCAACTTTTGACCTGAGTTAAGTCGGTAAATTTTTATAATAAGCATTTATAGCTTGTTTTATTTTCTCCACGTCGCTCTCAATATATAACAATTCCTTCACAGACATCGGTAAACCATTCCACAACTGAGGCCCGTAATACAGAATACTGTACTTGAATAACATTGTTCGAAATCTTGGTGGAGTTAAATTATAACTACTTCGTGTACTAATTACAGTGCTTTCCCGAGTGAATATGTTGTGTTTACGGTTTTTGCATTTGAGATTTTTACTGATGAGTATGATCAAGAATTTGTTTCGAATTGTGTGGAATTGTTGAATTTTTAAATTTTGGTAAATATCGCTGATAGATCCGAATTTATTTTTGTGAGCAATGCATCGTAAAACTCGGTTTTGGATAAGTTTGATTCTAAGAAGGAAGGAAGGCCATGTGCAAGACCAATTAGCGCTACAATATATTAGATGAGGATATATAAGAGTATAGTAGATACTAATTAAGGCTTCTGTCGTTAACTGGTATCTTACTTTATATAAAACACCACAAATTTTAGAAATTTTGCCAAATACATGCTCAATATGGTCTTTCCAATTTATATTTTCGTCGATAATAACGCCGAGGAATTTTGTTTTTCCAACTCTATCCATTTTTTGATCGTTTAGATAAACATTCGGAAACGTGTGCTGTCTTGACCTGTTTTGGAACAATATAAAGTTAGATTTTTTGGTATTTAGTTTCAAGTGATTATGTAATATCCATTCATGTACCTGCTTTAATTCTTCTTGAATTTCTCTATGTAAATCCTCAATATTATTATTAGCCAAAATTGCATTTGTATCATCTGCATAAAGGGTGAAGCTTAGTTTTTTGCTAGAGTTAGAAAGGTCATTCACATATATAAGAAAAAGAATGGGCCCCAGAATCGACCCCTGGGGTACACCTTTGTTTAAATATTTTTTTGTAGAGTATCGGTTATTATAAAATACTGTTTGTAATCTGTTTTCCAGGTAGCTCTTAAATAGCTTTAAACAAAGCCCCCTAATTCCAATGTTTTCAAGTTTTATCATTAATATCTCATGGTCTAATGAATCAAACGCTTTAGAGAGGTCTAAGAACATTCCTATTACAAAAGCTCCTTCGTCTAATTTTTTGTAAATTTCTGAAGTAAATTTTAGAATAGCAGTTTCTGTGGAAAGTTTGGGCCTGAATCCGAATTGATTTTCATGTAATAAGTTATTTTTTTCTAGGTATTTGTTTAGTCTTCTTGAGATTAACTTTTCAATTATTTTGCTTACTGCCGGTAATAGAGAGATTGGTCGGTAGTTATTAATGTTGTTTTTATCTCCTGTTTTAAACACGGGCACTACTTTGGCTATTTTTAATTTTTCTGGAAAAACACCGGTCGAGAAAGATAGATTTATAATGTGAGATAACGGAGTACTTATGAACGCTCGTACTTCGCGTAGTATTCTCGGCGGAATGTCATCACAACCTGCAGAATTTTTGTTGAGGATTTTTAAACATTCACTTGTTTCCATTGGATCAGTTGGATATAAGTACAACGAAGTGTTTGTCGGTTCGTTCAGGTATTTCATATAGCTATTGTTGCGTGATGCGTCATTGTTAGAGAGTCCAGTCGTGAGAAAATGATCATTAAACTTATTAGCAATCTCCAGATCAGTACCACCTATCGCAGAAAGATCGTTTTTCTCTACTATGTTTCTCCCTAGGATAGTGTTTATTATACGCCAATGTTGTTTCGGATTTCCTTGAAATTCTTTCAATTGATCTTTGTAAAATTTATTTTTTGCTGCTCTCAGTGTTCGAGTTAAGGTGTTTCTGTATTTTTTGTATTCTTCTTTGAACGTGATTGGCCACTTTTTTGATAGTTTCTCAAGTTTATGTTTTTTACGTATACAATCCTTTAGACTTTTTGTTAAATAAGGATTTAAATTTTGTTTCGGTTTCATTTTTTGGATATAAAGAGGGAAGTTTTCCTCGAATTTTTTGTGAAATATCATGATGAATAAATCGTACGCTATATTAACATCTGAACACTCCATTACTGCTGACCAATCAGTGGTGGATATGTCTTGTCTAAATTTTTCTATTGTTTGTTTGCAAAAACTTCTTCTATATGAATAATTCATCCTGCCCTTGTCATTATTACTATTTTTAAAAAATGACAAAATGGGACAATGGTCTGAAATATCATTTTGAATTATGTAGTTGGCTGAGTTTGAGTGTGTATTTGTTGTCCATATTTGGTCAAGTAGTGTGGCTGTTGTGTTTGTCAATCTAGTGGGCTTTGATGTCAGAGGATATAAAGAGAATGAATGCATGCAATTTTTAAATTCAGTTGTCATATTGCCATTACTTAATAGGTCAATATTGAAATCCCCGAACACATAAATATCAGAGTATTTTTTCCGGTAAGCTATATCTAAATTTTCATGAATTTTTTCAAGAAACATTTGATAATCAGAATTTGGTGGCCTGTAAATGCAAATAATCAAATAATGCTTATTGTTATATTCTGTTTCTACACTTAAACACTCAATACAAGGATAATGAAAAGACATATTATCTATTTTTTTTGCTATAATTTTACTATTGATATAAACAGCTATTCCACCGCCGAATCTGTTCCTACATTCAGTAAACATATTATAACCAGGAAGAGTGTATAATTTCGTGATCATTGCATCTAATCTTGTCTCCATTAAACCTATGACATCAAGATCTAGACCAATGGTAGAGATAATATCGTCACATAATGTTTGGAGATTTTTTGGTATACTACGTATATTCATACTACATATTGTGAAACAGTTTGCCCGTCTAATTGGAAAATCGCACGCAAATAAATATTTTGAGTCTGGTATATTAATTGTGTTTGTGTAATTTGTGTCGACGTCGAAATCATCATTGAAAATGACAGTTTCGCTGACAGTGTCAGAATTGCTAGTCACTTCAGTGTTTCGTGTATCCATGTTTTAATGCTATATATATATAAACTTGCTAGATAAATTACACTGGAGAAGTTGATACAGTCTTACTTATTACGAGTGCGAAGTTGGGTCCTCTTGGTCACCTGTTGACTCGTACGTTCATTATTATTGTCCGCTGGAACAGTTTGACTTGACTCTGTTTCGGCCGCAGGTTTTTGTCTGATGTCTTGGATAGCTTGAGCTGTCGCTGTTGAAGTTGTCGTTAGATTCGGTGTCTGTTGAGCTCTTTCTTTGACGATGAGTCTCGTACCACGAAAAAAGGCGATTTTTCCCTCCTCCTTTGCTTGTTTTAGGAGAGGCATTTTTTTAGCCTTCTCCTCCTGAGACGCAGCACATAGGTCATCACTTAGGTATATACCGGTACCTTTTAATTTTTTCGCGTTTCTCATTGTTGCCTCTCGATCTGAGTAATTGTTAAATGTTGCAACAACACTTCTCGGCTTCGTGCCAACTCTGCTGCCGATTCTGTAGGCTCTTTCTACATTACAATTGCTCAGCTGCATTTTCTCAGTGAGGAAGCTTTTCACAGATGTAGTCGTCTGCTCCCAGTTTTCATAGCCATCTTCTTTTAGCCCCGTGATGCGGACGTTCATTCTCCGACTGTGGTCTTCAGCTTTATTAGCTCTCGTTTCGAGACCTTCCACTTTGGCAGTAAGGTTGTTCAATAGCTCTTGCTGCCTTCGCTCTCTGTTCTTCAGCTCACGAATTTCCGATTTTTGCTCAGATATTTCATCTTGGGAGAACTCCAAGCTTCTTCGATAATCCGCGACGGTATCCTCTAAAGATTTTATTCTTGAGTTCAGTTGTTTTGCCATGGCTTCCATTGCAGTCAGGTAAGCCGATTCCTGCGTTTTCAGCAGCATTTGAATAGTTTCGTTATCCATATCGCCTTGTACACGCACTCGTTTGAACACAATCCGAGTCAAAAGTCAAAAGGTCACACAACACTTCACACGTCTGTACACCACCACAGCTACAAACCAAGTGTATGAGTGTGTGTGTGTCTGTGTGTGTCTGTTTGTGTTTGTGTGTGTTTGTGGGTGTGTGGGTGTGGTTGTGCGTGTGTGTGTAGAGGTTGTGTATACGTGTCATGCATTTTATGTGTATGAGTGTGGGAGTGTGCATGATATATTTATCAGTGTTTAAATGAGTAAATTAGTGTGCGTGGATATGTGACCATATATGCACGTGTTTGTATTGCATTGCATTAAACTCAGGTAGCACAAGCTGTTCAGCTTCAATTACCTTTACATTTTTTATTTGATTACACTTTATAATACCGTCAAATTATATGCTGGAAAATACATGAATGAATATAATGATAAAAATCAATAAATCAATAATAATAAGAAAAGCCGATGAAAATGTAAATTTCAGTACGTGTAAACAAAACGCGAATATTCACAAACAATACAAACTTACACCCTTACACACAGACACATACACACACAGGATTTGATCTCAGTTTATAGATGTCTTACAGGGAAGGATAATGGAAAATCGGAAATTGTTTCAATTCTCAAAATCTAATAGGAATCACAGTTTTGGCCTACAAAAACGAAGGATTAAAAAAGACATCCAAAAATATAGTTTCCCAAATAGAGTAGTAGATAGATGGAATAGGTTGTCAAGCGACGTAGTACACCAGCCAACGACACAACTGTTTAAGAAGACATACGTATGACAGCTGGAAGGCGGGAGTCACGAGCCTCTGACTCATTCCTGCGAAGACAGCTAGTAAGAACAACTAGTAAGACCATATATAAATACACACATTCAAATGCACACAAACTCACCGACACAAATATACACACACTAAAACATACACACATATACGTTCCAGTTCACTGTTTCATGATAATTCAATACTGGTCATAAACACAAGTTAGCTGGAATTACCAATACTAATTAGATATACATATGAAAAAGAATACGTAAGAAATGCCGCTATCTGAATATTATTTCATTAGTTTTGACCTTGAATTTGCCCAGGCTGTTCTGAGAGGAATTACCGTCACTCAACACATTGCATACATTGCTGAAAGAATCAACGATGAAATTACTCTGTTCGGCAGCGAACTGGAGTCATGCACCGGGAATATTGTCTAGATGAAAACCAATTGCTCCTTTGTGTCACGAAATCATCAGCAAGTGAAGTTCTCATGGCATGGGGGTCGTTATGCTTGATCTTGTACAGCATGCATACGCTGCTGACCTTTCGTTGACGGCAAAGATCAACAATAACCAAGTCATCACAGAGGAACTTGCATGTTCTAACAACTATGTCTATAAGACTGAGGTGAAAATCCGCAGTAGAAGACCACACAGGAGCGTACTGTAGAATTGGCAAGATGAAACAGTGAAACAACTTTGAAGGCATTGTTAACAGATGCACACGCAGACTCAATGAAAACAAACGTGCGTCTCGGCTCGCTTGGCAATGGTGTGCCGTATCGATTGCTGAGCGCGCCGGCACCACTTCACAAGTGTTGCCACTGCTATGAAGTTTGCCGTGCTGTCAACAGATTCACGCATCACATTTTCAAGCGTTGCCACGTTTTCATTGTGTATCCTGTGCTGAATTAGAATGATCCTGTCTCGTGGCAAGATTATGCAAATATATTGGGCGTGTGCAAACATTCATTTGGAGCGGCTGTGATTAATTCTATTTGACAATCTGTAGATTCGTCATTGAACTCTGAACACTGAATTATCGTTACCTATGTAGACCGGAGGCGTACTCAGAGAGATAACACTAATTAGCATGAAATTCATTTCCTTTCCGACCATTTAATAACTGCTACAATACATCTTATAGTAACATTTTCCAATATTTTGAAAAATGAAATACATACTCGATTTAAGAATTTATATTAGTTCAAATTATACTTGCATGATTTTCTTCCGAAATTTAGCATGCAATGAGTGAATACATTGCGAGAATATTGTATGCATTTCCAAAAATATGTGCATACATTTCACTATGTGTTAATAGTGCAATAATTTCATAATTATTTATTATTATTTGTCTTCTCCAAAAAGTGCTTTTTCTCAAGAACTATTTATTTATCACTTAATGTAACCCTGATTTGAGTTTTTTATTAGATAAAAATACAACACTGTAGAACACCTTAAATTAAGTTCCGATTGATATTAGTATTATAAGTAATAAGTATAAGCAGTGACGAAAGCATTTTTTCTATTATAATACATTTTTTCACAAACAAAAAAACTGTGAAGCATAGCTTGTGACAGTCACTTGCAGGACATAATGAACACAATCAGTGCATTCAGTGCCCACAGTGAAAGTTGTGGAAGTTGCGAATTTTGAGATAAAATATTCACACCTCAGCCAATGTATGTAATGTATACCTCGGCCAATGTATATACGCGCAAACTTATGGGTGAAATTCCTTGAGGATACACACGCACACGCACACACATACGCACACGCACACGCACATACACACAAACACACATATTAACACACAAACACGCACACGTACAGATACATACTCACAAACAGGCAGACATACACATACATACACACGAGCACGCACACACATTCGGAAAACTTCACAAAAGGAAATGAAGATCATAAATTGTTGAGAAAGAATACAAAGGTACACACAGATGTATTAACCTCAATCATACAATCACAGTTTGCAACCGTATAATGTGCGGTTGAATGAAAGTTCTTCATATTTTTCTCGAATTGTTCTCAAATTTTCATAAAATTAAACCAAAATTTTAATTTTTATATGTGTGTTTTCCCAACTGTTCACCCTAGCGAATACAAATATGTGTGTATCATCAGACAATTGATTTTGCCTGATTGGCTTCAAATGATGAAGTCAAATATAATTTTGCTTCATCTGATATCATTTTGATGTTTCAATTGGAATATACAAGCATGCGTTTTCCACTATCAATTTATCTGTTTGCACAACGCAAGAGACAAAACATTGACATTTGCGTTTACACATTGTGTTCTTTTCTGCCAGGACCTTGGCACCAAATTATCAGGCGGTTGAAAATCATACGTTTCCAAATAGGTTTCAGGTACACAAAACTCTGACAAGACAAAGGCGTGTTCAGATGAAGTGTCTTGGTCTTCGAGCAGCTGAATTGCAAGCTACTCCTTATTGCTTGCCTGAGTGCGTACCTGGAGACATGTGTGGCATGCCAACAAGTGCGACAGTGGTGATCGCTTGTTGGCACGTCTCCATCTCTACAAAGACGTAATATGCGTGAACAGGATGTCGTCTCGCACGTCACACGTAACACGTCAGTCCTGAAGCCAAGCGAGGGCTCGAATTTCATTGCGTCTCATTTGACTTGACACAATATTGCACCGAGACTAGAGCTGATAAATAAGCTTGAAAATACACATATAATGGCCGAATCACGGCCTTCGACTCTCCTAGTCCGATTTTGGCTGTAATATTGTTTTTCACAACGCGGATATCGCAGATATTGATTTTACAGTGGCGGATTCAAAAAGTCGTTTAGAGGATGCAAGTGGCAGTATATGTAGATCAGTGGTTTTTACCTTTCTCAGTGTTCGCACCGCTTTCAAATCAGCACTCAATTCTCGCACCCTTTTCTTGATATTCATACGAAAATATGAAAATACAAACGACGTAATAACAAAATTTGTTATTTAATATTTATTCATACAACTCCTTTAAGAGGGCCAAGCAAAACTACGTTTCCCAGACAAAATGGAATGCATAGGTAAAACATAGAATTTCTTTATATAAAAAATAACAGGAATCCTCGCACCCGCTGGCAGCCAGGCTCGCACCCCCGGTCAAGAACCGCTGTTGTTGATCATTTCATTGAATATACATGCACGTGTACACAATTTGACTGAATTATAGGGAGGCCTGGATTTTTCAGTGAATGAACGCATGTATGAATGGCGCCAAGGGGTGCTCTGGGGTTGCATCCCCACAAAATATGCCAACACCGCCTGAGCCCCCCAAAAATCATAATCATGGACATCAACATTTCTTACCACTGTAAATGAAGCTTTATTGTCCTACATTTATCTTATTTGTCTTCCAGTAATTAATTATTTTTTACTGTAATAACGTTTGCACGTGTGTCAATGTGCCGTTATATATTCTATCATATGGTATTCAACTCGTTTCTTTCAATATACGTCCTTCAAGTATGGTTCAATTTTGACGACTGAATCAGTGTGCCCCAGTCCCTTATTATAATATCATGTAGTAGCGTTTCGCCAACCCCCACAACATTTTCATCAGCCCCCCCCCTCAGCCCCCTATCGTAAAAATCCTGGCGCCGCCACTGATAATGGGGGTCAAAATTATTTCCTTCGGGTTGGGCATACGACCTTGCACAGGCTCTGAGTCCTGGTATTTTGAGGGATGTAATGAAACGAAATGGGTTTGAAGACATTTTGCACAAGTTGTATTTCAATAATAGTGAGTTGTATTTGTTGTATTTCAATGACAGTATTTCAATTGATGGAATTGATGGTCTCTACTAATTCAAATCACATTCTTTCAGCGTTGAACGATTGAATGAATCACCTGTTGACTCGTTCTCGAATGTTTATATTGTGCAAGACCTAAAAACTGGTAATATAACTGATCATATATGCTGAAAGTGTTTTCTTCGCATATAATGGAATCATGTTACTGTACATGTTAGGCGCCCAGCGTCCAGAATACTGAACAGCTCATATCTTCAAAACTATTAAATATTTTTCTGTGAAAGTTACTACAAATGCTGAGTGTGCCATTAATAGGCGATCCTGTGAAAATCACTCATCTACCTATTTTGGTTAACTTGGGGCATTAATGGGTTAAGCTATTACAAGATAATTGTTTAAAATTTGCTATTTAGTTATTACGACGATTTTCACTGAAATAACATCACTTTTGTTCCAGTAGTTATTCATTTTTTTATCAAACCTCAGCAAGATTATATTTGATTATTAATTTATCGCAAATTTCTACGCGGTTGAGTTTTATAGAACGCTGCATGACATATATCAACATCATCATCATAGTGCCACTATGTGTATGTGTGTATGTGTGTGTGTGTTATATTCATGATCGGAATTATTTGTGAGCTTGCAACCTCACCCGAAAATTACTGCTATGCAGCGTGACAAGTTTGCACTCAACAAACAACGCAGGAATTGCGCAACAGCGAGAACTTGATGCTCCACCGAGCTTCTGCTCTCTGATTAATCACACACATACACACACACATACACACACATACACATACACACACATACACACACACGCATACACACATACACACATATACACATACACACACACACCGGAATCATTGAAAGTATCACAGGGAAACATAGATTGGCGAGACTATCACGAAAATGACCTCTTACTTTTAAGGAAAGATACAAAAAGTTCAGAAATACGCTGACACAAGTACTCCAGAGATACCAGAAATGAATATTATAATAAACCATTCGGAGACATACAAGGGAATCCAAAAGAAACCTGGAAAAAATACATGCAGTCTTGGTATACAGAAAAAAATCTCTCGAGAATTCAATTGATTTGGACATAATTGCAAGGCATGAAGCTGCTAACAAATTCAACAGTTACTTTACGAATATTGTTGGACATGATGATCAAGACCCTGTCACCGCATTTTCTACATATTTGGATGCGTCTTCAGCCCCATCTATGTACTCACTTCCCTGTAGTGTAGAGGAAATTAAGAGGCACACTGTATTGTTCATTGGTTATATATTTGTTATTGTTCTTGTAACTACGTTCGCGCCGCAGTGGTCCTATTTGTTCTCGCTATTGAGGAGGTGAGAGGGTGTTGTGGTTTGGGCGTAGTCATTCTTGGATCAGGTTTTGCTCGGTTATCTTGTGTGAGTTTGTTAGTATTATATATCTAGTTGTTCGTGTTGCCTCTCATTGCGTCACTACAAATTGGTGACGATGATTTTTTTTATAGGTATCATGAATAGCGTGCAACCTCCAGCCGCATTTCTCGCAAGGCCTGGAAAGCCACTTGTTTCCTGGAGCGAATGGGAATTCGCATTTACTAATTACATAATGGCGATTAACGGTGAGTCGTTTACTGTCGACCGTCGCCGGGCCATTCTCCTCCACTGTGTGGGCGCTGAGGCTCAACGAGCTTATCGTTCACTTCCGGCCGCGACAAAGCAAGCAGGTGAGAACCGGTACCTGGAGACGCTGCGAGTTCTACGGGAGTATTATTCTCCAAAGGTAAATGTAATATCCGAACGGTACACATTTCGCCAACAAAATCAACAGCAGACCGAATCCACCGACGAATATGTGTCAGTATTGACAACTTTGTCGGCGAATTGCAAGTTCTGAAATTTCGCAGATGAGATGATCCGTGATCAGGTCGTAGAGAACACAATCTACCCACGACTCAGAGAGAGGCTTCTACAAGACGCAACACTGACGTTGGATAGCCTGTTGGGTACCGCGGAGGCTTTTGAGAAATCGCGACAACAGTCGGCCATGATGTCTTCACCTCATCAAAATTCAGCCGAATTGACCACAGTTGCTGTGACCACCGGCAAAGCTGGTACGAGACCGACCAAGACAACGAACAGCGGACACCCATGTTCACACTGCGGACGATATCACAGACTTCCTCGGCACGAGTTCTGCCCTGCGAGGAACTCGAATTGCAACGCGTGTGGACGACAAGGACATTGTGGTGCAGTCTGCAAATCAAAGAGGAATGAGAAAAACCACACTCCAAACAAATCACATTCAGAGCAGCGGTCCGTCCGAGAAGTCACAATACTCTATTGCGGTGGGAGCGACAAGAAGAAGCTCACGTGCGACGCACTGGTTGCTGTTCACTCGGGAAAGCAGGCCAACTTGCGCTTGCAAGTAGACACAGGGGCAAGTGTTTCCGTACTGAGCCTGCCTCTGGCTCGAACACATTCTCGCGGTGCAGAGATGACAGCCACGGGGACGCGTCTTTTCGGTGTAGGTCGTCAGCCGCTAAATGTGGTAGGTACTCTACCTGTTGCCATCGCTGTAGGTGAGCACACGGCAAACACGACGCTCTTTTTCATCGACATACCAACAAATGAGGCTCTGCTGGATCTCAATACATTATCCGAGTTGGGCCTGACGATCCATCCGGAGGAGGGCGCGGTTCGAGCAGTCGACTCCAACAGACCCGCTGCCGCCGCTGGCAAGACGCAAGAACTGCCGGCTATCACCGGATTCGCCCACAAGATTCAACTGAGGAAAGAGGCGGTACCCACGGCGCTGCCACTCTGTCGTCTTCCTATGGTTATTCGAGCCGAAGTTTCAGCAGAGCTGAAAAAACTTCTTGACGAAGGCATCATAGAACGGATTGACTCGTCGCAGTGGATAAGCCAAATCGTGGTCGCACGACGTAAGTCTGGCGGAGTACGTCTCTGTGTGGATTTGCGGGGTCCAAACAGCCAAATGGTCGCTGATGTACAACCGCTGCCGACCGCCGAAGAGTTGCTCAGCCAGCTCCAGGGCGAGGTATACTCCAAGATAGATCTCCGTTCCGCCTACCATCAACTGACTCTCGAAGAAGGTTCAAGGCACATTACCGCGTTCATCACGCATGATGGTCTATATCAGTACAAAAGGGTGCCATTCGGCCTCGCATCGGCAGGTGCCGCCTTTCAAAGAAGGCTGGATCACCTGCTTGAAGGTATACCAGGATGTGTCCACTACATGAACGATATTGTCTGTTGTGGTCCGACGAGACAGGTACACGACGAGCGATTAGGAACGATCATGGGCTGTCTCACCAGCGCCAATGTGACGCTGAACATAAAAAATCATCCATCGGGCAGACAAGCATGATGTTCTGCGGGTTCTCCGTGTCTCGGCGTGGCATAGTGCCATCCGAAGACCATCTGCGAGCCATCCGGGAGGCGCAGAGACCGGGCGACGCGAAGGAGCTGCGGAGTTTCATAGGGATGTGCAGTTCATAGAGCTAGAGCTAATTTCAGTGTATTTCAGGGATTAGTTAGAGCTAGAGCTCTAGCTAGCTCAAATTAGCTAGAGCTAATTTGAGCTGGTTCATAGAGCTAATTTCCGTGGGCGGGCAGGGACCCGAGCTGCCCGCTGGCAGGCCCGATTGATACCGTTTTCATATACGGCTGGGCACGTACCAGGTCATCGTCTACCAGCAGCAGACGCTATATCAAGACTTCCGCCCGAGCAGGTCGACCCGGAATACGTGACCGACAGCGAGGACGGCGACGTCATCGCACTTCTGGACAACCACGACAGCATTTCAGCGGACAACGTACGTGAAGCGGTTCGTCAGGATGCGAAGATGCAAGCTGTCCGCGAATGCTTGGTGAGTGGGTTTCCTCGCTGTGCCAAAAACTGCAATCCTCTGGTGCCACCGTATTTCGCAATTCGGCATGAGCACTCTGCCGACGGCGAACTCATCGTCCGATCAGGACACCGGATCGTCGTACCAGAGTCCCTCCGCAGGGCGTTTCTCGAGCGTGCTAATTCCGCGCACGATGGAGTGGTGCGCACGAAGCAGATGCTGCGCAGTCTGGCCTTGTGGCCGCGAATGTATAAAGATGTCCATGACCTCTTGGCATCCTGTGTGGATTGTCAGTCCAGCGAAAAAGTGCTAAGCACTGACAACAGACCTCTCACTCCGGTGTAGTTTTCGGCCGAACCGTGGTAAAAGGTGGCTGTTGACGTTGTGGGACCTATCACAGGGGCGCCAGAACAATGTCGTTTCGCGGTAACCCTATTGGAGTATCATTCTAAATGGGCAGAAGTGAGGTTGATGGCCAGTGTGACGACTACCAGCATCATGTTTTTTCTCGACGGTATATTCGCCCGAGAGGGATTCCCTGATTAACTTGTCTCGGACAGCGGGCCTCAATTCGTCGGGGCGGAATTCCCAGAATATCTGAACCGCCGGAAAATCAAGCATCTTACAGCAGCTTCCTAATGGCCGCGCGGAAATGGTGCGGTGGAGCGTTTCAACCGCACATTTAAATCGTGGCTGCAGCAGCATCATCACACCGGACATTTTGAGGAGCGGGTCCAACGTCTATTAGCGGTTTATCGCTCTACACCACACTGTACGACTGGTGTCTCACCATCGGTCCTGCTGCACGGGCGTTCCATGCGCCTGCTGCTGCCTGCTGCGCCGAAACGGACTCTGCACAGTGTCCGAGGTCGAGTGGAGAAACAGCAAGCGCGTAACAAGCGCAACTACAACCGCCGCCGAGCCGTAAGGCCGTCAACGTTGCATCCTGGAGATAAGGTACACGTGCAGACACCGGGCGCTACCGGCAAGCTCAACAAGAGGTTCAGTTCGCCTCGACAGATAATATCGTGTCGAGGATCATCTTTCCAGCTGGAGGACGGGTCGGTGAGAAGCCCTGCTCATTCGGCCAGGAGTAGCGGCCATGTACCAGACGAAGAGTACTTGTGGCCACCGACGTTGACGGGGGACGACATAGACAAAGAGGTCGAGGTCTCTACCGATTCTCAAACATCGCAGCCTGGTGAAACGGAAAACGCGGCCGAGCAGACTCCCCTGGAGGACGGGCCAAAAGAACATGAACAGCCGACCCGAGGGCGGCGTCGGCGTCTCCCCGCAAGATTTAAAGATTTTGTGCTCGAATATTAAGGCCGGGGATATGTACTGCTCATTGGTTATATAATTGTTATTGTTCTTGTAACTACGTTCGCGCCGCAGTGGTCCCATTTGTTCTCGCTATTGAGGAGGTGAGAGGGTGTTGTGGTTTGGGAGTAGTCATTCTTGGATCAGGATTTGTTCAGTTATCTTGTGTGAGTTTGTGAGTATAATATATCTAGTTGTTCGTTGTGCCTCTCGTTGTGTCATCACACACTCATTATAAATAAAATCGAATTCCGCAGGATTTGGTGAAGTAACCGCTCTCATGTTTGAAAAGACCGCAGACTTCATATCCGCTCCTCTCGCGTACCTGATCAATTTATCCTTCCGTAAAGGCATATTTCCTACTAAATTAAAAATTTCCAAGTCATTACCTCTGTATAAAAATGGCGCCAAGACGGAAATCAATAACTACAGATTGATTATCGATTGATTATTGATTGATATCCATACTCCCAGTCATGAGTAAAATATATGAAAAGGCCATTGCATGCAGACTCATTGATTTCCTTGAAGCAAAAAGTCTTATATCTCACACTCAATTTGGGTTTAGAAAAAAATACATCAACCCAGTCGGCTTTTCTGCGTTTTGTTTCGACAAATGTGAGCAATTGGATAGAAAGCGATATGTGGCTGTTTGTATAGACATTTCCAAAGCATTTGACTCCTTGAATCATCGCATTATACTTGCTAAAATAATAAACACTGGATTGAGAGGCCCCGTTCATTAATTATTGGAAAGCTATCTTTCCGAACGGAAGCAATTTGTTGTCTGTAACAATTCGCCTTCACAATATGAATACATTCACCATGGAGTACCACAGGGATCTATATTGGGGTCAATCTTATTTAGGTTATACATAAATGATAAAACAAATGTTGCAAAAGAAGCACACTTGAAAAATGTACGCTGACGACACAAGCATCCTTGTTTCCGCTGATGATTTACAACACCTTCACTCTAGACTGACACAAAACTGATCTCGTGAATTCTTGGATCAATGCAAATATACTGAAAATGAATACATCTAAAACCAATATAATTATATTTCAGAACAAATCACTCACACATCACCTGGACACAGTGATGCTAAATGAAGAAGTGGTGCATCGAGTAAAAACAGTGATATTCTTGGGGGTGTTAATAGATGATTATATCAACTGGAATGATCACATCGACAATCTATGCAAGAATTTATCCATCATTGCCGGCATTATGTATAGGGTTCGTAATAAGCTTAGTACAGAAGCAATGCGGACGATATACTACACTCTATGTTATTCAAAACTTATATATTGTATATCTGTCTGGGGTGCACTTGGCCTTCTTTTTTGGACAAATTATTCGTTCAACAAAAACGTGTTCTAAAAATAATGTCTTTCAAAAAAAATGACTCAGCAGATATCTTTCTTTAGAAAGATATCGATATCTTCTTCAGATATCGATATCTTTAGAAAAGCGAAACTCTTGAAGTTAAGACACATTCACATATATTTTCTTTTGTTGGATACATTCAGATCGATACAAAATGAAAATGGAATCTTCCATGTTCTGCATCACTCCCAAGTGACTAGAAGAAAAACATAAATTTACATGTACCGTACTACTGGACTCAATTATTCAGTAAATATATCTTATATTTAGGACCCGAAACATGGAATGCTCTTCCCGATTCATTGAAAACACAGGCTTCCTCAATGACAGTTAGCTCCTTCAAGTACAAAATATAAATATACTTGCTCGATTTGGATCACCTACGTATGATGTTGTACCCCTGCATGATAGCGTGCTGTCATGCCGAAAATGTTATTTTAACATATTCTCGACTCGTGTGCAGTGTTGAATTTGTCATCGTCATCGTTTGTCATCGTCATTATTGTCATTGTCAATTCCTGGTCACACTCAATATGTGTGTGAGAGTACTATGAATTGTGCATCTGGCAATATTGTGCCATTAAATCTATATAATATAGCGTGTCATACATCAAACATTATATATCATACGAGATATCATACGAGATATCATACGAGATATCATACGATATATCATACGAGATATCATACGAGATATCATACGAGATATCATACGAGATATCATACGAGATATCATACGAGATATCATACGAGATATCATTATTTAACAACTCGTATATATATATCATTATTTAACAACTCGTATATATATCATTATTCAACAACTCATGTATATAACAATGTTTAATCACTTTATCATATAATCATTATTTTATCACTTGTCAATGTTTCGTGCTGGAACAAAATAATCATTATTACATAAGTCTGCAAAAGAGACAATGTATCAGCAGTATATGTCTCTCAGATTCTATATCCACTTTCTTTATTAATTGTTGTTATGCTATTTGTTCTTTGCTTGTGGAAAATACAATTTGAACTTGAACTTAAACTTAAACACAGACATACACACACACACACATACACACACACACACACATATATATTCAATATACACCTACTCATGCCAAAAACACACACACTCACACACACACACAGCGTGCCAATATATGTTCTTAGTTATCTGCACATATATTAATGAAATTCGTCTTTAACACACGCATGCACATGCAATTGCCTGAACATGTATGTCACAAACATACACACATACACACATGAGATTATGAGCTGTAATTTGCGTATGTTCCATGAAATTCATCATGAAGTGTGCGTGTAAATTCTGCAACAACACACACATACAGACGTGCAAATGTACGTACGCACTTAAGCATATACACATGCAGACGTACACATGTACACGCATATACGCTTGCAGACGTACACTCATACACATGCACACACATGCACACACATGTACACACATGCAGAAATACACACATACATATACAAACACACATACAAATGTACCCGGATACAAAACAAAAACAACAAGGAAGCACACAAGCACATACATGTAGACAAAGAAACACACACATTCGCACGAATACCCCCCCCACACACACACGAACACACACACAAACACAATCACTTGTGTATAAGTAATTGTGTTTTTGTAAAAATTATTCTATTAACAATCGTTTTTGAAAAAATGTGTCAACTCGCTTCAATGTCAACGGTGCAATGCTGCCACGATCGGTCAGTCAAAATCAACAAGCAAAATGTCAATTAATAACTGCGCATTGCTCGATACAGGAGGATGGATTGGAGAGGTGCAGGGGGTTTGATTTCAACACAAAACTTTATCAAATGAGTCGGCAGTCTTTGAGCTTCAGCACATCAAGTCAAACTCCGCGGACATATTTTTTGTTTGTTTCTAGATTTCTTCAGCTACAATAATGCTCATCCATGCCTGATCGCTGAAAAATCCTGGCGCCGCCACTGGGTCTGGCACTGGCGCCTCCGATTCTGAATGCGTGTCATTCATCCAACCGACCGTTTCTATTGCACGCTGTTATATGTGTGTGCATGAGCAGTAGGACGCTCGCGTTCTGAAGCCAGCGAAGATCGTAAAACTACTGTGCTGCACTTTATGGGTACAGGGTATTATCGCACTGTGTGGGCGTATGAAAACTCCTGCCGCCACCACTGACACTACACCACTGACACTACACCACTGACACTACACCACTGACACGACACCACTGACACTACACCACTGATACTACACCACTGACACTACACCACTGACACTACACCACTGACACTACACCAATGACACGACACCACTGACACGACACCACTGACAGGACACCACTGACACTACACCACTGACACGACATCACTGACACGACACCACTGGCACGACACCACTGACACTACACCACTGACACGACACCACTGACACGCCACCACTGACACGACACCACTGGCACGACACCACTGACACTACACCACTGGCACGACACCACTGATATTGCCAAATATGCATCTACTTCCGGTTGCGTGGCAAGTTACGTTCGAATGCAAAGCAGTCAGCTTGCCAGAATAGTTGAAAAATGGATGAGAATCGACAAAGCTGCGCATCTTCGACAGTTTCGGTGCACTTGCGTATATGTGTGTGTATGTGTGTGTGTGTATGTGTGTGTGTGTGTGTGTGTGTGTGTGTGTGAGTGTATGTGTGTGTGTGTGTGTGTGTGTGTGTGTGTGTGTGTGCTTGTGTGTGTGTGTGTGCATGTGTGTGTGTTTGTGCTTGTGTGTGTGTGTGTGTGTTTGTGTGTGTGTGTGTGCTTGTGTGTGCTTGTGTTTATGTGTGTGTGTGCTTGTGTGTGTGTGTGTGCTTGTGTTTGCTTGTGTGTGTGTGTGAGGTGCGTTGGCCTGACTGTCCGTTTTTGTTTGTGGAATACAGCTATACAACTTCACCTCTAAGAGTAGAGGTGCGACTTTTTTACTTATTTGGACAAAACAAATTTACATATTATTTTCCTATGAACTTGTATTCAAAGAATCCGAAAAGAACATTATTCCAATGTATCATCAAAAAGTTTCCGCACAAAATCGATTTTTGTCTCGCATATAATTGGAATTCCCAGGAATTGTGTGTATATGAATTGATGTTGAACTTGAACTGAATTTACATACTAAATGCTGGTACAGTATCGCTACGGAGCCTCTGTGCTAGTGTCTGAACTGTATGTGTTTATCTGTATGTATGCGTGTGTATGTGTGTGTGTGTGTGTGTGTGCTGGCGCAGTGTGTGAAGTCGTGCTTGAGCATCGGTTTACACGTTAGGCCTTGAATGTGTGCGTGTTAGTGGTGTCCCCCGGGACTGTCTGTAAATATACTCTTTTTTTATACATGAGCGATATATATAATTGTATATTAATTAAGTAATTCACTCTGTGCCTGTCGAAATAGCAGCTGGTAGACACAGAGGCTGGTAGACATAGTGCCTGGTAGACACAGAGGCTGGTAGACACAGTGGCTGGTAGACACAGTGGCTGGTAGACACAGAGGCTGGTAGACACAGCGGCAGGTAGAAACAGAGGCTGGTAGACATAGAGGCTGGTAGACACAGAGGCTGGTAGACACAGAGGCTGGTAGACACAGTGGCTGGTAGACACAGTGGCTGGTAGACACAGTGGCTGGTAGACACAGTGGCTGGTAGACACAGTGGCTGGTAGACACAGAGCTGGTAGACACAGAGCTGGTAGACACAGAGCTGGTAGAAACAGAGGCTGGTAGACACAGAGCTGGTAGACATAGAGGCCGGTAGACACAGAGGCTGGTAGACACATAGGCTGGTAGACACATAGCCTGGTAGACACAGAGCTGGTAGAAAAAGAGGCTGGTAGACATAGAGGCTGGTAGACACAGAGACTGGTAGACACAGTGGCTGGTAGACACAAAGGCTGGTAGACACAGAGGCTGGTAGACACAGAGGCTGGGACACACAAAGGAGATTGAGTGTGTGCGGTACGATAAATTTACAAGGTAAAATATAGTGCTATAATGGACGTCCTCTGTCCTGCATATTCAGTCATTTAAGCAATTAGTAAATTATGCATGATACGTTATTTGTTTTTGCCAGCCATTTTAAAACCAATATTTTTAGATTGGAATACGTATTTGATTTGATGAGTTCACTCGTACACTTGCTTTTAGATGGGGCAATCAGATTAATTAGTTTATTATTATGCTCTCTATAATAGTTTATTATTATGCTCTCTATAATAGTATATTATTATGCTCTCTATAATAGTTTATTATTATGCTCTCTATAATAGTTTATTATTATGCTCTCTATAATAGTTTATTATTATGCTCTCTTATTATGTATGTGTGTGTGTGTGTGCGTGTGTGCGTGTGCGTGTGTGTGTGTGTGTGTGTGCGTGTACGTGTACGTGTGCGTGTGCGTGTGCGTGTGCGTGTGCGTGTGCGTGTGCGTGTGCGTGTGCGTGTGCGTGTACGTGTGCGTGTACGTGTGCGTGTGCGTGTGCGTGTGCGTGTGCGTGTGCGTGTGCGTGTGCGTGTGCGTGTGCGTGTGCGTGTGCGTGTGCGTGTGCGTGTGCGTGTGCGTGTGCGTGTGCATGTGCGTGTGCGTGTGCGTGTGCGTGTGCGTGTGCGTGGGCGTGTGCGTGTGTGTGTTTGTCTTGGTATGTGTAAAATCAGAGTTGTACCTAGTTGTCACGTGTATTGTAGATTTTCTGTCGAATTTCAAAGACCTGACAGTATCATAGTTGTCTACAATAGATGCCCTAAATAGCGACAACAAAGCCAAAGACAACAACAATATGTCAATACCAACACACACACATACAAACATACGCGTTGCGTGATGGGGCGTTCCTCGATGAACTCATCAAACTCGTGGGCCGGAAAATCTCCGAGCTTTCTGTTGAGCCGCGAGAGACAGCTTGAGTGCGGCATTGTTTTAGTTGGACCCGTCATTCGCGGCAGCGCTGTCTCCGCTACGTTGTGTTGTTTA
This sequence comes from Sacculina carcini, assembly GCA_916048095.2. Lineage (NCBI taxonomy): Eukaryota > Metazoa > Arthropoda > Thecostraca > Sacculinidae > Sacculina > Sacculina carcini. Next base: position 7,610,415 of record OU696586.1, read on the forward strand.
TGTGTGTACGTGCTTGCAAATATACGGGTATTCTAGATAATACATACAGAAGTATCTTTGCGGGATAGCAGATGTACGTAGAGAAACTCAGCTAATGTTGCAAGCACGTTTGCTTGTTTAAAATAGCATTTGTTTCATTTTTTAAATAGTCTTGCATTTTTGTATAGATTAAGTATGGACCCAACAGATTTTTCTTGCATGTGTCTTGTTGGGCAGAAACCGAAATCATTCTCTACTTTGGTATAATTTTCAAATATGTATTCACCAGGGTTGGCTGATTTAAATCATGATTTAAATCAATTGATTTTTTTTAAATCAATGATTTAAATCAAATGACGTTATTGAATTCATTTTACAAATATGGTGCGGTTTTACTCAGTGATACCTTACCTTAATCAGGCTTATTCAAATCAGGCTGGTCTAAATGGTATAAATCAACCAATTTGTTATCAGTAACACAAATCAAACACAGTTAGTGGATAGTTCAGAATCTACATTAGTGCTGTTCACCGGATTTTACATGTATGTAAAATCTGGAAATTTTTGCATTTGCATTTTTTTCAAAAAGTACGGAATTTTTTTTACACATATCACTCGATGGCTTCACATAATTAATTTTTTTATTATTATTAATTACAGGCAAATCCAGTAGCATGGGAAGAGTGCAAGCACTATTACCACCCTAAGGTGGCCCCATGTACCGGAAGCGCCCAAAAGATTAAGAGAGAAAGAGAGTTCGAAGAGAAATAAGTCTAGAAAGAGAGTTGGAAAGAAAATAATAAATAAATAACAATAAATAATAAACCATCATCCGATAACAATCCATAATGTCACTCCGCCCACGTTCCTCAATAAATAATAACAATCAACAATAAATATGTGATTCATTAAAAAACAGCCATCAATAAATAAGAATAAATATTAATAAATAAGTAATAAATAACAATCAAGAACAATACATATGATTCAAAAAAGAAACATCCAACAATAAATATAAATATGATTCAATAAGTAACAACAACACAAATAAATATGATTCAATAAACAATAACACCAATAAATATGATTCAATAAACAACAACAACAATAAATATGATTCAATAAACAGCAACAACAATAAATATGATTCAATAAACAACAACAACAATAAATATGACTCAATAAACAGCAACAACAATAAATATGATTCAATAAACAACAACAGCCAACACTGAGTAAAAGTATAATTTAATAAATAACAACAACCAATGATAAATAGTAATAAATAGAGAGTAAAATAGGAATAAATATAAATAAATAGAAAATAAATAACAATAAGCATGAATAAATAACAATAAATATGAATAAATATACAATTAATAAGACTCAACAGTCAATTCCGCTCTTTCAGTAGCATTTCATTTACTTTGGCCTTGAATTTGTTCAAATTGCTCTGCAAGAAAGCCTCCTCCTTCAACGTGTTCCAAGTAGACACAGTGGCCGGAAGAAAGCAACGTTGGAATTGTTTTGTACTACAACGAATTGGAGCCATGCACTGGGAATGCTGTTTGGATGTAAACCCTGTGCTTCTTGCTGCCACGAAATCATCAGGAATTGACTTGCTCATCGGATGATGGTCGTTGTGCTTGATTTTGTACAGCATGCACACACTGCTGACCTTTCGACGATGGCAAAGATCACCAAGAACCAAGTCACCACAGAGGAACTTGCAAGTTCTAACAACTCTGTTGATGAGATTGAGGTGACAATCCGCAGCAGAAGACCACACGGGGGCGCAGTACTCCAGAATTGGCAAAATGAAACAGCGAAAACAACTTTTTGAGATTGTGCTGCTACCGAACATCCGATATGCCTTTCTTATAATTCCCAGTTTCCGCGATGCCGAACAAACTAGCTTCCGAATGTGACTCTCAAACGTGAGCTTTGAGTCTACATGTACTCCCAATATTTTGAGCTCATCACACACGTTGAGTAGGGCGTCATTTATGAGGATAGCTCCATGTGAAGGCTGAACGGTACGTGACCTAGAAACCAACAAGCATTTAGATTTCGAAGTGTTCAGCATCATATTCCACCTCTCACACCACTTCAGGACGCTGCTGAGATCGTCGTTGACCGTTTGACGCACCTGTGGTCTGTCCGAAGGAGATGAAATTACAGCCATCAAGGTGATATCATCAGCATATCCATATACAGGGTTGCGTGTGGTTGTGTACAGGTCAGCGGTGTAAATGTTGAACAAAATAGGACCCAACACACTTCCCTGCGGGACACCGGACGCAATGCTCTGCCAGCCACTGTATGCTCCATCGATGGCAACACGTTGTACGCGATTGGATAGAAATTGATGCAAAACACTTAGCAAACGGCCGCCGACTCCAATCTTTCTCAGTTTTTGCAACAAGCCCTGGTGGCTCACACGGTCAAATGCTGCCGAGAAATCCAACTGCACAATCCAGGCTTCACTGCCTTTGTCTAGCACTTGCTGGAGCTCATGCGTGATAGTAAGCAGAGCGTCAGTCGTGCTGAGTTTTTTGCGGTATGCAAATTGGTTTTCCGACAGCAGATTGTTGCTCTCCAGGTACTTGGACAGTCTGGAAGATATCAAGTGCTCGAATATTTTGGACAGAATCGGCGTAATTGATATTGGCCGGTAGTTTGCAACATCAGCTGAATTGGTTGCTTTTGGTATGGGCGTGATATTCGCAAACCGCCAACATGATGGAAACGAACCAGTCTTCATCAAGCGCCTGAAAAGAGCACTGAGCTTCGGAGCTAGAGTATCTGCCGTGTTCTTGAAAAATAACGGAAACATATTCAGAGGGTCTGTTCCTCCGTGGGCATCAAGGTCTTTCATGAGATTCGCCACTTCTTTTGATCGGAAGGCAATGCCTTTGATTTTCGGGGCGAGGACAGATGAATCGTCAGACGGAATGGACCCTTGACATTGCTTGGTATTGAAGTAATCCATAAGCAACTCTGCCTTCTCTGTTGGGTTGATTTTGAGCTCACCGTTCGCTGAAAATAAAGGAGGGACAGACAGGTCATGTCCAAACACTGACGATTTCAACGTTGACCACCATTTGTGGGCGTCATTGGCAGATGTTAGCTTTTCAGCAAGTTTCTTTGAGTGACGTGTTTCCGCTTCTGAATACACATGCTCAGCATGCCGTCTGGCCTCAGTGTAGACATTCCATGAATCGGCTGAGCGTGATTGGAGCCACTTGTGGTAAGCCTCCTGCTTGGATTCACGAGCGCTGCGACATTCGTTGGTGAACCAGGCTTTGTCATCAGAGCGAAAACGTAGTTTTTTAGTAGGCACTCTCCTTGAGATGACATCGGTAATGTATTTGTTCAATGCATCAATGGGGCATTCCTTCTGCTGCAGATTTGAAACTTTAATTGCTTTCAATTCATCATTCACCTTCACCCAGTCAACATTGTTCTTCATGTGCACGAGCCTTGAAATCGTGTAAGGAGAAACCTTCTGTCTCAATGTCAACTTCACGGACAGCGACGAGTGATCTGAACTTCCTATTGGAGCTTCCACGCTTACACTCACGATATCTGAGACGTCTGTCATAACCAAGTCCAAACAGTTTCCCGCTTGATGTGTGGGACCGGACACCATTTGGGAGCAGCCAGAAATGTTGCAGAAATCATATGCTGCTCTACCATGAGCGTCTGTAGGAGATGTCGACAAGAGTCACTCACGGTGATGGGCGTTCATGTCTCCCACAAATACAAATGCTGACTTGGTGTCCTTCTCCTGAATTGTTGACATGGCTGACAAGAGACATTCGTAGATAGAGTCGTTACTGTCTGGATTTCGGTAGGCTCCAAAGATGTAAAAATTCATCAAGGCGGTGTTGACACGCAGCAGCATAAATTCATGACAAGTGCAGTCGTGAGCTGTAATTCTCGTTGCTGAAAAGCCTTTGCGTACGTACACTGCCATGCCACGCCGCCTGTTTTTTGAGTCACGTTTGATTAGCAATGGCTTACTGAAACCTGGCATCAAGAGCTCAGATTGGTCCCGATAATCGGACACAAGCGTTTCGGCACAGATAACGATGTCCTTGGAGCGACTGGCTGCTGTCAAATCTCTGATGTTCTTATACAAGCCCCTGATGTTGGCGAAAAGTATATTTGAAAATCGTTTTTGTGGTCGAGCAGGACCGGGATTCATTTCAACATCGCCACACATCATCAGTAAAAACGACAAATCCACGGTGTGAGAAGGCACACACACAACGCAAAGCAGACATACAAATAAACACATAATGCACGACGCATGCGAACACAAAAACACAACACATAACACATGCATACGAAATTTCACAACAAAAAACAAGCATACAACACACACAATACAAAGCAAACATACACACAAATACACACACAAGAAAAACACTAGAAAACACATGTGAGAACAATTTATTGAGAGCTCATTGTTAAACACATATCGCAAGGCAAAATGTCCAATGGGCGACCACAAAGACAGAGTATGAGAGCAACACAGAATTAGTTGGCCCCTCAGTGCGAGGAAAGAGCTGGGCGCTGACGGAAAACGGGAAAACCGGCCGTTAGCCGTCGGGGCGGGGCTACAATTTTCGGCCCGCCACATCAACAAAACAGACATGAGACAGAAAATAATACATATATCCATGAACAACACTTATGTTTATAGACAAAGTTAAATTAAATAATATACGTGTAATAATATAATACAATATAATAATAATATAATATATATAATATATATATATATATATATATATATATATATATATATAATAATAATATAATACAAATTCATTTAAACGTGTCAGTAAAATTGCAGAAAAGTTTCCTTCTTGATATAAATTTTAGTATTTAAAATATTTGCTAATAGCTTGGTGCAATGCTTAATCACATTGGTAAAGTAAGACCTGAACACTAAATTATGCACATTTATTCAAAAAAAAAAAACATCATGACAAATGTGGACAAGACACGTCATTTTGTGTGGAGTTTGTGTATCCTAATTCATAGCCTTAAACAGAAAAACTAACTTGGCAGACTTCTCTGTTCCTAAGCGGTTACTCACTTTGGAGTGGACCAGCCCATAGGAAGAGAACGCTCTCTCCACTCCGGAGGACGAGGCAACTGCTGTCAGTAATTGCCGCACCGAAGTCATGACTTAATCATCTAGAAAACTCGAGTGTGATTCCCACCACTCGATGGCAGACAGCTTTTCGGTAACAGATTCAGCGAACTTGAACTGTTGAAAAGGCAGCGACTTTGCCTGCAACTTCATAATGCTGGGCACCAGCTTCTTATGCTCCACGTTAGCGTACTCCATTGCAGAGCAAATCTCTTCTCGAGACAGACGTCTACCTTGCAATGACGGATGAAGCATGTTGGCGAGCAGATGAGCATTCGTGATACACTGACTGTATCTTTGCAAAACCAGATTTGCCAATTGCTCATTGTTCTGAAAGCTTTCACACATTTCTTTCCAGGCATCCACGGCTTCTGCAATTGTGCAATTATCACTTTGCACCGTATCTAACGCTTTAGCCACAGGTTGAAGCCTTCTTAGCAGGTCTTCAGCAGCACGCTTCACGCCCAGGTCCGAAACATTGCGGCGTATATCAGCTGCAATATGATCTCTGTCGACTTCACATATTTTCATCAGTATCGGCCAATTTTCGATGTAGGTGAGCAGACAGTCTGCTATGCTATTCCACCTGGTGTCTATAGGCATGATTAGACGTTGGCCTCCCTCTTCACGATACCTTGCTGCAGCATATTGGTTGTTTCTGAAGTACTTGACAACTTTCGTAACATGCTGCTTCACATCATCGAGCTCCATACTTCGTGCTAGCAAATTGAGCGGATGCGCTGCACATCCATACGTGATCTGGCCTCTGCCAGACTGTTGCAGCATTCTTCTCATCTTAGAGACATTTGCGGCGTTGTCAGTGACTACACTGCCGACTCGGCATTGGAAGTGTTTCTCCGCCTTCTCAATGGAGGCAGTCGTCAAGTCCAGAAGATACTCGGCAGTGTGGGTTTTGCCCGACGTGTTCACCGTATCGAGTAGATAGACATTACCCGATGTGGTCACGGTTACACAGATGATTGGTTCGTTGTGTATGTTTGACCATCCGTCGATCGAAAGACTAACAGTTTTCTCCGTGTTTTGCTGGTGCACTTATCATACTCTTCCTTGTAGATAGCATCGAGGTGTCTACCAGCAAGGTCCTTTCTAGATGGGGGAGTGTACCCTGGCCTCAAAGTTTGAACCATTTTAACAAACTGAGTGTGTTCCACCATGCGGAAAGATGAGTTGGTCGCAAAAACCATCTTTGCCACCTCCTTGTCTATGCTCTCTTTTAGAGAGCTCGAGGTTTTTACGACGAATTTGTCCATTGGCACCATAGTAGCCCTTCGTTTTGCCGATGTCGCGGTAGATTCTGCAGTCCTCTTTTGCACCGTATTTTCAGCAGTCGAGGTGAACGCCGAGTTGCCAGCAGAATCATATGCAGTTCCTGTAAGCAAAATGCGCGCCGCTGGCTTGTACCGCAAGTTTGTAAAATCGTTCACGAAATCTACACACCTTTCAGTATTTCAAGGATTAAATGTGAAGATGTTCAACATTAAGCCTGTTTTTGATCACGTAGTTTCTATGATATTTATATTTCAAATTATATCTTATTTTTTAACACTCTCATAGCCTGGCCATTAAGAAAACTGTCATACTTGGAATAAGCATTATTTTGTTGGTTGGCGTTACTGATACAGAAAAAATACATTCATCACCAGTTAAACTGTGAAATTATAAAATCGAGAATAATGATAAATTTACCTGGTTCATCGTGTTGTTGTTTTGTGCTGTTTTCAGACGCACATTTAGTGCTGTGATTCTTGAGTCGCACAACAAGACCCTGTAGTCCTAACTTGCAGGATTTACATCTGGCTCTGTTCCCTTTACCAGAACTTGTTGGCAATTTATCGAAAAACTTCCAAATAGGGTCTGCTTTTCTGCCTGAAGGTTCCACTCGCACCATTTCACCAGGTGGAAATAGATTTTGCAGAGTGATGGATTACACGTACTGCACTCGAACGCCGACGACCGAAAAATGAATTCAAATTTGAAGTATAGTAACGGTTGTGCATAGTCGTTGTTGCTTGTAAGTGCCACGAAATCTTACAATCACGTGCGTTGATACATGAGGTACTCCTCAGCGAGGTAGTTTTAATATTACCGTCGCACATCATCTAGTGCAGTGGTTCTTAACCGGGAGTGCTCGCATCCCTAGGGGGGCCTCGCATCCCCTAGGGGTGCGAGGCCCATTCTTAGGGGGTGCGAGGATGCCTATCAATATCAATATGCCTATGCCTAAAAATTGAAATCAAGTAAGAATGGTAATAATGACGTTTAATATACGAAAAAGTAAAAAAAAATCGATTTGAATAAAAAAATCTAATTTAAATCAAATAAATCGGATTTTTTTGATTTTTTAAAAAAAAATCAAAAAAATCACCAACCCTGGTATTCACAAATAGGTCTGTGTGTTCCTTGTCCAAAAAAATTCAAACTACACTCGCACTTGTGTCACTGGCAGTGACATCTGCCATCTCCCACGCACGCACAAACATACATTTGTGTGTACATGTGTATATGTGTGTGTGCGTGTATATATATATATATATATATATATATATATATATATATATATATATATATATATATATATATATATATATATATATATATATGTATATGTGAGTGTGTGTGTGTGTCAGGGCACTATTTGTTGTTGTTTAACTGGGGATCGGAGGTGCGCGGAAACCTGGTATCGCCTTGGTTCCGTGAATCCGGCGCCGAGTGTCGTCTGCGCATGGATGTGCATTACTTCAGCGCCGATCGCTCGCACATCGCCGTGGTTGTCAATCGAACATCTGCACCTGGCACTCCCGTCTATGTTACCGGCAAATACGGCCGCCGCAAGACCAACACGTGAGCTCTTCCATATCGCATACCATATAAACACGAGGAACGAACAACTGAAAAAGAAGAAACGGTAGAGATTTACCAACAGGCGTATCATCAGACTAATCAACAGACTGATTATTCAATAGTTTTAGTCAGTGTTTCTTAACGTGGGCATATGGCCCCTTGGTACATTTTTGAGGGGCCCTAGGATCTAATTAAAAAATGGGTGCAACCATGTTTTCTCATGGACCACGAAAGGTAGCACGAGAAAATATATTCCGTTATGTTATCATTGTGGATGTACGTTTCAATCGTGACACCCCGGTGTCTGACTGGCGCGTGTATTATATTCACCGATGTTCGTGGGCTAACCCCACCTGTACTTTCGGTCGTATCGTTCTTTTGGCAGTCGGTGGATGTAGTAACCGGCGTATATGCGCTAATTCTCTGAAGAAGTCGCGTCGCGACCATCCATGTGTGTATGGTGGTCGCAAGGACTTTAGGAGGGTCATTGACTGTTTCTGGGGGGCCACAAGGACTCACATTGTCAAGAACAAGGCTGAGACATACTAGGTTAGGTCATGAATTCAACACATTGAGCTATGAGCAACATGAATCAATTGATAACAGCCAACGAACATCTTGCAACTTTATGCACAATTTTATGCAGTAATGCCAAATTGTCATTCTTTATTCTGTGTCTGTCATATTTTGATGTTGTTCTGTTCATGCCGTTGTATAACCTTTGTATCATTTTAGCCTTATGAGAAATATATGTTATGCATTGATCATATGCTTAGTGAGTTGTCTTACGAAATCGTCTTGTACAAGAGTTTATCCTCGTGGGCTTGTATGGATTTTCATCTGCCAAGTGGGTTCCCAGTGGAAATCACGAGATATTGCTGGCGCTGCGCTTACTGGTTGGTATGAAAGGCTGTATGGTTACTTGTAGCCGAAGAGATGAATTGGTGAATTTATTCAGTCGAATAGTACCTCACGGGGCTTATCAGTCATGATTTAAGCTAACAATCACCTTTTCGGTATTTTTGGAAGTGCATGTCACATTGCCTATGCGAGAAGAACTGTTGTAGACGCAGGTGAGAAATTGTAGTGTTTTGTTTGTTTTATCGTTGCTGATCAAAGTGTAAACGAAATAGAATACAATACGAGAGTGGATCAAACAATAATGCATGTTTGCTGAAAAATCATGTATTACGATACACATTGACACGCGAATTTTTTCAAATAATTGTGTGAAACATATTCAACAAGAAATCACCCTTCAGTATAATCACCACGACGATCAATGCATTTGCGCCACCGTTTTATCCAATAGTGAAAACTGTTTTGTAAAAACTCCACATCACGCTGTTTCACCCAGGTGGATAAAAAATCTATGCCTGCTCGTGTCTAATCACGTAACCTAAAGTTTTTAATCGTCAAACAAACACTCGTAACTCGTATCTCTTAAACTCGTACCTCGTATCTCATAAACTCGTATATTTCAGACAGGCGCGCGTTGGCATCACTGCGTCACGCACGCCTACCGGACGTCAAAACACTACCAGACCACCATCACGACTCTCAACACCCATCCACGCTCACACCGTCACACACGGGAGCACACACGGACAAACATGCTTAGACCTCACGCCCACCGCCACAACCAATCAGCAGCGAGCCGGTCACTCGCTCCCCGCCGCGGGGCATGAGTACTTCACCAAACGCATACATACAAGCACACCTATAAGTATATATAAACACACACCTATAAGTTACACAAAGCACGAACGCAAATCACACACACAAAAAAAAAACCACACCCACACACACACCCACACCCACACCCACACAAACACACACCCATACCCACACACACACACTCACACGCTCGCACACACGCGCACATTTTACATTACATTAGGTAGATATTTATATAGCGCTCTACACCTAAAGGGTCACTAGGGCGCTGCACACGCGCACACACACACACACACAAACGCACAAACACACACACACACACATGAAAGAAAATGGGAAAACTATTGAGGATCCAAAACGTATTTGCGAAATTATGAACAAAAAACTTTTTTGTATGTTTGCGGATGAACATTATTTTGATTCTGAACAATTCGATACAACGGAAAAAACTGAAGGTTTATTACATGTAGAGATTGAATTAGAAGAGGTTTTGCATAGGCTAAATAGATTGGAGAGTAGGAAAGCCATTGGTCCGGATGGTATAGCAGGTAGTACTTTGAAGGATTGTAGAGAAGAATTGGTCGTACCGGTGCACGATATAATCCAGAGTAGTTTCAGAGAGGGAAAAGTACCAGCACAGTGGAAAACAGCGAATGTTATACCGATTTATAAGGCAGGAGACAGCGAGTAGCCACTAAGCTACAGGCCCGTATTTAACGAGTGTCCTGTGCAGGCTCGGGGAAGGTGTTCCTTGAAGAAAACAAGTTCAAGTTGGGTTGAGTTCCTTGAAGAAAACAACATGCTTAGTGATAGTCCGTATGGTTTTAGACAAGAAAAGTCGTGTGTCACAAACCTGCTTAGTTTTTATACGAGGGTGATAGATGTGGTACAGGAGATAAAAGGGTGGGTGGGTTGCGTGTATTTAGATTTAAAAAGGCTTTTGATACGGTGCCACATAAGCGATTGATATGGAAGCTGGAAAATTCAGGAGGAATACAGTGTAGATTGCTGGAATGGGTTAGGGTTTATTTGTCTGATAGGAGGATGCGGACGGTGGTCAAAGGGGAAGTGTCTGAGTAGGGTTCAGTAACGAGTTGGGTGCCCCAGGGATCGGTGTTGGGACCTATAATGTTCTAGGTATACATAGATGATATGTCTAGGGGGATCAGCTGCTACATGAGCTTGTTTGCCGATGATTCCAAGCTCATGAAGGTCATCTCAGGTGCAAAAAAGTGTAAGGAGTTACAGCAGGATTTGGATAGGATAGAGGAATGGAGCCGGACATGGGGGATGCAGTTTAGTGCGAGTAAGTGTCATGTTATGGGGATATGGGAAAGTGTAGAAAGGAGTTACAACAACTATAAGTTAGGGAAACATAATTTACGGAAAGTTAAGGATGAAAAAGGTGTAGGAATAATTGTACAAAATAATTTGGCCCCGGATGAACATATTAGGAAAATTACAACACTAGCATATAGAACGGTAAAGAATATTAGAAGGACTTTCAAATACCTAGATGAGGACATGCTAAAAAGTTAATGTGTATTATCATTAGGCCCCAACTAGAGTATGCGTCGGTGGTGTGGTCCCCTCATAACATAAAAAACAAGCGTAAATTGGAAAGAATTCAGAGGACAGCGACTAAAATGGTTGGTAGTAAGTGTAGTTTGTCATATGATGAAAGACTAAAAGTGCTTTGTTTACCATCTTTAGAATAACGTAGCCTTAGGGGCGACTTGATTAATATTTAATAAGATCACACTCTCCCGCACACATAAATACATATGCACGCACGCACAATTATATAATACAAAATATAATGCCATGCAATATATACAATGATATGTGATCGTGTGTAGTGAGAGAGAGAGAGTGTGTGTGAAAGATTGTGAGTGCGTCAACGTGTTAGTGTGTCTATGTGTGATCGTGTATAGTTCAATTGTATATTGCGTGAGAGAGTGTATGAGCGAGTGTGTGTAGTTGTTTCGGTGTGCGTGTGTATGCGTTTAGTGAAGTGTGCATGTCCCGCAGCGGCGAGCGATTGACCGGCTCGCCGCCGATTGGTTGTGGCGGTGGGTGTTAGGCCTGTGCGAGTGTGTGTGTGTGTGCGTGTGCTCCCGTGTGTCACGGTGTGAGCTAGGAGTCGTGTTTGTGGTGCGATCGGACTGTGACGTCTTGTAGGCGCGCGTGGGGCGGTGATGCCCACGCGCGCATGTCTGAATACATTTTAGTTTTATTTCTGCAGCAATAAACACACCAATACAATCGATAATAAACACAATACAGTAACCTAAGAAAGAAGTAGGTGACATATGAAGGAAACTTTCATTAGCAAAACACAAGTGCATATTGATATATAGAGAATCTAAATCAGCGTTACGATAATCCGAGAAACTAATAAATTTGGGAGATTTGTAAGTGATGGGCAAGCGGGCAAAAAATTAAATTAATTAATGATCAGATATGGAGGAATCAATAGGAAAAATAGTGATATCTCTAATAAGAACATAAGAATCGGAGAAAGAATGGAGGAGATCAAGTGTGTGACCGTGAACATGAGTAGGGCAGCATATATGATTACAAAGACCAAATGAGTCGATTAATTGTAAAAATCTAGAAGAACAAGACTTGAGATGAGGCGCATCAACCCAAAGTCATCACAAATCACTATTCTAGAAGAGAAAATTGGAACAAGTGTGTCTAGGAGAGAAGAAAACTCATCAAGAAAAATTGAGGAAGAAATAGAATTAAGACGATGAATGTTGATAATACATACATGAAGAGTATTTTCACCTAAAAACTTACAGCACATATACTCAAATGACTTGATAGTTATATATACACTACAAAGATGGGCCTTAATAATGTTTTATTTATAGACAAGAGAAACACCACCACCAGAACATTTATTAGAATCAGGGACATTCATATGGCGACAATTATGAAAAGCTGAGTAGCCAGCAGGAAGAGAGCAGGCAAAAGAGAATATTTCAGCAACAGATAGCCACGATTCAATAACCAGAAAAATATCATAAATAGGAAGAATGGACGCAAAAAGTGTTACTTTTGATCTAATAGACCTGAAATTTAAAAAAGCACATTTTAATAAGCGAATTTCATTATTAGACTTAGAACGAGAAATCACTGAAGAAGAATCAGGGAGAGAAAAAAGACACTTATCAGCGGATGATGAGTTATCAGCAGAACGACGAGAGTGAAGATGAGATGTAGACTCGTTGTCGCTGGATGTGGACGAGACTGGTAGATCTGGCTGATCATTAGACGTATTCAGTTTCCCGGACAGCTGTCATCGCTGGTCTGGGTGTGATAGAAGACATGAGTCCTCGACGAGATGAGGAACACGCAGGGTCGAATGACGAGTTGCTGGCGTTGCCACGGCCAGCTCGCACACAGTTGGCGCATTTGCGCACATCGTTCAAGCGACACGATTATGTGTCGTGTTTGCCTACACATCAGCCACAAGTGTTCTCGCGGGCCTGGCACTTGTCAGCCGTGTGGCCGTGACGCTGGCACTTGGCACAGCGAGTGACCCAGTAGCGGTCGTGCACCACACACCGTCGGTCACCCAGGTACAAGTATCCGGACTTCATCACGATGTCACGGATGGCAGGAGAGACGGCGGCAACAACTGATTTGGAGTGGCCAGCAGACGTTTTCGAAAAAAAAACTTTGAAGTCAGATGCATGCTTGATGGCCGCTTTGACTTCAGCGTTTTTTCGGCACACAGCGTCGCGAATTTCAGTATCTGCGATGTCAGAGCTGACGGGCGTTATCGTGAGATTGGGCACGATCTTGCCACGGCAGGAAGCATTGAGCTGGCTATCAGTCTTCATCAGCAGCTTTGCATTGTCGGCTGCAGTTGAGTCAGGGAGACTCACTTTGATTGTGCCACGCTTGGTTGTCTTCATCTTGACGATGGACACATAATTGAGGGCCTTAGAGACTCGTTTTTTGTCGACTGGAGCCTTGTCATGGGATTACACGATAATCTCGCGTGTCACTGCCTGAGCGAACGAACGCGGATGTTGAATAGGCACTGCCTGCGCGTATGAGCGCGGATGTTGAACAGGCATCAGTGGCGGAGTCGGCATCAGTGGCGGAGTCGGCATCAGTGATGGAGTCGGCATCAGTGGTGGAGTTGATATCAGTGGCGGAGTTGGCTGCAGAGGAGGCTTCGGGCTGGTCATCCGTTGCAGCTGGACCTTAATTTCGCTCACAGTCTTGGTCAGTTGCGCGAGAGATTGGCTCTCGGTCAAAGATGATTGGCCTATGCTCATCATGTTTTTTTTGTCGGCGGTTGTAATGCCGGCAAGGCTGTGCAGCCACTCCTGCATTTCTGCAGTGTTGCAGTCAAGAGCGAGAGTGCAACTTTCACACGTGAAGGAAGCCCTAGTGGTGAAGAAATCCATGACCATATACTTGAGCGTTCGGCTGCATCTCACATGCACGTATTTTTCGCATTGTGAACAAAACAACGCAAAGGCAGTCACGGCCATTTTGCACGTGGTACAAATTGAGCCGTCAGGAGGGGAAACAACGCGGGACGGTTGAAGCCCGGCAGGCTTGGTGATCGCGGTCATGACGGGCACGATAAGATCACAAGCACACGATCTCACACACATACACATACGCACTCACAGACACACACGCACACAGACACACGGCCCACACACGCACACACACACACACACACACAGGCACACGCGCACACAAACACGTGACTCACACTCTGAGGGGCCGTCCCCAACAAGGGGGGCGCGCCAGGCACCAACGCACACACTCACACACGGAGGGTCGGGTCATGCACGGAATTTTGCACCTAGCCGCAAAAACCTCAACCACTATCAGCAGCACAAATCAACACAAAAACGCAAATAGCCGTAGCGACACAAAAACACATCCGCACAGGAAAATCTCTCAAACAAAAGTGGATCACACGCACACTCACAAGCACACACACACACACACACACACACACAGACACACACACCTGTAATCTGCGTTATATATGTTTCTATATAAATATATGTTTATATGTGACAAACTTCTACTTATTTACTTACTTTACTTTACTTTACACACACACACACCTGAAACTGAAAGTGGAAGAGAATGCAGTGGATCACGATGTTGAGGACTACCACCGAATCGTTAGATATGAGCCGGGTCAGTCACGACCGATGAGAATAAAGTTCGCCTCAAGAGCAGCAGCAGATGAAATCCTCAAGAGATCTTACTTGCTCAAAGACAAAACTGATTAAAAATATGCGGGTGAAACTGGACCTGAACAAAGAGGAAAGAGAAAAACTGAGATAGAATGTGAAACAAATGAAGGAAAAAAACTACCAGCGCACAGAGGCGGAGAAAGACAAATTCCGATAGAGAGTAATGGGCGGAATCTGCGAAAGTAGTTCACCCGATAAACGGAGTCACAATTCAGGCCAAACAGAGGGGATGTCTTGAGTCAGGAAGTTTGAAAACTATATACACGAATATTGACGGATACATGTCAAGTGGTGGAGAGTTTACCGACTATTTAATGAAAGAAAGTCCTCATATAGCGAACATTTTAGAAACTACACTGAACCCAAAAATTGTCCTTGAGGGGGTGATTGATATCAGGTACAGCATATTCAAAAGAGACATGAAAGGTAAGCCGGGAGGCTGAGTGCTAGTTTTGTCGTGGAATGACGTCAAGACACGCATTGTTTACATTGGTAATACAGCTGAGATAGTCGCTGTCCGATTGGATACTGATGTAGGAGCAAAGCACCTGCTGGCAGTCTATGTTCCACCCAAACGCAGCGCATGGAGTGGTGAGGGGCACGAAAATATGCTGAATTGTACCCTCAATGAGCTTGATCTTGTGCTAAATGGACATATAAACATCATCTTGATGGGATATTTCAATTGTAAACAAGTTTTCTGGACGAATTGGAAAGCAAATGGCCCACCAGATTCATGGGGATCTAGGCTGATGGGATAAATGATGCGAAGTTTAATGAACCAATAGGTGGATGATGGCACACGTATCAGAAGAAATCACAAACCTTCACAACTGGATTTGGTATTCACGTATAAGCTGGACATGATCAACTCTGAAGCTTAGTTGTCCTATTGGAAAAAGTGACCATGTAATTATTGAAGCAGATATTGATTGTGTAATGCAGGATAAGACGCAGATTGAGTATCATAATCCTAAATTGAACTAATCAAAAGCAGACATGAAGCAGCTGAAGCAATCTTTTGCTAAAGTGGATTGAACTCCTCTGTTGACAGCCACAAATATCCAGCAGAAATACGACATTTTCCTGAGAATCTATAACGGAGGTGAAATGAAACATTTGCCAAAAACTAGGAAAAATTGTACGGCAAAAAAGGTCTGGTTCCATCGACGATGTGAAGCAGCAAAGAAAGAAAAAGAAGACATATAGACCAGACTACTACATAGGAACTGTATGAAACATTGGATTTCGTTCAAGAAAGCCAGAAACAGATATTAGGGTATTAGGAGAGATGAGATGAGGAAATACGAGAGGAACATAATTGATAAGTGTAAAGATGAGCCAAAAATGTTTTATGACTATGTAAAATGAGAAAAATGAGAAATTATGGAGATACACTGTGATGGTGTGTCATACACTGAGCCAGATGAAATTGCTGAGGTACTAAACATAAATTTTCTTATGAATTTCATAGATGAGAGACCATTCCGGAACGAAAATAAACCAAACAACTAGAACCAATGCATTAAGTTGATGTGACGAAAAAAAGAACTCCTAGACAGACCTGTAGCATTTAAAAATGAAAAATCTACCGGACCAGATGGTGTTTCGGGATACACCATGAGGGAATGCAGCATGGAGCTGATTGAACCGATATACGACATAGTTTCCAATAGTCTGAAACATGGAATAGTGCCACACCAGTGGAAGTGCTCTAAAATTGTTCCGATACACAAAAATGGATCAAAATACGACCCGTTAAACTATCGTCCAATATCACTGACAAGCGTGCTTTGTATGATGTGCGAGATATTAATAAAAGACCAGTGGATGTGTTACTTGGAGACAGAAAACGCTACTCCAGTCTTGTCTGAGTGCTCGTCCCGTGCGGTCGTGTTTTTGTGCTCCTCCTGCCTGTTTAGTGTGACTTTGTGACTCTGACTTTTTGACTGGTCATTATGCCAGCAAGATCAACTGATAAGGCTCGCTGGTGCACTTGCGGTGAAAGCGTGACAACGGGCGCCAGCATACTTTGCCCGGGGTGTGATCGCACATTCCACCCCTCCTGTGCCGCTCTGTCTTCACCGGCGCACTCAGCGCTGAAAAAGCATAAACTTTTCTGGGTGTGTCCTGATTGCGTCTCCGATTTTTCATCTGCTAACGTGACTCCAGCCAGAACACTCTATCTGAGCTCTGCAGCAAACTGGAGACTCAGCTTGCCCAGCTGAAGACGGAGCTTGTAGAGGAGATCAGGTCTTCTCAATCTGAGTCCGCCACTTTAGTCCGGCGGAAGTGTGAGACAATCTTGCAGTAGAGGTCCCATGAAGGGTTTCGATGGATTTGGTACCCCCAGACATTGTAGAATCCAAAACCAGAGGGTGCCAAGCTGGCACCTTTGGGCGTTTTCTGAAAATCGTTGATTTTCATGGTGCCCGGTACCCCCCCTTTTTTCGCGATATGCAAAAAACGAAAATATTCATATCTTCACCAATATAGCTGATATAAATACAATTTTGGTATCAAATTGTATGTTTTCAGACATGAGGAGTCCAACGGTTACATTATTGTAATGATCTGAAATAGTATTCATAGCCAAACATCATCATTCTACCCCAAAACACCAAATATAAACATTTTTTTTCTGAAATATATATTTGATCTGATTTATGATGAATTTAACTGAAAATCAGTACAATATGTATATTAGACATTATATGAACATCAGAAACGTTGGTGACAAACACCATAGAGACTGTATAAAGGATCTAAAAAATAATACACAATATCTAAAGTCTAAGAAGCTTTGTTTCCATCATCGTCGTCATCATCATTTTCGACAACTGTTCTGGTGTTCTCATTGCAGCAATCCAATCCAACTTCACAACTGCAAAATATTGTGCATGGAACCATTGAAGAAGAGCAAGAGCATCTGGCTGACTTGCAGTTTTCACAAGTGCATTTGATCAGTTTGAGAATGGCCTTAGGTGCCGCAGAGGTATTGGGCGGAAGCATAGTGGGTTGTAGCATCTTGTTGAAGGTATCTCGGTGCCATCCATGCATGGTCGGATCATTCTCTGGTGGGGTTGGTTCCGCAGCATGCTTCCAAATACAGCACTGCAAGTGGGCTCTTAGAACATTCTGATGGAACGATTCATTGGTCGGAGGGAGAGACATGAGCTTTGGTGCAGAAACAATGTTTGCATTTGTTGTTTTCACTTTCCACATATTGAATCGTACATCGGTCATCGTCACGGCTTCTACATGCCTATAGCAAGCAGCTATGAATTTGGTGAACTCTTGGATTACATCAGCTAGTGCGGCAGTCGTATTCCCAGTTCTAACAACTCGGTTCTAACACAGTTCTAACAACAGTAAGTTCTAACAACTGATGACCTGCTTGACAACTTTGGTTTTTCCGATGCCCCATAACTGAGCTACTGTGTCGCAGCCTGACAATGCATGGCCAGCTAACAGCTGGCCAGCGATGTCTTTATGGCGATGTGCAGTTGCCTGTATGTCAATGGACTTCCTTTCTTTGGATGTAGCTTCCATCGTCAA
The DNA here is from genome assembly GCA_916048095.2 of Sacculina carcini. Classification (NCBI taxonomy): domain Eukaryota; kingdom Metazoa; phylum Arthropoda; class Thecostraca; family Sacculinidae; genus Sacculina; species Sacculina carcini. The sequence goes on from OU696586.1 coordinate 7,628,904, forward strand.
ATTACAAGTGAGGTTTGGTTCATGATAAAAGTGGACCAACAAGACGAACACATCTGTGTCATCTGAAATGAGGCTGACACTGTTGTTGCCCTCTCTTGTGCTGTCAAGAATACACAATAGCTGGTGTATTATAATGACATCAGCGTCTTCCTGAGTGTTGCTCAGATCTGCTCGATGGATGGTCATGCCATGGCTTATTTCTACCGGTACTGGATCTGGCGCTGTGACAACTAGTTTGTGATTGGTCAATCCTATGCGGTCCTTCTGTGTCTGTAGTGCGTCTACAATCAGAGCAATGAGCTGTACTTTATTGTATGATACTTTCAGCACCACTTTCTGAGAAGGCAGTTGTGTTGACAGCGACAACTGGTGGTGTCTGCTTGCCTCCTTCCCTCTTGCAGTACGAGTGACTCCATTGGTGCTGTACGTTTCGTATCGGTGAAATATCAGGTACACGTCAGCCTCTTTCATCTTGGTTGTTACGTATGATACAACATTGTCAATAAAGTCTCAGACTGTTCCTTGTGTTGGCCAGTGAATCACCCACAATACAGCTGAGCCATCAATAATCACAATGTTCGCTTTGGGTGCAGATCGTCCAGTTATCTCAACTTTCAGCATGTTTTTGAGTGTTGATTTATTTTTTGCTAATCTCATCTCGCCATTTTCGGTGAACATCGAAGTAGAAATCGATAACAGTTCATACATCAGAACCTCATTTAGGTTCATCTCTCGACCAGAAGCATGCAGACTAATGATGCGTGAGTATATGAAATTGGTGTCATGTACCTTCGTTTTGCCAACTTGGATGTGCTTCTTGGTGATTGCTAGTGTATGCACTTTCTTGGGAAGCGTATCATGGAAGCCGTCAGGCCATGTGCTTTCATATTGCTTCATCATCTCCGTTCCTATTGATACTGATTCATGAACGTTCACTGTTCGGTCAGTTGTTATTCTACCGCTCACAACGTGGACAAGATCGCCATGTGAGTGTGAGGATGGATCAAGTGGATCAATATAACCTTGTAATTTCTCTCTGATCTTCTTGCGGTCCACAGCATCTGATGCCATCCGAGCTTTCATCTCTTCCTTGTGAAGGTGCTGATGTTGGTCATGTGAGGTCATATCACAGACGTCTTTGGCTAGTACACTACAAGTATGGAGACTTAAGGCCCAGGTCTTCATCGTGTTTGGTTTGAGTGTGATGCCAATAATACCATTGGGTCCTTTTTCATACCGCATGAACGTTGTCTCGATCATCATGTCCGTCCACATTCCGTTCCATACACCTGGTGTATGACGGGTGACATGCTCTCCTTTCATGAATCTCTCCAAGAGGTCTGGTTGCATTGCTGTAAGTGAGCGAAGGTAATATAGCCCATAGTGGGCATAATTTGGGTGGCGCGCAGAAAAAAGTAGGGAATCATGTGTTCTACAGCATACGTGAAGAAGTGCCCAATCTGCTTCCTTCTCAGCTCGACAAAACAACATCATCAGCAGGACAGGTTTGAGCAGGTTATCTACCCAGAGTTTTGTTGTCTTGCTTTCATCAGATGCTTGCTTCCATGTACAATATTTTGCAGTTGTGAAGGTGGATTGGATTGCTGCAATGAGCACACTGAAGTAGTTGTCGAAAATGATGATGACGACGATGATGGAAACAAAGCTTCTTAGACTTTAGATATTGTTGATTATTTTTTAGATCCTTTATACAGTCTCTATGATGTTTGTCACCAACATTTCTGATGTTCATATAATGTCTGGTATCCCTATTGTACTGATTTTCAGTTAAATGCATCATAAATCAGATCAAATATTTAATTCAGATAAAAATTATGTTTTTATTTGGTGTTTTGGGGTAGAATGATGATGTTTGGCTATGAAGACTCTTTCAGATCATGACAATAATGTGTTCATTGGATTCATCATGTCTGAAAACATACAATTTGATACCAAAATTGTATTTATATCAGCTATATTGGTGAAGATATGAATATTTTAGTTTTTCGCATATCGCGAAAAAGGAGGGGTACCGGGTACCATGAAAATCAACGATTTTCAGAAAACGCCCAAAGGTGCCAGCTTGGCACCCTCTGATTTTAGATTCTACAATGTCTGGGGGTACCAAATCCATCGAAACCCTTCATGGGACCTCTACTGCAAGGTTAAACAAAAATCATCGCTTTGGCTGCCGGACTACTTCCACCTGTCTGACTGTGAAGGGAGCTGCGAACCACTCGTTCGCAGTTGTTCTGAAAAACATGACGGCGGCTCCTATCTAGACGGACATCATCGAAAAGGTGCTGGACACGGTGCCAGTGGCGCAGGTACGTCAGACGTCGGAGGGGGGAGTCGTCCTAAAGTGCTGCTCCGAAGAGGCTGCCCAGGATGCTGCCAAAAAACTTGGTAGCCAAATCGAAAATATTGAGCTGACGTTGCACAAGCGTCAACCTTCGATCATGCCTAAAATTACCCTCACCAACATTCCAGCTCATCTGACCCCCGAAAGGCTCATGTCTACCCTGCGACTGAAGAACCTCATCGTGTCATCTGCTCCTGCCTCTCAACTAAAGCTACTTTTCATCTACCGGTCCAAGTCTGGACAAACGAATGCTGTTCTGGCTGTTTCGCCGGAAGTCCGTCGCGGCATCAAGGCGGTCGGAGATCGACTCTTTATCGGCCTCCGCTGCTGCGTGGTGTGTCACCGCTTTTGGGTGGTACACTGCGGTCGCTGCGCGGGTCTCGGCCATCGGACTGAGCGCTGTGCTAACAACAACAAAGTGGCATGTGGGCATTGTGCGGGATCACACATGTCCGCCGCCTGTCACAATCGCTCCAGCGCCCAGTGCGCACATCAATTGTGCCCGTCGCAATCGCCCCTCCAACCACTCCTCTTTTTCGCCCAACTGCCCCTCTTTCATCGCAGTTCGTGAGTCCCTCCGTGAACGCACCATTGTGGCCCTCCTTCCATCACCCACTGCCACCCCTCTCTCTGCTCCCCGTACCACTTCCCTCCCTCCCACTACTACTGCTGTCTCTTCTCCGCCCTCCCCTACTAACTCTGGTGACCAATGAATACTCCCGCGCTCTACTCCTGTCCCGGCTCTCACCCTCCCTGGTCCCCTTCACATGTCTCGCACTCAGAATGATCCTAGATTTATCCCTGCTGGCCTATTCAATATCCGTTCTGCCCGTAATAAGACGTCCTATATTTGTGATATTATTTCTCACCTTAATCTTTCTCTCCTTATGCTTACTGAGACATGGCTGCTTGAGTCTAATGTTTCAGTCTTATCTGCCCAATTGCCTCATTCTGTCAAGTTGTTTAATGTTTGTCGATCTTCATCTTCCTCTACTAAGTATAGAGGTGGAGGTTTTGGTGTCATTCTCCGCTCTTCTGTTTCCCTTAATTTACTCAATGATATCTCATTTACTTCCCCTTCTTTTGAGTACATTGCACTTTCTCTGTCTTTGCCTGCTGCGCGTCCTCTTGGAATTTTACTTGCTCATCGCCATAATAACCCTGGCTCATCGACTCAATTCAATTCTGATTTCGACAGTATTATTGCCATCCTATCTCAGCGTTTTTCCGACAACTTCATATTACTTGGTGACTTTAATTTTTGGATTAATCAGCCTTCCCATAACCCACACTCAACTGATTTCCTTTCCCTTCTAAATTCCTGGGTCATCACCATAATGAACTCTGGCTGTTCTCATATATCAGGTCATACCCTTGACCTCCTTATTTGTACCTAAGCGTCTGCTAAGCTCATTCCTTCAGACATCATCACATATCCTCCTGATATTGCCATATCAGATCACTCCCTAATTTGGTTTAAACTAAGTCATCAAACCAGTAACACCAATCCTCCGCCAAAAATCGTTTTTGCACGAGACTACAAACATTTTGATGCCTCACTTTCCAATAATTTCGCCTCTGCCTCTTTTGACCCTAACCTTTACCATTTCTTCCCTCCCTCAGCCCTTCTGCCCTTCTTGGACGACTCCTTATCTAAAATGATTGATGTAATATTCCCAATGCGTCGTTGCACTGTCAAATCTAATGTTTCTCTTCAGCCCTGGTGGACCCCCGAATTACGCCGCCCTCGTGCTAAGTCGAGAGCCCGTGAACGCTGCTGGCGCCGGCTTCGTCCGACTCTAATTGGTCTTCATTTTGTCAGACTCGCTAATCCTTCATTTCTGCTCTTGATGCCGCTAAATTCTCATATTATGAATCCAAGCTTTCTTCTAGTTAAAGTTCTTCCCACTCTAGATGGTCTTCCCTAAAAATCTATCACTGGCTTCTCCAAATCTGAGACCTGCTCCATTCCAGCTTCGACTTTATCTTCATATTTTTCCGAGAAAATTGCCAAAGCCAAGGCTAAAATACCACCCTCCTCTTTACCTCTGTCTTTCCATTCCTCTGACTGCTCTTTGTTATCTTTCTCCTCCATCTCCCCAGCCGCCACTGCCAAATATCTGAAAAAATTGCAAAAGTCTAGATGTCCTTCAGATGCAATACATTTTCGTGCACTTTTTGACTCTATTCTACTCCTTGCCCCTTTTCTTACACATTTGGTAAACTCCTCTTTTCTCCACGGGACTTTTCTGGCCTCAAAGCATGCCATTGTTTCTCCCATGCTTAAGAAACCTCCCCTTGATGCCAACACTCCGAGCAGTTACAGACCCATATCCTTGCTGCCTCTGCGTTCTAAACTCTTGGAAGCTGCTATCCTTTCTCAACTTCGCCCTTGTATATATTCTGCTCTCGATCCCTGTCAGTCTGACTTTGTCTCTAATCATCCAACTGAAACCCTCCTTCTGTCTCTACTGAATGACATTTTCGCTTCTTTATCTTCAGGTCAATCTGTTCTATTCATATATCTTGACTTTTCCTCAGCATTCGACCTCGTCAACCACTCAATTATTTGTGATGACTTATGCCATATTGGTGTCTCCTCCTCGGCACTATCTCTCATGTCCTCCTATCTCACTGATCGCTCCTATTCTGTGCGCTGTAATTCTGAAATTTCCTCATCTCGACCACTTGAATCCGGAGTCCCACAGGGCTCCCTTCTTGGTCCTCTTCTTTTTAATCTGTACGTCTCCTCCCTCTGTCCAATTCTCCGCAGCTATCCCATCTCCTTTCACATATATGCGGATGACATACAAATCTATTTTACTTTTCCTTTGGGCAATACTAACCTAATTCCTAAGCTTCTCTCCCACAGAGCTGAGTGGGCATATTCACGAAATCTTCTACTGAGCCCTGAGAAAACTGTTTATCTTCTTTTTCATTCTCCCAAAATTACCCCATGCTCAATTGATCTACCTCTTTCCTCACAAATTCGTAATCTAGGAGTCCAATTTGACCCAACATTGACATTCGTTCAAAACATTTCCAAAATTTTACGTTCCTGTCGTTTTGTTTTACGTCAATTGTACCTGATTCGCTCTCATCTTAATGAGGCATCCGCTCTACTCCTAGTTAATTCATATATTTTTTTCGCATATCGATTACTGCAATTCTTTATTTGTTCACCTTCCTCTAAAATCCATCTGCTCTCTCCAGTCAATTATATATCTTTCTTGCCGCTTTGTCCTTCGTCTTCGCCTTAAGTCACCCACATCCGCCCATATTCGTAAAGTGCCAGTACGTAAACGTACTGGTTGCCTGCTCTGTCCAGGATCCACCATAAGATGTGCTGCATTGTCTATAAACTTATCCATACTCCTTCTCCACCTTCTTACCTATATTCGCTTCCAACTCCCTCTGATCGTCCTTTAAGTCGCCGTCCTGTGCCCCTCGTATGTCCTTCTGCTGACCACGAGTCTAATTGGTCAGCCAAATCATTCTCTTTTTCTGCTCCCCGACTTTATAACTCTCTTCCTCATCACACTCTACAGAAAAATCCTACTCTTCCTTTTCGGCTTCCCTTCATATATACTTACTGTCTCTTCCGTCGCCGCCAACTTACCCCTATAGAAATTGCTAATACTTTTTTTTGGTCTATCTCTCAACCCCAAAATTAAATATTTTCTCTGTCAGCTACACTTCTCTGTTCCCATTCTTTTATTTTATCTCTCCTCTGTTCATGCGCTGTATATATTTTTTTGATTTTCTTGATTCTTGTATATATTTCCTGCTCTTGATATATTTGTGTGCCTTGTCACTTCAGCTCAGCAGTGTTGCTGAGATGGATGACCGACTTCCTGACGGGAAAAAAATGTGCAATGTTGTGAGAGGAAAGGAGTCAACTTGCAGGCAGGTCATAAGTGGAGTCCCACAGGGCTAATAATGTGCAGTGTTTATATGAACTACATAGTGGCGGATATAGACAGCACAATGCACTTGTCTGCAGACGACGCGAATATAATGCGGGTCATATCGAACCCGACCGAATGTCAAGCACTGCAAGAAGACTTTAAAAAAATCCACAAGTGGGCAGATACCTGGCAGATGACTTTCAACGAGAAGAAATGTCGCCTAATCAATTTTGGCACGGGTAAAAACAGGCCGTCGGTGACATATACCCTCGGAGGTACGGTACTTTATAATGTGGACAAGCAAAAAGACCTCGGAGTCATGGTGCAAAGGGGTTTGTCCCCTGAGGCCCACATTGATGATATCTGCGCCAAAACGTACTCCTTGCTGACCAGAATAAAAGCCGTTTTCAACTTTATAGATGCAGAAATAATGCGGAAGCTGATAGTGTCAGTTATTAGGCCAAAACTTGAATATGCCGCAGTGATTTGGTGTTCCTCGAAAAGCGTCTGGTGAAAAAGTTCAAAAGATGTAAAGACTGGCCACAAGGTTTTTACCAGAGCTGAAAAGCTTCAGTTAGGAAGACAAGCTAAATACGTTGAAACTACCAACGTTGGAAGATAGGAGGACACGGGGTGATCTTATTCATATTTTCAAGAACATGACATGAATCACAGCTCAGGAGAAAATTGGATTGATAAAGCAGGATAAAGGAAGGGGCACTGCAAGAAGCTCAGAAAGCCTCGGTGCAAAAAAACAGAAGAAATACAGTTTTCCATTAAGGCAAATTGACGTTTGGAATAAAATGCACAATACTATCGTAGAAGCCAAGACTATAGGAGATTTCAAACATAAATTGGATACTCAGCGGGAAAGAGACAGAACAGTCCGAACGTAAGCTCATTTCCAGTACCGCAACTAGGTAAGCACAACTAGGTAAGTACACACAGTAAGCCATACACACTCAAACGCGCTCTCACACTTTCTCTCTCACAACACATAATCAAAGCGCACCAACGAGTTTGTGAGTTATATAATTTGTATAGGCAAATAGGCAAGTGTCAACAGGAGAACGGTACCAAAAGGTAAATAGAGAATCAAGATAAGCAGATGAATATCGCGGTCAAATAATAATAATAATATTACACAATAACAATCTCTCTATAATATTAAACTGGTAAATATTGAATAGTATTTAGAAAAATAATCATCATCATCATAAGCATAAAAGACTACATTACATGTCAAAATGCAACTGTAATTAGTGTAAAAGCTGATTACGTGGATCTGTTGATGCTAGTAGCTAGTAGCTGTACCGTTTGAATCCGCTGAATATCACTCTACGACGTCTCTATCGATCAGAACTATAGCAATGATCTCCCATATTCCATCCGTCCGTCTAGTTTGATGGTATTCACATGCAGTACGTCAGTTTGTCGCTCAGTGAATCACGACAACGATGTTTTCAACTATGGAGATTCAACTTGTCATCGTATCTCAGCATTGTTGAGCTTTTCCTGTGTATTTGTTCGCGAGTGTGTCTGTGTGTGTGTGTGTGTGTGTGTGTGTGTGCTTGTGTACGTATTTGTCAACACTGACTGAATCAATAACCACTGACATTTGCGGATGTCATGGACACATACCAGTTGACCCATGATTGTGTGTGTGTGTATGTACGGCGTGCTAGTTGGGACACATTCACCGAGAAGATTGGCCGGATCAGCGAGCCGTTCCAGTTGACGATTGAAGCGCGTGTGCTGCCCGGACGACCGCGTAATCACATCGGAATTGACAACCTACAGCTGGTCGACTGTGGGCGAGGTCAGTGCCGACTAGGCTCACGAGGTCAATGAACTCTGATTACAGGTCATTCCACTTCATAGATACTTTTCTCATCATTTTTATACGTGTGTTACATGAACGAGGATATGTGCTTTGTGTGTGAATGTCCTCATCTGCAATTGCCCATTATGTGTACACTCAATTGCGCACACCAGCACACACACTCGTACACTATAAGTATATATATATATATATATATATATATATATATATATATATATATATATATATAATATAATTATAATTACGCATTTAAACACAGCAGTAGAGAAGGCTGTGTTCGCGTTCAATTTTGCGGGGGCAAAGCCTTACGGCCCCGACTGGCACACCGCTAGTCCGCCACCACACGGGTTTTCGCAGTCACGGCCAGCACAGAAAACTGTACGGCTGCGCACACACGAAACCCGCCAAGCGGCATTTGGGCTATCACTTTAAGAAACGAACCCATTCGTTTCACCTCGCCAGGGAATCGAGCCGTAGACCTTTCGTGCACAGAGCGTGCGTCTTAGCCACTCGGCTAAGAGGCGGACTTATATATATATATATATATATATATATATATATATATATATATATATATATATATGTGTGTGTGTGTGTATACGATGTAAGAAAATAATTTCAATAATATACTAAGCAAACAAACAAACATGTATTTGATATATCGTCAAGTAAAGCAGAGGCGCGTAAACAGTAAAATGGCGGCAACAATATAAAAGAGTAATAGCTCATAGGGGGAAAATATATGACCCAGCAGAAAATGACACAAATCATATTGAAAAACCAGAAAAATGAAGTTATCGAGTATACAAGCAACAATAAAGAACACATTACACATTATTGGTTATCAAACACCGGTGCTAAGTGCCAAAAATAATGTAGAGAGGACAAGTTAATGCTGTCGGAATGGAGAAATTACAGGCGTGGGCAAGGACAACAAAAATTTGTTCATAGCAGAAGAGAATGTGGAGTATGATTTTTGGTTCAGAACATTACGATGAAGAGAAATATAAACACGGGAAGCAGAAAAGTAGAAAGACTCGGCCGACCAGTTTGACTCATGAAGAGCAGGAGGACAACTAAGAGGTACAGGACGACGTCTGGAAGGTCGCTCGTTGCACTATAGGAGGGTAAGTAAATAGGAAGGAGGAGAATAGGAGTGAAGAAGTTTACACACAAGACAGCAACACTTATGATGAATCCTCGAGGGGACTGGCAACCAACCTAGTTGGCGAATATGTGCAGATGTTGGTGTCCTAAGCGGAAGACGTAAAACGAACCGAAAGGATAGCTTAATGATTGACTGAAGAAAGCAAATATATTTTTGAGGTAGGTGAAAAAAAACAGATAATTGCAATAGTCGAGACGGGAGAAGATGTAAAAATTAACAAGAAGCAGAACGGCCGATTCGTCGATGTGCCGGCGTATTACACATAATACGCCCTATTACACATAATACGCCCCGTGACTATTTTATCACAACAATGCTATGAAGTGTAATGCTAAAATGAGTTTAAACTCAAACATTTTTGTGATCTTTTGTTTTTTGTTTTTTTTCATTTGTTTTATCCAATTCGGCCCGAGGATCCGAATTGATGGTTATTTTTTTGCACTGCACTGATTGCAAATTATCTAAATGTCTGTTTGTACCCTATCTTCTCTTAAACCACTGGACCGATTTTGATGAAACTTGATCCCTTAGGAGTAAAATGGATGCAAGAAGGCCATAGGATAGGTTTTGTCGAGCTCCGAGGTCATTTTCAAGGTCATTGAGGTAATTTGTGCCTGTTTACCCTATCTCCTCCTAAACCACTGGACCGATTTTGATGAAACTTGGTCCCTAGGGGTAAAATGGATGCAAAAAGGTCATAGGCTAGGTTTTGTTGACCTCTGAGGTTATTTTAAAGGTCATTGATGTCATTTGTGTCTGTTTGAGGACTTTTTTTGTTTGTTTGTCGATGGATTTTTTGTCGTTCCGTTTTCCGCCAAACGCTGCAGCCGTCGATTTTTGTTTTGTCGGCGGCAGCTCGCATCTCGCATTCACGACAATCTTCAAAAAAATCTTCGAAGAACGAAGAACCAAAAGAAATTAAAAAGAGACAGTCATCTCCCCCCGCCGGCCTCATCCCGCGGATTCAGCCTCATCCCGCGGATGTAATCTGTCCATAATGTGTAGTTGTTTTAGGATATCATGGCCGAATTGGGGGTATGCAGCTTTGGATCTGGTTTGTGGCCAGACAAAGCTACACGTCTACTTAATTATTATAATTTATATATATGCATATTTGAAGTTTTCGACAGATATGAAGAAAGAAAAATAAACACAAATGACTGCGACTCTTTGTCAAACGTTTCGGTCTTGAGACCTTCGTCAGTGACTATAAACAGATCAGTGATTCAAATGCAAAACCGTTAGTGATATCTCCATATTGTGCTACATATATGACAAAACCTCGTGACTATTTCCTTGAACACACCCTGAAGTATATTACGCATCAACTTTATATATATATATATACATACATATTATTTTGTTTTTGTTTAATTTTTTTTTTTCCATGTTTTTTACCTTATATATACACATACATACATATACATCTATATACACACATATATTACTACGTCTTCTTATAATAATAAAGTGTAACTGCTTCATATAATAACTGCTATATAGTCCTGCTATATAGTCCTTCTATATAGTCCTGCTATATATATATATATATATATATATAGTATATATAGATCCAAAATGTATGGAGTACTCACGTGTCTGGTGGATAAATGATATAAGATGAATTTGAACTTCTTCAGACACAAGTATTTATTTTTTTACCACAACGTTTCGCCTTACGGCTTTATCAAGCAGTGCTTGCACTGCTAAGCACTGCAGTATTACACTGCTAAGCACTGCAGTGTAAGCACTGCTTGATAAAGCCGTAAGGCAAAACGTTGTGGTAAAAAAATAAATACTTGTGTCTGAAGAAGTTCAAATTCATCTTATATCATATAGTATATAGTATATAGTATATAGTATATAGTATATAGTATATAGTATATAGTATATAGTATATAGTATATAGTATATAGTATATAGTATAGTATATCTTGTATAGTATATAGTATATTTTGTATAGTATATAGTATATAGTATATAGTATATAGTATATAGTATATTATATATTGTCCTGCTATATAGTCCTTCTCCTAAAGTCCTTCTGCTTCTGCTATGTTGTCCTTCTGCTATATTTCCTTCTCACCGTAATAAGGCTTATTACGGTGAGACAGGAAAGGGCATTGCAACGAGAATAAAACAACATCGTGCGGATGTGAGACATCACAGAATGTCTAATTCATTAGTAGTACACATTGAGGAATTCGGCAGTTTACCCAACTGGGAAAAGGTGGAAGTTGTAGCTGAATGTGGGAAAAAATCTGAAAGAAAAACAGTAGAAGCCGCCTACATAATAAATAATGTAAATATAAATAGTAGGGATGGGCATGTTAATTTAGGATTCTTGCCTTCACAATTATTATTATAAGAAGACGTAGTAATATATGTGTGTATATTGATGTATATGTATGTATGTGTATATATAAGGTAAAAACATGGAAAAAACAAAAAAACACACACACAAAAAAAATTAAACAAAAACAAAATAATATGTATATATATATATATATATATATATATATATATATATATATATATATATATATATATATATATATATATATATATATAAAGTTGATGCGTAATATACTTCAGGGTGTGTTCAAGGAAATAGTCACAAGGTTTTGTCATATATGTAGCACAATATGGAGATATCACTAACGGTTTTGCATTTGAATCACTGATCTGTTTATAGTCACTGACGAAGGTCTCAAGACCGAAACGTTTGACAAAGAGTGGCAGTCATTTGTGTTTTCTTTTCTTTCTTCATATATGCATATGTGCATATATATATATATATATATATATATATATATGCATATATAGATGACATAAACACATATGTATATGTACAATATTGTATATTGTATTTTGTGTGTCTTGGTTCCACGTGTAATGTAGTCGTTATTGTATATGTGAGTTAGCATCCAATGAAGACAATACTCAAACACTGTGTTTCCCTTGATGATTTGATTGGCTTTTTATAAGTTGATTTGGGATTTTTAATCCTGTTTTGGTACCAGCATGTATTTTGTTTTCTTCAATATTGCTTTCAGTTGTATACACTATTTTGAGTCTGGAACAATCATCATATCCTTGTTTTCATTGAACGCATTCTTTTTGTTTATATGTATTTATTGGGCTTTTCTTTTACATTTTATAGTGAATGCTAATGTGTACTTCCAATCCTAGAAGATTTGTGTGATATTTTCCATTTCACTTGAGTTTTCCAGAATTACACATTGTAGAGTGCTTAAGATTTCTCCAATACTCAATCGTGATTTCATTGACTGAGACACGACAAAGCATACATTTTGCCTTTTTTGGCACGCTTGGCGTCTAACACCCTCCTTGTCTTTCCGTCTCTTCCATTTCCTTTACGTTCGTCAGTGCGCACCTTGGGTGTAATCATGGATTCCTCTCTCAGCTTTAGCAATAATATTAGTTCTGTCACACGTACATGTCGTCTTATTCTGCGTGCGTTGTATCCCATACGTACATTCCTCGACCAAGCGTCTGTCATCAAGCTCATCAAAACACTGGTATGTCCTCGCATAGATTATTGTATTGTTTTATATTTCAACACTCCGCGATACTATTTGAAACCAGACGGTGATCAATCAATGTTGTAGATTCATCCTCTCCCCCGTTGTGTGTGCTCATACATCTCATCATTTGTACAATCTTCGTTGGCTGCCTATTATTCCGCAAATTCATTTCGGTCTCTCCTGTATTATTTTCAAACTGTTGAAAGGCGTCGATCAGCCTGAATATCTTGTACGTTCATCTCGAGTCTCAAATCTCTCCGCCCGTATTTCACGTCCTCCACAATGTCCTAGAGCGTTATGTGAATCTCCCTGGTCAGCAAAATCATTTTTTCATTAATTACTTTTTTTGCCCCTCGTTTCTCTAACTCACCTCCATATCATATCCTTATATCTCCCTCTTTCTCTTCATTCACTTCATCTCTGCGCACATACTTATTCTCTAAATCTTTTGATCTCTCATATCATCCTGTGGACTCCGTGGTGCAGTTGTTAGCACACCCGCCTCACAAGCGGGAGGTCCGTGGTTCGTAACCCGGCGGAGCAGAATATCATTGGGCGAATTCTACAATACCACAGCCCCTGTCCACCCAGCAGAAAATGATGGTACCAGATATCAGTCATGAGTTGTGCCATGCATTCTGGGGAGGTGGCCCTCTCTAATACGTCTTACGTCCTTGTGGCGCCATAGCGTGGAGAGGGTCGGTTCTGCGGTGGCATCGAGCTGCACAGGGCACGTCTGTGTGTTCATAAGCTTCGGCTTCTTCCCGTGTAGCAGCTGTCACTTAGGCATTTAACCTTTAACCTTAACGTTACACACTGTGCCAAAATTTGGCCGCTCAAAGTGCACACTCATCTTTTGCTTGTATTTGTCTTTGCCTTCATGTGTTTTTTGTGCCCTGTAATCAATTTTTATATCTCCTATCTCTACCTGATTATATTTCTACTGAGAATGTGTGTGGATTTGTTATTCTTACTGTGTGTATGTTTTATTTTTATGATTATTTACTGCGCTGTGTGTGTGCGTGTTTGTAGTCACTAAAGTCCGATTGATTTATTTTCTATTTATTCTTCTATTCAGACGACACACATTTATAGGGCTTCAATTCGCATTATTTTTTCGGGTGCGATTTCAATTGCGACTGTGATTTACTTGTTTCGCGTGCGATTTCATAGATGTGATCGAATCCAACCAGCGTAAAAATCGGCAAAAATGTTTTCATTTTCATATTATAAATGATATTCAACATTAAAAGCAACTTAATCCGCTTATTACAAAAATGAAACATAAATATCTTGTATTATCCGTTGTCTGGTCAGGTTTCGCCCTGCTACTGGTAACCGTGTAATTCCAGTACAACCAGATTCATGGTCGAGTCGTCGGCGACTAAACCGGCTCCCCCACTGTTCTGCAGTGAGGAGGGTGGCTAGACACCCGACAGGAAAAAAACAAAACCTGTTTCAAGGGCGGATGAGCTATCTGATAGCCAACGGCCATCTAGCATGTTCCAGTTTGCAAACCTGTTTTCATTAATATTTTTGGGCCTATTCCCTGCTCGCTGTGAAGTTCCTGTCGGTTGTGTCTTTTTCGCGCCTGTGTATAAATATGTGCGCTATATTTAATATATGTTGTTGTTGTTGTTGTATTCCCAATCACATTTGTTGTATAGTAAAAAGTATATTATTTGCCATTATGTGACTAAGGATACCATATTTGTGGGTTAGTAAGCTTTTTCGCGCAGCTTTATGTATGCAAGCGTATTTGCCTGTGTGAACGTGTATATGCGTGTGTATGTGACACGATTGGCGGTAATGCAGATGTATATTAGCTGGATGAGCGAGCAATGGCGGTGCTGATTAGCTTGCGTTCGCTGCGTCTAATATACACACACACACACACATACACACACATACACACACACATACACACACATACACACACCTACACACACACATACACACACATACACACACACATACATATCATGTGTCGTATAACAATGTGATATTATACATGTTCGTTCAAGAGCCGCGGCTCAACGAACATTGCCACTGTTTATTATTTACGTTGTTACTGTGTGTGTGATTATACCGTGGCAATACATTATAAATTACAAAATTACAAATTACATACACACACATACACACACATAAACACGTATGTGTATGTATCAGTATGTGTTAATATACTTCCAAACACTTAGAAACACATACACACACATACACGCACGCACACACGCACATATATATATATAGGATGTTTGACAGTTGTCGAGTGAGCATTGTTTGCACGTGCTTGTGAGATCAAGTGAACACTGTGTGCATCATCAAAATGGAGCCTGAACTATTGAAAGTCATGCTTGAAACACAATTGAACGCGTTTCGAGAGGCGAAAAATGTGATGGTAGAGAATATGAAGTCGAGGACGGACTTTCTAGAAAAGACATTGCAAGAACTGAGAAAAAGTTTGGAATTTTCTCAAGCTGAAATTCATGAATTGAAATCTTAAACGAAAACAATCAAAATGAAAGATGAGCAATTCCGGAAAGACATGACTCTTCTCAAGACAGGCAACGAAAAGCTTCAAATGAGGGCAAGCTACCAGGAGGATTAAAGCAGACGGAGAAATTTGCGTTTTACCGGGGTGAAAGAGGCCGTCAACGAAACATGGGATCAAATTGCTTCCACAGTCTCTGAAATAGTACAGGGAAAACTGCAGTTGCCGGCATGTGAGATCAACGAAGCACGCCGAACAGGTGCGATCAACTCGGCTCGAGGACGGAGCATAATTGTCCGCTTCAACAAGTTCAGCGACAGAGAAGCGGTCATGAGAAATGCTCGGAAACTAAAGGGAAGTGGAATATTTGTGAATGAGGATTTGTGCGCCGCTTCAAATGCTATCAAACAAGCACAAATTCTTCAGATGAAACAAGCTCGTTCAGAGGGAAAAATTGCATTCTTCAGACAAACTCGTCTCATCATTAAAGAAAGGAGAGACATGCTTTCTTCTGGTGCCCAGCATGCAAGAAACCTGGACGCGCCAGTGCACATTGACTCCAAGATTCGCCCTTGTGACTCTTGAATGCTGAAGTCGGCCGAAAAAATTGACACGGTTTCATTGGATGGTGGTGCTGCAGCTGACTATGCGGGTGGCGCGGTTGCTGAAGTGAGATCTGCTGATGCAACTTCCGCAAGCTCAAGTGTCAGGGATGCTCAAAGGAGAGGCAAGGAGCGGAAGAGGAGGTGATCGCTTGACCATACACGCCTGTCACATTGTATGCCTGTCTCATCTATGATGTCCAGCCTATCACTTAACGGTATAACTGCTAACGAGTCACACTGTAATTTTATGTCATTTACTTCAACTGACGACGATTCACTACAGAAAGAATTATCAACAGAAAAGTTACACAAAACATTGAATTACACGTATAAAGGACCGCCAACTAACTTTTCTCAATCTGATTTTGACATGTTCGATAATGATGTGGAATTAAACACATTCTATAAGCCTACATATTCCAGAGATAGTCATCATGCAGAATATGTCGAACCTAAATATTTAGCTTCTATCTATCTCGATTAATTCACGCTGTGTAACATGAACATCAGGTCTGCTTCCAAAAACCTACAGAATTTCATCGATACAATTGTACACAACTGCTCAAACATCAATGTCATTGGGTTAACTGAGACACGCATTGAGCCGCACTTGACACCTCTCTATGAGTTGCCTGGTAATCGCATGTACAATAAATTTATAAACGTTCACGGCGGTGGAGTGGCCCTGTATGTGTCCAACAGTCATCCATCGAGCTGTGTAGCACATCTCACAATATCGTAAAAGTTCATGGATACTATTGCTGCTAAAGTGTCTATCGACCAAAAAACATACATTTTTCCATGTGTTTCAGACCACCCAGTGGGTGTAGGGAAAAATGTATTGATGACATGAACGATATACTACATGAAATTTCTCAGATAAAAAAATGGACGGAGAGTGCGTGTTTGGGGATTTAAACCTGAACCTATCGCAGACCAACAATAAACATGTAGCTGAATTTACTAACTAAATGTATGTAATTTACTAACTAAATGTAACAATGTTCACCGATGGTGGACCTACCGACTAGAATAACTGATACTTCTTCTACGATCCTAGACCACGTGTGGTCAACCCTGTTTGAAGAAACCATATGTAATTACATAATCACAACAGATACAACAGACCGCTATCCTACGCTGTCACACCTTCAGCTACCAGCTCTTCCTGCTACACCTGTTCCTATATTGACTAGGCTCTTCATACCGTAGCATTTAGAGTGTTTCAAGAATCAGCTGGAACACGTCAATTGGGAAATTGTTTATGATATTGCGTGTCCTAACACCGCTTATAACATGTTTCACAAACAATTTTCTGAATTATTCAAAATAAAATCTCCGATCGTGAGAAATAATCCACATGGGAAACAAAACTTGACTCTCTATCTTACAGCGGCATTGAAACGACCTATCAAGGAAAAACACCGCTTAGAATCGATCTAAAAAAAATGGCCTATCACATACGGTAACGTTTATATACGCTACAGAAATAAGTTGACATGAGTGCTGTGACATGGAAAAAATTTGTACTACAAAAAATTTGTACTTTGTCTGATAGTCAAGGCGACTCCAAAATAGCATTGGAAAGTTATAAATTCATTGCTGGGAAGGACTCATGACATAGCTCGTATCGATATAAGTCTTGATCCTCCGTGTGACAATGTTCCAGAGTCATTTAATAATCACTTCATAGGTGAAAATACGGCTAAATTCATGAATGAAGATTTCAAAGAGTACCTGCCGCAACCACCATCGTTATCAATGTATTTGCCGCCAACAAGCACAGCGTAAGTGAGGAAAGTATTAAAAACATTGAAATCAAATGCTACTGGAATTGACAAAATACCTGCCAAGCTTTTGTGTAACGTTGCCGAATTCATATCAGAGCCTCTAACGTATATCATCAATAACTGTCTCACTAAAGGTATATTTCCGGATCAGCTAAAAACAGCCAAAGTCATCCCAATCCATAAAAGTTGCAACCAAAAATGTATCAAAAATTTTGGACCTATCTCTATCTTACCGGCATTCAATAAAGCGTTTGAGAAAATAATATGTAACCGACTGGTGGATTAGTTGTAAAAAAATGATTCCATCACCGATTATCGACATGGATTTAGAACAAATCACTCAACTGAAACTGCTGTCATGCAATTTTTGGACTATGTCTACACCAGTATAGAGGAAAACACATGCTATGGGAGTGCTTATGGACATGTCCAAAGCATTTGACTCATCAAACCATGAAATATTACTTGACAAGTTAAAAAATATGGGGATAAGAGGCACAGTATATGTGCTGTTTCAAAGCTACCTCAGCTCTCGAAATCAGACGGTCTACTGTAATCATATGTACTCATCGATGAAGCAGAGAACTAGAGGCGTTCTACAGGGATCAGTTCTAGGCCCAGTTCTCTTTCTGATATATGTTAATTGTGAGAGTGTTAAGGCAGCAAATGCTTGTCGCGTGTGGCTGCTCACATGTGGCTTGCTCTTCCTTCAATGCGTCCCGTTAGCGACAGAGTATTTATGCGGTGTTTGTATGTTTGTGTGTGAGTTGGCCACGGTGGCGTATGGTAGGGGAATTGAGGTGCGAGAGAGAGGGTTGTCCTGGATAGTGTGCCTCCCGTGGGGTCGAGCGGAACAAGAGAGACAGTGCGCATAGTGAGTCGGTGTGAGATTGTATGTTGTGTCGCGTGGGAGCTTGGTAGTCGTATGTGTCGTGTGAGACTTTCGTGTGGTTGGGATTTGTGAACCCACATATTCAATTGTTCATTTCATCGTCATCATCTTATTATAGCCTGGACTGTGAATACATCTTACAAGTTATTTCGGTGGAACTACGATGGACGAGCTGAAGTTGACAGATATTGTTGAGAAATACGATGGGAGCGGTGATCTGGACACATGGATCGACAAACTGCGGTATGCGTGTTCGGCGAAAGGCGTGGAGAACTTGTCAATCGCAATACCGACTTTCCTGTCTGGCCGAGCATTCAACGTATACAGGCAACAGTCTCCGGCGGACAAAGAGAAGGAATTCGCAATTCTCGCTGCCCTTTACCAGTCGTTCGGCTTAACACCATGTGCAGCTTTTGCAAGAATCAGAGAACGTAGGTGGATGAACGCAAATGAAACTCAGGACGAGTATATGGCTGAACTGCGCTTTCTAGCCAAGTGTGTTGTTGGGATCGGCAGCGGAGAAGATCGCTGGGTCGCTTGCCAGTTTCTGTGGGGTCTTCCACCCAGTATTGAACAGAGCGCGAGAGCCATGCACGGGAAAGAGCTGCTTCTCGAAAACCTTCTGAGCTGCTCCAAACAGGTGGCGTGCTCCAAAGTGTCCGTGAACGAAGAGAGCAAAGAAGAAACGGGGCGCACGTACGCTGCTGTTGGCACAAAACCGCGAGTTTGTTTAAAGTGCAGTACACAAGGGCACATCTCAAGGAATTGTCCAACCATGAGCAGATGGTGTGTGTGTGCTACACATGTGGGGAGCCAGGTCATGTGGCGAAGATCTGTCCAAAGTTGGAAAACTCCAGAGGGGGCCGGCTCAATTCTAAGTTTGAGGACCAGTCGTCCCCCCGGCTATTCAGGGTCAGTCGTGGAAGTGAGTGTTGATGGTGTGAGAGGGCGTGTGTTGGCCCTGGTTGACACGGGAAGTTGAAATTCCATTTTCACGAATACATCTCTAGCACACTTGCTACCGGTGGAAAAAAGCGAATTGAATCTGAAGTTGTTGAGTGGTGCCAGTATTTCGACAGATCAAAGTGTGATAGTTAGAAATGTGCGGGTGGCGTCAGACGATCGAGTCGTCATAAAAGAACTGCGTATATGGCTGTGTGAGTCCGACTATCATCAGTCATTCGACATAATTCTGGGGATGGACGCAGTGATGGCGGCTGATGGCGTGACTGTCACAAGCAACGGTCGAGTGTGGCTGGGCCAGTCCGCGATGTTTGACGAACAACAAAGTCTTCGAAATTGTCGCCGCGATGGGTTTATTTTAGGAGCCACGGCGATACAGTCATCTCCATGCAGCCCTCCGCGCAAAAAATGGCAACGTCATGATTGGAGGTGAAAGATCATGACTTCAAGGCTGTATTCGATGGAGTTAATTGGACTGTGAACTGGATCTGGGAGAGTGAGGTCCCCAGCAAAGAAATTCGCGGCGCCAATTACACTGTAAAACCGGCTGATAAAGCAGACTTTGAAAGTGAGGTGAAGACATGGATTGAAGACGGCATACTGGTCCCGAACGACGTGCAAAAACACGGAGCCATAGGTGCGACAGTGCCCTTGTTTGCAGTGAAACAAAAGAAAAGGCAACAAGTCAGACCAGTGCACGACTACAGAAGGCTGAATTCAAATATTCGCAGTAATCCAGGGCTGGATTCAGCACTGTGCGACGAAAAGCTCCGCAAATGGCGATGCATGGGGAGCAATGTTCCCATAATTGACCTGAAAAAAGCATATCTGCTGATTCAGATGTCAACCGAACTGCACATATTTCAGGTGGTCGAGTTTCTGGGGAAAAGGTATGTCATGACAAGACTAGGTTTCGGTCTGAGCATCGGTACCAAAGTTATGACGGCCATATTTAAGCAGGTGTTTTCGTTGGCTGAATTTGATGCAGAAGGCGTGGATCACTACATCGATGACATCATTGTGGATCATTTTCGTGCACGGCCTGAAGACGTTGTTCAACACCTTGAGAGATATGGCCTGGTGACCAAACAACCTTGTAATCTGACCGGTGCCAGGGTACTCGGCCTAAGGTTAGAATATAGACCATCAGGAGTGTAGTGGCAAAGAGAAGGAAAAGTGCCTATCGATCCAGATTATCTGACGAAACGATCCATAATCTCATTGTGCAGTCAATGGATTTGTCATTTTTCAATTGCCGGTTGGCTTCGTGTGGCGTGTTGTTTACTAAAACGGCACATTTTTGGTGATTCAGAGAGCCCATCGACTGTCTCTTGGGACACTAAAGTTGACCAACAGACGGTGAAAATTGTGAAAACCATAAACGAGGAAGTGAAACGTCAGGATCCCGCTCGTGGTTTCTGGAGCGTAGGAGGACAAGCCCCAAAAATTTGGGTTGATGCGAGCAGCCTGGCGACAGGAGTGGTCCTGACGTTGGATGGGAGACCGGTGGAGGATGGCTGTTGGCTGAGAAAGTCCAAAGACACAACTCATATCAACGTCGCTGAATTGGATGCTGCCATCAAAGGAGTGAACTTGTGCATCAAATGGGGATTTAACGAAGCTGAGCTGATGACGGACTTTGCGGTTGTGTTACCAAGACTCAAGAAGAAAAAAAACGCAGGTAAATATATTTGTATATCGTCGGCAAAGAGGTGATAAGATAGAGACATGGATCTGAGGAGAGGACAAATGGAGTACATGAAAACGTTGAACGAAATGGGACCGAGGATAAATCCTTGAGGAACACCAGAAGTGATTGGATGTGAAGGGGACTCATCGGAATCAATTTGGACAGAAAAACTACGGTCGGATAGGTACGAAACGAACAGTGAAAGAGCAGAATCAGATATACCAAATGATCGAAGATTTTGGATGAGGACAGAATGATCAACTATATCAAAAGCTGAGGAGAGGTCGATTAAATTAAGGATAATTAGATTTTTAGATAAAAACTGTTGGAGAACGTCATTTTGAATTTTGAGAAGAGCGGTTTCGGTGGATCTATGTTTGATAAAACCAGATTGAAATTGATCAACAAAATTGTTACCCATGATATAATGGGATAATTTTTTGTAAATTGCAGCTTCAATAATTTTGGCTGAGAATGTTAGAAGGGAAATCGGGCGATAATTTGCTGTAGAAAACGTGTCTAAATTAGGCTTTTTTAGTATAGGTTTAACAACCGCGTGTTTTGAAGCGAGGAATGAGCCTTGGAGAAAGGAACTGTTGATGAGGTGGGAATAAAAAGGGGCTACATATATATATATATATATATATATTATATATTTGAACCCGCTCGTCGTGCGGAACAATTCATAAAGTTAAATTCATATTAAATCTATAAAATAAACTCAATACAAATTAAAAAGAAAAAAAATTAACCTGTAAATAAGTTCAGCAATAAAAACTATGAATGTGAATACTTTTATTTCAAATTTCACAAAATATTATCCCTCAATCCGCCTCATATATGAACCTACCGTCGTGCGAAATAATTCAGAACACAAACACGTAACAAACAATGAAAGTTCTAGCATGTAAACCCGCCCGTCGTGCGGAACAGTTCATGCTATTAAATTTGTATTCAATTCATAAGAGAAAAGTAATATGAATTAAAAGACTAAACCCATAAAAAATCAAAATTTCTATATTTATATATTATTTTCACAAAACATTATCCTCAACCCGCCTCATACTTAAACCTGCCCTTCGTGTGGAATAATTCAAAGTTCAGATACGAAACAATGAAAATTTTCTTGACTTTTTTATGATAATGTTTACAAAATATATTTTTTAATTAGTATCATCTAGCATTGAAACCCTCCCATTTTGCAGAACAATTTATAAAGTAAAATAAGTATTGAATTTATAAAAGAAAAAAGAGAAAAGAATACAGATTTATAAAGAATAAAGTAAACCCATAAAAAGTCAGTTAACCAATAGAAAAGTCTAAATATAAATGTGTATATTCTAGATGTTGCAAAATATTTTCCCTCGAACAGCCTCATATTTAGTCCCGCCCGTCGTGCGGAACGATAAATAAAATATAATGAATCAAAAAGCAAAAATATTATCCAATAGAAATATCTACATTTGTAAATTATTGTTTTAATTATTGACGAAGTTTTTTCCCTTCAACACACCTCAAATTCAAACCCGTCCTTCGTGTGTAGTAAATATAAAATTTAACACTATCAAAACAATGAAACTTTCTGTCATCTCTAAGATTCCAGGTTAATGCTTCCGCTAGAGCAGCATATGCATAAAGCTGGCATCACATTGTATTGCAACCCATATGCTTATGCAACTAGAAATTAAACCAATTAAATTACAGTTAAATTCAGTAGTTTACTGGTTCACAGTAGCATTTTACCCGCCCGTCGTGCGGATTCATTCATGTGTGAATATTGAGGACAATAAAGCCTTTCTATTCGGTATAGTGTATCATTAATTAAACTGTACGCAATAGAACAACACCATCGTTGTTTGGAGCTAATGTGATGCATTCTTAATTGTGAATGGGCTTCAGTGAAATTTGATCGCTGTATATTCCTGTGTGATCCCAAGTGCACATAATAGCTGTCAAATAGGCAACATGTAATTTTGACTTTACACCGCCGTAACTTCCTTTAGGTACACTTAGGAGAATTAAAAATTATACCGTATTGTAGTAAAAGAATTTATAGCACGATGGTATAATTTATTTTGTTTTTTAACAACTATTTACTTTGAAATTGAGGGAAAAATTAAATAATTTTACTCGCACAACGTACAAGTTAAATTTTTGACGTAGATATGAATTTTGCCAATGTTACACATTTTGGGTGCAACTTTTTGGTATAAAATATAGCCTGTCTTGTGGAACATACAATTTTATACAAATTTTCTACAAATTTTAATTTTCAAAGTGTATTTAAAAAAAGTTACGGCGGTGTGAAGTCAAAATGACAAAGTCAAAAAGGCAAAATTAGCACTGAAAAACGTGAACATTTTGCTCAATATTTTGGTCAATACTCTTCATAAACCAGAAATGGCAAAGTTATACGAATTATATGAAGATGTAGAGAATTTTATGTTCTAAAAGATAGGTTATACTTCATACCCAAAAATTGCACTCAAAATGTGTAATGTTCGCAAGATTCAAATCTACGTCAAAATTTTACTTGAACACGTTGCGACTAAAATTTATTCATTTGTTACCTATTTCCCAATAACTATCTGTCAAAGATTAAAATAAATTACGCTATCGTGCTAGAAATTTTTTTCCTACAATACGGTATAATTTATATTTTTCCAAAGTGTATTTGAAGGAAGTGACGGCGGTCTAATGTCAAAAGGACATATTGTCAATTTGACAGCTATTATGGGCACTTGCGATCACACATGAATATACACTGATCTAATTTCACTGAAGCCCAATCACAATTTATAATGTATCATATTAGCTCCCGGCATTGATAGTGTGGTTTTATTGCGTACAGTTAATTAATGCTAAACTATACTGAATAGAAGGCTTTATTGTCCTCAATATTTACACACGAATGGCTCCGCACGATGGGCGGGTAAAATGCTACTGGGAACAAAGTAAACTACGGAATTTTACTGTGTAAATTAATTGGTTTAATTTCAAGCTGCATAAGCTTAAGTTGCATAAGGATATGGGCTGCGATATCATGCAATACCAACTATATTCATATCCTGTTTAGCGGAAGCATTAACCTGGAATTATAGAGATGACGGAAAGTTTCATTGTCTTGATAGTGTTACACTTCTGAATTACTACACACGAAGGACGGGTGCGAATTTGAGCAGTGTTGAGGGGAAAAACTTCTTCAATAATTATAACAAGAATTTACAAATATATATTTGTTATTGGATAAGCTTTTTTCTTTTTGATTCATTATATTCTATTTATAATTCCGCACGACGGGCGGGTTTAAATACGAGGCAGTTCGAGGGAAAATATTTTGCCACATCTAAAATATAAACATTCACATTTAGACTTTTCTATTGGTTAAGACTTTTAATGGGTTTACATTTTCTTTTTAAATTTCTAATCGTTGCTTATTCATTCAATATTTATTTTACTTTATTAATTGTTCTGCACAACGGGCGGGTTTAAACACTAGATGGTGATGTTAAGTTATAAATATATTTTGAAAACATTATGATAAAAAAGTTTAGTCATTATTCATTTTTTGTGTCTGAGTTCTGAATTATTCAGCGCGACGGGCAGGTTTAAATATGAGGCGGTTTAGGCAAACTATTTTGTCAAAACAATATAGAAATTTAGACTTTTTATGGGTTTACTCTTTTCTTTATTAATTCATATTTATTTTCTCTTATGAATTGAATAAAAAATTAATAGTATTAATTGTTCCGCACGACGGATGGGTTCCCATGCTAGAATTTTTATTGTTTGTTACGTGTTTGTGTTCTGAATTATCCCGCACGACGAGCAGGCTCAAATATGAGGCGGATTGAGGGATAATATTTTGTCGAATTTTAAATAAAAATATTCAGAAATATAGTTTTTTATTGTTGAACGTATTTATAGGTTAAATTTTTTGCTTTTTAATTTGTATTCAATTTATTTTATGGATTTAATATGAATTTTACTTGATGAATTGTTCAGCACGACGGGCGGGTTCAATGCAACTCATAATCAGTTCATAATGGAAAAAGAATACACACATACACATATATACACAGACGCACACACACATTCACATATATTTACAAAACAGGCGTAGAGCGGTTTGTGCCCAAATATAAGGAAAGTATTACAGTTGGGAAATAATGGTTTAATAAAAAATGTGCTAGGGCACGAACATTGAAGGAAAAGGCGTGGACAAGGATGAGAAGAAGTAACACGCGTAAAACTAGAGAGGAATATGAATAAGCACGCAAACTTTACGTTGAAGTAAGAAGATAGGAAGAGAGAGAATATGAGAAAAGGATTGCAGACAAGAGCAAATATGAGCCCAAATTGTTTTACAAGTTTGTCTATGGGAAATTGATGAATATGATAGTTATAGATAGGTTAAAAGATTATGAAATATTTGAAGAGGCGGAAGATATATGCGAAGTGATGAATAAAAGGTTTCAAGAAGTCTTTGTAACTGAGAATGTGATACAAGCACCGGCGATAGTCAGCTGCAGGTTGGGAATTTACCGTATTGAATTAGAGTTTAGGAATGCCTACAAAAGTAATGTAATGGCAAACGGCCTCAGCGATCAAAACATGTGCGTACGGTAAGACTCGTGTGTTGTATTGTTTGCGCCACCGAAGCATAATAAACAATTTCACATGTAGCAGATCGAGCACATACATATTTATATATAACATGATAATGCGATATAATGTGATGATAAAATGAATACATAATAATATCAATGACAATAAAATAAAGATAAAATGCACTGAGTGTGGCGCATCGGCTACAGTTCTCCCCCATGTACTTCACAGTACCGATTCACAAGAACCGACCAGGATGGCGAACGGGTCTAGAGCGGCGTGACCATACGATACGCGGCGGCTGGACAGGCGAACTCTTGCCGTCGGTGGAGGCGTCTGGCGCAGTTTGAGGAGCTGATTGACTGGCATCGCAATATCTGTAGAGATCGGGGGAGAGTCCACACCAGATTGATTGTCGCGCACAAGAAACGTCGGCTTGAGACGGTCTACGGCGACAGTGTCGGTCTTGCCATCGTACTCGAGCACAAATGCTTTGTCACCACGCTCCAGCACAGAGAACGGTTCGCGATACGGCGGCGTCAATGGTGGCCGATGAGCATCCACGCGTACAAAGACGTGTGTAGCGGTGGCCAGTGACTGTGACACGAACGGGGAGGTGTCGTATAGGCGGTGCCACGTCGTTGGAGTCGGACCAAGTCGCTGGAAGGCAGTGGCCAGTTGAGACGCAGCCTCACAGGTCGGGCGAACTTCGTTGGTCTGCGAAAAAAACTGACCAGGCAACCGCATTTTCTCGCCCAACACCATCTCCGCCGGCGTGGAGTCTATGTCAGGCTTGTGGGCGGCACGAAGACTCATCAAGACTACAGGCAGTGCAGTGAGCCAGTCGTTTTTGTCCATCAGTGCGGCGGTAAGAGACGCTTTTAGTTGCCGGTGTACACGTTCCACCAGGCCGTTCTGTTGCGGCATGTACGCACACGTTGTGGACAATCTGACTCCTAGGAGTGGGCAAAACTCCCGCCAAAGTTCCGAAACGATTTACCTGCCACGATCAGACGTCACACAGAGGCACAAACCAAATCGCGCTACCCAGTCAAGCAGAGCCCTCGCACAAGCAGCTGCGATAGCGTCAGGCGTTGGCACGACCTCTGGATACCTCGTGAAGCGGTCGACGATGGTGAAAATGTATTGATAAACATTGACAGCTGGTAGAGGACCGACGACATCGACGTGGAGTGCTTCAAACCGTCCGCTAGGTGTCGGCGGTCTACGCAGGGCAGTGTGTTGGTGACGAGCGATCTTACATTGTTGGCAGCGAACGCACGTCTTCGCCCACGATGACACCTTGGCTCAAATGCGCTTAAAGACGTATCGTTCAGAGACGAGGCGCTTTGTGAGACGGGCACTTGGGTGATGCAGATTATGTATCGCGCGATACACTTCGTGCTGCAGTGTCTCAGACGGCACCGTCCAATCAACACCAGTGGAAACGTCCACCAGCTGTCCAGACGGAACACTTCGACGGGACGTACTTCCACGCGAAGCGAAGGACAAGAGGCAAGCTCGGCAACATCTGCGGCACTGTGTTGAGCGAGCGCGAGGCGCCTGACATCGAGCCAGTGTTGAGCGGCCACTGGAAGCTGAGAGACGGTTCGTGTTGCGTCTGACGGAGGCCTACTGAGACAGTCCGAGACAACGTTTTCGGACCCTTTGATATGTTGTATGTCCGTGGAAGACTCACACAGATAAGCGAGCTGGCTTTGGACACGAGCCGAACGTTCGGTGGTGCTGGTGAAGGCATGCACCAACGGCTTATGGTCGGTCCACAGCTGCAATGCGGGCCGGCCTTCAAGTAGATGCCGGAACTTTTTGACCGCACTGAACAATGCATACAGCTCTCTGTCACCTGTGAGCTTGCGGGAGTGATACGCCAGCGGTACCCAATGACCATTCTGGAACTGTAGCACAACAGCTCCCACAGCCAAGTCAGATGTGTCTGCCACTAGCTTCGTCGGAGCATCCGCCTGTGGAAATGCCAGCCATGAAGCGGCAGCCAGCGCTGATTTTGTCTTCTCGAAGGCGCAGACTTGCAGAGGTCCCCACACGAAACTTCGTTTGTTGTTCGCCACCTCATGAAAGGTCTGGAGAGTTTGAGCCAGCCTGGGAATGAACCGGTGTAAAAAGTTTATCATGCCTAGGTACTTCCTGCACTCAGCGGAACTGGTGGGCGGAGGCATGTTCACGAGATCAGCAATTTTGTCTGGTAAGCGCTCGATGCCACGTGTAGATACTTTGAATCCAACGAACCGCCCACTACGCTGGCCAAAGACGCACTTTTCCGGCTTGATGGCCAGGCCGGCCGCTCCGAGTCGGCGAAAAAGTTCTCTCAGATCTCGGCGGTGAGTCTCGACATCTGGAGAGAAGACGAGGACATCGTCGAGGTAGCAAAATACGCGTGGCATGCCCCGCAGCACTGTGTCCATGAGGCGCTTGAATATGGGCAGCATTACACAAATCGAAAGGCATACGCGTATACTGAAATGACCAAATGGATTCGTGATCGCAGATTTTTCCTGATCGTCTGGATGCAGAGGATCTTGAGCAAAAGCACGCGGAAGATCAATTGTGCTGAAATATTTCGCACCACTGAGCTGATCGGCGAATGATTGAATGTCGGGAACGGGATACCTGTCGGGCACCGTGATGGAGTTCAGTCACTCGTTTCACCCGACCAGTCTGAAAGCCGTGCCACCATCCTTTTCAACAAGGTGGATGGGACTAGACTAGCACGTAGACGAGGGAACCAGAATGCCCAGATCCACCACTCTGATAACTCTTTTCTGGCAGCGAACAGTTTGGCCGGCATTAATCAACGTGGGCGGGCGAGCACTGGATTGCCTCGTGTGATGATGCGATGCTGGACACCAGGTACCTTCACAACGGGAAACCCGTCATGTGGGGCGAGGAGCTGCGCGTAGTCGGCTGATGCGCGCACACCGGCGAACTCCGGTCAGTCACATGGTCGCTGTACAGCACTGATGTGAGTCAGCACAGGGTGTGTTGTGACGACCGACGCGTTTCCGCTGGTGAACAAGAATGTGGAGCTGTCGATGAGCTTGTGCCGTTTCATGTCCATCACAAGACCGAATTCGCGGAGAAAATCCTCTCCGATTATTGCGTGTGGAACTACTGCTGAAATAAATCCGAACGAATATGTGCGCCCGAGTCCCAGATCGACAGTCGCGCGATGGTTGACCTCAAAGACTTGGATGTATGTACCGTTGGCGGCACGTAACTTCGGCTCGTCGAGGGCCGCCGCTGATGCCGTTGAACGAGCTGGCAGCAGAGAAACCTCGGAACCGCTGTCAACCATGAATTTGCGGCCGGACATGTCTGTGACGAATAACATTAGAAAATCACAACGCAGTTGCAAAACGACATTTTCAGGGTGTAAAGAAAGCTCCTGTCTCAACCACTGAATTAATTTCAGAAATTTCAAATCCGTGCAACTAGGAACAATTACAAAACAAATCATTTTAATGTTTGTTCAACCAAAACAAAAGTAGAGCTTAACAGAACAATACACACGAAATTTAGTATAACAAAGCTATAAAGAGATGATGAGCCGGGGACAAGAACAGAGCCAAATGCACGGCTTATTGTCACCATCAACTCTCAACATTGCTGTTATCAGCTGTTATTACCATGAGCATTGTGAACCAATGTTCACATCAACTAGACCACTGAGTCACTAATCATTAATTGTCCATAATCAATTTTTTCGTGACTAGCTTGAATCTACGTTTAGAAGAAAGAACATTCATGTTAGTCATATGTTAGTTAGTCATTCAAGAAATGAAATATTTTGGCCAACTATCTGATTCCAGTATTTGGATGATTTTATAAACATGCAGCTTAGGTAAATTATACATTATTAAATATGAAACAAAATTATTGTGTTATTTTCTAGGAATTTTAGGATTTTTATTATTATTGATTTAAATATAGATCACTGCCGGAGAGCGCCGTAGGGTACTCCGCTTATCTATCAAATGTCTATCAGTAGGTGTCTATCAAATGTCTTTTATTTTTCAATAGGATATCTGTACACTGTGATCTAAATATGAATGAGGTTGTGGCCTTCCTGGATCCTGGCCTCGATGTCGATGAGGTTTGGGTTGACATTCTTCTAGGTTGATGTTGATATTGGAGTGTTTTCCAAGGCTTTGATCAATGAGATGATCAAAAAGTATTACGGCCATCACAAACAGTTCAATCGAGGTAAGCCCATTCGATTCGGATACAAGTTATGGTCTTTGTGTGCCTCCGACGAAAATATTTACGCTTCATTTTTGTATCAGGACAATGAGCAGGGTCGCTCAGCACGGATCTCGATGGGTTCTCGTGTAGTCCTCCGCCCCATCACCCAGGTCGACATGACTAACGGGAAGGAGCTATCCTTCGACAAATTGTTTACCTCTCCATCCCTCCTCGTCTCGTTGACCAAAATGTGGAGTCAGTGCGTTGGGAACCATCCGCATCAATTGAATCAAGAAGGATCCGTTCAAACCGAACAAGGAGATGAAGGCGTGGGCTTTTTGGAGCGGAAATTCAACCAGAAGAATCATATTATTTTTGTTAAGTGGAACGACAGCAGCTTCGTTCACATGGCGACGAACTACTTCAAATTACGCCCTACAGTGAAGAATCTGCGGTACAGCCGCGCCAAGAAGAAGGTTAAGGTCGGCAAATATGTGTTATGTCCCAGGTACGTTTGGTACCACTTCAGTCCCGGATCTCTCTTTTCTATGTTAGGCTATGTAAGGTCAGGTTAGTTAGGCTAGGTTAGTTGGGAAAGTGAAAGAGAGCGGGACTGAATCAAGACCAAATATACCTGGGGTGCATATATCTTTATCCAAACGTCCTTAACTCCGTGAAGGTCGACATGCTCCGCGTCATCTCCAAGTACAGCAGTAACATTGGGTCGTAGACCTTCATGATTGGATGGTGGCGCACTTTGTGATTGGGGTCAGAGAGAATAAATGGTACTTTTTTCTTCCGATGGGCGCGATCCAGATGAGCTCGGAGAACGCCTGGCTCCTGCACAAAAATCTTGGTTGAAAAGCCAGAAGAACTCTCGGTACTCAACCTCACGCGCGAGATGGCGGTCTCGTATATGAAGGTCACCGATGGCAAGGACTCAATCATCTCATGAGCCCATACCGTTTCTCGCGTTGGACTGGCAGCGCAACCTCCGCAGGTTTCCAGCTTCGACGGTGTCGGTCATATTCACCTCGTGCGTGAGCAGCAACGGCGATATCAGGGACCCGGTTACTGGTCGAGCCCTCTGTCCTAATACGGAAAGTGTGCAAACATTACGTTGTGCAGGAAGTGCTTCAATCCTTATCATACGACATATATAATCACTGGCACACAGCTCAAAAAAGTCAATTTCGTGTTCCAATACTCACCTTCAGGACTTGGATTGAAACTATTGTATGTACACAAAGGCAGTGGCGGCGCCTATAATTTTCCGGTAGGAGACTGAGGGGGCTTAGAAAAAAGTTGTGAGGGCTTGGGAAAACATGAAGAACTACTCTCGTAACATTCATGATTAGGATATTCGGTGAACTCAGGGGGCTGACACATTTTGGATAATTTATACCCCTCCATGGCCCCCATTGATGCCGCCACTGCTCGAAAAACTTATAAGTACCAACAGGAATGTATATTTTCATTTTTAGACTAGTTCTGTTTATTTTGTATGTGTTAAATTTCGTGCAATGAACCTATTTCCTATAAAACATGGAGTTGGTGCCATTATGAGCGTAAACCGGCAGTGATCGAATTATAGATCGGGGAATGTAAATCGTTCCTATACAGAACTTATAATTATTAGAGCATTGCATTTTGTTGTGAAGCGGTATGAGGCAATACATAAATTATTAAGACCATTTTTTTCCACTCGAGGTCGTGCGTCCAACCTGTGGGTCAATAAAGAGAACCACCGAAAAATGGGTAAAAAGGGCTAATTCAATGCTCTATTAGGACAAGTTAAAAACTCTAAAGTAATTATATAAAATATATAATATATAATATAAAATATATAATTATATAAAAACTAATTATATAAAATAAAATGTCATAAGTACAAGGTCCAAATATTATATCAAATGAAGTATATTCATTATATGAGAAAACAATTAAGAGAAAAAGTAGTTAATGTTGGTGATCTATTTTTAGATCACTGCCGGTTAATGGGTTAAGACTTCACCACAGTTAACACTTTAAGACTCCACAGCAGGCATTAAAAAAAAAACTCAGATTGACAAGACGCAACACGATAGACACAAATTCCAACAGAACTCAACACTACAGACACACCAAGGCAAACATTCAGACAAACAGACAGAGAACAAAACAAAACAGACACTTAATCAAAGATAACCTAACTCAACACAACAAAACACAGACAGCATACAATGGGAAAATGTACATGCGCAAGTACGGAAAACAAAGACACACATATCAAATACCATACAACTAGCAGACAAAATTAGGAAATGATCACACCTTATAATCACTACTAATATATATATTATTGTAAGGAAACTCAAAAAACTAAAATATATTACAGACAGGCGCACGTGGGCATCACTGCCCCACGCGCGCCCACAAGACGTCACGCCACAACCGCACCACAAACACGACTCCCCGGCTCACACCGTGAAACACGGGAGCACACACACACACACACACACACACACACACACACACACACACACACACACACACACACACACACACATACACACACACGAGTTTTTCGGTACTATTGGAAAAACACTAAAAACCAGAGAACGCTGGTGAGACGAATTGAGACATGTATGACGAATTGAGACATGTATGACGAATTGAGACATGTATGACGAATTGAGACATTGAGGCATTTAACAGAACATGAATATATGCACATATTTATATATTCATGTTCTGTTAAATTCATGAACATGAATTTACCAGAGCATCTTTGGATGTCGAAAGCCTCTTTACAAACGTCCCAGTCGAACGCACCATCGACATAATAATGGATCGCGTGTACAGATGCGACAAAACGCAACCACTGAAAACACCTTAGAGAGTATTGCGTGCCCTATTGCGTGTCTGCACCAAGAAAGCTCCCTTCATCAGCCCCGCTGGCAGCTATACCAGCAGGTGGATGGAATAGTGATGGGTAGTCCCTTGAGTGTTCTTTTCGCTGATTTCTTCATGGGTGCAGCGGAGACAAATGTGCTCAAAAGCAGCGAGCCGGCAATATACTGTCGGTATGTTGATGACATATTTATCAGAGTCACATCACCGAATGAAATTGAACACCTGCAATTGGCACTTGAAAGAGAAACATCACTTAAACTCACCAAAGAATGTGCGCAGAATGATCGTTTGGCATTCCTCGATGTGCTAGTTGAGTTGAACGGTGGACAATAATCACCAGTGTTCACACCAAATCCAGCAACGCATGTTTGTGCCTGAATGGCCAGAGCGAGTGTCCGTAAAGGTACTTACGCTCCACGATTTCTGCGTACGTTCCACGTGCCCTGACGCATATTTCATCATGAAAATCGACGCACAACGAGCTCGAGCAAATCACACAAGTCTTGGTGAACAATGGATATTGCAGCAAGGACATATCAGACGTCATATCTGAGACGTTGAACAAACATTTCAAGACGGACGCGTCGACCAGTCCAAACGATATGTGTATACAATTATACTACAAACACAAAATGTCGACAGCACACAGAGTGGACGAGCGTGTGATGAGAGGTATTGTTGCCAAAAATGTGATAGCTAGTGACGACAATACTCGAGTAAAACTTGTTATTTATTACAACACACAAAAACAGCAAACTTGGTTCTTCGAAGCAAGCCGGAGAGTGACAAGCCCGCGCAGCTGCAGCAGCATCACGTCGTGTACCAATTTCAATGCAACGTCGAGGGGTGTGGACCTCACACATACATTGGCATGACGACGACAACGCTGTCGCAACGGCTGACTTACCACTTCAACAACGGTGCATTCAAGAAGTATTTCAGTTCGGCGCATGACAGAAAAATCACACGTTAAGACATCTTCGATGGAACACAGGTTTTGGCCCGCGAAAACGACGCACGGCGATTGCGCATGTTAGAGGCGGTATATATCACCCAGCTGAAGCCGACGCTGAATATACAGCTCGAGGAAAACGGTATTCTGCCAACTCACCGAGCCCCCCCGTTGGAGCGAAACTCGACGCGCCCCTGCTACAGCCTGCCAACACCACTTTCACACCTACCAGACAATGACACCTAGGAGTGGAACCTGGTTAATGACATAAATAGCCTGTGAATTATTGTTTGAATGTTTTAGTGAGTGTATGTTGGTACTTGCGTTGTTATTGTGTTCTCATGTGATTTGTATCTGATGATGGAGTCTGGTAACTCCGAAACGTTACGTAATATAGGAAAGTTGT
This sequence comes from Sacculina carcini, assembly GCA_916048095.2. NCBI lineage: Eukaryota > Metazoa > Arthropoda > Thecostraca > Sacculinidae > Sacculina > Sacculina carcini. Next base: position 7,663,246 of record OU696586.1, read on the forward strand.
TGAGTTGTCTGAATACAAGCGATCCGAAATTGGTTGGAGACATGGAATCGACCAAAAAGAAAATTGCTAAATGTGAAATAGCAATCCAGTTTAATCTGGTTTGCAAGCGCGAAAATTTGCTACCATTTGACGTACCCGCTAACAATGTATACCATCACGTTAGAAATTTTCTTGTCTACACTTTAAACTGAACTTAAATTTTAAAAATAAACCAAAAAAAGTTATAGCGGTGAAAAGACAAAATGAACCCTGAAAAATGCGAAATGTTCTGCCATCAAGATCTCCCAAACCAGAAAAGGTACCGCAATACAGACTATACCACTGTGTAGAACAATTACCTACAAGATACAAGATACAAGATAGGTTAAAATTATTATCTAAGTTTTTTTCGTAAAAGATATCAAAATGACAAAATTTCAATCTACATTCAAAATTTCATTTAAACTCCAGGCGTCCGATTTTATTTACTTTTTTTTCGTTTTTTTTCTTTTTTTTTCATTATTCTTTTTATTTTTTCATTATTATTTTCATTATTATTTTATAATGAAAGAAGAAAGTTTATTTCACACTTGAAACAGAACATGAAGAATATCACAAAAAAACAGTTGCAGAAATTATATTTTTCAGGGTGTAAGGAAGAATCCTGTCTCAACCACTGAATAAATATATAATAATTCTAAGTCATGCAAATACAACAACAACAACAACAACATGTATTTGTTATAGCGCACCGAAGGGCTCGGGCGCGACACGATTATAACAGTTGGGAACACGGAATACAAATAACAGGACAGATGCAAAAGAAGTGAACTACAAATATGCAATAAATGACAATAAATATAGAGACAAAATATGGGCAAAACATACAAAACAGACGGACATGACGGACAAGACAACACGACTGAAACATAATGACAACACAACACAGCAAACACAACTCGGGAGAATATAGTCATAGCGTAGATATAGTAAGCATGCAAATGAGAGAAGGAATACGAGTAAGAACATGCTAAAGTAACATGTTATAGTGATGCAAAAGGTGTGAGAGTGTGGGAGACTGGGTCAAAAGAGAGGTCAAAAAAGTGTTTGGAGAGCTTAGAGCGGAAAGAATTGTAGGAAAGAGAAGAAGTAATGTGGACTGGGATGGAATTGTAAAGGCGAGGGGCGGAAAAAAAGAATGATTTGGAGGACCAAGGAGATTCATTTACAGCACGAGGGCATACAAGGGGAAGAGGAATTCGGGAAGGAGTGAGGCAAGGAGTGAGGAGAAGGCGGAGATAGGATGGCTGATGAGGATCGTGGAGAAGCTTATATATCAGACAGCACAGGCGAAAGTGAATACGTGGAATAATAGGGAGCCAGCGAAATTGAAAAAGAAATCGAGAAGTGTGACGACAAGGAACAGGATGAAGGACAAAACGACAAGATTGATTAATGACGCGTTGTAGGATTTTAAGAGAACGACGAGGAGCATGGATGTACAAAGAATTACAATAGTCAAGTCTAGAGAATACATGAGAGTGAATAAGTTTGATTGCGGAAGGTCTGTCGAGATATGAGCGTATAGGATAGAGGGATCTCAAGATAAGACGACAAGTGCGGGCGACAGAGAGGATGTTGTCGGAGGAAGAGAGAGATGAGTCAAAAATAACTCCGAGATTGCGAACTGTCGATGATAGGATAAGAAGTAAGCGAGGAGGAAGAATACGAGGAGGATGAAGAGCCAGAAACTCAGACTTGGACGGGTTGAGGAGAAGGTGACGGGACGACGCCCAAGAAGAGATGGTGGATAGGATGTCAGAGAGAAAAGACGGAGAAGGAAAAGGAAGAGGGATATATAACTGAATGTCATCAGCGTAGATATGAAATGAGGTGGAATACTTACGAAGGATAGGACAGAGGGAGGACATGTAAAGGTTAAAGAGTATCGGACCAAGAACAGATCCCTGAGGGACACCTGATGAAAGATGGATAGGATCAGATACAGAGGAATTGAAGTTGACAGAGTAGGTCCTTCCCGAAAGGTACGATTTAAGGAGAGAGAGGGCAGAAGACGAGATACCAAGATGAGAGAAGTCATGAATTAGGATAGAGTGATTAACAAGGTCGAAGGCGGAGGACATATCGAGAAGAACGAGAAGAACAGAGCGACGGTACGAGAAGTGCGAGAGGATGCCATTGGAGATAGAAAGAAGAACTGATTCGGTAGAATGAGAAGGGCGAAACCCGGATTGGAAGGGATCAAGAGACTGGCAGATGAAAGGGGAAAGTTGCGCAGAGATAGCGGACTCGAGAAGTTTAGAAGCAAAGCTCAGAAGAGATATAGGACGATAGTTACTAAGTATAGAAGAGTCAAGGTTCTGTTTCTTAAGAATTGGACGGACAACTGCATGTTTGTCAGCGAGAAACTGGCCGTGAAGAAAAGAGGAGTTGATAAGATGCAGGAGATAAGGAACCAGGGAAGGAAGGGATTTGGATATAGCAGGGAAGTTGATTGGATCAGCTGGTGAGAAGGATAGCTTGGAAGAGGAAACGAGAGAAAGGATATCATGAAGATCAATGTGAGAGAAGGACGTGAACCGGTGATGAGTGGAAGTGTGAGTGAGGGCAGCACAATTGGTGGGAATACTCGATTGCGTGAGTTTTACTTTTTCAGAGAAAAATGTTGAGAACTCGGTAGCCGTTAAAGGAGAGGAAAAAGCAGGAGAGTTAAGACCGCAGAGAGAGTTCAGAGTGGACCACAATGACTTGGAGGAACGAGAAAGGGACGAGAGTTTGGAGCTATAGTAGCTACTTTTAGCAGCAGAAAGAGCTGAAGTGAAAGATGAGCGAGCGGAGCAAAACAAAAGCCAATCGGAAGAAGATCGTGAACGCCTCCAAGTACGCTCAAGACGTCGTTGAAGAGACTTGAGTACTCGAAGCTGAGGAGATGACCAAGGAGGAGAGCGAGAGGAAGATGAGCGAGTGATGATTGGGAACATACAATTATTTATATGGGAGAGTGCGGAAGAGAAATACGGATAGATGTCATGGGGAGGAAGATAATACAGAGCAGAGATAGGGAGACAGGAGGATAATAGTGAGTGAAATTGAATGGAATTAAAACATTTGTAGTTACGATAGCTGGACGGAGTATGAGAAGGGGGACAAGTGAGCGGCAGAGTAGATAAAAGTAGGCTGTGGTCAGAGACGGAGGAATCAGGAGGAAATACAAAGATATCGGAAGGGACAGGATCAGTCGAGAGAAATGGGGAGGGAAACAGGATTAGATCAAGTGTATGGCCAGATATGTGTGTAGGAGAGAGAGAAGAATAAGAGAGACCATGGGAAGTAAGTAATGAGATAAAATTCAAGCAGTAAGGATTGGCCGAGGGTGAATCAAGCCAGAAGTTAAAGTCGCCGAGTATGACAAAATGGCTGGAGAAAATAGACGAGACTGCTTCAATGAGAGGAGGAAACTCTTGAAAAAACATCGCGGAAGTGCCGGGGTGATTGGGACGGTAAATGATAAGGATGCAAAACTTGTTAAAAGAGGGGACCGAGAGGGTGAGAGCTAGGAATTCGAATGAGGTGGGAGAAGAAAACAGATTGGAAAGGGACGAAATGGAGAGACCTTTGGAGAATAGACAACCTACCCCGCCACCCGAAGACTTAGAACTGTCGCGCGATTTGTGTAGGAATGAAGAACAGGAAGGTAAGTTAGCAGAGAATGAGGAAATATCAGAATCAAGGAGCCAGGTTTCGGCAAGACAGAGAATAGACATATTATGTGAGGCAAAGAGGTGGGATATGTGAGTCGTTTTATTTCGAGCCGATCTGATGTTGAGAAATCCAATTGAAAGATACTTAGAGTTAAAATGTGGACTAGGCTGAGGTGAGGGAAGTGAGGAACAGTAGAGGGAAGAGATGGAAGAGCGGCAGGGAAATTGCGCTGAAATAGAAAGAGGAAGGGAAGAATCGCTAGAAGGCGATAGTCAATTTAGCATTGGCGAGGGATGACGAGGGATGACGGTCGGTGGTGAGGGGGTGGGAGCTAAGAGAGTGCGGGCACGGATAGAATTGCGGACAGCCAAGAAGGAAGAACACTGCGGAGAAAAAACAGAATGGTTAGAAGCGTGGCCGTGATTAGTACAGTTGACACATTTCAGTGTGCTGCGATCAATAAATAAATATAATAGGAACAATTGTGAATTGAATAAAAGATAAAGTCGTCGTTTCAATTTTTGGTCAACCAAAACAAAAGTAGATCATTACAGATCAAATTAATAAAAATTGATAACAAAAAATAATAAAAATGAGGAGATGATGAGCCGAGGAAATAGACCGAGCCAAGTACACGTGATATTGCCACAATTAACTATCAGCATTGGTGCTATCAGCTATCATTACCATCAGCATTGTCCACATTGTCAACATCAACCAGATCACTGAGTCACTAATCAGTAATTGTCCATAATCAGCTTGTTCGTAACTTGTTTGAGTTTACGTTTAGAAGGAGGAACATTCACGAGAGACGGAATATTTTTGGCAACTAACTGATTCCAGTACTTGGGTGCCTTGATAAACATGCAATGTTCTTCATAATTGTTATTTACTCTTAGCTCCTCAAAATGATGTTTTTCTCTTAGGTTTCTTGTATTGAGTTTCAAAATAAAATTGTGAGAAATACATGGGGAAGTGAATTGGTTAAAAAACTATGCATTAAAACCATACAGTTTGATTTGACGAGATCATCCGATGAGCAAGTCAATTCCTTGATGATTTCGTGGCAGCAAGAAGCACACGGTTTACATCCAAACAGCATTCCCAGTGCATGGTTCCAATTCGTTGTCGTACAAAGCAATTCCAACGTTGCTATCTTCCGGCCACTGTGTCTACTTGGAACACGTTGAAGGAGGAGGCTTTCTCGCAGAACAATTTGATGAAATTCAAGGCCAAAGTAAATGAAATGCTACTGAAAGAGCGGAATTGACTGTTGAGTCTTATTAATTGTATATTTATTCATATTTATTGTTATTTATTCATGCTTATTGTTATTTATTTTCTATTTATTTATATTTATTCCTATTTTACTATCTATTTATTACTATTTATTATTGGTTGTTGTTATTTATTAAATTATACTTTTACTCAGTGTTGGCTGTTGTTGTTTATTGAATCATATTTATTGTTGTTGCTGTTCATTGAGTCATATTTATTGTTGTTGTTGTTTATTGAATCATATTTATTTTTGTTGCTGTTTATTGAATCATATTTATTGTTGTTGTTGTTTATTGAATCATATTTATTGTTGTTGCTGTTTATTGAATCATATTTATTGTTGTTGTTGTTTATTGAATCATATTTATTGGTGTTATTGTATATTGAATCATATTTATTTGTGTTGTTGTTACTTATTGAATCATATTTATATTTATTGTTGGATGTTTCTTATTGAATCATATATATTGTTCTTGATTGTTATTTATTACATATTTATTAATATTTATTCTTATTTATTGATGGCTGTTATTTACTGATTCACATATTTATTGTTGATTGTTATTATTTATTGAGGAACGTGGGCGGAGTGACATTATGGATTGTTATTTATTTATTATTTTCTTTCCAACTCTCTTTCTAGACTTTTTTTCTCTTCGAACTCTCTTTCTCTCTGAATCTTTTGGGCGCTTCCGGTACATGGGGTCACCTTAGGGTGGTAATAGTGCTTGCACTCTTCCCATGCTACTGGACTTGCCTGTTATTGATAATAATAATAATAACAATAATAATAATATTAATAATAATAAAGATCACGAAATTGTTGTACCTTAAATTTTTTAAAAATTGGGCTTGTATGTGAACCATATGGAGCCATGTCGATAATCCTCATAATTCTCTTTTGCGCAACAATTAAGGGATTGTAATGGGTAGGATACACCAATGCCCAATTTAAATTACAATACGATAAGAAAGGTTGAATTAAGGCATTGTATAATAAAAGCGCGTGTTCAGAGGTTAAAAATTTACGAGCCTTCGAAATAATTCCAATGTGCCTGTTAATTTTTGAAGTTGTATACTTGATATGAGTACGGAATTTGAGGTCATTATCTAACATCACCCCCAGATATTTCACCACTGGCGAGTGATCAATTCGAGCATTGTCAATTAATAAGTTTAAATCACTCAGCTCATTTTTGGTGAAATTATATATTTGATATTTCGTCTTAGAAGTGTTTAACCGTAGTCTATTTGCTTTGAATCAATCTGATATGTTACTTAAAAGATTTTTGGCTTTACTCGTCAATTCATCCTGTGTAGAGGCTGAAATATATACAGCGGTGTCGTCAGCAAACATTAAAAAATGCGATGAAGTGCTACATATAAAAAGGTCATTAACATAGATTAAAAACAGTAATGGTCCCAAAATTGAACCCTGAGGTACTCCCATTTTGACTTCTTTTGTACTTGAACAACAACCATTAAAATCAAGAAATTGCAGGCGATTTGACAGGAATGCCTTGAGAAGCTTTATTGTTGAATCGGCCAAGTTGTAGAAGCGGAGTTTGTCCAGCAGGATAGCGTGATCTACACAATCAAAAGCTTTTTTTATGTCAAGGAAAATTGTAAGCGCGATTGAGCTAGAACCACGTGCTTTGTTAATTAGTTGAGTTATATGACTGATTGGCGGGTATGTAGATCGTTGTTTTCTAAAACCAAATTGAAAGTCAAATAGGAGATACAATCAATCAATCAATCAATGTATTTGTTATAGCGCTAATATGCACAGAAGCGCGACAAAATTTAAAAGGCAAACACAACGATGGAGATAAACATGTGACAACAGTAAGAACACATAATGCACACATAGGAATACACACACACTCACAGACATACACACACATACATAAGCAAAAAACATACACATACACATGGGGCACCATAAGTAAGAATGGGAAAACAAATCACGCGAAATCAGAATCAGACGATCATTCACGCAGGATACAGAATACACAAACAAACAAACAAACAAACATATATTTACTATAGCGCCTGTAAAAACACGGGCGCGCATAACTTAAAGACGAACAACAAAGCGTAAATACATATATACATATACATACATACACAAACATGCACTTATATATATACACACATACACAAACATGTACTTATACATATACACACATACACAAACATGCACTTATACATATACATACATACACAGACATGCACTTATACATACACATATACACATGAGTTTTGAGTAGAATAAGGAGGAATAGAAAATGGATAGCTGAATGGAATCATAGTTTGGCGAAAGGAGTGAGAGTGTGAGAAGCAGGATCAAACGAGATGTCAAAAAGGTGATTTTGAAGTCGGGAAGCAAACATGCGGTAGGAAGAAGATGAAATAATATGAGAAGGAAGAGAATTATAGATACGCGGACCAAAGAAAGTAAAAGATTTAGAGGACCACGAAGATTCATTAGTGGCCCGAGGACAGATGAGGGGAACAGGTCTACGAGAAGAAACATTATCAGAACGAGTTAAAAGACTGACTAGGTAGGGCGGTTGACTAGGATCATGAAGGAGTTTGAAGATTAGACAGCAAAGGCGAAAGTGGATACGAGAGACAATTGGAAGCCAACGAAACTTAAATAGAAAACTGGAGGTATGACGGCAAGGAGTAGGGTGAAGAACAAATCGGCAAGATTGGTTAAGAACACGTTGTAGTATTTTTAGGGAAGAACGAGGTAAGCTAAAGTATAGTAAGCGAATGTTATCTACAAAGGAGAGCGAAGAATCAAAAATAATACCAAGATTTCGAACGGTAACGGCTAGAGGAACTGAGAGCAGCGGAGGACTAATGCCCGGAGGATGAAGAGGGAGAAACTCAGACTTTGAAGCGTTGATGAGAAGATTGCGAGCTGCAGCCCAAGAAGAAATATCAGAAAGCACGTCAGATAGCAGGGAAGGAGAATGAAAAGGAAGCGGGATGTAAAACTGAATATCGTCAGCATAAATATGAAAACTTATAGAGTGTTTACGAAGAATAGGACAAAGAGAAGACATGTAGAGATTAAAGAAATCATGTAGAGACATGTAGAGATCATTGGTAGTAAAAAAATCCATGAACTGATTATATGAAATTCTCTCTAGTACTTTAGACATAGGAGTTAAAATTGATATAGGTCTGTAATTAATAAAGTTTTGCTTGTTACCTTGTTTGAAAATTGGAATAACACGCGCAATTTTGAAAGAACTCGGAAAGCATGAATGTGTGATACATAAGTTAATCATGTATGTAATTTCGGTGAGGAATGACGAGGCAATAAGTTTTAGAATTTCACCTGTGAGACCGTCATGTGCACTTTTTCCACTCTTCAGTTGAGTTATTATGGAGTGTACGACAAGATTTGGAATAGTTTGAAACACGAATTTGTTGCTTTCACACGATTTTAAATGATCGAGAAACATCCTATGGTGTACGTTGGTAAGCGGCATATTTCTTGCTATATTAAGATTAACGTTAGTAAAACACATGTTGAATTCTTCAGCAATGTCTGTTGGGGCTCCATGTAAAACATCATTGTGTATAAAACAGGACGGTAAAATCTCCTTTCGTTTTTTCACGTTAGTTATGGTTAGTAATGTGTTCCACATCATTCGTTTATTGCATTGATGACGTTTTAGTTGCTCAAGGTAGTATTTTTGTTTTGCCAATTGTATTTCGCTTTTTAATCTATTTCGCATTTTTTAAAATATTTGAAAGTCTTCTTTTTTACTTTTCTTGACGTATTTGAGATGTAATTTGTTTTTTAGATTGATGTCTGCTAAGAGTTTTTTGTCAATCCACGGCTGTTGAGGCTGTTTCCTCAGGTTCTTTTTAGTATTTGATAATTTGTCGATTTGAGTTACACATGTTTGTAGTAGGAAGTTGGCACATTCTTCGGCTTCTGATATCTCATAGAACTTGTCCATTTCAACTCTGACTTATTGTATTCATTTGACAGCATGTTTAAAATTGAATAATCTTCTATTTTGATGCGATGTTGTGGGTGAAACAGTATTGTACGTCACAGTGCAAAAAGTTGGCAGGTGATCACTGATATCATGTGTTATTATGCCACTGGAAGAGACTAGATACGCGTTGTTGATGAATATGTTGTCGATCAGAGTGGAGAATGTCTGTGTTATACGAGTCGGCTTGTTGATTGTTGGGTAGAATCCTTTAGAAGCCATGAGATCAGCCAGTGAAGCCATGAGATGAGTACAGTTTAATTAATGATACATTATACTGAATAGATAGGCTTTACTGTCCTCAATATTTACACATGAATGGTTCCGCACGACGGTTGGGTAAAATACTACTGGGAACAAAGTAAACTACGGAATTTAACTGCGTAAGTAAATTGGTATAATTTCAAGTAGCATAAGCATAAGTTGCATAAGGATATGGGTTGCAATATCAGGTAATGTCAACTATATGCATATGCTGTTTTAGCGGAAGCATTAACCTGGAATTATAGAGATGACAGAAAGTTGCATTGTTTTGACAGTGTTACACTTCTGAATTCCTACACACGAAGGACGGGTGTGAATTTAAGCAGTGTTGAGGGAAAAAACTTCGTCAATAATTAAAACAAGAATTTACAAATTTGACTTCATATATTGGTTTGTTTTTCATCAATTTTCTTTGTGTTTCTTTCGTGTTTGAGTTCTGAATTATTCGCAAGACGGGCAGCTTTAAATATGAGGCGGGTTGTGGAAAAACATGTTTTCTAAATTAAAACATAAATTTCACATTTAGATTTTTATATTGGCTAAAACTTTCCTATGGGTTTCTTTTTCTTTTTCAATTTGCACTAATTTTTTATGAATTGAATAATAATTATATTTTATGAACTGTTCCGCACGACGGGTGGGCTTCAATGTATTTATATAGAGTGGGTTTAAATGATAGCGAGGTATATTATACTTTGCTAGCAGAAAATATTCTAGCAATAAAAGTAGAATAGCTCTTAAGCAAATGATGGTGGAGAATGATGTGAACCTTTAAATATATTTTGCGATCTGATGATATTATATATGTATTAGGAATAATACGTAGCAGAATATAGATTGCATAATATAATATCGGCTGTAATATCAAGGGCTGTTATATCGGTGTAATACAAAAAATGACAACTGTATGAATTTTTGCACTGATGCATTAGTGGAAGCATTAACCGGGAATTATGAGATAATATTATGGAGAAAAAAATTCATATATATATATATATATATATGAGCATGCGTGCATGTAAGTGTCAATAATCGTGCATTAGTCGGCGTCAGGACCAGTCCATTACTCGTCAGGAAATGGTGTCTGCGTGTGTGCATATGTGTGTGTGTGTGTGTACGTGTGTATGTTTGCCAAAATGCCAACCACACGACCAATGATGAGTAAGTTGTGGGTGACATGACCACACATATACACACGCACATACGCACACATACACACACAGTCGTATATATGGACATATTCAAACGGGTGTGTGGCGTTTAGGTAGCCACGGAACAACACATGTTAACAACGTGAGTTCTTTGGACCGACTGTATTCATGCATATATCAAGACACGAGCAAGACAAGAACAGACAAACATACACACAGCTGCACAGGCCACTGCGCTTCTGGCAGGTATCGCCAGGTGGTGCGAGGCGCAATTACACGTGGCGCACAACAAGTGTATAACCGGTCGGATTTGTGGACGGCCAGATGATACACAGTGGAAAAAATCATTCTCAATATCACTGACCCATTCAACGTGCAAATATTATGTGATTATAGATAAATTATTTTTATCAGACCGGTTTTTGATTGTTAACACTAGAAGGACCGGAGCCGTCAATTGACGACTGTCAATTCAGACTGCTCTTGGCGATTTTTCCTAAAATTGCTTCTATTTTTTCTAATGGTTTAGAAAACGCTGAATACAATGGTGCTAAAAATTGAAATAAAACTAAATTTAAGAGTTATAAATCTAATTTGTAAAGACCAACTTCAATGAGAAAGAAGGATTTATGCACAATAGTATAAGTATGCTACATAGTTTTTATGCCAATTCAACCAAATCAATTCGAAAGATCTAGTCAAGCTCTATCTCACAATGTAATTTTAATAAAGATGCAAAATAATATAAATAAAGTTGGTAGCAGGAAATCATACATTGTAGCGTCGCAACACAATTGGGTGTGCCAGTTGTTGAACAACACCACTGTGACAGTTGCATTGTATGACTTTGAAAAACGAATAACTTCCTTGCGTTAAATACTCTGCACCTGGACATACTGGTACTATACTCTGCACCTGGACATACTGGTTCTAACAGAAAAGAACCCGAAGCAAACACACTGTAAGCACACTGTTCTATAATAAGATCACAACAACAGTGGATATTTTATATCAGATTGCTAGAATGTTTTTAGTGAAAACATTAAGTAGACGCTGATCGATATGTGTATTTTATAATATCATAAATTCAGTTTGTATCAACAGTCACATTATTAGTGATGAAATTAGCAATGAGGACATCAGTGAAAAAAATATTTTCTGCGGGTATGAAAAGAGTTGATCGATGGAGTGTCGTGAATTTGTGGTTGTATCAGCAGCACAATGTCAACACCACAACGTTCAGTGATCAAGTGGTTTATTCCCTTGACACAGCACAAGTCAACTACTTGGGGGGCGCAGGTCACTTCCTAGTACAGTCAACCAAGTGGGAGTCAACCATTTGTCAGTAGTAAACCGTACTTACATTAACAATGACGAAAATACAAATATACATGTGAATTATATAATGCTGTGTAAATAAGAAAGGAATATAATATATAATTTAAACAAAATTATACTTGCTCGAACGTGTTTACAAATTCACACATGACAATATATGATGCACAAATATCAGCGCTACAGCCTCATAATGCTACTGAAGACAAAGGTTAAAGGCCCAAGTGGCAGCTGCTACACGGGAAGAAGCCGAAGCTTATGAACACACAGGCATGCCCCGTGCAGCTCGCTGCCACCGTAGAACATCAAACCAGCCTGATGAACTTCCTTGCAAAATGCGATGTTCTACGGAAACATTTGCGCTTGAAAATTAGCCATCGCGTCTCACGTGCCGTATTGTGCAGTGCAACAATCGAAAAATATGTTTGCATTTCATGTGAGAAACACATATGCGGAGCACATGCCAATTCCCATTTTCCAACTTATTTTTCAAAATAAGTGTTTAATTTTGGTCACATTTATCGAATTATTGGTATCGAAATTGAAAAAGCATGTCCTATAAGCTCAACACATATTTTATATGTTTCATTTATTGTATGAGGTTGAAAATGTGAAACACGTCGGCAGGCGTGTTTTTGTCGTCTTTATTTGAACTAAATTATAAAAAATGTTATACCATTATAAATATAGCCAGCTGATCTATTAAATTGGGCTGTTAAATTACCATAAAATATCTACCTTTAGCTATTGAGAATAACGGGTAAAATGTCAAATTTTATGTTAAAGTTGTACTTTTCAAATTGAATGTACGAGCTTTACCTTTAGTTAAAGGTCAACCAATGACGATCTTTCACAAGCTTGTATGTGTCGGAAATGAATGAAACGGAACAGTTTTTATCGAGTTATCCACAATCCAGTTGAAGAAGGGGACACAAGAGAAAACTGGAAATACTAGGTGTCGCAGTAATTTGAAAAAGTTTAGTTTCCCATATGGATGCGTGGATGAATGTAATAAATTAAAGGAAGAACTAGTCGATAGTGAAAGGGTTAGCACATTCAAGACAAAGCTGGACAATTGTGGATATCGAGACGGGACAGTGCGAGCCTAAAAGCTCTTCTCCCGTATCAACAAATCAGTGAATACCAATGGATGAAAATACACACACACACACACACACACACACACACAAACACACACACACACACATACACACACGATTGTGACTTCGTCGTGTGAGGTTGTGTGTCGTTGTGCTCACGTGTATTTGTGCTGTGTTTGCGGTAGTGAAGAGAGAGAGTGGAGTCACTGTAAGCACGAGCGCGTGCTGCAGAGTTACGGAAAGAGTGTATGTGAAGAACGGTGTCATGTTCGCGCTGTGTTAGTGTTGAGTGAGTGTGAGGCCTTTGTGAACGCACGAGCGCGTGCTGACGTGGTGAGGAAAGGGTTGGTGTGAAGACTAGTGTCGTGTTCGCCCTTCCGGTGCTGCACAGGCGAGTTTGTTCAGCCAATGCCACCTAGACACCTAGTATCTAGGTGGCGTTGGTTCAGCGTACAACATTGCAGTTGAACAAGGTCACCTTTTGTTGCCCAGGGTTGAGGTGCAAAGTGCTATGTCTCCATATTATTATTATTATTAATTACAGGCAAATCCAGTAGCATGGGAAGAGTGCAAGCACTATTACCACCCTAAGGTGGCCCCATGTACCGGAAGCGCCCAAAAATGGCCACAAGGGGGAGTACGGGGAGTACACCGGTGAGAAGAAGAAGGAATATGCATGGTGTAGGAGTGGGGAAGCAGGACGGGGGAATGGAAGGCAAACTTGAGTGGAATGCGTTGAAAATCGAGAAAGTTATGGATGAAGTAAGACAGTTGAGGCTGTTGGTGGAAGGGCGTAGTGGGGGTGCTGACAGCGGCGACTGCAGTACGGTAACAAAAGAGTAAGAAAATGGATGAGTTGATGGATGAGGTTGGGAGTATGAAGAATAAAAACGAGAGAGTTGGAAGTGAAAATGATGAGCTGAAAAGAAAGATGGTAGAAATGCACGAGAAAAATGAGAGACTCAAGTGTAGGTTGAAGGCGGCAAAGGAGGAAGCGGCCAAGCAGGATGAAATTATCATCAAGATGAAGGAACAGCAGAATTGTTGGGCACAGAAACAAGGGGATAGTATAAAGATTTTTGCAGAAATTGTTCAAGAGCAGAAGGAAGAGCACGAAGCTAATTTGAAGAAAGGAGTAGTGGAGGTGCTGAAGGAACATGAAGGCTTGGTTAGAGAGATTGTCAAAGAGAAAAAGTGTGTTGTTGTGTTTGGAGTGAAGGAGGATTGATATGGTAGCAAAGCATTGAGAAAAAATGAAGAGAAGAAGCTTGCAGCGGAAATTATGAGGAGCTTGGATGAAGACGTGGTGGATGAAATTGAGGACGTTTGTAGATTGGGTCAATACAAGAAAGGTGGGATGAGACCTTTGAGGATCATGTTCAAGAGTAAGTCAACGGCGAGTAGGGTATTGGAGAAGACCTGGAAGCTGTCACAGACAGATATATTCAAAGACGTATGGGTATAAGAAAATCTTGGCCAGGACGAACGTATAAAGATAAGTGAATTGTATCGTGAATCGAAGGAGAAAAATGACCAAAGATCAGAAGAGGAGAAGTTGATTTTTTACTGGAGAGTGCTGGATGGGAGGATCAAAAAATGGTACAAAGCGAAACCCCAGTCGAGCCCGGAACAAAGGATCTGAAAAGGGAGATCGAAAGTAGCGAAAGTTTGCAGATTTGAGAGTTAGTTACACAAATTTAGATGGTATTTTATCATGCGAGCTAGAATTAGGGGATTATTTGAGAAGTCAATCTCCAGATGTGATGGGCTTGGTAGAAACGAAACTGATTTGAGACGTTGAAATCATGCACCTTGAACAGGGGGGATATAGACATTTTAGGAGTGTCAGGGAGGGCAAACACGGCGCAGGGTTAATGATTTTGTTAAGGAAGGATATAAACTTAATATTTCTAGACATAGAATAGGTATGCAATAGTTAGATAGGGATGATTTTATAGTTTGGGATAATTCAGGCAAGCGGGTCCATGGAAAAAACAGAAAAGGATTAGATGTTTGAGAGAAGTTAAGAAGTATAGTTTCCATATAGGTGTCTTGATGTCTGGAGACAGTTAGGGGAGAATATTGTGGGAGCTAACAGCGTAGGAGCATTTAATGAAAGACTGGATAGTGTGAAATACTGGAAATTTCAAGAAAGATAGGTTAGAAGGTGGGTTGGAGACAGGACAGCACGAGTATAGCTCATCTCCTGTGGTAAACAAATAGGTGATTACATAAACACACAAACACACACACACACACACACACACAAGCACATACACACACAAACACACACACACACACACACACACAAACACACACACACACAAACACAAACACTCACAGACACACACAAACATAAACAAACACACACACACACACACATACACACACACATACACACACATACACTACATTTTACATTACATTAGGTAGATATTTTTTTAGCGTCCTACATCTATAGGGTCTCTAAGGCGCTGCACACGCGCGCACACACACACACACAAACAGAAACACACAAACATAGCCACACACACACAGAAAGTGAAAAGTAAAGAAGGAAGAGAGATAATTTACACCATATAATCATCACAAGTATAGGCAATGTTCTCTAGAGTATAATACGATTTCACCATGAAACATTTCTTAGAGTGTTTTTTGAAAACAGGGATAGAAGTGATAAAACGTAGTGTTGGGGAGAGCTTATTGTAAATACGGGGTCCTAAGATAGAGAGACAACGATTATAGTGAGTATGTCTAGAAGGAAAAGCAGGTTCCAGTAAGAGACGAGAATCATCAGTTGACCTAAGTGTACGAGTAGATTTCTTGAAGGATAGAAGTTCAAATAAGTACGAGGGCTTACGGAGAATAAGAGTGGAATGGATGATTAAAAAGATGCGGTAGTCAATAAGCGCCTTAATAGGGAGAAGTCCTAATTTTTGTAGAAAGGGAAATACATGATAGCCAGTAGGGAGATTGTAGATTAGACGACAAGCTTTACTAATAACAGATTGAAGTTTGCGAAGCTGGCGTTGGTTCAGAGAAAGAAAGATCGAACAACAGTATTGTACCCTGCTGAGAATGAAAGAATTAGCTAGTTTGAAAGCAGCAGAGACAGTTAAATATCTACGGATAAAATAGATTCGCCTAATGTGAAAGTTACTTACCCTAATGATATCAGAGATGTATAGATCAAAAGAAAGAGAATAATCTAGCAAGACACCTAAGCTACGAACAGAGTTAGAGAGAGAAACAGATAGAGAAGTTAAACTTCTAGAAGATTGAAAAAGGATAAATTTCGTCTTTTCCGGATTGAGCTTGAGATGGTGGGACATAGACCAGGTTTCAATGTCATTCAAGAGAGAAGAAACAGAAGATTGGAAAATAGTATCAGACGAGATAATAATTTGGATGTCATCCGCAAAGATTTGGAAAGTGACATCATGACGATGTAGGATTTCACCTATGCAAGTTAAGTAAATATTGAAGAGGAGAGTGCCTAGGACGGACCCCTGTGGGACACCGTATGATAATGGGAAAGACTCACCACAAGAAGCACTGGTACAAACAAGCTGATATCGTGAAAGAAGATATGAGCGGAAGAATGATACTGCAGTGCCACTAATACCTAGGTTCGACAGAGTGTTGAGTAGAATTAGATGATCAAGAGTGTCAAAAGCCGCAGAGAAGTCCAGTTGAATGAGAAAAACATCCTTACAAGCAAGAGTAGACTTAAGAACAGAGTCATAGAGGAAGAGAAGCGAGGTTTCTGTTGAGTGAAAACTACGGAAGCTTGATTGTTCAGGGAGAAATAGATCATGGCGCTCAAGGTAGTCCGACATCTGGACATAGGCGGCCATTTCTAGCGATTTTGATAGCCAAGGAATTCTAGAGATGGGACGATAGTTAGACAAACAATTGGGATCAAGGTTAGGTTTTTTCAGGATAGGGAGAATACTTGCGCTTTTAGACACAATGAATTCACCGAGAGAGAAAGACGAATTGATAAAATAGGTGATGAAAGGAAGAAGTAACTCATTACAGTAGGGGATTCGAGCAAGGTTAATAGGAACCAGGTAGGACGAACGAGTGTGCACACGCCTCAGTAGTAGCCTGCAATCAGAGATGGAGACACACACACACACACACACACACACACACACACACACACACACACACACACACACACACACACACACACACACACACACACACACATTTCATTTCATTTCATTTATTGAGTCATTTGTAAAGCGCAATACACACATTATGTCTCAATTGCGCAAATATAAACATTACACACCACATACATTCATGCACAATCACATGCATATTCAAATATGTTTCGTATTTACAAAGCAAGATAATAAAATACAGGCAGAACACAGACACACGCACACACACGTACATGCGCCCATCAGCAAATACCTTACGGTTCATCAAGATAGCGATGACACTAATCTTACAGGGAATTCAGCCAGGTACTACCTGTACTGAGCGCACGAAAACATCATACATCACAAACACACCGCACACCACATATATATATACAATGATGACATGTAGACGTAAACAGTATTGACATGTCGAAACAGTATTGAGGACGCAGTCACGCTGTCAATCAAAGAACCCACGCAGTGGGGACAGCGTGGACCCTCACACATACACACACACACACACATACAAACACACATACACATACACGCTCACATGCACAGGTTGGGTATAAGAGTACTTACATACCCACAATTCAAAGGAAACCGACACAGCGTGGACAGTCGTACACACACACACGCATACACTCACACACACGTACAAATACAAAGATCCACCATAGATATAAATAGATACGAAACCCCAACCAAACGCACACTCAGATAACACAATACATTTTCTATACATGTAGCAACTGTATTAACAATCATGAATATGCAAAATTTACACCGTGTACTCAGGTTTAATGAGGAGTTTTTCGCGGTCATAAGATTTTTCCAATAAATATTTCTTAAGTCTACTTTTGAAAAGTGAGAGAGAGTGAGATCCCCTAATGAACTGTGGCAGCTTATTGTACAACCTGGGGGCCATATACTGAAAGCAGCGGTTATAGTGCGAGTGTCTAGAGGGAAATGCAGGTTCGTAAAGAAAATTTTGAGTATTTTGGCGCAAATCATAATCTGGTGAAATTTGTTTGAAAGATAGCAGGTCTTGTAGATAGGCAGGTGTTTTATTTACAAGGACAGAGTGAACTATACAAAGCAGGTTGTACTCAATGTCAGCCTTGACCGGAAGCCAGGCTAGTTTGATCAAATATTTCACCAGAGAAGTGCGTCTAGGCAGGTTGAACACAAGACGACACGACCTGTTCATCACACTCTGCAGTTTCCGCAGAGTTCGGTGGTTAATATTCAGTAGAAGGGCAGAGCAATACTTAATCCTATTCAAAATGAGACAATCCACAAGTTTTTTTGCAGCATTTACAGTCAAAAATTTCCTTATATAATACACTCTACGTATGTGATAATTACAATTACGCACCAGCGCAGATACATGAGGCTCGAATGTTAACAACCTGTCTAGCGTTACACCGAGATGTTTGGTGGTTTCAGCCAGATCAAGCTCATTGCAGAGAGAACCGTTCAATTGCTCTTTCGTTATGGCGAGAAATTTGGTCTTTTCCTCATTCAGCTTTAGGTGCTTGGAGGCTGCCCAGGTGTTAATAGCTTGCAGTATTTCCCTGATAGTGGATACTGCCTGTACATCATCAGAATACTTAAAATACACTAGAATATCATCGGCAAACACTTGATAATTTACAGCATAGTTGTTAAGAACCCGCTTTATGGACAGTATATATACATTATAAAACAAAGGCCCGAGAATGGAGCCTTGAGGAACTCCAGTTTTCAGGGGAAACCACTGGCTTTGAACTCCGTCCAGAATCACTGTTTGCATGCGATCTGTTAGGTAATCTCGAATGAGCGAGATTGCACTCCCAGATACACCGCAGTTTGATAAATCTTCCAGCAGCATTTCGTGGCACACAGTATCAAATGCCGCCGAAAAGTCAAGCTGCATGAGAAGCACGTTTTGGCCGCTTAGATGCGCGTTCAAAGAATAGTCATATGTACAGAGCAATGAGGTGGCACAAGAATGATTCCTCCGAAATCCTGACTGTTGTGGCAGGAGAAGAGAGTTATTTTCCAGGAATATATACAGTTGATCGTATATAGCATACTCAAGAAGTTTAGACACCCACGGTATTTGTGATACAGGCCGGTAATTACCAAAGGATTCCACGTTTAATCCAGTCTTTTTTAAAACAGGAGTAATAACAGAATTCTTGGAAGCAAGAAATCTACCATGCATGAAACTAGTATTTACAAGGTACAAGACAAAGGGTACAATGAATGATAAATGAGATTTGATAGAGTTAAATTTAATCGGATCGAGAATATTGGATCGCATAGAACTACGATTGATCAATGCTGTACATGAACAATAGTCAATTGGTTGAAAGGATGTAAATGACATTGGATTATGCAATGAAGTATTTACATATCTCATTGGGACCTGAATTGATGCGTGAATTTTATCAATTTTATTTTGAAAAAACAGGCGGAATGTATTAGGCATATCTCGACATTCGTCTCCACTCCACACGTTTTCGTTAGAGCTACGCTTATTACCCATCAGTCCATTGAGAGTTCTCCACAGTGCATCCGGTCGTGAGTCCATAATTTTAGTATTAAAATATACCTGTTTTGCTTGTGTAACACCTCGGTTATAAGTTGACCTAGCAAGACAGTAATCATTCCAATCATCTGCAGAAAAACTACGGCGCCAACGGTGTTCAAGCCTTCTTTTTCGTTTTTTGAGCTCACACAGCTGTCCATTAAACCAAGGAGCGGATTGGTGAACATTTATAAGTTTATGTACATACGGGACACACATGCAACGAATATCATACATGCTTCTCTCAAAGTATGGATACAATTCATCAATTGGTAGAGAAGCATAGTTTAAGATATAGAATTTTTTACAGAGTTCAAATTTTAATAATTCAGCATCAATACGATTATAATCATAGAAAGATATTTTTGTACACAATTTCACAGGAGGAGTAATATCAAGATTAAATATAATTAAACTATGATCGGAAACGTCCTTATCAATGGGGTCTATCCGCACATCAATGACCGATGCACTTTGAGAGTCGGGGCTAATTACAAGGTCCAAAATGTGGCCATGATCATGTGTAGGATGGCTCACATGATTTGTCATACCATATAACTGAAGACTATCAAGAAATGCTTGAGAGTGAGCTTTCAGATGAGGTTGATCTAACCAGAAATTGAAGTCCCCACATATATATACATTTTCATGAAACATAGAAGTGAGAATTTCAACCAGGGCGAAAAACTCCTCAATAAACGCTGAGCCAGAAGTATGTCCAGGTCTATATACAGTTAATATACAAAACGTTCGGCTATGATCCGGGTTCTTAATACGAACGCAAACATATTCAAATGTAGTGATAGACAAGGAAAAGGGTATTTTATGTACGACAAAGCGCTTGTTATACACAAAAACAATACCCCCACCTGTTGTATCACGACACACACACACACACACAGAGAGAGGATCTATTATATATATATATATATATATATATATATATATATATATATATATATATATACTAGCATTCAAACCTGCACGTTGTGCGGAGCAATTAATAAAAATATTGCAAATTAAAAATAAATAAGGCAAATTCATGAAAACCTTAATCAATTAAAAGGTCTAAATTTCATTATTTTTAATTTTATTTTGACAAAATATTTTCACTCAAACCGCCTCATATTTAAACCCGCCCGACGTGAGGAATAATTCAGAACTCGAACACCATCCGTTCTGGTTCTTGAAGTCAAATCCATTAGTTTGGTATATGAATTCATTCTACACGGTGAAATTGAACGTTTTATTGCTGCCCGCGGGACATTTTTATTTCATAAAAATGAGCCATCGCTTCGTTTGCGTTTGAAGCCCCTGATCATTGAGCCAGCGAACCATGAACCAGCGCAATTATGTCACCTCATATTCAAGCATACATACACAGACAGACAGATAATTTCTTCTTTATGTATATATATAGCATTAAAACCCGCCCGTTGTGCGGAGCAATTCCTAACATGAAATTCATATTCAATTAATAAAAAATATGGAAAAATATAAATGAAATAGGGTACACTCATAAAAATATTAATCAATTGAAAATTATAAGTTTAATTATTTTTATTTCGACAAAATATTTCCCCTCAGTCCGCCTGAGTCATTTTTAAACCCGCCCATCGTGCTGAATAATTCAGAACTCGAACACGATCCGTTCTGCATCTTGAAGTCAAATCCATTGGTTTTGTGTATGAATTAATTCTACAGGGTAAATTGAACGTTCTATTGTCTATAGTTGCTGCCCGCGGAGCATATTTATTTTTAAAAAAATACTTTTTTTAAATGAACCATTTGAAAAAATGAACTAAAAAATGGAAACTTTTTTTTATACCCGCCCGTCGTGCGGAACAATTCATACAATAAATTTCATATCAAATCCATAAAATATAATGAATACAAATTGAAAACCAAAAATGTAACCTATAAATATCTTAACCAATAGAAAAGTCTAAATGTGAATATTTTTGTTCTTAATTTGACAAATATTATCCCTCAACCCGCCTGATATATAAATCTGCCCGTCGTGTGGTATAATTCAGAACACAAACACGAAACAAACAATGAAAGATGATGAAATCTTTTCATCAGAATGTTTCCAAACTATATTTATTACATAACATCATTCCCCAATATCATTTGCTTAAGTACTATTTCACTTTTACCGCTATAATATTTATTGTTAAAATTAATATATTTTCCGCTATCATTAAAACCCAATATAACCTGAGTCAAACTTACCCAACCCAACCCAATTATCCAATCTTGACCGCTCTCAGCCTAGTCTGAGGTGATTTAACTTATTAGTTTGTGATCACAAAATATACTGATGCGATCATAATTTGTAATCAGAAGACTGAGATTATCTACCCCAGGGGTCCCAAATACGCGGCCCACCAATACTTTTCTCTCAACCCGCCAATATAGTATCGGGACCAAACTGTAAGGCAGCTCAATTCAAATTTGTTGCATAATGCGATATAATTATACACCATTATCATATTATCTCATAATTCCCGGTTAATGCTTCCACTAATGCATCATATTCATACAGTTGTTATTTTTTGGATTACACCGATATTACAGCCCTTGATATTACAGCCGATATTATATTATTCAATCTATATTCTGCTACGTATTATTCCTAATACATATATCATCAGATCGCAAAATATATTTAAAGGTTCACATCATTCTCCAAAATCATTTGCTTAAGAGCTATTCTACTTTTATCGCTAGAATATTTACTGCTAGCAAAATATCATATACCTCGCTATCATTTAAACCCACTCTTTATAGATACATTTAATTCGCCCGTCGTGCGGAACAGTTAATAAAATATAATTAATATTCAATTCATAAAAAATGAGTGCAAATTGAAAAAGAAAAACAAACCCATAGAAAAGTTTTAGCCAATATAAAAGTCTAAATGTGAAATTTATGTTTCAATTTAGAAAACATGTTTTTCCACAACCCGCCTCATATTTAAAGCTGCCCGTCGTGCGGAATAATTCAGAACTCAAACACGAAACAAACACAAAGAAAATTGATGAAAAACGACCAATAGAAAAAGTCAAAGTTGTATATTATTGTTTTAATTATTGACGATGTTTTTCCCTCAACACTGCTCAAATTCACACCCGTCCTTCGTGTGTAGTAATTCATAAGTGTAACACTATCAAAACAATGAAACATCTCTATAATTCCAGATGAATGCTTCCTCTAAAACAGCATATGCATATAGTTGGCATTGCATGATATTACAACCGGTATCCTTATGCAACTTAAGCGTATGCAACTTGAAATAAAACCAATTAAATTACACAGTAAAATTCAGTAGCTTACTTTGTTCCAAGTAGCATTTTACCCGCCCGTCGTGCGGAACATTTGATGTGTAAATATTGAGGACAATAAAGACTTTCTATTCAGTATAGTGTAGCATTAATTAAGCTGTACGCAATGAAACCACACCATCCATGCTTGGAGATAATATGATGCATTCTTAATTGTGATTGGGCTTCAGTGAAATTTAATCGGTGTATATTCCTGTGTAATCGCAAGTGCGCATAATAGCTGTCAAATTGGCAATATGTCCTTTTGACTTTACACCGCCGTAACTTCCTTCAGATACCCTTTGGAAAATTACAATTTATACCGTATTGTAGAAAACAAGATTTCTAGCACGATGGTATAAGTGTACCTAAAAGAAGTTACGGCGGTGTAAAGTCAAAAGGACATATTGCCAATTTGACAGCTATTATGCGCACTCGCGATTACACAGGAATATGCACTGATTAAATTTCACTGAAGCCCAATCACAATTAAGAATGCATCATATTAGCTCCAAGCATTGATGGTGTGGTTTTATTGCGTACAGTTTAATTAATGATACACTATACTGAATAGAAAGGCTTTATTGTCCTAAATATTTACACATGAATTGTTCCGCCCGACGGGCGGGTAAAATACTACTGGGAACAAAGTTAACTAATGAATTTTACTGTATAATTTAATTGGTTTAATTTCAAGTTGCATAAGGATATGGGTTGTAATATCATGCAATGCCAACAATATAAATATGCTGTTTTAGCGGACGCATAAATCTGGAATTATAGAGATGACACAAGGTTTCATTGTTTTGATAGTGTTACACTTCTGAATTACTACACACGAAGGATGGGTGTGAACTTGAGCAGTGTTGAGGAAAAAAACTTCGTCAATAATTAAAACAAGAATTTACATATTTATATTTTTCTATTGGATAAGCTTTTTGCTTTTTGATTCATTATATTCTATTTATAGTTCCGCACGACGGGCGGGTTTAAATACGAGGCAGTTCGAGGGAAAATATTTTCCCACACATAAAATAAAAACATTCACATTTAGACTTTTCTATTGGTTAAGACTTTTTATGGGTTTACTTTTTCTTTTTTAATTTCTAATCATTTTTTATTAATTCAATATTCATTTTGCTTTATTTATTGTTCTGCACAAAGGGCGGGTTTTAATGCTAGATGGTGATGTTGAGTTATAAATATATATTGTTGCATACGCTTAAGTTGCATAAGGATATGGGTTGTAATATCATGCAATGCCAACTATATGCATATGCTGTTTTAGTGGAAGCATTAATCTGGAATTATAGAGATGACAGAAAGTTTCATTGTTTTGATAGGGTTACACTTTTGAATTACTACACACGAAGGACGGGTGTGAATTTGAGCAGTGTTGAGGGAAGAAACTTCGTCAATGATTAATACAAGAATTTACAAATTTGACTTTTTCCATTGGTCGTTTTTGATCAATTTTCTTCGTGTTTGTTTCGTGTTTGAGTTCTGAATTAATCCGCACGACGGGCAGCTTTAAATATGAGGCGGGTTGTGGAAAAACATGTTTTCTCAATTGAAACATAAATTTCACATTTCGAATTTTATATTGGCTAAATCATTTGTATGGGTTTGTTTTTCTTTTTCAATTTGCACTAATTTTTTTATGAATTGTATATTAATCATATTTTATGAACTGTTAAATGTATCTATATAGAGTGGGTTTAAATGATAGCAAAGTATATGATATTTTGCTAGCAGTGAATATTCTAGCGGTAAAAGTAGAATAGCTCTTAAGCAAATGAGGTTGGAGAATGGTGTGAACCTTTAAATATATTTTGCGATCTGATGATATATGTATTAGGAATAATACGTAGCAGAATATAGATTGTATAATATAATATCGGCTATATATAATATATGATATTTATAGGTTACATTTTTTGCTTTTCAATTTGTATTCCTTATATTTTATGGATTTAATATGAATTTTATTGTATGAATTGCTCCGCACGACGGGCGGGTGAAAAGAATTGTTTTTAGTTCATTTTTCAAATGCTTCATTTAAAAAAGGTAATTTTCTTAACAAATAGAAATGCTCCGCGGGCAGCAACTATAGAAAATAGAACGTTCAATTTACCCTGTAGAATCAATCTATACACAAAACCAATGGATTTGACTTCAAGATCCAGAACGGATCGTGTTTGAGTTCTGAATTATTCAGTACGACGGTCGGGTGTAAAAATGTCTAAGGCGGACTGAGGGGAAATATTTTGTCGAAATAAAAATAATTAAACTTAGAATTTTCAATTTATTAATATTTTTATGAGTGTACCCTATTTAATTTTCAATTTTCCATATTTTTTATGAATTGAAAATGAATTTTATGTTATGAATTGCTCCGCACAACGGGCGGGTTTTAATGCTAGTATATATATGATATATATATATGTATATATATATATATATAGATAGTATATATATATATATATATATATACATTGTATAAATAAATAGATACGCAGTTTCTACTGTTTTCCTGTCAGACTATGTCCCACATTCATCTACAACTTGCACCTTTTCCTTCTGGGTAAACTGTTACATAATGTATGCAATGAACCACAATTTGTGTCAAAAGCCTGGAAATGCTTGATTTCTCCTAGTTTGAGATTTGTAAATAATAAATTGGCCTACTGAATGTTTTCCTGAAACGTATCATTCTGCAGATGCGGTTTTACACTTTTCTAACTTGATAAACAAACAAAGTCATGTACACATCCAGATATATATACGATACCTAAGTCTTCACTATCAACAATGAATAATATATTTCTAACAATGATTACTTTTTATTTATAATATTCAATATCTCTATAACAATAATCCTATAATTAGAAATAAATAATTAGGGTAGTAAAGATACATATTTTTATAATTTAACGTCTTACATATACACTCGTAGACACATACACATATATACATTCAAACACATATATACACACATACACAAATATGCACACAAATGGGTGTTGTTTCTGGAATGAGTGTGTCCAGAAAATATATGCACTTCTTTCTGACGTCTTTCACGCATTAGCGACCCGCCATCGCCACATTAAATATGCCTTTCAACATACACGAGCACACACACGCGCATGCATACACATCTGCATCTGCATGAATACATCCTTGATGTCGATTGTCTTGCAAATGTGCGGCGGAATTATATGTTCATGTATTGGAAAATATTATGCTAATACGAGTTTTATGTATTGTAAAATGTTGACTGTCTAGGACATGCATCTTGAGCACACATACATATAGGTACGTCATATATACATAAACATACATGTATACATACACACATACATACATCATACATACGCACACGTAAACACACATGCACTCCAGATTTCATCATCATCATATGTATTTGGTCACACACAGTTTAACAAAAAACACCTCATAACAATACACAAAGTCCAATGTGTGGCCGGGCACAAAGAGACCATGACGGTCTGTGGTACCCTCAGTTCAAGCTGCAACATGGAATATTATTGAACATGGAATGCAAAATTATATAAACATAACACAATAACATAACAAACATAAACATATATATATATATATATATATAAACATAACAAAAAACAATACGAAAATTATGATATACAAATACACGCCGTACATGGTTTTTAACATAGATGGATAGCAGGCAGTGACACTGCAATGAACATTGCTGTGACTCCGTATACTGACATTGTGACACTATATAATGAACAATGCATCGAGTGATCGTGTGTATGCTCGGACCCTAGTATTCTGCAATCATACTCTTCCTTAGGAACTTTTTGAAAAGTGAAAAGTGAAAGAGTTTTGAATGAGAAGGCTGAAATTTGTTGAACAACCTGCTAGCTAGCACATCAACTTCGTTGTTATTGGCAATGCACGACAGCCTGTTGATACTATATGATACCATATGTGAATATATGAGACTATATTAGACTGTTTGATTCTATATGAGAATATATGAGACTATATGATACTATATTAAGCATATAATATTATAAGAGTCCATATGAGACTGTATGACACGCCCTATCCAATCTACAGCCGGACAACTCCCGTTAAATCAAGTGGAGGTGCGAGTGCATTGAGCTCAAGCAGGTGTTTTAACTGCACGACAATAACAACAGCGGATATTTTATATAGGCCACATTGGATATGGGCGCAGACGCGGGAAATTAGTTGAACGGACGGAATATGAGGTAATCAGTCGAAATAGAGGGTACAAACATAAACAGTGAGACATTATTGAAGAATATTTGCGGCTGCTTTATACTAGTGAATAATTTAACCGAATGGCACTTGATAATAATAAGAAAACACCATAATATATTATATCCAGGCTGAACCACAATGCCTGCACTATTGTTGCAGCTGAATCACTCTCGTCCACATATAAGTGTAGGGAGTAGAAACGTCAATTCATGGAGCACGAATGTTTTGAGACAGCGATTTTCTGAACCAATCACCAAATTAGAGCAACAATCATTGCAGATGACATAAAACAGAGGCAGCGCCAAGGGGGGTTTGGGGGAATCAATGTGGCCCAGTCTCTTATAATAATATTATGTAGTCAGCGTTCGAGTGTAGCTCTTCATGTTTCGCTTAGCCCCCACAACTTTTTCCGTAGCCCCCCTCAGCTCCTACATCGAAAAAATCCTGGCGCCGCCACTAACATAAACAACACTTGGCTGTACAATCATTTTGCACACGTTTGGTTAGCATGTTCTTTTCACACGGCTGCACTCATAACACTTGAACAAACACACATACACACACACGCGCACACACAAACGATGAATTATTAGCGACGTGGATGCGACATTTGCTGATTGCGCGTTTTAGCAGCAACGAGGGTTGCTGTGAACACGCTCGGTGAGTTGGGACGTCAAGATGTTGACGCGGTGACTGCGTCGGTCGATGGTGCTATCACAGCAGCGCCAATTACCGCTGCCACGTCGATGGTCGGGTTTTGCCGCCACACACAGCGCACCAGATCAATCAGTCAGATGACCCGAATTTGACTGCTTCAATATAATGCATCGTTCTGTCGGGTTCCATCGATATATGTGGCTATTGACTGGGGCTCTGCTTCCGTGCCTGCTGCTGTCTGTGGGAGGCGAATATAGTAAAAACGTATCATTGACTCAACGTTTGCCTTTTTTGTCACTATATTTCTTGTCACTATGTTCTGGCTTCATTTTTAGTTCAATACTATACAACTGCATATGCCAATCACTTACCGAGGTGGGTGATGTTGCGCCGATTTTTCTGTCAAGTGAAAACGACTCCAGTTGCTGCGACTTCAATTGGGCCTCTTCTGTTGATTGATCGTGGCCGTGGAACTACTCATATTGATGCAATACCAGGGGTCTCACGCCAGGGGTCTCTATGCACGCACACATAATACCCAAGTCTATACCATTTACAAATTGAATTGATCCAAATGAAATATGATTTGATCCAAATGAAATCTGATTTGATCCAAATGAAATCTGATTTGATCCAAATGAAATCTGATTTGATCCAAATGAAATCTGATTTGATCCAAATGAAATCTGATTGATAAAATTAAACCTTAATTGAAAAATGAAAACAAATTGTATCTAAATGTAATGATTGGCTGTTAATTATGCAAGAAATAATTTGTATTTGTATATAATGATATATATTTTCATAACTTTTGATATTTCCTATTTACATCTTACATTTTGTATTACTAATTTCAAACATCCCAAGTTATTAAGGGAGTACTGGATTGATTAATTAAAAGTAGGTGAAAATATTGAATATAACGAAATATAATGATGGAAAATTTAGTATAATACATGATGATGATGATATCGTGGCCTAGTTTGGTTTGGTACATTCTATTTTGCGAAATAATCAGAGTAACAAGATTTGATGTGAATGAATCAATTTTGATGCCAATTTATACAACAAACGGTCAAGACAAGATACAAAGCACAGCAATGAACACAAGACAGTAAATTTTTCAAGATATCTCCACGAGATCCTCTTGTTTTATTGCTGCTGAGAAATACCGCTCCACCCTGTTGGTGAAACCGTGCAGCTGCGTCTGGTCAACTTGGCTGATGCAATCCAGCGCTATATTTTCCAGCAGCTGCATCCTCTGCTCGGCCAGTGAGAGGGTAGCGTTTTCTCTAGCAGTGAGGCTCGACAATCGAGGTATTTCTTCTCTCAGCCTTCTTTTGATGTGACTCTTCAGACAGCTCCACAGCAGCTCAATTGGATTCAACAGGTATGAATATGGAGCCATTCGGAGAAGCTGCACATCATCCTGCTGTCCAAATATCTCCTCAATGTTGCTGTGTGCTGGAGCATTGTCTATGATGATGGTGGGCTGGTGAATTTCGGCTTGGCGACATTCGTCTATGAGACAACGAAACCATTCCGCACAGTTTGGTTTCTTGAATGAGCCTCTTTGCGTGGATATCAATACTAGTCTGGAACTCGTCATTGCACCGATTATGTGCAAGTTTGCTCCTTTGCTAGATGGCTGCACTACAGACGCCCTTGTTCCCACTTTTGATCTTCCTTGGTTCCGCCTACAATACAGGTTGAAGTTGGTCTCATCGACCCATACGGGAGTGCGACCTTCGGACCGGATGCGAAAAAGTTCTTCTATATATGTCGCCCTCTTCCTTTTGTTAACTTCGCTGTTCATTGCACTGACGACAGGCCGTACTGTTTTCAGAGAAAACATTTCTCCATCGAACCAATTTTTGATGGTGTTTATGCACACCTGACATCCGTGCGCATCATTGATCTTAATTTGTAAGTCTGCCAATGTAATTGAAGGCGATTTCTCCACTTCGGTGATGAGAGTGTGTATCATTTCAGGAGTTTTTTTTGCGTAGTTACCTCCCCGACGTTTCGGTAAGTCCTGATTCTTCCTCAACCAATGATACACAGTCTTGATTTTCACTCCTAAAGTATTAGCTACATTTTTCCAATCATTCTCATTGTGGTATGCTTCCATAATTCTTTTTCTATCATTTTCACTGATTTTATTATACTTCATTATTACTTTTGCACTATTAACACTAGCGAACTGATAAGTTGTATTAAGTACTATTGTCAAATATAACATGGCGTGCCTGAGCAAATTTCTGCTCAATCGACATAAAGTTGCCAAATCTTCTTATTTTTAATATAAATACGCTTGTTTTCGATGTTTTATACCCAAAAAAATCATTTTTCTGATTAAAGTTTAATTTTTTCACTTATGTTGAACTTGGATAAAATCAGATTTCGTTTGGATCAAATCAGATTTCATTTGGATCAAATCAGATTTCATTTGGATCAAATCAGATTTCATTTGGATCAAATCAGATTTCATTTGGATCAAATCAGATTTCATTTGGATCAATTCAATTTCTAAATGGTATAGTGTTACGATAGTCAAGTCCAGTGTTTCAGTTCACGTCTGATGCGTGTATTGGGCCGAAAGTTTTAGTCTATACTCGTTATGCAGTGGCGGCGCCAAGGGGAGGATTGGGGGCTGGAGCCCCCTCAAAAATATGCTAAGCCAATACCCCAAATCATAATCATGGACAATACAATTTCTTACCGCTGTAAATGAAGTCCTGTAATTTTGGTTCAATTTCAAGGACTGAATCAGTATGGCCCCAGTCCCTTATTATAATATGTAGTCAGCGTTCGAGTGTAGCTCTTCATGCTTCGCCAAGCGCCCTCAACTTTTTCCTTAGCCCCCACAACTTTTTCCTTAACCCCCCTCAGCCCCCCCTCCCCATCGGAAGAATCCTGGCGCCGCCACTGTCTTTATACAATTCGTTACATCAGTACGAGTCAAATATATTATATATTTCGAAGCACCTGTGAATATGTGTAAATCCTTAAATGAATAACAAATTGAAAGCCATTCATACCACTGCACCGATGGATATATCGTATATAGTATATCGTATCGTACTCATATATCGAAGCACTTGATGTCTGATATTCACTAAGCCCAATAGGAGTAAATAAAATATTTCATATATAGGTATATAATATAATAAAAATCTTGGGTCGAATACAACGCATCTTATGCACATTATGCACGAGCTCTTAGAACATAAGCTGTGTTGAATTATCCGAACTTATTACTCTGTTGTATTCAAAAAATTTAGATGGGCGTATTTTGTATTACTATATTATTTTGTATCATTTGATATTATGCATTTTTTATCAACAAATTTGCTAAGAAACTATACAAATCCGTTCTATGTGTGTATATTTGTGATTGCGTGATTATGTGTGATTATGTGTGATTGTATTTGATTGCATGATTCCCTATGATTGTGTGTGATTTTGCGATTGTGATGCAGCAACTATGGGTGCCGTGGATGCAGCTTGCTCGAGCGATCATTTCCGATGTGATAACGGCAAGTGCTTGGCATGGGATCGAGTTTGCGATATCACCAGCGACTGCTTGGACGCCGAGGACGAGCTGCAACAATGCGGTTTGTTTTCAATAACAAGCAAAGCAATACATTATGTTTATGTTTTGTTAATCGAATTACGGTTGGAGCGGTTGGAATCGGTAGCATTGGGGTGCTAAATTTACCATCTCCCCAGAGAGGAGTTGGTAAATAATGCAGTAAGCGCTGAAACTCTTGGCCTCTCTTCAACATGCAATACTCCGAATCAATTATGTATAGTCAAGCAGCCTGCTCTGTATATCAAATCGTTGCAATGAGTAGCCCTTCCATCTTGCAAACCTCAAAGTCATGATCTCAGATTTGTTTTCAACAGTCGGTTACGTATGAATTAATCAAGTGTTCATTTGACCTGTAATGAACTTGAACTGGGCTTTGGCTAACTTCTTCGACTTAATTAGTCTAAGTCTTGCTAGAAGTAAATCGTATAAGCCGTTGATGATAACTTTACTGGCCTAATTTTTCCGGGGTATGAATCTCTACTTCCACACAATGATTGGTCCATGTAAATCAAGTTTACAAATATTGAATGTAAATGTTATTTGTTTAGGATTGTCTTTTAAGTTCAAAGTATAATTGCTATTTAAATAGTTAACGTTATCTATTGCATTATCGTGTTGTTCGTCAGTGCTCAGCGTGTAAGGAGGTGTATTACTGTGCTCGTGTTCAAGTGACATTTTGAGAGTGAATTGAGTAGCTGGCGTGGCAATGGCGTCAACAGCGGACTTGAGTATAGCGATCGCCGAGTGCCTGAAAGATCCAAATGTGTTTCAAATTATCACAGACAACATTGTTGAACCGGCCGTTCGATGTGCTGTATCCGAAGCATTGAAAATATAAGAAAAGGAATTTGACTCTCTCAAGGAGGAGCTGAAATTACTACCGATAGGGTGAACCGGCCTGAACAGCTCTCAAGAAGAAGCAATGTGTGCTTCGCAGGCATAAACGAAGCACAAGGCGAAAACCCTGAAACGGTGATCAAAGAAATGGCAATCAAAATGAAAATGGACATCACTGACAACAATATTGAAAATGCATTCCGTATGGGAAAACCTAACAATGGAAAAGTCCGTCCACTAGTGGTCCGTTTCGAAAGAACGAAGAGGCGAGATGAATTCTACAAAGCAAGGAGAAATCTTCACACAGGTATGCATGGGACGGAACGAACAAAACATCAAAATGAACAAAGCAAAAAGCCATCTACATCAATGACCATCTGACACGAGCTAACAGCAAACTGCTTCTCAAAATGAGGAAGATGAAAATAGCTGGCTAAATTCACGCAGCAATGTCAGACCTGGGCATATTGAAAATGAAAATGAAAATTTCCCAAAACGCACGTACCGTGTCCGTCGTGAGCATGGACGATGTCATTGGCCACACGGGACAGGCCGGTTGGATGACCTCACAGACAACAGTGGTGAACTCACCGACAGAGCGGCCCAGGGTCGTCCAACAGTCAGCTGAGTCGCCGTCTGGGCCGACTGAGTGGAAGGTCGTTAACCGTGGAAGGAAAACGGCCACTAACATGACGGCCGCCGGATCAAGACAGCAGCGTCACAACACGAGGTCATCGAGTCGCACTGATTAGCCGACCTACCTCTGCCACCACTTAAGCACTACCATAACCACTGTATGTATCACCACTGTATGTATCACCTCTGTATGTATCACTACGCAAACAATCATCTTGTAATTCGCCTATGAACGGATTCCGTTCCGTATATATAAGTTTGTGTGTGTATGCATGTGTTTACGCATGTTTATTTATATTTGTATGTACATATATTTATATTTGTTAATATAAGTATGTAATATAGTTTGTTATTATATTTATATTTATATTTATTATTTATATGTGTATGTATATATATGTCTGTGTAAATAAGTGCATATGTGTGAGTGTTGCAGCTATCTATTTTCTCACTGTATATCACAGTATATGTACTTAATGTGGTCATGTTTTGTGCTTAGGTTAACCGTGTGTGTTATTATGTATGTAACAATATAAATTGTATATATCCTGTGCGCATATGTAATTATTGAATGTTTTGTATTATTAGCTTAATATTTCTTTTTTCACGAGTTCCATTAATCTTAATTCTTCTCGCTTTGATTGATTTTGTGCCGCATGTCAGTTCAAAATACGACATCACTCAACTATATACAACAACAAACAACAACAACATGTATTTAATATAGCGCACTTTCGAGGACAAAGGCGCGAGCAGCAGCAGAGTAATAAAGTGTGGACACAGAGCGGTATGAGGACAAAAATATGGAGCACAAATCGACAGAAAGTACATGGGTGCTTGCAAAATTGAACACATACATACACACATACACACAAACACATGCACACTAACACATACACACGCACATATATACACAAACACATGCATACACATATACATATATGAGTAATGTAATGTAATAGAGCATATAATGGAAAGAGAAAATATATAATTGGAATATAGAATAAACAAGCATAGGATATAAAATAATAAAAATAATTGCTAGATGGCCGTTGGCTAGCGAGTAGCTCTTCCGCCCTTGGACAGGTTTTATTTTTAGTCCTGCTGGGTGTCTAGGCACCCTCCTCACCGGTGGGAACCAGTGGGGGAGCCGGTTTAGTCGCCGACCACTCGACTATGAGACTGGTTGTACTGGGCTACACAGTACCAGTAGCAGGAATTCTCCTGACCAGACAATTTACCAGACCGAAGTGAGTCAACCAGCCAAACACAGTAGATTACAATGAGGATAAGAGTTGGAAGATAACGGAAACAGATTACAGGGTAGGTTATATCAAGCAGATTCAAGTAGGTGTTTGTGCAAGGCGACAGAGAAAGACTTGAGAGACGTTTTTTCAAGGATGTGTGAGGGAAGCGAGTTATATATACGAGGAGCATAAAATGTATAAGATTTGGACGACCAGGGAGATAAATTGATAGCGGGGGGACTAACTAATGGCTTACGATGGCGACTATCAGAGCGAACGCTGGATATGAGAAGAGAACGAAAATACAATGGTGAAGATTGAGTATGAATCAATTTGAATGTCCAGCATCAAATTTTGAATCGAATCCGTGAAAGAGCAGGAAGCCAGCCAAGCTGCCGGATGTGGGATGATGTAGGAGTTTTAGGAGGAAGTCGCAAAACAAATCGACATGCTAAATTAATCACATATTTAAGTTGGCGGACAGATTTAAAAGGAAGATGAAAGAAGAGAGAGTTGCAGTAATCAATTTTTGAGAGGATGTAGGAATTGACTAATAGGGTGGCAGATGCCTCATCAATGAAAGCACGGATAGGATAAAATTGGCGAATGATAAAACGGCAAGAGCGAGGGAGCTGAGAGAAATGACTTGAGAAGCAAAGTGATGGATCGAATATAACTCCCAAGTTGCGAATCTGGGAGGCAAGAGGAAGATTAATATTGTGAGGGGTGAGTCTAGGAGGGTGAAATACGAGATATTCAGTCTTTGAATGATTGAGGACAAGTTTCCTTGAGGCAGCCCAAGAAGATAAAGCATTGAGAAGTTCAGAAACTAGACATGAGGAAGATAAAGTGAGGGGAAAGAATATTTCGACGTCGTCAAAATAAATATGGTACGCAATAGGATAGCGGCGCAAGATTAAGCATAAGGATGAGACATAGAGATTGAAGAGGAGAGGACCAAGGAGCGAGCCTTGAGGCACTCCAGAAGTGAGAAGCACAGACGATGAGGTAGTTGAGTTGCATCGGACTGAGTAAGATCGGTTAGTGAGGTAAGATGTAAGAAGAGAATATGCACTAGAGGAAAGACCAGCATGAGCGAGATCTTGACTTAAGATGGAATGGTCTACAAGGTCAAAAGCAGAAAAGAAGTCTAGCGAAATGAGAATAACAGACTTGCCATATGAGAAATGTGAGAAAATATCGTTGACAAGTGATAGCAGCAGGGTTTCAGTAGAGTGGTTTGAAACGAAACAAGATTGATGAGAGTCAAGAGCAGATTGTATAACTGGACGGAGTTGATCTAAGATGGCTGATTCAAGGAGTTTCGAAGGGAGAGATAAGATCGAGATGGGTCGATAATTACATGGTAGAGTAGGATCAAGACAAGGTTTCTTAAGAATAGGCGTTATAGATGCATGCTTGGAGGCAAGAAAAATACCGTGGAGAAACGAGGAGTTAATCAAATGAGTGAAGAAGGGAGCCAGTAGAAGAATTGAATCAGAAAGTGCAGAAAAGTTTATTGAATCGGTAGGGCAGCGAGATTTCTGGAGTGTTCTGAGATAGCGCGTGGTCTTTGATATAGGAATGAAAGAGAATGACGACAAAGATTCGATTGACGATGAAAAGGATAAAGGAGAGGAAGAAGGTTGAATGCTGGAATGCAGAACGGAGACTTTCTCAGCAAAGAAATGAGCAAAATTGGAGGCGGTGATTGAGCATGATGGCTGATGAGCTCGATCGGAAATAGCTTTCAGGGTTGACCAGCGCGAGCGAGAAGATGCTCGGTGCTCACTCAGCTTGGAAAGATAGAACTTCGATTTGGAAGAAGCAACCGCAGAAAGAAATAAATCTCGGGCTGTGCGAAATTAATTCCAAGATGAGCAAGAGCAAAATCGACGCCAAGAGCGCTCAAGAGATCGACCTTCAGACTGCAAGTGACGAAGTTGAACAGACCACCAGGGAGGAAGGGGGGTGCTGAAACGGTGAGTACGTTGGCAAAAAGAAAAATTGCATAATTAATATTAGAAAGAGCTTCAGATAAGAAATCAGGGAGAACAAGTGTAGGGAGATGAACATAGTTAGAGAGGCAGAATATTGAGTTAACCAAAAAGTGAAATTTAGAAGGATCAAAAAGTTTGTAATTGCGATAGTGAAATATTTCATTTGAGGATTGTTTAGGCGGCCGAGGTAAAAACAGTTGAAAAGTGATAAGGCTATGGTCAGAAATTTCAGGAGCGGGTGGATAGGTTATTGTTTCAGCGAAAAACAGTTTGGAAGAAGAGGGAGTGGAAATAAAAAGATCAAGAGTATGTCCAGATAGATGAGTTGCGGCGTTGTTCATGATTTTAAGATCCCAGGAATCAAGTAAGTGAATAAATTCGGACGCATAAGGATGAGAGGAAGGGGAATCCACCCAGATGTTGAAGTCTCCCAAAACGATGAAATTGTGAGAGAAGCGCTCAGAAAAATAAGAAATTAGCGAATCTAAATCAGAGAGGAAAGTAGAGGCTGTACCATTATTGTTATGTCTGTATAGCAGTAGAATGCCAAGTTTTGGAAGTGACGGAAGTAACAAGGAGAGTGTAATGAATTCAAAAGAGTTGCAAGAAAATTCAAGATCAGACAGTTTGTAAACAGCGAGAGGAATGATATACAACGCCTACACCTCCACCGGAGGATTTTGTGGAGCACAAGAGGGAGCGACATGTGTGTAGGAAATTGAATGAAGGAGGGAGATGTGCAGAAAAAGTAGGAACGTCACACTCAAATAACCAAGTTTCAGTGAGGAAAATGAATGAAAGACCAAGATTCAATATGGTATGAAGAACGAATATACGAATAACTATGTTGGCAATTGTACGAGGGATCACCACCAGATTGAAGCACTCGTCGATTCGATACAAACTTTTACCGGTATATCTATATTGCTTATCAATGCCAGGAGCTTGAAAGCAAATTTCGACATATGCTCTGAATTAGTGGAAAGTCTGCTAACTGATGAAAGTGTCAAGCTTGCAGATATAATAGCCGTGTTCGAAACTTGGTTCCACCAAAATGCTGATCTGAATCTATACAAGCTGAAAAATGATCAAGTTATTATTATTATTATTATTAATTACAGGCAAATCCAGTAGCATGGGAAGAGTGCAAGCACTATTACCACCCTAAGGTGGCCCCATGTACCGGAAGCGCCCAAAAGATTCAGAGAGAAAGAGAGTTCGAAGAGAAAAAAGTCTAGAAAAAGAGTTGGAAAGAAAATAATAAATAAATAACAATAAATAATAAACCATCATCCGATAACAATTCATAATGTCACTCCGCCCACGTTCCTCAATAAATAATAGCAATCAACAATAAATATGTGATTCAGTAAATAACAGCCATCAATAAATAAGAATAAATATTAATAAATAAGTAATGAATATCAATCAAGAACAATACATATGATTCAATAAGAAGAAACATCCAACAAGAAGTATAAATATGATTCAATAAGTAACAACAACACAAATAAATATGATTCAATAAACAATAACACCAATAAATATGATTCAATAAACAACAACAACAATAAATATGATTAAATAAACAGCAACAACAATAAATATGGTTCAATAAACAACAACAACAATAAATATGATTCAATAAACAGCAACAACAATAAATATGATTCAATAAACAACAACAACAATAAATATGACTCAATAAACAGCAACAACAATATATATGATTCAATAAACAACAACAGCCAACACTGAGTAAAAGTATAATTTAATAAATAACAACAACCAATAATAAATAGTAATAAATAGAGAGTAAAATAGGAATAAACATAAATGAATAGAAAATAAATAACAATAAGCATGAATAAATAACAATAAATATGAATAAATATACAATTAATCAGACTCAACAGTCAATTCCGCTCTTTCAGTAGCATTTCATTTACTTTGGCCTTGATGATGAATGTTCAACACAAACAGAAAACAACAGAAGACGTGGTGGAGTGGCACTATATGTTGACGACAAAGCAATTGTTGATCCAAGTACGATAAAATCTACTATGATTGACACAGTTATGGAGAGTAAAACAATACAAATGAAAATTGAGCATAATGTAGTATCTGTTATGTGTTTATCGCTCTCCATCTGCTATGAACGATACTTGTATTGACTACCTAAATGGACTGTTGATATCAACTAACACTCACAACTGGTTTGTCGTGGATGATTTCAATGTTGATTTCCAAAAATATACCAGTGCATCGACGATAAATCTAAAGAATGTTTTTTGTGTCATGGTTTTGTGCCCCTTATCACATCTCCCACTTAGGTTACGTACAATTCACCAACAACAATTGACAATATTTTCACTAATGTCACGAATAGAGATATGCTCTCCGGTACACCGAGCTATGATATCAGTGACCATTTACCTGTGTATGTGATTTTGAACTGTAGAAAAAAGACCAACAGGTGTGAATCGATATTCGTGAGACAATATACTGTGAAAGCCAAACAGAAATATCTGGAAATGCTCGAACGAACTAACTGGACATCATTAACATTTTCGTACCAAGTACCCAGTACCAAAATGTTAATGAGACATTTCATGATTTTCTCGAACAGTTCTTGAACTTAGTAAATTTGTGCTTTACTGTGAGAGAATGCAACATAAGAAAAATATTGCTAGCCCATGGATGACGAAAGGTTTGAAACGCTCTTGCAAACACAAAAATATTATATATCACAAATTTATACAAACACGTAGCGTACAAGATGAAAGTGCATATAAAAAGTATCGGAATAGACAAACATCGATTATTCGCCTAGCAAAGCAGCGATAATATAGATATTTGCTGCCCATAGCTACACGAAAGACACGTGCAATATCTTGAATGGAACTTTGAGAAGAGAACAAATCCAAATTACCCACGTGTTTTCTATGAAAATAATAGAGAATTGCAGGATGACGTCGATCTTGCAAATGCATTAAACAAATTTTTCACCGAAATTGGAATTGAAATAACCAACAGATCGTCAACAACATCATGAAGGTTTGATACCAGTAACATGAAAAACATTTCATCAACTATGTGTTTGGTTCCGTGTACATAAATATATTATTATAAAAGCATCACCGAGTAAAGGCTCCACATATTTTTATAACATCAACATGAACGCAATTAAGTTAGCCGCATCTGATTTGCTCAAACCATTGGAGCATATATAGAGTTTATCATTGAGCATGGGTGTTTTCCCAAACAAAATGAAAATGGCTAAAGTTGTGCCCATTTTTAAAAAAGGTGACAAGACATTATTTTCAAAATAAATACCTACATCGTACCTGTATATCGTTATTATCGCAGTTTTCTAAAGTTCTCGAGAAAATATTGAAAAAAGATTTAATCCTTTTTAGCTAGTAGTGACATTATAAACAGCAGTCAATATGGCTTTCAGAACAATAGATCAGTGAATGAAGCCATCGCAGATAGCATTGAGTTCATAACAGACGCTTTAGATAAGAATCTCGTGACCGTTGGCATATTATTCGACCTAAAAAGCTTTTGACACTGTTAACCATGCTATATTACTACAACAACTAAACGTATACGGAATTAGAGGTAAAGCATTAGAATGGATGAAAAGATATTTAACTAAGAGAGAGCAGGTTGTTACGTACAGAGGGGTAGTATCTGAGAATAAAGCCATAAAATGTGGAGTTCGCAGGGGTCAGTGCTTGGTCCAAAACTTTTTCTCCTTGTAACAGGCAAACGAAAAACTAAGATATATACAGTCAGGCGCGCGTGGGCATCGCTGCCCCATGCGCGCCTACAAGACGTCACAACCTCACACAACCTAGCTCACACCGTGACACACGGGAGCACACACACACACACACACACACACACACACACACACACACACACACACACACACACACACACATACACACACACACACACACACACACACACACACACACACACACACACACACACACACACACACACACACACACGCACAGGCCTCACGTCCACCGCCACAACCAATCAGCGGCGAGCCGGTCAATCGCTCGCTGCCGCGGGCCATGCATGCTCGACAAACGCATACACACACACACACACACACACACCGAAACAACTACACACACTCGCTCACACACTCTCGCACGCCATACACAATAAAGCCATATACGATCACACAGACACAATAAGACGTTGACACACTCAGAGACAATCCCTCACACACGCTCTCTTTCACTGCACACGATCACACCACACTTCTCTATATTAATGATTTGTTTGTATTTTCAGACAAGTGCAAAAAGTGTTATTTGCCGATGATACAAGTCTATTCTTTAGTGTTCATGATATGGTGTCGCTTGAAAATAACAAACACTGAATTACTTCTACTAGGCGATAGGATTGAGGAGGTATACGACGGTCGAAGTCTGGAGATATATTTATGCACAGCGGAACTACAAAAACCGGGAACGAAATGAAAGTGTCTCAGAGTTTTTTACTACCTCGCCTTATATACACCCTATTGGAACTGACCTAGATCTGTAC
This sequence comes from Sacculina carcini, assembly GCA_916048095.2. Classification (NCBI taxonomy): domain Eukaryota; kingdom Metazoa; phylum Arthropoda; class Thecostraca; family Sacculinidae; genus Sacculina; species Sacculina carcini. The sequence continues at coordinate 7,703,969 of OU696586.1, forward strand.
AGAGGATCGAATATTCTAGTAGAATAGAGTAAAGCGCGAAAAGAAAGATTAAACATAGGAAATACAACTTAACTGTTATTTATAAATACAAGTGTAAATCAGGTGAATAAAATAATTTCTAAAGATAAATTAATTAAATCTGAATACTTAAAACCTCACCGAAATAGGACACAATAACAGCTAAAATATTTCAATTATGTTTATATGTATAACGACTGGACCAGGATATATGAAATTTACAATTGATACATAAATTTACATGCAAATAAAAGAGAAATATAACTGGTGATCACTACAGGCTCAATACAAATAAATTATCTCTCAGTATCAACAAGACCAATCATATACAATTCCATGCACAAAATAGAAAGCTTTCAAGTAATCTCAGGTCTATTATATGTGGGTTACCTATAGAAAGAGTCGAATCAACTGAATTCATCGGCTTGATTATATATCAAAACTTGAGTTGGGTCCAACACCTCAGTAATGTCACTAAAAACTATCCAAAATATGATATTCAAATTAAGGCATTATATAGGAGAATCTGAGAGTATTATTCTATATAACAGTTTAGCCAAACCTCATCTCAACTTTTGCAGTGAACGTTGAGGCTCAACATATTCATCTAGGATAAGAAAGGTAATTCTTCTTCAAAAACATCTTGTAAGAATCAAAAAGCAAACAAAGAGCTTGGCAGTCATCAAAACCATTTTTTGAGTTGTATAATATACTGCCCTTCGATGATATGGTTCAATCAAACATAGCATCTTATATGTATAGAGCATTTACAATAGTCTTACATCTCAACTACAAAGACGATTTGTTATAAATCCTAGACATCCTCATAAATTCCAGCAGTTTTTCCTCGAACACGAAACAGACAATTTAGTTTAATTATAATCGAAGTGAGGATTTGGAATAAAATTGACATTCAAATTAAGAAATCTACAAATATGAAAATGTTTAGACGGAATCTTATAAAGCTTACAAAAACAATGATTAATATTGTGATATCAGAAATAGTATAGGTGGCTTCAATGCGAAATTTTCGACTCATGTACTTCACAAATCCGGTGTTCCCCATGGCTCTCTCCTCGGTCCCCTTCTATTCAATCTATATGTTTCTTCTCTTTGCCCTATTATTCGCTCTTATCCTATCTCATTTCATATTCACGCAGACGACATTCAAATACTTTCCTTTCTCTCTTTCTAAACTTGGTCTGGTCGGTCAACTCTTATCACACATTTGTGCATGGGCGTTCTTCAGAAAACTTTTACTGAACTCCGACAAAACGGAATATATTTGTTTCATCCCCCCAGAATTGCCCCTTGCTCATTTGATCTGCCTCTCTCGTTCCACATCCAAAAACCAGGTATTTTTTATCCTTCTCTCGATTTCTGCTAACATTTCTCGAACATCAATCGTTCCTGCCGCTTCACCTTACGTCAATTTTACCCTATACGCCCGTACATAGACGAGGCATCCGCTCTTCTCCTTGTAAATTCTTATATATTCTCACGTATTGACTATTGTGACTCTTTATTTTTTGATCTACCTCAAAAGTCTATTCGCTCCCTCCAGTCTATCATCAACCTCTCGTGCAGATTTGTGTTACGTTTCCCTCCCAGAACACTTACCTCCGCTCACATTCACAAGCTCGGTTGGCTGCCCGCTGTCTCTAGGATTCATTTTGAGCTATGTTGTCTTGTATATAAACTTCTTAACACGTCTTCTCCACCTGCCTATCTGTCTTCACTACTAACCTGTAACACCAATCTTTCTGGCCGTCGTCTTGTTCCCCAAGTCTCCTCTTCTGCTCTCCATGCATCCATCTGGTCCGCTAAATCATTCTTCTTCTCTGCTCCTCGTGTATATAATTCTCTACCGCCTCACATACTGGAGAAGAAATCTTACATATCCTTTTCTACCTCATTGCACAAATATTTACTATCCTTGCCGTCCCCTCTTACTCCTCCGTTTCGACGCCACTAGCCCTCACCTGCTTGTTTGTGCCCTCACTTACTTTCACTTATTTGATAATTTTGTCCACTAACTCTATACTTACATATATTTATTCATATTCCTGTATTTACTCTATATTTACTCTAATATTACCATGTATATTGACTTTCTTCGACTGCGCATTGTGACTCTCCCGCCGATCTACTTAACTCCATTTTCTTTTCTTTCGTCCATTTATTTGTTATGTTTCGCGCCTCTGATTACTGTGTGCGCTATAGAAAATACATTTGTTGTTGCTGTTGCTGTTGTATTTGGTGGTGAACCCTCAACAACTACATTTTTCAACTACTTTTCTCGGTAACTGGAATTATGCTAATACGCATACTTTAAACCCAGTAAATTTTTATAATTGTGCTGTTAATGCAAATAGTTTTAGTGTATGCCTGTATACATGTGTATGTATGAATGCATGTGTGAATTTATGAATGTGTGTCTATATATGTGCAAATAGCTATATATGTGCAAACAGCTCAGCAGCGCATACAAAAAGCCACTTGGCTTCCATCAGCTCCTTGCCACTACTTTACCCGCATTTTTATTGTGTGTTCTTGTGTACTGATTGTGGCAAAATACACATGAATGAAAAAAAGTATTTGAGCTGCCAATTTGATCATTTCCACCATCTTATTGCTAATATATTCTGTTTCACTCTCAGAATCACTGTATAATTCAACTGCTTCTATGTCTGTATATGATCAGTGTGAAAGTATGTCAAGTGTAGATGTATAGTGATGAACATTAATTATATGTTGTATAATTCCCAATATGAAGTGTTAACATTGTATCTTTATTGTTTGTCGTGTAATTGATCATGAATTGTAAATTAATCCTTGTTCACTTGTTCTTGTAATATTCGGATACCGGCGTGGCGCTGCAGTCGCCTAATTGTCTTGACCTCACTTGCTTATTTAACAAATTGAATGTATATTATCGTTATAATTGGTGTTTTAATTATTATTTTCTTTTTCATTATTAGAACTATTAATAGAATTGAGAGATGTGAATTGATTTGAATATTGTATTAGTGGCGTCGCCGATTTCTGATTGGCCCACGTAGGCGATATGACGCCCAATACGGAACTTATAACAGGGCATTGACCCGAGCGTCTCTCTCTCTTTTGCTTTCGCGTTGCCGGCCAATACACAATTGTTGATCAGTGTTTTTCCGTAGCGTCCGTCGCCTCCACACATCATTTCGTTGTAGAAAAGGTGTGTGTGCAGCCAGTGCGCATAGATAGCAACTGTTTTATATTAATTATGTGTGGACTAATCATGGCGCGCTGGATACGTTGATTATTTTCATTGTTATTTTTATCTTCACGAATACATCACTCGTGTCCTGACCGGTGAGGTGTGCGTTATTTTCCGCTGGGTAAAAGTATTTGGCACTTACAGCTTTTTGGTCCTCTACAGTGGTGACCCCGAATTAGCTTCCTGAAATGGAAAGTAAATGTTCTGAACCATGTTCTGCATCCCAGTCTTCGGGCGTCAGGGTTGAACTCCCCGCCTTTGACGATATTGATGTCGACACTTGGATTGCCATGTGCGACAATCTTTTAGAGGACGCAGGAATCACTGTTCAAAGCACGATGATGCGGAAGGTGCTCGCGAAATTACCGCCATCACAATTTCGCATTGTAAAGGACCTGGCCACTGCGAGGCCTCTTCCCGGTGACTGTTACACACAGTTGTGTAACCGCCTGCGTCGGCGTCTGCAGCTCACTTCAGCCGAGCGCTTGAGAAGGCTGCTGAGCATTCCGGGTGAGTTGGGTTCTCGCAAGCCTTCGCAGCTGTATGGCGACCTGGAGGCGCTGTATCCTTGCGACACCGGTCATGAGATCATTGTTGAATCTTTCCTTGCCCAGATGCCCGCAGCGCTGCAACTAATTTGCAGGGAGTGGCTTCAGACCATGCCATTAGTGGAGGTAGCCGTGCGAGCGGATGCTCACTATCAGCCGGCACAAGTGGTGGCAGCGGCTTCCGGACGGCGCGTAGCAGAGTCATCAGGCGAGGAGGAATCAGCGACGGTTTCGGCGGCGCACAATCACAAAAACTGGTCGTCAGCATCCGCCCGGGGAGTGACGAGGAGGCATCCGGCGCAGCCTTCGTCAGAATCCGGCTCCTTCGTCAGTCGCTGGTGCAAATTTCATCGGCAGTGGGGTCCAGCGGCTCGCAGGTGCACCGGTTCGTGCTCGTTCCGAGCGGACATGTCGGGAAACGCGCCCGGCAGCCGGCAGTAGTGGCGCTGACCGGCTGCAGTCCAGAGTGTCACCTGCTTCACGTCGTAGATCATAGGGGGCGGCGCTACCTCGTCGACAGCGGCAGTGAGGTATCTCTGTTGCCAGCTTCGAAGAATCACACCACACCGCTCAACAGACCACTGCTCCGCGCGGCCAATGGGTCCAGAATTGATGTCTTTCAAGCAGATTTACCAATTGACGTCGACCTTGGCCTCGGGCGATCGTACAATTTCAAGTTCATTGTGGCAGCCGTTCCGTCACCCATACTCGGCGCAGATTTTCTGAGGGAATTCGGCCTGGTGCTGGACATGCGCAACAGACGCCTCATTGACAGCGTTACGCATTTGTCAACACACGCCAGGAGTCTGACGAACCGACTACATCCGGCGCTGGCGCACGTTAGTAACGTTCAGGAGCTGGACGCAGATGGTACCGGTTTCTCCGACGTACGATCGTCGGTCGAGTTTCGTCGTCTCTGTGCACCTCCTACCGGATTCCCAGTCATCAGAACGCCGGGAGTGGAACACCGAATTGAGACGCGGAGTGCTCCGGTGTACTCGCGGCCGCGGCGACTAATGCCCGGCAAACTGACAGTGGCAAAGCGAGAGCTGAACGAGCTTCTAGAGCGTGGCATTGTCGTTCCTTCGTCCTCGCCATGTGCCAGCCCTATTCATCTGGTGCCGAAGGATGTTGGCAAAGCTTATCGAATGGTAGGATGCTACGAACGACTGAACGCGGTTACAACACCGGACAGGTACCCTATCCCGCATATTCAAGGATTTGCCGACCTTTTGGGCGGATCGCAAGTGTTCAGCAAGCTGGATCTCGCTCGAGCATACGCGCAAATTCCGGTGGCGAAACGGGATCAGCCGAAGACGGCGATTACGACACCACTCGGTCTGTACCATTACACGCGCATGCCTTTTGGTCTCTGTAATGCGGCGCAGACGTTTCAGCGATTAATGGATTCGGTGTTGCGAGGAATGCCAAGAGTTTACGCGTATATAGACGACATTCTGGTGTATTCACCTGATGCAGAGACACACCGCAATGACCTCGTCGAACTTTTCAGGAGACTCTCCAAGGCCGGACTGGTCGTCAAACCCGACAAATGCATGTTTGGCCGACGTAGGCTGCAGTTCCTCGGGCTGGAGATATCGTCTGACGGATTACGTCCCCTCCCAGACCGAGTGGTCGACCTCGGCGCCATGCGGCAACCACAAAACGCCACAGAGTGCCGTCGTTTCGTAGGCATGGTAAAATTTTTTCACCGGTTCGTGCCAGGGTTGGCCGCGAAACTGCACCCGCTGCACGCGGCGATTCACGGGGCTGGTCGGAAGTTCGTGTGGGGCTCCGCACAAACGATCGCCTTCGACGAGGTTAAATCAGCACTCGCCTCCGCCACGCAGCTGTCCTATCCGCGGGAGAACACTCCTACGCAGGTGGTGTCGGATGCTTCGAACACAGCAGTCGGAGCGGTCATCCAGCAATACCAGGACGGCAGGTGGGTCCCACTGGCCTATCACTCTCGAGCCTTGTCGCCCTCACAAGTGAAATGGAGCACAGGCGACAAGGAGCTGTACGCTATATTCAGTGCTGTCAAACGTTTCAGGCACTTGCTCGAAGGACGCCCCGACCTCAGCCTACTTACCGACCATAAACCTCTCGTTTTTGCATTCACCAGCTCCACAGAAAAGTCACCACGGGTGCAGCGCCAATTGGCATATATAAGCGAATTTACGACGGATGTCAGGCACGTGCCAGGAGTCAAGAATGCCGCCGCCGACTATCTCAGCCGATCTTTCAACGTATCCCAATCGACATGCGCGATGGTCGGGCAGAGTATCGACCTGAAGAGGTTAGCTCGTGCGCAGGTAGACGATCCTGAAGTGGCGACGCTGGTGAAGAGTCCATCTCTGCTGGTCGAGAGACGTTCGGTTGATGACGTTCCCTCCGGCCTTCTTGTCTCCACCTCGACTGGTATTGATCGACCGTTGGTGCCAGGCAGCATGCAGCGGCAGGTATTTGACGCATTCCACAAGCTGCATCATCCAAGCGCAAGGGCTACTCGTAAGTTGATTTCGGAGAGGTACGTCTTCCAACGGCTTTCGTCCAGAACGGCGGAGTGGGCGAAATCGTGTGTAGAATGCCAGCGGTGCAAGGTCGCACGCCATCAACACACGCCGCTCAGTCGCCACCCGCTACCGACCAGCAGGTTCGAGGCACTCCACGTGGACATTGTGGGGCCATTATCGGAGGTGAGAGGCTTCAAGTACTTATTCACAATAATCGATCGCTTCACGCGCTACCCCGAGGCTGTACCACTGCGTGACATCACGGCGTCAAGTTGCGCCCAAGCGCTTCTCGGCTGGATATCGCGGCTCGGTCTTTGTTTGGGTATAACGTCCGATAGAGGCGCGCAGTTTGTTTCAGACCTCTGGAAGGAGCTGTGGACGATGCTCGGCGTACAGTTGTCGACCACATGTGCGTACATGCCTCAGCAGAATGGCATCGTTGAGCGCATGCACCGGCAGTTGAAGGCGTCCCTCATGGCCGCCTTGAGAGACAACAACGATTGGCCATCAGCGTTGCCGGTAGTGCTGATGGGTCTCCGAGCCGCTCACAAGCCAGATCTTGGTTCATCGCCGGCAGAGCTGGTGTTTGGTGAGCCGTTTCGTCTGCCGGGACAGTTTTTCACGCAGTCGGCGCTTCATCCTGCCACTGAAACCGCTCGTCATCTGGCCACCACGATGTCTCGTCTGCGTCCGGTTCCCACGGCTTGGCACAACCGCTACGAGTATCACCGACCTTTAGTTTCTCCCGCGCTGAAGGAGGCGTCACACGTGTTCGTGCGAGTCGATGCTCATCGACCTCCATTGACGGCGCCATACCAGGGCCCGTTTGCAGTGGTCAGTCGAAGCGAAAAGGCTTTCGTGGTGGATCGCGGTGGCCGCAGAGACACGGTGGCCGTCGACAGGCTCAAGCCGGCGTATTTAGAGAGGGCGGACGGTGCACCTTCGGTGACCGAGACAGGGCAGGCGCGACTGTCTTCCCCGGAGCGACAGCGAACGCCGGCAGCACCAGCGGAGACAGGTGACGTTCCAGCAAGACACATTGTGCGGTCTCGCCGAAGCAGGCCTGTGAGGCCCCCAATGCGCTTTCGTTGATGTGCATTGTTAATTGTGTGCGTTGAGTGTATTCTTTACCTGCGTTTTTGTTGCGTTTTGTACCGCTTGTTTTATCGTTGCATTGCACCTGGAGGGGGGCTGTAGCCAGTGCGCATAGATAGCAACTGTTTTATATTAATTATGTGTGGACTAATCATGGCGCGCTGGATACGTTGATTATTTTCATTGTTATTTTTCTCTTCACGAATACATCACTCGTGTCCTGACCGGTGAGGTGTGCGTTCTTTTCCGCTGGGTAAAAGTATTTGGCACTTACAGCTTTTTGGTCCTCTACATGTGCATGCATATCGTGTGCTACATATATGACTACGTTTATTTGTATGTGTGGGTATGTATGTGTGTTTGGGTCAGTATGGTGTACATTGCCAATTTTATATTAATGTTCAACGCGCTGACCGAAATGGACTCTGTTATCAATTGTCAGGCCAATAGCCGCTTCTTGCCGTTCTTGTATATCGCAATTGATTAATTCACCTCTTTTGTGCACGGGCCATCCATACAGCTGTCACCGATCTAACATTGTAGTATTATCTGTTGCTTATTCCTAATTTTCAAGCTACGCTTGAGCTAGAATAACATTTCATGGGGATATCAGATGCAGTTTCTCCCAGTTTGTGATTGGAATGCTGCAATCAATTATATCATTTCGCAGATGCTGCACTAGGGAATATATAAACGCTGCCAGTATTTCAAACAACAAATTTGAATAACGTTTATGAGAATTTCATTATGTCTTGGACTGGAGATTGAATAATTATTAAAAATGCATTGAAATGTGTATTTGTTATATGCAATCCATCTTGAATGTAAGTCCAAATATTCTTACGGGTTTATGAATGAGTTGGATAAATTTTTATCTACAATCGTTATGCGAATCAAGCATTTAATATCGTGTATTCAAGAAGCAATTGATTATATGAATAACGGCAATTTGGTGTGTCCTAAAGAAGCTGTTCAGATAAAAACGGTATCAGATTAATTCACCGCAACAGTCGCAACATAAGCAACAACATAATTTGCGCATATTAAACTGCATTGAAACATCAGCTGACAAATATACTCCAATGGAGTGAAGAACGAGTTATAAACTTTGTATACAGTAAAGAAACGTGAGTAGAACATAGTAGATATTTGCAGTCAAAGATAGATTTTTGTCTAATTTTATTCCATTATATTATATTACATTATATTATATTATATTTCTATTTCGTTCATTATATTCGATTGTATTATATTTGATGCTTATTTTATTCCAAGCAATATCGCGCGTGCTATTTTGCATGATATTCAGACGAGTTGCCTGATGGTGCCAGATGTGACTTTGAGCGGGACAATTGCGGCTGGCGGCCAGATCGAGGCCAGCTTCAGTGGCGGCGCCATACGGGCCCGGCTGCAACTAGTTACACGGGACCCGACTCCGATCACACGCTAGCAACGTCATTAGGTCAAATTAACTGTTTTGCCAGTGAATTTTAAACCAGATATAATTATAATGAATGCTACAATGAACTTCATTGGAGCAAAGGTTTGACTTGAAACGTTTGTGACGATTCATGAAAGGCGCACCAATCGTTCAGCTGCTTTTGAAAATATATATAATATATCTACAAATTAAAACTTGAATATTCAAAGAAAATACTGCTTGGATCAAGATCACATATTTTGGATTGAATAATTATGCTTGTTGTCAACTAGTATATAATACTTAGCAAAATAGACGTATGAGATTGTTATATTGCGCATACGGCATCAATATTGTGAGATCGTTGAGAAGGTGCAGTACAGCCGAGAATTCAGACAAATTGTTGTAGGAAGGGGCTGAGACGAGAAAATCCACTACGTGTCTGTATGTGTGTATGTGCGCGGGTGCACGTTTATGCATGCCTTGGTACTTTTCGCACAGGTCACTACATGTTTCTCAACATAAAAGGCGGTGATTTTGCCTATTATGCCGTGCTGAAGTCGCCATGGATGCCTCCAATGCCCTTCTACAACCGGCAAAAGTCCTCGCCTTACTATCAATCATGCATGGTGAGTGGCCGATGTGATAGGTTGACGTGTCAGTGAATGCACTCACAGCTGTTGTACTTCTTTTGCGGAAACATGACTTTATGAATGCACACATACAGCAATACTGTCCCAATACATACACATACACATACAGCAATACTTTCGCAAACTAATTCGCAAACAAATTGATTCGCCGGTATGACAAAACAGCAACGACTATCGGCATTAAGTTTAATTTGTAATTTCGCAGCAAAAATTCATTTGTTCACCACACTGTAACTTACTGATGAAAAATAGTAATGTATCGTCGACACGCGCTGATCATTTCCATCAATTACAACACAATGCCACCCTCGTGCTGTATATAATTCTATGAACATGTGTGTGCGTATGTGTGTGTGTGTGTAAGAGAGAGAGAGAAGGGAATAGGCGCATCCGAGTGTATTTGTTGATGTTCCTAATGCGTGATATTACAAGTTTAACGTTTCGCGTTGCTGACCGGGCATGAGTGTCTCATAAAATGCGACCAGCTGAAATTCAACAGAGTATGCTGTTTTCACAAGTTTGTGGCATGGAGACAAGTAATGGGTCTGTTATCGTGCAGTAATATATTAGCCGAATGTCAGCAGAATTAGTCGGCGACAAACAGTGAGTCCGAGTTATCTAGAATAGTTGCACCTGAATCGAACACAACACATGCAAACAGTGGTTTGCACCTCTCAGTAGCAGGCAGGAGGCAGTTTATGATTTGCCATTTATATTAATGTTCGCTAACTGGGCATTCAACATTGATATGAAATATCAAACATTTTGCCAATTTGCCAATTTGTCTTTTTTTGGTATGGTGGGGGTTTGGAAAAATAGGTGTATCGCAGGAATGTAGTGTAATAATCACGGTGTAATGAAGTGAATGAGGATGACAAGCATTGTGCTAGATAATGCCGAGGTAACCGACTGTGCTGTTTCTCATTATGTTCTCATATTGTTTGTCCTTTCACGGCGACCGTTTCGGCAACAAATTTGCTGCGTTAATGAAGCGTTCAGCTGGCGCAATTGATGACGCGTTCACTGAGCCATTTCAATGTCAGTCGACGATTACACTAGACAAACGCCAGATGCTCCAGTCTCTCACACGACCGCTTATTGAATGACATCAGTGCTAATTAGGAAACGTTGCCGAGAGAAGTGCTGTGCTGGCGAGTGCAGTTTTTGTAGTCACAACGTAACACCACCTTGGTATTGGTCGCAGCTTGTGCATGCATGTATGTGATCAATAACAACAAATTGGCACACGCCCACACACACACACATGCACATATACAAACACGCACAAGGGTATATAAATGAGCGTAAAATGACATAATTTCGTACCATTTAATTCTCAGCTTGAATACTGTCACAAGGAGGAAATATTGTGAATAAATGCAGGCTTATATACATTCATATATATATATATATATATATATATATATATATATATATACGGAAATGTCAACACACACTAGCCAGATTATCCATTACGTCCTATCGTTAGTCAAGTACCATCGTTGACGTATACATTAGCAAGCCAGTTGAATGGGTTGATTTCGCCTCAGTCTATCAGCATTCACTCTCAAATGATCAACTGAGCTAATAGACATTTTGAGAGCCGCAAAACCATCTGGCCTCATGTGTCCTATTGACGCGGAGTCCTTATTCACCAATGTTCCGGTGGATGAAAAATTAATATCATTTGTGATTATATATATCATAAACATGCTGCAGTACTGGACATTCCCGAGCATCATCTTCGTAGGTTATTAAGTGCGTGCAGCGAAGAATCACCGTTCCTCTCACCTGAAGTAGACATGTATGTGCAATGTGACGGAGTAGCTAAGGGCTCGCCTCTTGGAGTCACTTTTGAAAATTTCTACATCGGTCACCTGGAAGAAAATGCTTTGAAACCATCCTGGCATGAAACCATCTATGTATATATATATATATATATATATATATATATATATATATATATACGATTTGTTCAAATCAACAGCAATCTGGGCACTGTTGTGCTGGTACACACACACACACACACACACACACACACACACACAGTGAACAACTGAGTGTGCTGTCTCCTGAACACAGAAAAATCGTGCGAAGCATAGAGAAGCTATCGTACCAGCACAACAGTGCCCAGATTGCTGTTGATTTCAACAAATCGTGCATACATAATGGCCTCCTTCCAAAATATATATATATATATATATATATATATATATATATATATATATATATATATATATATATATATATATATATATATATATATATATATATATGTGTGTGTGTGTGTACGGTATATAGATGACATGTTTGTAAACACAGAAGACGAAATGAACTTACATGCAATGAAAGACTACTTTGAAAACAACTCCTGTTTAAAACTTAGCATCGAAAATGATACAAACAACCAAATAAAATTTCTGGACATATTTATTCAAAGAGACGTACCCTCATTCATAACATCAGTGCAAGTGAAATCCACAAATCTACGTTTTTGCATGAGTGCAAAAAGTGAATGCCCAGAGCAATACAAGCACAGTGTAATTAGCTTGTATATCAAAAGGACGCTAAATCATTGTTCAATATGGACTAATACAGACGCTGACAGCAAGAGTCGGCAAATTATTGACCAATAACGGCTACACACAAAAATACATCGTTGACGTAGTCAGACAAAAACTACATGACTTCATGAAAAAGACTCAAGACGACCAAGACAGAGACCAAAATACAGTAGAATTATATTAGAGGAACATTATGAGCTCAAATTACAAACAAGACGAGACTGCACTTAAGAAAATCATTAAGAAACACGTTACTACAATCAGAAACAACATGAATCAGAAAACATGAAATCAGAAAATCAGAAACATGTCAATCAGAAACAAAAATTAAACTATAAATTTACTACAAAACTCGAAAAATATATCAATCAATTGTCAAGAATAGGTGCCTACCAAGGACCGAAGAGACGCAAAATTGATGTCGTGTATTCACATAAATGTCAAACTGGAGACTGCAGTCTCCGTAATTCCGAATACATCGGCCACACAACAACAACTTTGCACAAGCGACTCACGGCTCACTTGCATGACGGCGCTATTTTTCCGCACTACGCGCAAGAGCATAACATCAAGCTCAACAGAACAATTCTCACTGACAATACATCCATCATTTGCCAGGAGCATAATATCAGAAAGCTCAAATTGATAGAGGCAGTGTTGATTTCTACGTGGAAACCTACCATAAACGTCCAACAACAACCTGACGTAATTATTCCTCTGTTAGACAAAACAACATCAACAACCAACAGAGAAGCGCATCACAACATCCTGCATGCAGCCAGAATATAATTAAAACAAACGACAGTGCAAATGCGCAATATGCATGCATTTTATATATTTTATGTTGAAATTTTCTAGAATATTTAGCGTCTCATTCAAATTTGTTTTTCAGTTCAGTGTCTATTTTATTATCATTGCTATGTGTATATATGCCCCTGAAGATGACTTTATTAAAAGTCGAAAGATGCCTCGGGCGAAAATGAGTTTTTCAGTGCTATTGGGAAAACTCTCTGAAAACCAAAGGAAACTAGTGAGACAAATTGAAACTTATAAATACAAGAGAAACAAAACAGAAAACGCCGTAGAATTTAACGGAACACACACACACACACACATATATATATATATAAATATAAATAAATATATATATAAATATATATAAATATATATATATATATATTTGAAGTTTTCTTCATATATATTTATATTTATATACAGTCAGCCCTCCAAATAGCCGAGTCAAAGCTACCGAGAAAAAAATTCCGCTATTTGGAGGTGACCGCTATAGCAATGCTAATCAACCTATTTTACTCTGAATCGTCCATTTTCCACATAAGATTCCTTTATTATATATCACTAGAGTTGGGAATTTATGTGATCAAATGAAACATATTTTTTAGCATAAAATGCCATTTGAAGCGAAAAAAATAAAATGCCATTTTCACTGAAAAGTGCTGCCCAAGTATACAATTCTGTAGGTTGCACCTGGAATAAATATTTGTTAATTGTGTTAATTATTGTAATTTCACAGATCACGGATTTAACATGTTATGATACACCCGAACACTGCATTTAGGTACAATATTAATACCAGCGACGCTGACAATGGATATACAGCAACGTTTCTGATATATTTTTAAGTCTGACAAGGTGGCAACGGGTTCCAGAGGGATGCAATAACTCGCTATTCAGATTAAATCGCTCAAAGATAAGTGCACGTGACATTGGCTTTTTGGGAATCAAGGGTTCTACATACATGTACTACTGTTTACTTTTTCGGGAGATATTCAACACAAATTGATCAAATGGTGCTTGTATTCAAACGCTCTATGTATGCTCTTGTATTCAAATTGTAGTCAAACGCTACCTGTACCCCGTTCGTGCTTTTCTCGACAGGTCCTCGGCCATCACACTTGTCAAGTCTCTTATTTTTCCCAGGCTCGATTACTGTAACTCTCTATACTATGAATGTCCTAGCTCGTCCGCGCATTTTAAACTAGTCTTGCCGCTTTGTACTTCGTTTTTCTCCATGTCGTCATACCTCTTCTCACCTTTTTCAGCTTCACTGGCTATCTATTATTCCACGAATCCACCACCGTCTTTGTTGCATTATCTACAAATTACTTCATAACCCAAATCGACTCATGAAATCTCTCTGAACTCCTATCTCTCTGACAATTCTTCTTCCCGCATTTCACTTTCTCTTCTCTGTCCTCGAGCCATCAGCGAATAAACCTGGTCTGTGAAGTCCTTCTCTTTCTTTGTGCCAAGATTATTCAATTCTCTTCCTCCTTATATCATTTCATCTACGTCGTATCAATCATTGTCTTATTGGCTATTTAAATATCTATTTGTTCTTTTTCTTATCCGAGGGCCTTTTTTTCTATCACTACACCACCGAGTCTAACAAAGTTCGTAAATAAGAGAGATCGAAAATATGAACTACCCGAGTGATATATGTGTGTTTTAGTTGCGGTTCTACTTGCACCTTTACGGCTCGCATGTTGGCGAGTTATCGGTGTTCATCGTGGATGCTGACAATGGCCGCAGTGTGGTGTGGCGACAGTTTGGTGCCAGAACTAACTCGTGGGTGCGTGTGTTAGCACCTTTACCTGTCGTTTATAACTCCAGGTCAGTAGTGGTTCCACGTGCATTTTGTAATTATCATGCTAACATCATATTGTCACCTCCTTTTGTCTCACAAACATATTTATATTAGTTGAGATTGTTATCCTAATATTATCTTAACAATGTCAACAACAACAACGTATATTTATAGCACATATAAACAACACATACGCGAGCCAAGCAAAAAATGAGACACGACGTTAATGGGAGGCTTGGTCGGAGCATCTACACAAATATGCGACATGTATAATACCACAAACTAATCAAGTAAAAAACAACAACAACATGTATTTGATATAGCGCACTTTCGAGGGCAAAGGCGCGAGCAGTAATAAAGGTGCATATACATGGATACCGGTATGGAGACAAATACAGGGAGCATAAGTCGCCAGAAATTACATGGGTGCCTGCAAAATTGAATACATACATACATACAATTACATACACACGCACATATACATATACGCATATATATAAACACACACACACATATATACATACATACATACACAGATATACATGTCTTTTTTCTTCTTACTGTCATGTCTTAACTTTGCATTGTTTGTGCATGGTTATGTTTGTTTGTGTGCATGTGTATGCGTGTGTGTGTGCTTGTGGGTGTGTGTATTGTCCACATGTTTGTTTTCCCTAAGCGGCGTGTCTTACCTATTTGTTTATATTTTTGCATCAATATTTGTCTTTTCGCGCGTGTGTTTTAATCTGCGCTATATAAATAAACGTTAATGAATGAATGAAACACTTGAAAAGTACCAAAAATGACATGATCTGATGCATTTTCGTTAGATTTATTATGATGATGCATGCAATAATGAGTATATATCTACTAGTTGTAAGTGAGATTTTTACAATCAATTTGGCCTAAAATGTGAAAACTACCCATTCTAATGCCTATATTCCATATATGTGTCAGATTTCAGTTTTCTCCGTAATTCAAATAAATTTTCTCAAAAATTGTTTAGACTTGGACATTTTTTATATATATTCCTAATTATATATTCCTAATTCCATGTTCATATTTATCCTATAACATCTGTATAATATTCAAATATTCAAATGAAATTGGTCTAGTACACATCGGATAAATGCGTAATTCTAGCCCCATTTAAATATTCAAATGCGTTTGCTGAAATATGGAGGTGTGATTTCACGATATTCTTACTCAGCGCAACCTAAATTGTATCTCTTTACTTTGACAAATATAAAGTTTAAATAAAGTGAAAATCGACGCATTCCATTGTCTATCACTAAAATGTGTAAAACTCCAGTTTTCGCCCAAATTCAAATGTCATTTCCTCAAAAATGGGATAATCTTTGACATTAAATTTTTTATTATTAATCAGCATGGTTACATGTATCACATAGCATATGCTCAACATTCAAATATTAAAAAAACATTGCTCCAGTAGGCATTATATATAGTGATGCAAAAACAGTGTTTTTGGTTGCGTTTTTTTGTGCAAAAAAACTTTTTGTTTTTGTTTTTTTGTTTTTATGGATTTTTTAGAATTAGCCACAATTGTCATCCGGTGTTGGATTTAAGTACATATAAATGAGTTTAATTGATGTTTTGTACGTCCTTACGTGTTTTATTTCAAAAATAATTTGATAATAGTATAAAAAAGAACAATATTTATTAATAAATATCCCAGGAGACAATTTGAAAGTGCATCCGGGTCCGGTGGTGTAGGCTTTTTCATTCAGAAAACCCATGTTTATAAAGATGGTTTTAATTATGTGGATATTTGAAATAATTTGTCAGCAGAACAAAACAAATTCATTGAGTAATCATGTGTTTTTTTTAAAGAAACCATGTTTTTTTATGAAAAAATGCAATGATGTTTTTCAAGCTGGTTTAAAATTCGTTTCATTAATGTACAGATTCAGAAAATGTTGACAACAGAACAAGACAAGTTAATTGGTTGGGCAAGTGTTTGACAAACGATGATTTAAACCAACGCTTTTTTATGAAACAATTCTTTCTAGAACAGTCTCTATGGAAGATGGATTTGATTGATGTGCGTTCAAATACCTTTTGTATAGCAAGTAGCCTGCTGGTACGTATAAGCGGCTGGTTAAACCACTTGATTTAAACTGTTTTTTTCAAAATATTTTTTTCGAAAAAAGTTTTCGTAGATGTAGAGATTTAGAAAAAAATTGGCGGCTGATCAAGGAAAGTTGAACCAAATTAATTGGTTTTTATTAGTAACCTGTTTTTAGAACTGGGTTTATGGATGATGGTTTCTTTGATGTAGTTATTTGTGTTCAAATACCTTTTTGTACATTAAATATATTTCCTCAGTGTTTTTTTTCCTACACGAAAATATTGCCCGTTTTTCTGGTCAGAATTGCAACTCTGATTAATGCGTCCCGCTTTTATTCGTGGTCTCATTAGGGACACTAAGTTTGTGTTCATATTTGTAGTATTTGTGTAAATATTTGCAGTGTTTGAACTTTTATATTTGCAAATAAATTATAAAATTAATAATTGAAAAAATTATGCCACCTGGTTTTTTTTTCAAACAGTTTCAGTTTTTAGCAGAAAAAAAACGGTTCTCAAACCCTGCTTTTTTACACAATGATAAACTCAATAATTGAATGCAAAGCTGTACTGTACATAGAACTGCCGCACAGTACCGTGCAAACAATGATATTAGGGCTTTCAGACACATTATAACACTTATTGTGCATATTTAATGATAATTCAATTTGATAGGGTCACTAATAGCATGAATAACTCATGTGTTGATAAAAATAATTCATATAACATCCCAAATATATCATTTCCATAATTTGAATTATTTGCATGACTCTTAAAAAACGTGTTTTTTGGACGAGGTTTTTTTGGCAAAAAAACGGGTTTTAAAAAACATCGTTGTTTTAGGTCGCATCTCTATTTATATATGCGCTATTTTAGCCTTTTTTCGAATTTTCAAATGAATTTGCTGAAAATTCGTTAACGTTAGAGACATGATTTTATCACATTCGTAATTAGCGCGAAAACTGCGCCTATCTCTTCCTTGATATTTGTAAAATTCAAAAAAGCTAAAAATTGACCATCTTGGCCAATCTTTCCTCAGCTTTATGTAGTTCAGTGGCTTTCAAACTTTTGAACGCTTGAAAAAATCGTGAGGTTAGCTTAGGAAACCATAAATAACGTGCGAAAATTGCCAATGCAAATACATGATAAGGCCAATACGTCCTCGAATTTTACGTTGAATCGTTCAAAAGTTTGAAAACCACTGAATTACATGCATCTGAGAAAAGATTGGCCAAGATGATTGGTCGCTTATCTTTCAGTCATTAGATATGCAACTGTCAGATGCATTCACGACATGTACCATTTTGACCAACGTCGATATGCATCGCATCGTATTGTGATCGCGGATGGTTTGTTGGCCGCAAGGGTAGTAGATCCCAATTGTGGCGATAAAGGTGTATTGTAGACGAGCGCACAATACAAGCGAATACCCACGAATTCAAGCAAATGCCAGTTAACCGGCACTGTTCCGTATTATATAAGCTCGGTCATGTGACCTTTCACACGTTCACGTGACCATTCACACGGTCACATACCCAAACACACATTCACAAACGTGCTAAACAGTTCAAATGGATACAAAGAGAATATACAGACATACTAGCTCTCTTGTACATACTGAATGTACATACAGACATACTAGCTTTAGATATAGATACAGACACACTAGCTCTCTTGACATACATACACACCAGACACGCATACAAACGAACAAAACGTATCCACACACACATTTTGGTATATATAAACATAATTAAATCTACTGAAATCGCAGAATTCACTCTTTTTGCGGACGACACAAGCATATCTGTATCAGAAGAAAATCTGATCATTTCACATAAAATATTATCTAAAGCATTAGAAGACATCAACATTAATAGTAGTAAAAATTATTTAGAATTGCAGCAGCGCATGTACATGTATGTTTTGTCAACAAACAAGTCGCATTTTGCATGAACATGTTTTGCTTATATGATTCAAATCTTTCAATTCGGATCACCTATGGTGCTACATTAGCGTGCAATGATATTCATCTTTGTCGCGACAACTTTGACTCATATGCGGCAATGTGAGACACATATGCTGGCGTCCCTTGCTGATTCAGCGCACGCACTTGGCAAGTTCATGCGTCGGCGGCTTTGTCGCTGTGCTGCCATTGCTGCCATTTAGTATGCAGACAGGGTAGGCTGGAGTCATTCAGTCCGTGTGCTGGCTTGAGTTTTGTGAATTTCACCAAGGCTGAAGAACATTGAGACCTAAAAACAACCATACACTATTTATATTTTCCTGAACTATGCTTAATGCTCACCAGGAGGATCAATACTTACCGTAATTACCCAAGTATAATGCTCCCATTTTCGTCCCAAATTTCAACATCAAAAGTTGTGGGATCATTATACTTTAGTTAGTGAGAAGTACCAGTTTGCAAAGTCAAATTTTCTGTAAGGGGAGATCCAATTATGTAATACATTTTATTGGTACGTTTGTGGTATTTTATCAATAGATATAATACAGGGATTTTTTTTATTAAAAAAGAAAATATTAATACAGGGAGGGAAGTTGCAGGAGTCGAGAAATCTGCTTAATTGAGCATCCAAGTGGAAACGCCCCTATCGCTTAGCTTTCCTCAGCTACCGAATAATGGTTGATCTTAACGAGTGAAAGTTCACAATTAATAACTTGTGTAGTCTTCATCCATTTCTATTGTTTATAAACAATATATGCGGATAAATTCACCCACGGAAAATACGCCTATGGATAGATTCGAGGCTTCGGGTGACAACAACAGGTAAAGGATTGCGACGGTGAGAAAATGATTTACACTTTTCAAACGACGGAGTTGACCTCCAAAGTGGATACGGAGGTTATGCGCTGATCAGACTGTACAGGTAAATAAGTTACAGTGAGAATAAACGAATGAATTTCTGTGCGCGCTGAAGGTTCTTTATTTGTATATACATAACACCAATGCGCCCAAAAATCAACGTGCAATTTGAGGGAAATGGTGTTCTCCCCACCCAAAGACCCCCATCAAGTAGTGAGCTGGACGCGCCCATGCGCGAGGTGCCACAAACGGCGGCGCGCAGTAGCGTGAACCATAGGTGTCATCGACCATAGGTGTGAATTTCACACACTGCGAGCATACACGAGGCATGAAAATATCACATACAATTGACGTCCTATATAAACACACAATCGACAACAAACAAACGGCATTTAGTTGACCACATTGTCTGAGGATGGAGACCGGCTGCTCCGAAACGTTACACATCGGCGAATTACTGCACAAGCTCAACAGCGATCATCTAAAACTCGCACGAGCGATCGAGACGATAAAGAATAAGATTGAAGACTGCAAAGCGACAATCCAGTTTAATCCCGTTTGTCTGAATGAGAATATATATATATATATATATATATATATATATATATATATATATATATATATATATATATATATATATATATATATTTTACAATCGTTCTTGTCGGATCGCAAGCAGCGCGTGGTGATCGGCTTGAAAAACATCCAGTTGGACCGACGTCACCAGTGGAGTGCCGGGGGGTTCTGTACTGAGCCCACTGCTGTTCACTGTGTTCATCAACTACTTGGTAGTGACACTGAGCGACTCAGCTATCCTGATACGCTGATATCATGATGCTGCTGATATATACGATAGCATACGCTGATAATATGATGATCTTCCGACGAAGTGACTCCAACGCGGACGCTGAATTACTGCAGTTTCAGCTTTATTATATTTGAAGTCGGTCCCGAAAATTGGGGATGAAGCTAAACTCCGACAAGTGCATAACGCTTAAAAAGCAGCCGCACGAAAACTTTTACTCAGTCGACAGAAATAAGTTGCAGACGGTTACAGCGGCGCGTGGCCTGGAAGTGATGATCGACAGCAAACTGACTTTCGGCACACACGTGGTTATCATACCCCTAAAACCAATCAATCACTTGGAATGTTATCGTGTTGTGTAAAGGGAATGTCACGGCCCTGCAGCCCTCAGGGAATCATAGCACCGTACTTCGCAAATGTTCGTGCCATTATGGAGTATGCTAGCGTCATTTGGAGTGGTGCAGCCGTCACGCACACATCTCGACTGGACCGAGTGTAGAACAGATTCCTCCGCACCCTAAGATATATGCAGGGAGCGCGGTATGATATCAGCACTGCCCATTTCTACACCTGCTACAATTTGCAACCCCTGGATAAGCGCAGACAATGGTTGGTAGCTGTTTTCCTTCATTCCATTGTACACAATAATGTGGACAGCCCATGATTGTCTATAGGGTAGGTATGATAGTGCCTAGATTAGTAGCCACACCCAGGGACCCCTTACACGTTCATAAAACGCGCACCAACACCATAGTCAATCTATGGACGTCTCGCATCCCCCATTATATCAATAGTTTCGTTATTTCCCATCCTTCTATCGACCTATTCACTGACAGCAGGGGATCCGTAAGCAAAGCGTGCCACTAGCGTTTTATTATTATGTATTGACGTTTTACTATTTACTCATGCTCTTAATCCAGTGTTATGTATGTTCTATGATAATTTCGCCAACTATTTGTTATATAAATGCACTTGTTGCTGTATAAATTTATATATGTTATATACATGTATTTGTTGTTGTTATTTTTGTGCTTCCAATCTGACGCACTTGATTCGTGAATTGGTTAACTTGGCCTCATGGTGTTGGTGAAATCTCATCAAGGTGAGAAATCAAGGGGAGAAATCTCATCAAGGTGAGTGCTCCTTTCTCTGCTTGATCTGCGGTGGCGAACATCAAGCCACCTCAATGACATGTAACAGATATATCCAGGATAAATCAATCCTCGAATACCAATACAATACCAAATCATCATACCATGACGCCAAATCCGCAGTCAAGAAGGTCAACACAACATCGACCACCGCCGTGGCTAGGCAACACCACCAACAACACTAACAGCAACAACAACAACATCCAGTCGAAAGCTCACCATCACCAGAGCTAATCAAAATGCAACAACAATTGGCAGTCCTCTCGGAATAAGTGATGCAACTCACTACTGTCGTGGCGACATTGGTGAAAATTTTCCATGCGCCATTGCATTTTGCCACAACAACCGTCGTCACCACTACAGAACATCAGACGGAGTCGCCGCGTGCCATCGAAACCTCAACTCAAGACAACAACAGCAAGTACATCGCTGAAGATACCTCTACCGGCTCTGCCGATGAAAACTCCGACAAACATAACACAGCGGCTCAAAGTAATGATTCCGTTTACTCTGATCACTCCTATTCTACTCCCAACCCCACATCATCCATCTCCTCGAAAACTACCAAAAAACCCAGGGTAGTATACACGCGCAAAAAATAAATCAACAAGAAAATATCATCCAATACTCAATCACCTCTATCATCACACAAAGCAATGTATACACACCTAACACAACGTCATCATCATATGCATCCAGTAATCTTTTAATGGAACTGTAGGGGCTTTGACAACAGACGATCAGAGCTCCAACAACTTCTCTCGTCTACTCTTCCACACACCGTCTGTCTACAAGAAACACATCTTCTCCCAACTGACAACCTGTAATTCATGTCAAACACTTATCACGCCATTCAGTTTACCACCGACTACTCCAGGCGGAAAGGTGGTGCCAGCGTCCTTGTTCTTTTTTCACTCCCACATCATCGCATTACTGCCCCCAGTCCATATCAAGCGGTCGCAATACAAGTTACTAAACACAACAAAACAATAGTCATATGCAGCATTTACATACCGCCACATCAAACAATTGGCACACAATATCTCTCTCATCTTATTAACCGGCTCGGCCATTATTTTACTTTCTGTGGCGATTTTAGCGCCAAACGTCAGCTTTGGGACTCGGCCACATCTGATGGCGTGGTCGTGAGCTTGTGTGTATCCTTAACAACCACACATACTCAACGATGGTACACCTACACGACTACACGAATACAACGGCACTCTCACACACTTAGACATTACTCTTTCCCCTTCCGTTCTTGCTCCTTTACTCTGCAGGCAATGTCACGACTCTTTTCTCTCCATTGATCATTGTCCAGTCTTAACATCTATTCTCAACTGTTATTCCGCATCCCCCCAGTCTCCCAAATGGAAATCTAGGCAGACAAACTGGCAACAATTCAATACTCTCTTCTCTCAGCACTACTCCAAATGAAACTGTCTTACTATCACGTCTTCATTGCTCTACGCTGCGACACACTCCATTCCTCGCTCTGGGACCAGCCAGAAACCCCGACATAGTTGTCCATGGTTGAATGAGTCCTGCAGACATGCAGTACTCCAGCGGAAAATATCCTTATGGTACTTCCGGCTCGACCGCACGCCAGCATCGGTGGCCAACTACAAAAAGGCAAAGGCATTGACGCGCAAGCCCATCCGTGCCGCTACACGTGCCAGCTGGTCTGACCTTATCAGCCCCTTTTCACACCGAACACCCATCTTATAACTCTGGTTCATAGTTCGTTATTTTCGGCAAATAAGTCGACCTCCATGTTCTCCGCCGGTATCGCGCATAGGTAACAATATTATCTCATACCAACCAATTGTCCTTCTACAGCTAGGTCTACACTACTCTGAAATTTCGAAAGGTACTGCTCTCTCTTCCTCCACCTCCTTCACTCCTCTCCACACTTCACCTTTCCTATCATCTAGTAACGATTGGCCAGCATATAACTGTTTATTTACTGCACAAGAACTGAATAACAGTCCCTCAAAATGCCAATCTACGTCACCTGGGCCGGACGGCCTCCACTGATCCTTCTTTAAAAATATAAATTCTACCAATACAAATATTATCTTACAATGCTTTAACAAGCTCTGGATTGAGGGTGTATATCCCGCAGCATGGATACATTCTGTAATTATGCCAATCCTGAAACCAGGAAAGTCCAAATTTGGTCCTTCTTCCTACCCACTAATTCAGTTCACTTCATGCTTCTCAAAATTATACGAACGGCTCATCCTTCCCCGACCTCATTACTTCGTGTCCTCAATAAATCTCACCTCTCCAGAACAAACCGCTTTCACCAAAAACCGTTCCACATCCGATAATGTCGATCTCTTATGCTCTCATATCCGAGTAGGCTTTCATAATAAACGCTTTACCTTGGCGACATTTTCAGATCTTTCCTCGGCCTTTGACAAAGTATCGAAATCTGAAAAAAATATTCTTCCTATATCTCATGGACTTTGCGGTGGACTTTTAGATTTAATAAAGGGTTATTTATCCAACATAACATTCCAGGTACGCACAACCTAACTCTCAAATATATGTGTCCAAGAACACGGGGTCATCCAGGGTGGGGTCCTCTCCCCAACTAGTTTTAACATTGTAATTGACCAGTTCCCCAGAGGTCTCCCTGTCGGAATCAAATTTTGTGCCTACGCCGCCGGCATAGTGTTTTGGACTGCTGGGACAGATTTGTCATTAATGATGCGTCTTCTTCAGCCGGCCTTTGACACTGTATCCCAAAATTGCTCCAGTTTTGAACTCACTAACTCTCCTGGCAAAACCACGGCTACCTTATTTCGGAAAAACTGCTCCAGACAACCAAACGCCTAAACTACGCTGTTGATGTCCGTTGTTCTTATTAAACTAAAAAAACACCAAATTTCTGGGTATTTGTCTCGATCCTCAACTTTCCTTTCGCTCGCACATTTGGCATATTGAAAATCGAGTTGTTCCGCGCATCAGCATACTTAATTGTTTCTCACATCCAGGATATGGCACAAATTGCACAATTATAATTAAACTATACCACACACTAATTCGGCCGATATTGGAATATTGCTCCAGCGTGTTCATTTTTGCTCCCAATTCGACACTATCCCACTTAGATACCTTACAAAATTCCTGTCTTCGTATTTAGTTCAGGGCCTTTGATACTTCTCCCATACAGAAAATTCACCACGAAATTGGCGCCAATCCCCTAAACCAACGGAGAATATAACAAAAATCAAATATGGTATTGTTTGTGTTGTAAATTATTGAGGAACAATGTCGTCCCAATCTACATAGAACAGATCATTGCATGATTCTCGCCGCATTCAGCCGCAAATAAACCTCAGCCGTCCAGCACATGGAAAGTGTCCTAACCACTGTCCGCACAACGAGTACAGAGCTCGTTTAGTAATACAAAATTAATAAATTTACGAATTTGAACACAGCAGTGGAAAGGCCAATGTTCGCGTGAATTTATGCAGAGGCAAAGCCTCACGGCCCCGGTTGGCACATCGCAGGTCCGGCCGCACGGGTTTCGAAGTCACCGCCAGCGCAGAAGCTGCACGGCTGCTCGCACACACAACCCGCATTGCGACAATTGGGCTATCCCTTTCAGAAACGAACCCAAACGTTTCACCTCGCCAGGGAATCGAACCCTGGACCTCTCGTGCACAGAGCGTGCGTCTTAGCCACTCGGCTAAGAGGCGGACCCGCTCTCGTTTAGTAAGACTGATGGGTAATTCTGGTAGATTGGTGTCTCTAGTCCATTTAAAGCCTTCGGCTTCTTTTTTCACGCGCAAACCTATTACTCTCACTCCGTCCAGTTCTTCAGGTTCTTTCGTCACTAATCTGTATTTGCCGATATGCCGACGAACTTCAGATGCTTATAAAATTTCAGTTTTAACAATAATATCATCAATATAGTAATCCACAGCATTATGTAATTCTTCACTGTGCACACATCACCTTTGGACCAATACCTAGCCCGAAACCGAGACGTGTCATGACGAAATATATGTAGTGAAATATCACAGGTTGGTATTGCTACAGTGATGGATGAATATGAACTTGCAAATACGCCTTTTTGAGATCTAGCAATTGAACATTTTCACCCAATCGTCTCCATTCTCTAGGCATTTCGTCACAAACAGCACTGTCTAAGCCTGGTGCACTTTTGATGTGCACGTTCAGCTGGCGGTAGTCTAGTACTGGTCGTACCTTGTTTTTCTTCTCCTGACATACCACCATCAGAGGTATCACATATTCTATTTCTCCATGTTTCACTGGATCGTGCTCTTGAAGTATGCCGTCAGCTATCCACGAGCTCGCTTCCCACTCAAACGCTTCACAATGTGCTTATTTTACTCTGTAATTATTCTTCACACTCAAAACTTCGGGGGCACTGTCCTTCTACTTGCATTTAACAGTCCACCTGCCATCACGGAAATTCGCGTCAAAGTCTTGCTCAGCAATATCATCAACGACTTCAGCTACAACAAAATAAATTTTTCAGTTTTTTTCAAAGCTGACTGAACCATCTGCTGAAACCGTCACACCACCAACAGCAATCATCAAGTCCATTTCCATCATGACGTCGTTCGATGTCGTTTGGAAGCGGACTGTTTTCCGAGACCCAAGTATGCACATTCTTCGCCATTCGTCCAGTGTTTACCTTCAACATTCTCCAGTTAACACAACCTCGGAGTGTGAGATTCGACTCATCCATTATTTTCAGTTGCAATCTGTCTTGTAACAAAATATTTTGTTTTATTACTAATTTCTCTTTAACTACGGTATGACTACTGCCGGTATCGACGAGAGCATTCACAGTTGTACCGTCCATCTAAACAATGGTTACTGATTGCGGAGAAGAGTGGACGGCACTGCAGAATTAGCCATTCCTCGCTTCTCTTTTCCCGGACACTAACGAACAATGTGGCCGGGTTGAAGACAAGCATAACACACTAAACGATCGGTTGTACTTTTTGATCTGCAGTGACGAGCAATATGACCTGACTTACCACCATTTAACATTTGATCGTGACAGCAAAGCCGCGGACACACGGTTTAGAAACCAGTCCTGCCTGCACCTGCTTGGCATAGTTTAACAGTGGCACATCTACCAAACTTAATTCCGCCCCATGTAGTGCTCTCACTGAATCCTGAATCTTTTGGGGAAGCCCGTGAAGAAATTAACAGGTCACCCATACTTTGTTGCTGCTGTCAGTAACACCACAGGCCAGCGACTGAAGGTCAGCTAAAAATCATCCAATGTCTCGTCATTTTGCAGTCGTCGATCGACGAATTTTGAGTACGCTGCGCACGGAGGAAGCCCAAACACCTTTCTCAATCAGGCAATCATACATCAGGCAGCTTTTTGCTCATCAGCTTCTGGCAACTGCTGAACATTTCTGAAGACTTTACTTTGCAAAAAGAGTGGCATTATTATCGAAATATCATCCACACCTTTCAATTTAGCTGCCATTTAGCTTAACCAGCGATATGTCCAACTCACCGGAGCCGTCATATTTTGAAACCAAGTCAATCAATTTCAAACCTTCCATGCCGAAATAGCTGTGGTATATTTTGTGATATATTGATGAGCATGATGGAGCAAGTATGACAAGTAAGACACTACAACACTGTTCAAAAATATCACTACACACACGAACCACGCGCCAGCACACAACTCATCAGCATCAACCGCTTACTAAAACACAACTGCAAAACCGATTCCACGCTGAAACACTATATATATATATATATATATATATATATATATATATATATATATATATATATATATACTATCATTGAAACCCGAACGTTGTGCGGAGCAATTCATAACATGAAATTCATATTCAATTAATAAAAATTATGGAAAATTAAAAATGAAATAGGGTACACTCATAAAAATATTAATCAATTGAAAATGCTAATTTTAATTATTTTTATTTCGACTAAATATTTCCCCTCAGTCCGCCTTAGTTAATTTTACACCCGCTCGTCGTGCTGAATAATTCAGAACTCGAACACGATCCGTTCTGGATCTTGAAGTAAAATCCTTTGGATTTGTGTATGGAATAATTCTACATGGGAAATTGAACGTTCTATTGTCTATAGTTGCTGCCCGCGGAGCATTTTCATTTAAAAAAATATCTTTTTTTTAAATGAACCATTTGAAAAAATGAACTAAAAAATGGAAACACTTTTTTTAAGCCGCCCGTCGTGCGGAACGATTCATGCAATAAAATTCATATTAAATCTATAAAATATAATGAATACAAATTGAAAAGCAAAAAATGTAACCTATAAATATCTTAACCAATAGAAAAGTCTAAATGTGAATATTTTCGTTTTTAATTTGACAAATATTATCCCTCAACCCGCCTGATATAGAAATTTGCCCGTCGTGTGGTATAATTCAGAACACAAACACGAAACAAACAATGAAATATGATGAAATATTTTTATCAGAATGTTTCCAAACTATATTTATTAATTAACATCATTCCCCAACATTATTTGCTCAAGTACTATTTCACTTTTACCGATATAATATTTATTGCTAAAATTTATATATTTTCCGCTATCGTTAAAACCCAATATAACCTGAGTCAAACCTACCCAACCCAACCCAACCATCCAATCTTGACGCACTCAGCCTAGTCTGAGGTTATTTAACTTATTAGTTTGTGATCACAAAATATACTGATTCGATCATAATTTGTAATCAGAAGACTGAGATTATCTACCCCAGGGGTCCCAAACACGCGGCCCACCAATATTTTTCTCTCAACCCGCCAATATAGTATCGGAACCAAACTGTAAGGCAGCTAAATTCACATTTGTTGCATAATGCGATATAATTATACATCATTATCATATTATCTCATAATTCCCGGTTAATGCTTCCACTAATGCATCATATTCATACAGTTACTTTTTGGATTACACCGATATTACAGCCCTTGATATTACAGCCGATATTATATTATGGAATCTATATTCTGCTACGTATTATTCCTAATACATATATTATCAGATCGCTATATATATTTAAAGGTTCACATCATTCTCCAAAATCATTTGCTTAAGAGCTATTCTACTTTTATCGCTAGAATATATACTGCTAGCAAAATATCATATACCTCGCTATCATTTAAACCCACTCTTTATAGATACATTTAAGCCCTCCCGTCGTGCGGAATAGTTCATAAAATATAATTAATATTCAATTCATATAAAAATTAGTGCAAATTGAAAAAGAAAAACAAACCCATAGAAAAGTTTTAGCCAAAATAAAAGTCTAAATGTGAAATTTATTTTTCAATTTAGAAAACATGTTTTTCCACAACCCACCTCATATTTAAAGCTGCCCGTCGTGCGGGATAATTCAGAACTCAAACACGAAACAAACACAAAGAAAATTGATGAAATCGACCAATAGAAAAAGTCAAATTTGTAAATTCTTGTTTTTATTATTGACGAAGTTTTTTTCTCTCAACACTGCTCAAATTCTCACCCGTCCTTCCTGTGTAGTAATTCAGAAGTGTAACACTATCAAAACAATGAAACTTTCTGTAATCTCTATAATCCCAGATTAATGCTTCCGCTAAAACAGCATATGCATATAGTTGGCATTGCATGATATTACAACCCATATCCGTATGCAACTTAAGCGTATGCAACTTAAAATTAAACCAATTAAAATACACAGTAAAATTCAGTAGTTTACTTTGTTCCCAGCAGCATTTTACCCGTCCGTCGTGCGGAACAATTCATGTGTAAATATTGAGGACAATAAAGACTTTCTCTTCAGTATAGTGTAGCATTAATTAAACTGTACGCAATATAACCACACCATCCATGGTTGGAGCTAATATGATGCATTCTGAATTGTGATTGGGCTTCAGTGAAATTTAATCGGTGTATATTCCTGTGTAATCGCAAGTGCGCATAATAGCTGTCAAATTGACAATATGTCCTTTTGACTTTACACCGCCGTAACTTCCTTCAGATATACTTTGGAAAATTACATAATATACCGTATTGTAGAAAACCAGATTTCTAGCACGATGGTATAATTTATTTTTATGTATAACAAATATTTACTGAAATATAGTAGAAAAATTAATTAATTTTAGTCGCCCGGTGTTCAAGTGTAATTTTGGATGTATTTGAGAATTTTGCCAATTTTACACGTTTTTTGTATCATTTGTGGGTATAAATTATAGCATATCTTGTAGAACACAAAATTCTCTACACAGTAGGATATTCCTGTGTAATCGCAAGTGCGTAAATTGTGATTGGACTTCAGTGAAATTAAATCAGTGTATATTCATGTGTAATCGCAAGTGCGCATAATAGCTGTCAAATTGGCAACATGACATTTTGAATTTACATCGCCGTAACTTCCTTCAGATACACTTTGGAAAATTACAAATTATACCGTATTGTAGAAAACAAGATTTCTAGCACGATGGTATAATTTATTTTTATGTTTAACAAATAGTTACTGACAAATAGTGGAAAAATGAATGAATTTTAGTCGCCCGGTGTTCAAGTGTAATTTTGGATGTATTTGAAAATTTTGCCAATTTTACACGTTTTTCGTATCATTTGTGGGTATAAACTATAACTTATCTTGTAGAATAAAAAATTATCTACACAATAGTATAATTTTTATAGCTGTACCATTGCTGGTTTATGAGAAATAGATAGCGGAATATTGACCAATATATTCACGTTTTTTGTGCTAATTTTGCCTTTTTGACTTTGTCATTTACAGTTCACACCGCCATAACTTTGTTTTAATACGCTTTGAAAAATTGAAAATTATACCGTGTGGTAGAAAACAAAATTACCAGCATGATGGTGTTATTTATTTAGATGTGTGATAATTAGTTTTTGAGAAATGGAGAAAAAGTATAGAAAATCGGACGCGTGGAGTTTATATAAAATTTTGAATGTAGATTGAATTGTTTTCCATTTTACATGTTTTATATTAAATTTTTTGGTACGAATTATATTTTTTGAGTAAAAAAGAAAATTTTCTACACAGTGGTATAATTTTTATAGTTGTACCATTGCTGGTTTAGAAACAGTAGTCTTCAGAATATTGACCAAAATTTTCGCATTTTTCAGTGTTCATTTAGTCTTTTCACGGCTATAATTTTTTGTGTTTAATTTTTAAAATTTGAAATTTAGCATATCGTGTAGACAAAAAAATTTCCAATATGATGGTATAAATTTTTAGCGGGTACGCCAAGTGATGGCCGAGTAGCAGCTGATAGAAAATGGACCAAGAAGGGTGGGACAGACAGACAGACAGACAGACAGACAGACAGACACACACACACACACAGAGGATCTCTTTTATATATATATATATATATATATATATATATATATATATATATATATATATATATATATATATATATATATATATATATATATATATATAAAGCCAGCCTAGATGTTCGAATATTTAATGTGTGTAGTAATTGGCCGAAATCACGAGAAAACACTAGCACGAGAGGGCAAATGAACCACAGGTGCGTCAAACGGTCAATGACGATCTCAGCAGCGTCCTGAAGAGATGTGAGAGGTGGAATATGATGCTGAACACTTCTAAATCTAAAAGCTTGTTGGTTTCTAGGTGACGTACCATTCAACCTTCACATGGAGTTATCCTCATAAATGACGCCCAAATCAGCTTGTGTGATAAGCTCAAAGCTGTAGACTGAAAACGGATATTTGAGAACCACATTCGGAAGCTATTTTGTTCGGCATCGCGAAAACTGAGACACCGAGAGGATATGTACAAAGATAAGTGGAAAAAGACCTGTAAGAGAGAGAAGATCGAATTTTAAGAAGAAGTTCATTAAACAAACGAGGCCCAGAGAAATAAAGAGATTTCGAAGACCAGGTGGAATCGTTGAGAGCACGGGGACAGTAGAGACTACGTGATAGTGAGCGGCCCCGACGATCAGAAACAGTAAGAAGAGAACGGAGATAAGGAGGAGCAGAGTAGGAGTGGATGATCATGAAGATGATGCAGCAAACCTTGTGATGGATTCGCTGCCGTGCAGGAAGCCATCCAAGTCGGCGGATGAATTCCGAGGTGGGAGTTCTCGGTGGAAAAAGAAAAAAACGGCAATATTGGTTTATGATTTTCTGGAGCGAGCGTATATTTTTACAAGAAACATGGAGATAAAGAGTTATAATAGTCTAACCTGGAGAAAATTAAGGACTGTCCAAGTGTGATTGCTGTAGCATTATCAAGGAATCGACGGATAGGATAAAGTTGGCGGAGAATAAGACAGCAGGATCGAGTCACACGTGAGATGTAAATTGAGAAAGAGAGATTTTGATTAAAATGTACACCAAGATCACGAACACACTGAGATAGGGGTAATGAAATTATTGGAGGAGATAATTTGGGAGGATGAAACACACTATATTCTGACTTGGAATGGTTCAAAAGTAGGTGGCGTGATGAAGCCCAGGATGAAATATCATTCAAAACAGCATAAATGCAATTTTAAGAAAATTTTGAGATAGGAATGTTAAGCTGTAGATCATCCGCATAAATGTGGTAAGAAATAGGATAACGATGAAGAATTGGACAGAGAGAAGACATATACAAGTTGAACAATAACGGACCCAATATTGATCCCAGAGGTACACCACTGGAAAGTTTTACAGAACTCGAAAAAGTGGTATTAGAGCGAACAGAATAAGAACGATTAGAAAAGTATGACTGCATCAATGATAGAGCCGTAGAAGAAAGTCCAATAGCAGCAAGGTCGTCACACAAAATTGCATGATCGACGAGGTCAAATGCCGAAGAGAGATCCAGCAGAACAAGCAGAACAGAGTCACCAGAGGCAAAATTATTGAAGATATCGTTCAATAGGTGCAAAAGGAGACATTCATGTTATAACGTCGGGATATGGAAAAGGCGTGGCACAAAACAACACTATATTACACAAACACACGACACAAGACCTACCCAAAGACTAAATCCCACCCCGATCGAACTTACCATTTGACCTCGCAATTTATACGCCCTGATACATGATTGGCTGAACAGTTACACGTCATCGTCTCAATAACCGCAAAAACGCAACAAACACAATATGAGAGACAATAATGGATCACCATAGACACTACATATTCCCCTCCTTAAAGCAGAACGTAACACTTGCCGAAAACCCAATGCTTATTATCTCGCCCTAAGCCTGACTTTCTTCACACGAGCCGGTCTCCAGCGACGGCGGCCACTTCGAGATGGTGGCAGCTCCGTTAAATTGCGATTGACATCTGCCGGCCGTATCTCGCCGGGCTCGCCGTAGTCTACCGACGACTCGACTTCTTGGTGAGCCATTGCGTCGGCGATCGGCTCTGAAGTGTAGCCTGAAGTGTCGCCGACGGGTACTGACGTCTGCGGTAGCAAATCAATCTCGTCGTCCTCCTGTTCCTGCGGTGGCTTCACGAACGACGAACAGCTGGCTGTTGGAACGAGATGGGCCGCGTTACGTGTCGATCTGTTAGATAACCAATACGACGTGGGGCCGTTTTGATTCTGCACCACAAGAGGACCCCGGAACGTCGACTCTCCCTTTGGCACATGTCCGTGCCGACGGGCGTAGACGCAATCGTCAACCTGGAACCCAGGTTTGCGGACCGCGTTCCGTGCGTTGAAGACAACCGCATTCCGTCGTTGCTGCTTCGACACACGCTGGCCAGGATCATCTCTCGTCGGCCTGTCGTCTATCACGGGCAGCGCCAGTCGCATGATTCTCCCGTGAAGCAGCTCCGAAGGAGACACGCCCGTGCTGCAGTGCGGTGTGCTTCGGTAGTGCGCCAACTGCGACCTGATGAAATCCGCGAACCGTGCCGACACAGGCACTTGGCTTATCCAAGACTTGAAGGTCCGGTTGAATCTTTCTATTGCAGCATTTCCTCTCGGCCAATAGGGTGAAGATCGCCTGTGCTTGAACCTCTCACCGTCAGGTACCTCTCAAACTAGGCGCTGGTGAACGGAGTACCGTTGTCGGTGACGATTTCATCGGGGAATCCCTCGCGAGACCACACAACACGGAGAAACTCCAACGCTGTTTCTGTTGTGACCGAAGGCACCAAACAGATCTCAGCCCACTTAGACCTGTAGTCTGTCAGCGTAATGGCGTAACGGCACTCTGGTGGAGCTACGCTGATGGGTCCAACAACAACCATGCCGAGTTTTGACCAGCATTTCTCCGGCAGCGGGACGCTGGTCAGCGGTGCAGGCTTGCACTTGCCCACCAACACTTTATCGGCGCTCTGACACTGTGCGCACTGACCGACGTATTGCTCGACCAATCTGTCGATTCCTGGGAACCAAGCAACACTCCGGAGAAGCTGCTTAGTCCTTACCACTCCGTCGTGAGCTTGATGTGCTGCGTTGACGTACAGCTCGCGTAACCCTGTTGGCACCACTATCTGGTTGCCGTTGCGAATAACAAAATCATCAGACAAGCCAAGCTCATGTGTCACGAGGAAAAACGGCCTTACGAGCTCGTCACAATCTTTCTCGCGAACAGGAAATCCCTTAGCGAGCGCGTGCCGCACGGCAATCAATTGCTTGTCTTGTCGTGAAGCAGCGGCGACTTGTTCCAAAGTGATGGTATGTTCCGCTCCTTCGTCTACTTCGATGGTTGCGATCACCTCGTGCTCGTCTTCGGACTCGGCCGGGTCACACACTGGCAGACGAGACAAAGCGTCCGCTCCAGGCAGCTGGGAGCCTGGCACATGTGTCACATAGAATGCGTACTCCATGAGGCGAGCGCGTCAACGAGCGATGCGCGCACCAGCTCTGCCCTTGTAACGAGATGAAAGTACTGTGCGGAGAGCTGAGTGGTCGGTTCGTAGTGTGAAACTGCGACCCCAGAGGAACAGCCTCCAATGCTCAATGGCGCGCAGCGCAGCCAGCGTCTCGCGCTCGGTCACCGAGTATTTCTTCTCGGCCTCTGAAAACCGCTGACTCCAGAAGGCGAATACTTGTTCTTCTCCGGCACTGTTCCGCTGTGATAACATAGCGCCCAATCCGCGCTCGCTGGCATCCGTCGTCACCAGAATTCCAAGTTTCGAATCGAACGGCTGCAGCGCCCGACTGGAAGCAATTGCTGACTTCAATCGCTGGAAGGCGGCTGCTTCAACCGTTCCCCAGTGAAAAGGTTTGTCTTTCTTGAGCAGAGAGAACAATAGCGCAGCCGTCATCATATAGCCCGGCACAAAATGTGCAAGCCATCCGCACAGTCCAAGGAAGCTGTGGAGCTCTTTAGCCGATGACGGTGCTGGGGCGTTCGTGATGGCCGCCACATGGCTCTGGAGAGGCGAAATTCCTTCTTTGTTGATGCGGTAGCCGCAAAAGTCTATCTCATTCGACGAGAACACTGACTTTTCACGGTTAATCATCACGTTGGCGTTCTTCAATGCTGACATCACTTTGTCCAGCTGACTGTCGTGCTCAGTCTGGGAGGGTCCCGAAACCACAATGTCGTCCAGATAATGCTGAACTCCTCTGATGCCGCGGAGCAGCCGGTCAAGCAGCTTTTGGAACGCCGCGCCTGCTGATGATAAGCCGAACGGTACCCTCAAAAACTGAAACAGTCCCTCGTGTGTAATGAAAGCAGTAAGAGAACGTGATTCCGGTGTCAAACTCAACTGGTGATACGCGGAGCGAAGGTCAAAACGGCTGAGGAACGTCCCTTGCAACTGTGACTGCAACTCTGTTATTGTCGGCAGAGGGTGCGCGTCTGACACAATCTGGTTGTTCAGGCCGCGAAGGTCAACACATAACCGAAGGCGGCCATCTTTGCGCCGCGCCACCACCATCGGGCTGACCCATGGAAACGCGTCTATCGGTTCGATGACTCCGGCATTCTGAAGCTCGGTGAGCTCTTTTGAGACTGCCTCTTTCACAGAGAGAGGAAGACGCCGTAGTGGACATCGCACTGGTACAGCATCGCGGCGTAATATTATCCGATGCTGATATCCGCTGATAGCCGGGAGGCTAATGTCTGGTGCCGTACCCACCTGAGACAGAGTTCCTTCACGCGGACGAATCGTCATACCCAGCTCTGCTATCGCCGGTAACCCAAGAAGTCCCTCCGACGACGCTGTGTCGATGACGTAGAACGTGGTATTCGTTGTGCGCTGCTCCACTGTCACCGTCGCTGCTATTTTGCCGATCACATAGAGCTGTTGTTTGCCGACTCCGAACAGTTGTGTGTCGGACGGCATCAAAGCAGTACCCTTAAAATGGTCCCTGGCCAGCGGAAGACTGATCACCGACACGCTGGCCCCGGTGTCGACCTGCAGCTGGAGACGCGCCGTCTTGCCTGAATCGACTGAAACAACTGCGTCACACATCATTTTCGAGTCTTTAGGCGCGTGACATGACAATATTGTCACTCCTCTCACCTTTGTGTCGCGTGCTGATTTCCCTTTCGATCGGCAGACCACCGCCCAATGGCCGTTCCATCCACATGCGTTGCACGTGCTTTTGCGTGCAGGGCAGAAGTCCTTCCGCGGAGTTTTGTGATGGCGGCCGCAGTACGAGCATTTCTCGCCACTGGACGACGGACCTTTTGCAACAGCCGCACCGTCTCCGCTCGTCCGATGGTGTTGTCTGTTGACGCTCCTGGTCGCGTTCACTGCGCCGACGTTATCAGTATCCCGTGTCATTTTGGAGGAATGCTCCCGAGAAGTCTCATAGGCCTCAGCTATTCGCAGAAGAGAGTCCAGCATCAACGTTGGCTCCTGGAGAAACCGTTCCCGCAGGCGCTTGTGCACTGTGTACCCGACGACCTGATCACGCACTAGTTCGCCTCTGAGTGCACCATACTGACAATTGAGCGCTAAAGTGCGGAGCGCAGAGACTAAATCTGCTGTCGACTCTGACTCCCGTTGGCGTCGCTGTTGAAAGGCAAACCGCTCGGCGATCACGTTCACTTTCGGAGCGTAGTGTTGAGTGAGCTGCCGCTTCAACTTGTCAGTCTCGGATTCGCCTTCTCTCTTCGCTTCCGTTGGCAACGCCTTGTAGGCGCGCGCAGTCTCGGCGCCAATGCAATGCATTAGTAGTGCACCACGATGAGAATCCGTGTACGTGTCGCCGCCCACTGCCTCCAAGTAATTCTCAAATTTTTCAAGCCACTCGACCCATGGAACCTGAGGCTTCCCTAGACGAGGCAAGAACTGATCCGATGGTGGAATACCGTTGTTACTCATACTAGATTATGAATAAGCCAACTAAATTGAAAAAACCTCGACGACAAATATAATGTCGGGATATGGAAATGGCGTGGCACAAAACAACACTATATGACACAAACACACGACACAAGACCTACCCAAAGACTAAATCCAACCCCGATCGAACTTATCATTTGACCTCGCAATTTATACGCCCTGATACACGATTGGCTGAACAGTTACACGTCATCGTCTCAATAACCGCACAAACGCAACAAACACAATATGAGAGACAATAATGTATCACCATAGACACTACACATGTTTATTGTTATTTATTTTCTATTTATTTATATTTATTCTTATTTTACTCTATATTTATTATTATTTATTATTGGTTGATGTTATTTATTAAATCATACTTTTACTCAGTGTTGGCTGTTGTTGTTTATTGAATCATATTTATTGGTGTTGTTGTTGTTTATTGAATCATATGTATTGGTGTTGTTGTTGTTTATTGAATAATATTTATCTGTGTGGCTGTTGCTTATTGAAGCATATGATTATTTATTGCTGGTTGTTTCTTATTGAATCATAGTTATTGTTCTTGGTAGCTATATATTACTTACTTATTAATATGTATTCTTGCTTATTATTATTTATTGATGGTTGTCATTTATTGAATTACATATTAATTGTTGATTGTTGTTATTTATTGAGGAACGTGGGCGGAGTGACATTATGGAGTGTTATCGGATGATGGTATATTTTCATTGTTATTTATTTATTACTTTCTTCTCGAACTCTCTTTCTAAATGTTTTTCTTTTCGAACTCTCTTTCTCTCTGAATCTTTTGGGCGCTTCCGGTACATGGGGCCACCTTAGGGTATTGTAATACCATATATAGGGCCCTATCTGCCCTATATAGGGCACTATTGTAATAGTGCTTGCACTTTTCCCATGCTACTGGATTTGCCTGTAATTAATAATAATAATAATCTATATATATATAAAAGAGATCCTCTGTGTGTGTGTGTGTGTGTGTCTGTGTGTCCCACCCTCCTTGGTCCATATTCTATCAGCTAATACTCAGCCACCTTCTAGCCTACCCGCTAACAATTTATACCATTACGTTGAAAATGTTGTTGTCTACACGATATGCTAAATTTTAAATATTTAAAATGAAACCAAAAGAAGTTATAGCGGTGAAAAGACAAAATGAACCCTGAAAAATGCAAAAATTTTGGTCAATATTCTGCAGGTTACTCCTCCTAAACCAGCAATGGTACAACTATAAAAATTATACCACTATGTAGAAAATTTTGTGTACTACTAAACAAGTTATAATTAATACCCAAAATTAAATATACAATATGTAAAAATGACATAATTACAATCTACATTCATAATTTCATTCTAACTTAAGGCGACCGTTTATATACCTGTTTCTCTATTTCTCAACAAATAAATATCACACATCTAAATAAACTATTCCATCATGTTGGGAATTTCGTTTTCTACAACACGGTATAATTTTTAACTTTCCAAAGTGTATTAAAAAAAGTTACGGCGGTGTGAATTGTAAATGACAAAGTCAAAAAGGCAAAATTAGCACACAAAAACGTGAATATTTTGGTCAATATTCCGCTATCTATTCCTCATATACCAGCAATGGTAAAGCTATAAAAATTATACTATTGTGTAGATAAGTTTGTGTTCTACAAGAAAAGTTATAATTTATACCCACAAATGATATAAGAAACGTGTAAAATTGGCAAAATTCTCAAATACATCCAAAATTACACTTGAACACCGGGTGACTAAAATTAATTCATTTTTCCACTATTTGTCAGTAACTATTTGTTACACATTTCTACCTCTTTTTCAAGAACTATTTGTCACATATCAAAATTAATTATACCATTGTGCTAGAAATTTTGTTTTCTACAATACAGTATAATTCTTAATTTTCCAAAGTGTATCTGAAGGAAGTTACGGCGGTGTAAATTCAAAAAGACATATTGCCAATTTGACAGCTATTATGCGCACTTGCGATTACACAGGAATATACTACTATGTAGATAATTTTGTGTTCTACAAGATAAGCTATAATTTATACACACAAATGATACAAAAAACGTGTAAAATTCTCAACTACATCCAAAATTACACTTGAACACCGGGCGACTAAAATTAATTTATTTTTCTACTATTTCTCAGTAACTATTTGTTATACATAAGAATAACTTATACCATCGTGCTAGAAATCTTGATTTCTACAATACACTATAATTTGTAATTTTCCAAAGTGTATCCGAAGGAAGTTACGGCGGTGTAAATTCATTAGGAAATATTGCCAATTTGACAGCTATTATGCGCACTTGCGATTACACAGGAATATACTACTGTGTAGATAATTTTGTGTTCTACAAGATAAGCTATAATTTATACCCAAAAATGATACAAAAAACGTGTAAAATTGGCAAAATTCACAAATACATCCAAAATTACACTTGAACACCGGGGGGCTAAAATTAATTAATTTTTCTACTATTTATCAGTAACCGTTTGTTACACATAAAAATAAATTATACCATCGTTCTAGAAATCTTGTTTTCTACAATACGGTATAATTTGTAATTTTCCAAAGGGTATCTGAAGGAAGTTACGGCGGTGTAAATTCAAAAGGACATATTGCCAATTTGACAGCTATTATGCGCACTTGCGATTACACAGGAATATACACCGATTAAATTTCACTGAAGCCCAATCACAATTAAGAATGCATCCTATTAGCTCGTAATTTCGTAATGTCAAGTTGCATAAGCATAAGTTGCGTAAGGATATGGGTTGCAATATCAGGTAATGCCAACTATAAGCATATGCTGTTTTAGCGGAAGCATTAATCTGGAATTATAGAGATGACAGAAAGTTGCATTGTTTTGACAGTGTTACACTTATGAATTACTACACACGAAGGACGGGTGTGAATTTGAGCAGTGTTGAGGGAAAAAACTTCGTCAATAATTAAAACAAGAATTTACTAATTTGACTTTTTCTATTGGTCGTTTTACATCAATTTTCTTTGTGTTCTTTTCGCGTTTGAGTTCTGAATTATTCGCACGACGGGCAGCTTTAAATATGAGGCGGGTTGTGGAAAAACATGTTTTCTAAATTGAAACATAAATTTCACATTTAGACTTTCATATTGTCTAAAAGTTTCCTATGGGTTTATTTTTCTTTCTCAATTTGCACTAATTTTTTATGAATTGAATATTAATTATATTTTATGAACTGTTCCGCACGACGGGCGGGCTTAAATGTATCTATAAAGAGTGGGCTTAAATGATAGCGAGGTATATGATATTTTGCTAGCAGAAAATATTCTAGCGATAAAAGTGATCGATGATCTGATCTGAGATGCGATCTGATGATATATGTATTAGGAATAATACGTAGCAGAGTATAGATTGCATAATATAATATCGGCTGTATTATCAAGCGCTGTAATATCGGCTGTATTATCAAGCGCTGTAATATCGGTGTAATCCAAAAAATAACAACGTATGAATATGTTGCATTAGTGGAAGCATTAACCCAAATAAACCCAACATGTCTAAATATTTTTAAAAGTTGATCAAATTTTGAATGTTAACTCAAAACACCACAATTAAGAATAAATTTGGTTGAATTTTAATCTAAGACATGTTGTTTGCTTAAAATAAGCATGACTACATATGTAGTCATTGGGCAGGTAACCTGATATATTACCATCACAGATATTCTTCTTCGTAGGTGGTTGCAATTTTTTCAAGTTCTTAGGTAAACCAACAAGATAACATTTTCTGAGCAAATAAACACCTTTTAAAACATTTTATATTCAACACTTCATCATAACAACATAATCATAGCAATTAAACGATAAATGGAATATATTCATATGAAACTGCACCTCTATTTTTCATGAAACTTCTGGAAACACTCTTTCAAGTGGAGGGACTTGTTGCACTTTGCACACTGTATTCTGCAATTCTTTTTGCAAACTGCGCAGCGTCTAATTGGGCAGCTTTGTGGGTAATGATTTCTGTTGTCAGTCCTCACATCTTCAAGAACAGAAAATGAAGGCCCAGATCGTGAAGCTGATCTTGGCTTAGGTTGAGACTGATATAGCATAGCGGTGACCAAACTTCTTCGAAAATCCTTTTGCTTTGATTCATAATTTGTTGATAGTTGATAAATTCCTCAGCTGTACACAACTGCGATATTTATTGCGTTTGTTATCAAAGTCCAATACCATTTTTTCCCGAGAATAGTAGGCCTGAAGTCTGCCAGCGATCTGTCCATCAAGTCTACTCCTCCCATACCTGCATTATAGCAAGCGACCACATTTGGCTGGGGAACACTCACGACACCCTTGTTTTTTACTCTTCTATTCACTTGCCGAATTGGCTCTAGTCCAATAGCATTGCTGCACATGGTCACGACTGAATTGTCATTCCACCTGAACATCTCTATATCACCATCTGAACGGTAGTCGTAAAAACCTCTTTCACTCTTTTTCATAGCTGCATCGGTCTTGAGTGGGCATCCTTTCATTCTGTTTTTCCTCACAGCGCCAGTAGCTTTGAAACCAAGAGTTTTCAACTGTTTCATGAGATCATAGGATGTGAAAAAATTATCGAAAAATATGTATTGAGAACTTGGCTTATCACATATCTTCAAACATTCCATTACAACACGAGTTCCTAGAGGAGTGTTGCATGATTTTTCAGTCCTCCCTTCATATACTGTTACTTGGTAAGGAAGACCACATGAACTACTCATCACCCAAAATTTATACCCGAAACGAATCGGCTTGCCTCGTATGAATTGTTTACAAGAATGTCTTCCAAAAAAGGGCACCATAGACTCATCGATGCTTAGATTTTCATGCAGAATACCAAACATGCTCAATGATTGATTTAGTAGATCATATAATGGCTTAATTTTTGCCATTTTGCTTGAATGAAGTGATTGGTTGTCAGCTGCGTGCAATACACTTTTAATTTTTTGAAACCGACTGCGACTCATAGTTTCAGCGAAGCCAGGGCAACAAAGATCAGATGCTTTGCTCCAGTAGTCTCTCTCACTCGTGCGCATGTTATAACCAGAAAGTATCAGCAAGCCTAAAAAGTTATACATTTCCTCAGCTGTAATTTGGAAATCTGGCATATTCTTATCTCTGGCTGCGTATCTATTGGTTTCACAGACAAGATGTTGAAGAATCTCTTCAAATACTTTTTGAAACACAGTCCACTCAGAAGCCTCAATAATATCTGGCGAGATTTTCAGGAGCAATTTTTTTGCATTCGTTTTCTCATATTTTTTAAAGTCCACTTGTGCAGAAATATGACTCTTCGTCCATTTAGGTTCACTTAGCTTTTGCTTTTTTCTGGAAACATGACCGGTTGCAGCGTCTGCATCGGATTCTTCATACATGACATCAACCTCTCCTGCCACTTCTTCTGGCATTCCTCCAACATCTACAAGTGTGTCATCATCGACCTGTTCTATGTCACTGTCGTCACCTCCGCTTGGTGGACAAGTAATAACAATGTCCACATCTCCATCCCTGGTCTGAGCAAAATCGATGGCATCCCCAAGAAACTTGTGGGGTCTGATCCTTGGTTCATGAAACATTCCACTATCCAGACTGCTATCCTGAAAAAAATAAAATAAAAGGTTCAATGTACTTACATTGTAGGGAAAAAATCACAAACCAAACTACAAATTTCCAAATTCCAGCGATACCATTTCATTTAGCACAAGACAACAGAATGCCCCACACAATACGTAGCCAGATGATGCCACCATAGGTTGCCTCGAACGACCAAATTCACGTGCGATTGTTACATGCAAACCTTCACTATACATATTGTATATCTACGATATTCACTAAGGATATATATAGGTTAGGTTAGAAGTACGTAACGACCATTAGTAGTTTTTAGTAGTACATAACAAGTCAGCAGCCCAGTCGTCAACTGATGCATATAATTTGTTGACACGCAGCCCAATGACTACATATGTAGTCATGGATTTTTCAGCTTACCTCAAGAACAGGTTCTGAAATTTATGAGGGGGATTTTCATTAGGTAATCTTTCTCACATATTCAATAATGAACTGAGTGAAAGAGACCACCATTGATGTACTCACGACAGTAGTATGCAGGTTTCAACATGAAATGGTAACAGAAGCGCGAAAACGTGAAAACAACCGATATTATTTCTTATCACAATTAAAGGGGTATATTAATTAAACGCAATTTTGGAGATATATAGGCCAGAAAAAAGTGCAGAATTATGTTAATGCCTTTAAAATTTCATAATGATATCTAAATCATGAATGTTGGCCTCCTGAAATGCATGACTACATATGTAGTCATTGGGATAATATGGGTTAACCGGAATTATGAGATAATATTATAGAAAAAAATCATTTATATACTAAAAAAAATCATTGTTATTTTGTGTTTACATTTCGAAATTATTCCTGACGACGGGCGGGCTTAAATATGAGGCGGGTTGACTGAATAATATGTCGTCAATTATAAGAATAAAAATATACAAATTCAGAACAGGATTTTTATATTGGTATAGATTTTACAATTTAGAGTTTTCTATTAGACTGGCTGCTTGCATTCAAATATGAATTACTTTTGTTTTATCAATTGTTCCGCACGACGGGTGGGTTTAAACATTCAATTTTACCGTGTGGAATGAATCCATATACAAAACTCACGGGCTTGACTTTAAGATCCAGACTCACTAATATTAATGTGACTTAAATGGTGTATAATTATATCGCATTATGCAACAAATGTTAATTTAGCTCCTTACAGCTTGGTTCCGATAATATATTGGCGGGTTGAGAGAAAAGTATTGGTGGGCCGCGTGTTTGGGACCCCTGGGGTAAATAATCTCAGTCTTCTGATTACAAATTATAATCGAATCAGTATGTTTTGTGATCACAAACTAATAAGTTAAATCACCTCAGACTAGGCTGAGTGCGGTCAAGATTGGATGGTTGGGTTGGGTTAGGTAGGTTTGACTCAGGTTATATTGGGTTTTAATGATAGCGGAAAATATATAAATTTAGCAATAAATATTATAGCGGTAAAAGTAAAATAGTACTTAAGCAAATGATGTTGGGGAATGATGTCAAGTAATAAATATAGTTTGGAAACATTCTGATGAAAAGATTTCATCATCTTTCATTGTTTGTTTCGTGTTTGTGTTCTGAATTATACCACACGACGGGCAGATTTATATATCAGGCGGGTTGAGGGATAATATTTGTCAAAATAAAAACAAAAATATTCACATTTTGACTTTTCTATTGGTTAAGATATTTATAGGTTACATTTTTTGCTTTACAATTTGTATTCAATATATTTTATGGATTTAATATGAATTT
The DNA here is from genome assembly GCA_916048095.2 of Sacculina carcini. Classification (NCBI taxonomy): domain Eukaryota; kingdom Metazoa; phylum Arthropoda; class Thecostraca; family Sacculinidae; genus Sacculina; species Sacculina carcini. Next base: position 7,748,211 of record OU696586.1, read on the forward strand.
TATTGCATGAATTGTTCCTCACGACGGGCGGGCTTAAAAAGGTGTTTTTTAGTTCATTTTTTCAAATGGTTCATTTAAAAAGTTAATTTTTTTTTAAATAAAAATGATCCGCGGGCAGCAGCTATAGACAATAGAACGTTCAATTTCCCCTTTAGAATTAATCCATACACAACACCAATGGATTTGACTTCAATATCCATAACGGATCGTGTTCGAGCTCTGAATTATTCAGGCCGACGGGCGGGTGTAAAAATTACTAAGGCGGACTGAGGGGAAATATTTTGTCGAAATAAAAATAATTAAACTTAGAATTTTCAATTTGATTAATATTTTTATCAGTGTACCCTACATCATTTGTAATTTTCCATATTTTTAACGAATTGAATATGAATTTCATGGTATGAATTGCTCCGCACAACGGGCGGGTTTAATGCTAGTATAATATAAAGGTGTCACATGTCCGTTGAGTCGAGACTCCTTACGGACATTTGATTATATGCATACAAGAAACATATACATGCGCACACGCATGCACATACATGTGAACACATGTGTATACGCACACACACTTACACACATATACAATGTACATATAATGTGAACGTTTGGCTCGAGTAAAATTCCTTTACTCCATATACCAAACAAGCAACATAACAAATAACAATGAGTTACATATCACAAAATAATCAAATAACATGAATGAAATTTCTCAAGATCTGAAACCGGCTGCATCATTAAAAAACATCATTTGTCAGTGTTGTTGGCAATAGCATCGCAACACCGCTGGATTGTTTTCGCTTAATATCTAAATCGTTATACATGAAATAATACTTTCATACATACAATTTTCAGCGATCATGCATACGTTGATACAGACACGCACATTGTGTATGATGTTGGTGGCGACAACCACCATTGCCTCTATCACTGATGATCGTGCTGTTGCTGCAGAAAATGCGTTTTCAATTCAATTTTTATTAAACTCAATGAACCATTTAGAGCTATATTATTTATTTTGTCTGGAAGACTATTATATGTTTGAGTACCCGAATATAATATATTGGTTTTGAAAAGGCTTGTTCTGAATTTTGGTAAGTTAAAATCTAAATGAGAGTCCCGTGTGTTGTATTTATTTTCCGAAAATTTGAAACAATTGTTGTCGCGTCCGACTCGTACTGTTCTTACTATTAACAACGCGACTAAGTAATTTGTCAGAAATGTTAGAATCTTGAGCGCATTTGAGGTGCAGAATAATGCTTATGTTTAATCAAACTTTGGTTTAAAGTTTATGCACCTCATTATTCTTTTCTGTACTCTCTCTAATCTTGAAATGTCGAAATCTAAGAAATGTCGGCCAGGTGCATGTTCAAATTGACATGCAGTAATTCAGTCGTGAATAGCACAGCGCATAATACACACTTAACATCGCCTCTCTTGTTAATTTCCTTCCGATCTTGTATAAAATAACACATAAGTTTGACAACGAGGAAACACCATTATCAATATGACTCTTCCAATTTAAATGATCGTATATATGTATTCCCAGAAGTTTGGTGCAAGTGACATTTTCAAGGGATGAATATTCCCAATTGATTCCTGATATTCTGTTTTTCAAAGACCTATTCTGAAAAAAATGGTATGGTTTATATTTATTTTCAATTTATTAGCCTTTATGCAATGTGATATTCTTTCTAATTCAATGGAAATGGATTCTGTGTGTAAGTAAGTAAGTAAGTAAGTTTATTGGTCACTCATACAAGCAGTTCAGTCAATAGTATATACGAGATAAAAGCACATGTGACAATAGTCCGACAAGCTCACGCTTCTTTTCGGACTGATACTTAAACAATAAGCAAGACTACTACTATTCGCTAGCTAGCGCCACATTCATTCTGGTATTTATATAGTCGACAACAATCAAATAGAGATCACACGCAAGATGAATACATGCATACACGCAGGCTTGTGTGCACACTCGCACGCATGTACATTCATACAGACACATTTACATAGTTTCATATAAACACACAATCGCATATACTTGCACATATATAAGCATCACGGTACACTGGAGTATTGTTTGGCCAGTAAATGTTTTCTTAACTCTTTTTTGAATTTGGTAAAGCTTCCTCCTATAAGAAGTTGTTTTATCTCTGACGGGAGACCGTTGAATATTCTTGGTCCGTCGTATATAATACTGTTCTTGTATATTTGTGTTCTATATGACGGTACTTCCAGATCTATGTTGTTTGATCTTGTCCGTCTTTCTCTGTTCAGCAATTGAAACGGTGATCCACACCGTATTGTTTTATGTATCAGCAATACTGCGAAGTATTGGCGTATGGAGTTAATGTTCAGTATGTTTTTGTTGTGATAAACTTGTTCCGTTGATTGGTACTTTTTCATGAAGTAAATGCACCGGAGGAACCTGTTTTGTGCAATTTGTATAGTTTTGAGAAAACTTGGCCAAGTGTTCGCCCATATTGATACGCAGTATGTTATATGTGGGTAGAAGAGTGAATAGTACAGGTTCATCATTAATTCTGCAGATAAATTGTGTCTTGTGCGATAAAATATACCCGTAACTTTTGAGAGTTTGCTGTCCACTTCCTCAATTTGATGTCTCCAATTTAAATTTTCGTCGATGTATAATCCAAGGAATTTGGTATGTTTTACCATAGATATAGGTTCTCCGTTGATAGATATTGCTGGAAAGTCAAATTGAAGTGATCTGTTCTTGAATAAAACACATTTTGTTTTACTGGTGTTTATTTTTAACTTATTGTCTTGTACCCATCTATTAATTTTTTCCAATTCCTCAGTTAAAGTGGTGTGCAGCTTGTCCAGTGAGTTATCTTTTAGTAACAGAGTGGTGTCGTCTGCATAAATGGTGTAGTGAAATTTCTCGCTGGCGTTTATTATGTCATTAATGAATATTAGGAACAACGTTGGCCCGAGAATTGAGCCTTGTGGAACTCCATTTTGAATAGCAAGAGCCGGCGACACCTCATTATTGCATGCGACGAACTGTTTCCTATCGCACAGGTAGCTTTTTATCAATTTTAAACAAACTCCTCTGATACCCAGGTTTTCCAATTTGTCGTACAGAATGGTGTAATCAAGACTGTCAAAAGCCTTGGACAGATCAATGAATATACCCATGGATATCTCTTTTTCCTCTAAGCATTTGTATACTTGATGAAGGAAACTTAATATTGCTTTTTCTGTTGATCGGTTTTCTCTGAACCCAAATTGCTGCGTTATCAGCAGTTCATTTTTTTCAAGGTAGGAGCACAGTCTCGAGTTAATGATAGATTCAAAAATTTTGCTGAATGCGAGTAGAATTGATATTGGCCGATAGTTATTGACTGCGGTTTTGTCCCCTGATTTGTGTACCGGTAGAACTCTTGCTGTTTTCATTTGGCGTGGGAAATAGCCGTCCTTTAATGATAAATTTATTATATGGCATAGGGGTAAGGATATGTAAGGAGATGTTCGTACTAACAGTTTTGGTGGAATGTCGTCGTATCCGGGGGAGTTGGACTTCATTGAAGAAATCACTCTGTTGATCTCAGCTTCGGTAGTGGGTTCCATAAACATGGAGAATGTGGTTGGATGCTTCAAGTAACGTCTGTGATCAGTACGTGTTTCTGGAGTTGCAAGTGAGGTTTTCAGGAAATGAGTGTTGAAGGTTGCGGCTGTGTTCGCGCATGGCGGATGCAATTCGATTGTTTGAGATTTGTTCTGTTTTCTACCCATTAGTAAATTTAGAATAGACCATTGTTTTTTCGGGTCGTGCCTGTTCTCGGTGAGTTTGTTTTTATAGTATTGATTCTTTGCAGCACGGAGTATGGTAACTAGTTTATTTCGGTACTTCCTGTATGTTTCCCCGTATGTAATTGGCCACTTTTTTGATAACGTTTTTAGTCTGTTTTTCTCAGTTATGCACTTTTTTAGTGATGCTGTTATATGTGGACTTATTGTGTTCTTTGTTTTGTTTTTCAGCATTTTCAGTGGAAATTGTATATCGAATGCCTCTTTGAATTTGGAGTAAAATATATCGAAAGCCTCGTCAGCGCATTCACAATTCAAGAAGTCTTCCCAATTAGTTGATCGGATGATTTGATTAAAACCATTCAATTTGTCATCACTCAACACCCTACGTCTAACATAATTTTGATCCTGACTTGATAACGGAGTTATACAGAACTGTGAGACTACTGGGTAATGATCGGTTATGTCGGTCTCGATGATCAGGTTTCTACTGTTTGCTTGCATCTCAGTGGTCCAAATGTGGTCAATCAAAGTCGCTGTGTTATCTGTTACTCTGGTTGGTCTGGTGATTGTGGGAAACAGATAGTTTGAATACATAATGTTTATTAAGTTATTTGTGTTTTCGGTTGATTTAAGTAGATCAATGTTGAAATCTCCAAATATAGCAATGTTTTTGTACTTTTTGGAGCTATTAATGTCAGCGATTATATCTTGAATTATTTCGTTGAATTTGGATAATTTTCCGTTTGGAGGTCTATATATACACATGCATATTGTCCAATAATTATTGTGTTTTATTTGCACAGAGAGAGTTTCTGCGTGAGACGAGGATATTGTATACTCTGCCACCTGTTTCGATTTGTAGCTATCTTTCACAAACATTGCCACTCCACCGCCATGAATATTTCTTTCATTAAAATAACTGTTGTAACCCGGTAATGCATACAGCGGTAAATATTCCTTGTTCAGCCTGATTTCGTTCAATCCCACGATTTCAGGGCTCAGAGAACTTCCCGCCATGATTTCGTCTATAAATTGTTGAAAGTTTTTTGGTATAGATCGTATGTTGAAAGTTAAAATGGTCATGGTTTTATTGTCTGGATTGGGTAATTTTTCAGGTAGAACGTACTCAGTTTCAGGAGTATTAATTGTGTTGAGGTATCTGTCAACATCAGAATCGATATGATAGCCTGGTTTTATGGTTTCAAATTTGAGGCAATCATTGTTTGGAATCATTGTGATCTATGCAAACCATTTGAGTTTATCAATTGCCTGTGTTTGAATGTAACAACAAAGTTGACATTCCCGTTAATGTTTGTCATACATAGCTGACTCACGCGACTATTTGTAGAATCACCGAAATAGCCCGCCACTCTCGCATATTTTAATACACATACCGAAGTATTCATATGACTAACCGTTATATATAGATGACTCACCAACATACTCATGCAACCGCTCGCATACCCATTCACACACACACATACATACACACACTTCTCACCACACACACACATATACACCAGCACACCAACACACATACTAACATGCTCACAGGCACACTTTGGATATACTAACATATCTGAATATTGATATTGATATAGTATATCAACAGATATAAGTGTGTGTGTGTGTGTGTGTGTGTGTGTGTGTGTGTGTGCGTTTGTGCGCGTGTGTATATTTGGTGAAGTAGTATGAACAGTTGGAATCAGAAATATTTCAGATGTGTTCCATGCTAGTCCTTTGATATCAACCTAGAGCTTGCACGATCATTAACGTATGTGCGTGTGTGTGCGTGTGTATTTGTGTATCCAGTTATTTTCTGGAGTTCCAAGGAACAAGAAGCTTTGGAAATATCGGCAATATGGGCTTGGATGATATATCGCTTTCTCCAGAATGCTTCGCAAAATGTAGATCGAACTGACATTTTTCAACGATTGACTGCATAACACAAGAATACCCATACGCTAATACACGCAGACCCATACGCATAGACACATACAGACACAGCATTTATACACGCGCACATATGCGTTAAATAACACAGTCGAGGTAGCTCATAATCGACTGCTTTCTGTTGTGTTTTTGTTATAGTTGGTGTGTTGTTGTCATGTGTTTTGTATCTGTAGTTTGTCTGTTGACAGTGGTTCCTGTTGCATTGAGCCAACACTACAACTATGATCTGAACAATTCCAGCACATGGGGTGAGACGCACAGAAATCGTTGCGATTAACCATCAAACGATTATGCAAATATAATCAATGAAACATTAAACGGGCATTCATTAGTGGAGCGCAGTGGTTATCAGCCTTATCAAAGGTGCTCAACTTTATCTTCCCCAACAAAAGTGAAGTATTCAAAATAGTTCAAGTTTAAAAAATATCACAAATCACGTAGGTCCAAAATGGTCACAAGTAGGCTACTGAACGGACCCAGTTGATTGCAGCACAGGTATCAACGCCAAGCCATGTGGCGTGATTAACTGCAGCCAATGATGGTCATGTAGAGCTTGACGTCACGAATCATGCGCGAGTGGGTGAACCAAACCACCAGAAACTGCCTCCCCGAACCCTTTGGATTTCATCCAACCCTGGTTGAGAACCACTGGTGTAGTGATTTGTCGCGCGCCAGTTATGCCTGGGCTCCCGGCGATGTTGGGAAGAGCCGAGAACGCGCACGCTTTGTAATGCTACTCTATGCGTGTATTTGTATTTGCATGCGGTTGTACAAGGAGCAATTTATGCACAGTAAAGACAATTGTATCACGATCAACCGTGCTAGTGGCGTGGTTGTTGTTCCGACTGAGATACAGGCACACATCCAGATTGTGTATGTATGGTGAATTTGAATACAGCGATTTTGTGATGTGATTGCTACCGACACTTTGAAAGAACGATGTGCCAGTTGCAATGTGTATGCATGAGTAAAATAGCCATGATAAAGTGTTACTTGTTATGTTTTTGTAATGCATACAAAGTATTTGAATTGGATGTAAATTAAATGTTTGTATTGACTTTCGATCCATTTCGTATGCGTATGTGTGTATGCGTGTATTTGTATCTGCGTCTGCATATGTATACAAGTACGTATATGTTCAAATTTCGGTTAGGAGATACGGCGAACAAAGATGCAAAACAAACTGTTTTTTGGTTGCGTTTTTTTATAAAAAAACTGTACCTTTTACAATTTCATTTGTCCCAACTGAAATAAAAGTTGTCCCAACTGAAATCAAAATTGTCCCAACTGAAATCAAAATTGTCACAGCTAGAACCACTATGTATGTTATTTATTTTACATTAAATATCAAACTTTATTGTTATCAGTGCATTTTATTGTATTTCACATGAAAAATGTAGCAATAACCATAAAACATAGATATGTACTACTTACTATGTACTATACAATTATGTGCTATGGTATGTACTACAATTACATTGCAGATATGTACCGTATGCACTTACTTTATGAGGAACTCCATCAGCCAATATATCAATGTCAACAACAAACAACATCAACAACAACAACAACATATATTTAATATAGCGCACATATTTATACACAGGCGCGAAGAAGACAAAACCGACAGGAAAATCACAGCGAGCAGGGAGTAGGCGCAAATAGAAAAATGAAAACACGTTTGCAAGCTGGAACATCCTAGATGGCCGTTGGCTATCAGATAGCTCATCCGCCCTTGAAACAGGTTTTGTTTATTTCCTGTCGGGTGTCTAGCCACCCTCCTCACTGCAGAACAGTGGAGGAGCCGGTTTAGTCGCCGACGACTCGACCATACATCTGGTTGTACTGGAATTACACGGTTACCAGTAGCAGGGCGAAGCCTAACCAGACAACGACGAATGCAAGAGATGCAAAAACGGGACGCAGCGTATAGCTTATGTCAGCGTATAGAGCGTATATACCACCAGAGCGTGTACTTAAATTCTAGCAACAAAGCAAGATATCACAACTCAACACAATCACAACGCAAAATGGCCCACTAAAACACCTTCACTAACAAACACGTACGAACGTTCTGTGCAAACAACTGACCTATGGTGCGCACTGCTCAACCCCCTGCATCCCCCTGCTCGCTCATCATCATCATCATCATCATATATTGTCAATCCGAAACGGTTATTTATTGACAATTTACAATACAAATTAGAACATGACACATAGGCAATTTACAATACAATTATAACAACGATTAAAGATAAAATGAGTATATAAAAAAAATAATGATAATAAAAAATGGGTGGAGTCGACGTAGGGTGATATCGAAAACTATAAAACTAAACAATATAACTATTAAACGGAATGAAGTGTGAAAAAAGAAAAGATAAAGCTCAATTTCTGGCGACCTCATTGTAAGCCCTCGCTGCGCGACACCTGAAATGGCGTTTGGTAGCCTCTAGTCGGGCCCTGGGCAGGTGCAACAATCCAGATTCAGTGGAACGGGTACTACTTGCGGACACGTTTTTCCTCCTGCTAAACATGTCAGTGAGACACGGCTGAGCGCGATCTTCTTGCAAAGCTCTCGTTACATTTTTTAGGTCACGGTTTCTGACCGTAGCTTCAAGTGTCGGCCACCCGAGACTCCTGAGAGCTGGCGTGACATGGTCGTACTTCCTTAGACCACAAGTCAGGCGGGCGGCAAACCACATGATCCTGCTGATCTTCTCTTTGTCAGACTCTGACCCACCCCAGACAGACATGCAGTATTGTATTCTGGAGAAGATGTGGGCAACAACTAGTCTGTTTATTACCTCGGATGTCAGCTGTCTCTTGATTCGGCTGATGGAGATCAGTATGCAGTTGCAGCGCTTTACCAAGTCCATCACATGGCATCCCCAAGTGAGCTGACTGTCCAGGGTTACTCCCAAAACGCGCAAACTTGGCCTCGGTGAAATGCAGCAATTTGACAGATGTATCCGGACAGACTCACAGCGTTGGATGGAGACACGAGTACCGCAAATCACAAGGGATGTCTTCTCACTGCTCATCAGGAAACCATTACTGGCAAGCCAATTGCGAAAAACCTGGGTGCTAACATGCATCTGCGAAACCATTTCTTGAATACCAATGGGAGAGCAGGCCGCCGTCAACACAAGAAACGTATCATCAGCGTAGCTGAAAGTTCTGCCGAACGGGATGTGGTTCTCAGCATCGCTGACTGCCAAAACGTAGAGAAGAGGACCCAGCACAGAGCCCTGAGGTACACCATGTCTCAGGTGTCGTTTCTCAGTCCCGTGTCTGACTATTTGTTGACGTCCACTTAGGTAGCTCTCAAACCACGCCGGCTGAATACCGTACCACTGCAGTCGTGCACACAGTGACTTGTGATTTACGCAGTCGAAAGCCCCGCTGATGTCGAAAGACACAACTGCTGATATCTGCCGTGTGTCCACGGCCTGTACGATGTGGTCTGTCATTGCCAACAGCATGTGCTCCGTAGACCAGTGCCGGCGATATGCGAACTAATTGGGAGAGAGTAGACTGTGCTCCGTCATATATTTCACCAACTGATCGCTGACCACTCGCTCCAAAAGTTTGCTGATGCTGCACAGCAGGGAGATTGGACGCGTATTAGCCGGATTAGATGTGTCGCCTGACTTTGGCAGCGGAATCAGAGTCGCAATTTTTCATGCTTCAGGAAAAACGCTGGTTTTGTTAGAACAGTTTATGATACTGAGCAGAGGAGGGCCAAGAACTGTTAAGGTTTTCCGAAGGACAAATAGTGGGATGCCGTCGGTGCCGACGGAAAACCTGGATTTGATAGCACACAACTTACTCCATAGCTCAAGCAGGGTAACTGGTTCTAATTTCATGGTGCTGGTTATGACAGTAGGAGGTCTGTCACCAACAGGAGCTGTATGATTGCATCGGATTATTTCAGCTATTCGCTCTGCCTTGCTGTAGAAATAATCATTGAATTTGTCGGCAGTACGCGCCGTTGTGGCTATTTGGTTGTCTGAAGCCCGCTTTCCTTGAATGACCATGTCTCGCAAAGCTCTCCAAAAGTATGACGAATTTTTGCCCTCAAGTTGCTGCGTGAGATAAGCCTTTCGCTCAGCTTCGATTATATGCTTCACGGAGTTTGTAGATTGTATGCTTCACGGAGCTCATAGCACGTGCATTCAACATACATACACTCACACTACCTCGCACACACAAATAGACACCATACACAAATATATATACCGTACAATATTAAACATAGTACAAATGGCTAGCAACGACAAGCGCTATTAGCACGTGATGCCTGAACACTTGCCATCAGACGGAATGTACCGTCTCTGAAAGTGTGATGTTTCTGTAGATGTGTGTGTGTGTGTGTGTGCGCGATTTGTGTGTGTGTGTGCGCGATTTGTGTGTGTGTGCGAGTGCTCTCCGAGAACAGTGGCTCTATACGCTGACACTGATATTGGCTGATAGAGTGCGCGCCATAGGGCAGTTGCTTGCGCAGAACGTTCGTGCGTGTTTGTTAGTGGAGGTGTTTTAGTCGGCCATGTTGCGTTGTGATTGTGTTGAGTTGTGATATCTTGCTTTGTTGCTATAATTTAAGTACACTCGCTGGTGTTATATACGCTGACATTGATATATTGGCTGATAGAGTTCCTCATAAAGTAAGTACATAGGGTACATATCTGCAATGTAATTGTAGTACATATCATAGCACATAATTGTATAGTACATAGTAAGTAGTACATATCTATGTTGTACGACTAATGCTAAATTTTTCGTGTGAAATACAGTAAAATGTAATGATAACAATTAAGTTTGATATTTAACGTAAAATAAATAACATACATTGTGGTTCTAGCTGGGACAATTTTGATTTCAGTTGGGACAATTTTGATTTCAGTTGGGACAATTTTGATTTCAGTTGGGACAAATGAAATTGTAGAAGGTATAGTTTCTTTGATTTTTTGTTTTTATAGTTTTTTTTAGATGAACCCCAATTGTCCTCTGATATTGGATTTTAAGATATAGAAATGGCTTTAATTGATATTTTATACTTTTTACATGTTTTATTCCAAAGATAATTTAATAATAGTATAACAAGCAAAAATATTTGTCAATACATATCCCAAGATACTGTCTGGAAATGTATCCCGGCTCGGTGATATACGTTTTATTCATTGAAAAATGCAATGAATGTTTATTTAAATAGGGTTTTGATGATGTGGATGTTTGAAATACTTTGTCAGCAGAACAAAACAAATTCATTGATTGATTAAGTGTTTTTTCTAAAGAAATTATGTTTTTTATGAAAAGAAGCCATGATGTTTTTTAAACTGGGTTCACTATTAGTGACCCCATCAAATTGAAAATATATTAAATATATATGATAAAATAGTTATAATGCGTTTTATAACCACAATATAATTGTTTGTATGCTACTGTGCTGCACTTCTAGGTATCATTCAATTATTAAGTTGATCATATTATGAAATCAAAAACCTATTGAGTTTATATCTATCGTAGTATTTTAACTTAATTTGAAATAGGATATGTGAAGGGATACACCAACTGAAGTCAACCTGTCTTTATATGTTGAATACAATATCCGAAGAAAATTAGGACGAAGCACAAAAAATAAAGAAAGCAAAACAGCCTTTGCATTTGCAAAGGCATTGCATTTGCATTTGCATTTGCAGCCTAAACATTGCATTTGAATTGGTAAACGACGTGATGATGCTGCAGCTGCGCAGGCTTGTCACATTCTGGTTTGTTGCCGAGAACCCCCAGACACCTGAATCGCCCAGACACAAAGAGCATTGAGCTCTATTACAAAAACGTATTTTCGACCTCGCACAGAGTGGATGAACGTGTGATGAAAAACATTGTCGAGAATAACGTGAAGGCCACTGAAGAAAACACTGTAGTGAAATTGATTATTTATTACAAAACGCAGAAGACGGCAAACTTGGTTCTCCGCAACAAACCAGAATGTGACAAGCCTGCGCAGCTGCAGCATCATCACGTCGTTTACCAATTCACATGCAATGTTGAGGGGTGTGGACCTAAAAGTTATATTGGTATGACGACGACGACGCTGTCGCGGCGGCTGACTTGCCACCTGAGCAACGGCGCCATCAAAAAACATTTCAACTCGGCTCACAAACAAAAACTGACACGTGATGATATTGTTCGCGGTACTGAGGTGTTGGCGTATGAAAACGACACACGTCGACTGCGCCTGCTTGAAGCAGTGTAGATCACCCAGCTGAGACCATCAATAAACATTCAGCAGAAAGAAAATGGTGTACTTCCAACTCAGCGAGCCCCCCCATCTGAGCGAAACTCGACTCGCCCTTGCGACAGTCAGGCGCCCGCACATCCGCTTGATGATAGCACCTTGGCGTGATCCCTGGTCGCTAGCACCTAGGCGCGACTATAGTCATTGTATTTAAATATTCGCCCACATTTTGAACAATTGTTTGTATTCGTTGTGTATTGTATATCATGTGTATTGTGCTTTTATGAATTGTCTGAAGATGGAGTCAGTAAACTCCGAAACGTTACAGAATATAGGAACGCTATTGAAGTGTTTGAGTCAAAGCGACCAGAAACTGGCAAGTGATTTAGAATCCACCAGGAAAAAGATTGCAAAATGCGAAATTGCAATTGACTTCAATTTCGTTTGTAAGCGCGAATATATATATATATATATATATATATATATATATATATATATATATATATATATATGTATATATAATTAGTATATTTTGTGGTGAATATAGTGTGATAGTTATTAGTGATCATGGAAAGCGATCGAGATATGACCAACGAACCACCTATCGCCGAAATCAACGCATCAAGAACTGCAACACCCCAGCATGGAACCATCTGCAAATCCTGCTCTCAACAAATAGGCAGACTGGCGCTGAAGTGTGCGACGTGCAACAACCACGTCCACCCCAGATGCACCAGATTGCCAACGTACGTAATCGTCACATATTTCACATCCATGACTCAGTTTCATTGCGAATCTTGTGTTGAAAACAAACATTCAAATTACGCGGCACCCGTGTCATGGATCGGAGAAGTAGCCCAGAACGCGCCAATTTCAAACAGAGAGGCCACTGAACCGAGTCTTGGTGACGTCATAGACGCAGTGACGGAACTAAAGGCTCAAGTAAACAAACTGGCAACGGAGCGCGGTGAAACTCAATCATCGCTCGCATACGCCAACGCGGTCAAGACCAGCGGGTCACCAATGTGTGACGTCATCGTCAAGCCGATCCAAGGGAATGCTGCCGACAAAAGCACGGTGACCCAAGCACTACGGCGAATACCTGTTGTCAAAATGACTACGATGCGCAGCGGTGATATCAGGCTCACACTGCCAGACACACAGACCGCCACAGCAGCTGTCTCTGATATACAAACCTCTTCGACTCACATCGCCTCTGCAGTAACGAAGCTTCGACCAAAAATATTCATAACACGAGTGCAAAACGATCTTCCCGACGACCATATAATAGTCGACATCAAGAACAAGAGCCCATCAATCCGTCATCTGATCAGCGAAGAAAAAAAATCTGTTCTCGCAAAACACGCCGAAATCATCGCATACGAAGACCGTGATTGTATCATTCACCGCAAACATAAGGAACGCCATCATGACTACCGGATTCCTGTACGTCGGAGTAACGCGATGCCGCGTTTACGACCGATACTGGGTTACCAGGTGCAACCGATGCCTAAGCTTCAATCATAGAACCACTGACTGCAACAAAAATGAACACACATGTGTATACTGTTCCGAGAGTCACAAACCTAACGAAAGATGCCAGCAGAACAATCAGTACAGATGCTGCAACTGTGTGTCTGCTGGTCGCCCAGACACAGCACAATCAGCGTACTCGACTCAGTGCCCGTGTTTTGTGGCAGCCCGGAACGGTGTCATCCAGCGTACAACAACGGACACAACGCAAACTACGACGCGGGATCGCGTTGTTCAGTCGACCGCGCGGAATAACGAACAACATCCAAAAAACCATTAAGGCCCACGACACACTCGAACGAACAAAATACACGAAGCGAACCAGCTCTACGAAACGAAAAGAACGACTCCCACATCAAAGGTTTGTTGATATCGATCTAACGGATCGATATCAACAAACCTTTTTCATATAGCGCAAGTAAATATTCAGTCATTGAAACCCAATATAACCGATTTGAGATTCGATCTTCATCATGGCAAAAACTACGACATCATCATCGTATCTGAAACGTGGTTGCAAGATAACATTCCTAGCAGACTCCTAAACATATCCGGCTACACATTACTACGATGCGATAGACCAGCAGATATTGGCCTCCCGTGCGGATACGGAGGTGTTGCGATAATACATAAAGATAGCTTCACCAGCAAAATATTAACACCATCCAACAGCACGGCTGATATACGCGACCAACCGCACTTGTCTCGGCTAGAATCACTCTGGGCACGCATACGCTTAACAGACAGTAGCGAAATCATAGTTGCTTCACTGTACCGAGTACCATCGCGATCACCTGCCTAACAGTCTGCGTCAGATTTGCACCACCTGGAATCCCAACTACAAGAGGTAATTACACGTTACCCAAAAGCGCATGTAGTAATCGGCGGCGACTTGAACTGCAACCTCATGTACTCCACCAACGCAGAAACTATTGCGCTTGTTCAACTCTGTGAAAACTACAGTCTACACATAACGAACACGACCGAACCCACTTATCGACCAGCCAACTCGCTACTGGACATTATCGCAACGAACAAACCGCAATTAATAGCTGACTGTTGGGTAGAACAAGGCCGATATGGAACCCCGCACAATGTCACCGTTCTGTCGATGAAACATTCCAATAAACGAAAACCAGAAGCTGGAATGAAGAAAATCTGCAAACGACATTTAAACGACATTGATTTTAACAATTTGAACTTTGAATTACTAAACTCAGACTGGACGCCCATATATTCCACAAACGATGTTGACCAGAAATACGATTACCTGATAGAAACCATGAAATGGCACATCGACCGGAGCGCACCAAAACGATATTACAATGTCAAAACTGCCAAGCTGAACCGACTACCTCTATCACGACAACTGAGGGTGAAACTGGAATGAAGAAAGCTAGCGATGAAGGCAGGCAAAACCGCAGAATACAAGCAAATCAACCGACAATGCAGGGAAGCAATCCGAAACGAAAAAGCACAAACAATTCGAAATGAAATGAAAATCAATTCAAGGAATGTCTGGAAAGCGTGCATATCCCTAATCGGAACAAAGAAAGAAAAGAAATATGTCGACGCAGATCCAAACGAACTTAAAGAACACTACTTATCAATTAGCGAACGAATAACGAAAGAAATACCACGACCTCAACGACAATTTCCAACATTGCTGCCTTGCGTCAATACCGATACACTGACTATACAACCGATACATATGGAGGAGCTATATCGAATAATACGCACTCAGAAAACCTCAGCATCAGAAGACATGAACGAAATTTCTATGAAACTAATCCGCCAGTGCTTTTACGAAATATCACACATACTGCTGGACATCGTCAACACCAGCATAACAACAGAAAAAATGCCAAAACAACTAAAAAATGCTACAATTGTGCCAATACCGAAAGGAAATTCCTCTGAAACTCGACCAATCACACTGATGCCGCCAGTCGCCAAGCTCGTAGAAAAGGTCGTACAACACCAGCTCACCGATTATCTAGAAAACCAGAACCTACTATCCAGCACACAGCACGCGTACAGACGTTTCTACTCCACCGAAACCGCCCTAGCTGTGATAAACGACTACATATTACACGCAATGGACCAGCACCAAGTGAATATCATAGTAACTAGAGATTTCAGCAAATGCTTCGACCTGATTCCACACGGTAGACTCCTGCAGAAACTAGAAGCACACGGCATAAACAGCTCCTGGTTTAAACACTATCTCACTGAACACAGCCAACAAGTGAAGATAACGAAGCCGGACGGGACCAGCACAATATCTGCAACACTAGCGATTCGACAACCGACCTCGGTGTACCAGGGAGGCAGTTTGAGCTGTCAACTTTTTAACATCTACACAAACGACCTAGCAGTGAGCATTTCTACAAATGCGAAAATCGTCCAATATGCTGAAGATACGACAGTGCTACTTAGAGGAAGATGCTACCATGTTCATGAAACCATAACTGAGATCCAAACCACCTTGAACGACATACTCGAATGGTCACACGAAAACCTTCTGATGATAAGTAAATCGAAAACACAGATGATGCTAAGTAAAAAAAAGTAACCAAAGAAACGTTTTTTTGCATCTCTATTACAATTACATTTTGTATATGACATAGCTTGCACATAATTGATATGCTGATGAAAATGATGCTTAAGATGGCATTTTACTCATCATAGTACGTAAATTATCATCATCATCAACGTAGTTCATTTCTGAGAGAAAAAATGTACTGTGTGCAAAATCATAACATTTTCTGCCACCTATTGTTGTTTTTCAACAAATTTCAGGTTTTTCATAAAAACGGTTCTCAAACAACAACAACAACCCTGCTTTCATAAAAATTTAAACAATTTCTCCAAATAAAATGATTTCTTAAAAATGATTAACTCATTAATTGAATGCAAAGCTGTACTTTACCTAGAAGTGCAAGTGTAACTGTGCAAACAAACATAACTTTCCGACACATTGCGCTGGTTAACACTTGTATTGTACATATTTATTAACTATTCATTATATGTTATATATTATAGATTATATGTTTATAAAAATCATTCACTCGACATCGCAGAGTATATAATTTCTATAATTTAAATTCTTAGCATTACTCCTAAATAACCCAAAAAGAACGTATTTTTTTCGTCGAGGTATTTGTTGGCAAACAAACGTTTGTTTAATATTAAAAACATCTGGGTTTTATAGGTCCCATCTCTAGATACGGTCCAACAATTATATGCTACCTATAAATTGTTTAGTATTGCGTACATTCTTTGTGTTGAGATTGACAAAGTAAGTTATAAAAATTACCGTACACAAAAGCACGTGCATACGTTGAACATACATAGATGCGTACAGAAGAACTAGAGCAGCTCACATACAGACACACATATATACGTTTCAATTTAGAATTTTCCGGTGATTATTGAATTAATTGTAATAAAAACAAATTGGTTGGAAAAACTAATACAAATATGAATGAATTGCGAATAAATGACTAAATAAATACATACTGACTAGGTAGTAAATAAATAAATAACAATGAACAATCAATTTTGCTCTTTCAGAAGCATTTCATTAGCTTTGGCCTTGAAATTGCTCGGATTGTTCGTAGCGTTTTGTGTGTGTTCTTCAGAAATCAAAACCAACGTGGAAACGGAGCCGAACGGCACAGGTGATTCAAACAAGAGCCTTGGCATAAATCAAAGGCATACATAACGGTGTAATTAGCCTGAATGATTTGTACACATACGTATTTGTGCGCGAATGAGCAGGGCGAGATGGCGAGATGAAAGTAATGAACTTGCTTATAATATATATAATGCATTTGCCGCATTGCGGGATTCAAATGGGCGCAATCATGCTGACATTTTGTGCTAGCCAGGACAGCGTTAATTCTGGCGACATGGCTTGCGGAATGTGATTTTCCAATGTACTGACTTACTGATGTACTTACTTTTATCACCTCATCACAGTCCAATACTAATATTAGCATGAGTTAGCTACTAAATTAATACGAATCCTAGGTTTGTCGGTTATTCAATATTGGATTTGTTGTTGGAATCAGAATGAGTGAATTTGAGATCAGACCGAGTATACTGTAGAGAAAGCTTAATATATTTGTAAATCAGTCCGAATCACAATGACTATACAGAAGACGAAGCCGCCCACGTCAGTTTGTAAAGATGGTTTCTCTCTACAGCAACGTTGACTTTTTGTACGGTCATCCGCCCTTGAACCAGTCGAAAAATGAAGTAGATAAGCTGAAGTTAAAGTTGATGAGTACAATTTGAAGTTGAAGCTAAAGAGTGGATGTTAAAGCGTTGGATATCAAATATAGCTCACGAGCAATGTGTGTACGAACATGAACTCCTAAGCCAGACTCAGCAATAAACATTCACAAGTAGCGTGCTAACGTTTCAGGACACGTGACTTGGCCAGCACCACCTGGATACAAAGCCGTTTCAAGAATCTGTGACATCACAGCGTCCGGCTCACGCCCATGCAGCCTGTATGTGCTGTGGTACACTGTTAGTTGATAATGTGCGTACGCCAGTGCATTCTTTTCACGAATATCTCCTGTTTTAGACGAGCCCTTGCATTTAGAGGCTGTATAATGTTTAATAATTATTTTTAGGACCTAGCATTTGTTGGACTCCGTGGTGTAGGGTAGCACACCCACCTCACAGGCGGGAGCTCCGTGGTTCGAATCCCGGCGTAGGGGAATTTAATTAGCGAATTCTATAATCCAAGATTCCCCGTATACCCAGCAGTAAATTATGGTACCAGATATTAGTCATGTGTTGTGCCATGTATTCTGGTGAGGTAGCCCTCTCTAATGCGTCTCACGTACTTGTGACAACATAGCGTGGAGAGGGTTGGTTCTGCTGTGGCAGCCAACTGCACGGGATACACCTGTGTGTTCATAAGATTCGGCTTCATCCCGTGTAGCAGCTGTCACTTAGGCCTTTAACCTTTTTAATACAAGCAAAATATCTAGATACGAGATTTACGAACATGTATTGTACCAATCATGACAATGAACAACAAGAAAACGATCAAATATAGAAGCCAATATGACATGTTTCATTAATTAATTGCAACGGTGAATTCAGACACGGATACGATATTTAATACAACATTCACAATACGGTCTCCATTAAGTTTTGGACTGTTATGCGCTACTTTATGATGAAATTTATTGTGATGTGTGATACATTTACACGGCTCTCCTTGGAAGGGTCGCTAAGCGGGAATTGAAGGTCGGACAGAAGGATGAACGTGTTTTATCTAATCGAATTATGTAAAAAAATTGTGACTACTTTTGTAGTATCGCCACCTATACGGTCGCTTTGTTTGAAATCTACTGTGTAATCTCCCTGGCCGATACTAGATGACGTAACTATACTTTTTACAATTTCATTTGTCCCAACTGAAATCAAAGTTGTCCTAACTGAAATCAAAGTTGTCATAACTGAAATCAAAATTGTCCTAACTGAAATCAAAGTTGTCCTAACTGAAATCAAAGTTGTCCTAACTGAAATCAAAATTGTCCTAACTGAAATCAAAATTGTCCTAACTGAAATCAGAATTGTCCTAACTGAAATCAAAATTGTCCCAACTGAAATCAAAATTGTCCCAGCTAGAACCACAATGTATGTTATTGAATTTACATTTAATATCACACTTAATTTTTATGAGTACTTTTTATTTTATTTCACATGAAAAAATTAACATTAGTCGTAAAACACAGATATTTACTACTTACTATATACTATACAATTACTATGTAATATACAATCATGCGCTATGGTATGGTACTATAATTACAATGCAGATATGTACCGTATGAATGAATATACTTACTTTATGAGGAACTCTACCAGTGTCGTAACGAGACGAATGACTAATCGTTTAGCAATAATAACGATGATGTATTCATAAGAAATCAAGATTAATTAAAGATACTATCGATCACACAACAATGACAAAAGCCTGGAACAATAACAACGTACACCAAAGCTGCCAGACTTGTGTTATGCCAGAAAACGCCAAGAATGGTAAAATATGCCAAAGGGTACATTCTCACATCACTCCCCCATCACTCAAATTCCGCGTAACGTCTGTTACGCCGACTTATACGCCCCGATCTGCTGGTTGTAGGCAGGAAGTTGAACACGTCTGCAGCCGCTTCTTCGCTTCCATCTTGCTGAGCTCTAACCCCCGACGGCGGCTCTTTTTCTGAAGCGTCGGCAGATGGCTGAATCTCAATATTTGCTGACTGCGGCGCGTCCAGACGGTCTTCAACACTGCTGTCCGGTGACTCTGTCATCACTCGCTTGTATCTGTCTAAATGGACGCACTCATCTGCAGTTTGACCCCGTACCGGCTCCAGCCACACGTTAGGACCTCGAGACCTTATTACTTTGCGCGGCCCCTTGAACAAAGGGTCCAGTCCTTTTCTTGTCTCATTTCGAATCATCACACTGTCACCCTGTGAAATGCTGCGTCTCGACGGTTCTACTCTGCCATTGTCGTAATATTTCTTGTAGTCTTGCCGGGACCGATTTGTATTCCGCTCTACCTCGCTTTGCACAGCCACAACGGTGGCTCGGGTTTCTGCGGCCACATCACTAGGGTCGATAACACCTGCGTTCTCACTGCATACAAAATATCCAGGCGATCGTAGAGTTCTACCAAAGATGACTTCATAGGGAGCCTTTTTCGTCGACCGATTCACTGTATTGTTGACATAAAAGGCCAACTCCCTAACCACTGAAGGTCACTCTTCTTGACTCTTTCCTTGCTCTGCTAGGAGACACCTGATTGTTTGCTTGCATGTTTGAATAGCCCGTTCGGCGCTACCGTCCGCCTGTGGATGATATGGACTTGTGTGTCGTTTTTCGATGCCCAGTTCCTGACACATGTTTCGTACGACACTGCCGTCCACATTTCCACCTTGAACCGTGACCAGAATACGCGGTATTCCATGACGATATATCCACTCGTCTTTAAGAGCTTTCGCTACTGAATCAGACAACTGGTCATGCATTGGTGCCATTTCAACCATCTTCAAAAAATTATCCACCATAACCAGCAGGTAACGAAATCCCTCCTCGCTCCAAGGTAGGGTAGCGATGTCAATTGATACTGACTCCCTTGGCTCTAAGGCATCGTAATCAGGTGAACACATCGTGACTCTAGGTTCATGGGATCGTTTGTTGGCTGCGCACACTTTGCATCTTCTGCAGACCATCTCCACTGTAGAGTCCATTCCTATCCAATAGTAGTTCGGACGAATAAGGGACAGAGTCTTCTGCTTGCCAAAATGACCACATTTGTGATGTTCTTCGACGATTGGTGTGTGCAACCGATCAGCCACTACAACTTTTACACTCTTCATTAATATGTCGCTGAAAATGTTAGCTTACTGCAGCGACGGAACCTTCCTTCCTTCACCGCTCCATTTGCTGCCAGTTGTCGCTTAGCGAACGCTATAACTGGGTCATCGTTCTGTGCTTCCGCTAACATGTCCAGGTCAACCTGCCTGTCATGGAACATAGTATACATGCCGATCGACACATTCATCTTCATCTGTAATTTGCCGATCGACCCGGGACGGTATGCGACTGAGGCAGTCGGCAACCTGGTTGCTGGATCCTTTACGGTATATCACCTCGTAGTTGTGAAGCGCTTCTAGCTCAACCAGCCATCGGGCAAATTTTCCCCTGGGATCCTTCCGGCGCCGCATCCAAACAAGCGGGTTGTGATCGGTCACAAGATACACCTTTTTTGCTGCCTGGAGGTAGACCCACCACTTCCTCATCGCCATGACTAGTGCCCAAGACTCGAATTCGCCTGCTGCATAATTCCTCTGTGCTGTCGACAAGCCTGAAGAATGAAATGATATTGGCTGCAGATTCCCGCCTGAGTCCAGTTGGGCGAGCATTCCGCCAACTCCGTCGGCACTGGCGTCCGTGCACACATAGAACGGTTTATTCCAGGATGGATATCGGAGCGTAGGAGCTGAGGCGATGGCTTGTTTCAGTTGCACGAAACTGTTCTGGCATTCGCGGTCCCATTCCCATTTCACTCCCTTTCTGGTCAACTTGTATAGTGGTGCACAAATAGCGGCCATGTTTTCAGTTAAATGTCTGTAAAAGTTGGCAAATCCGAGAAATCGTCTGAGTTCTTTTACTCCTCTAGGAGCAACCCATGTGCGCAACAATTCAACATGCGCGTTGAGCGGACGACAGCCCTCTGGTGTGAGGGTATGCCCCACAAACTCACCCCGTTGATACCCAAAACGGCATTTGTCGGCTCTGAGTTGCAGGTTAGCCTTGCGATACGCAGATAGAGTCTTTTCTAAGGTGGCGATGTGATCATCGATGCTTTTCGAATACACACATGTGTCATCCACGTAAGCTGCCACGTTCTCCAGTCCCTGGAGCGTCTGGTCTACCGCTCTCTGATAAGTGCTTTGGCTGTTGCACAAACCAAACGCCATTAAATGCATTTCGTATTGGCCACAGGGAGTGACAAACGCTGTCTTTTCCTTGTCCCCCTCGTTGACGGGAATACTCCAATACGCGCTTGCTCCGTCCAAAAATGAGAAATATTGACTTCCATCCATGTTGTCAATTATACGTCGCCAGTCTGCAGCGGGATACACGTCTTTTTTAGTGTGAGCATTCAACGCCCTGTAATCCACAACAAAGCGGTAGGCTCCGTCCTTTTTGCGTACTAAAATTACTCGACTTCCCCACGGTGACTTGGATGGTCTGAAGATGCCATTTTCAACCATCTGCTTGATTTGCCTATTCACTTCTGCCTCCACTTGTGGGTTCAACAAATAGGGCTGGTGTTTCACTGGCGCTGGCCCTGCAGTGTCTATTACATGAATGGCCTTGTCCGTTAAATTAAAGGTTAAATGCCTAAGTGGCAGTTGCTACACGGGAAGAAGCCGAAGCTTATAACCACACAGGCGTGCCCCGTGCAGCTCGCTGCCACCGCAGAACCGACCCTCTCCACGCTATGGCGCCACAAGGACGTAAGACGTATAAGAGAGGGCCACCTCCCCAAAATGCATGGCACAACTCATGACTGATATATGGTACCATCATTTCCTGCTGGGTGGACAGGGGCTGTGGGATTGTAGAATTCGCCCAATGAAATTCTGCTCCGCCGGGTTTCGAACCACGGACCTCCCGCTTGTGAGGCGGGTGTGCTAACAACTGCACCACGGAGTCCACACGTCCGTTACGTTAGGTTTTTTCACGTCCACAGCAAAAACATCGGCATATTTTTCAAGAACATGTATTATACGAGATCTCACGTCACACGACAATTTCTCATTGACCATAGGCTCTAAATCAACAATATAATCACTGTTAACAGCTCCTATAACTGCAATACGATCGTTACATCGCCACCCACCAACCATGGCCTCCGTGGATTTCCAAACGCTACCCAAACGTACTTAACCTCGATGACAGTCAAATTCAACCGAACCAAATTTGCTCAAATAGTCGCGGCCTAGAAGCACCAGCTTATCTGGACAAGAGAGCACACTCAGTTTGTGAAAACCGCACTGCCCATCTCCAACGTCCACGCTCACCTGCAGCCTTCCTTTGACCGCCACCTCACCTCCAACGCCCAACAACGACGCATCCTGCTTTCCTGTGCACTGGATTTTGCCTGTCAAGCCGAGTTCGTCCACCGTTTTCTCGTCAATTACAGATGTTGATGCACCGGAATCCAGTATGGCCGATGACGCTTCGCCGTCCAATTTTACCTTCAGCGAGGTTGTGTCAGTCAGGCAAACCGTTAGTGCGCTCGAGCGATATCTGACATTTACGGCGTAAGCTGTTTTGTTGCCCTCAGCTGGCGGCTCTCTGCACTCCTTCAAGCTGTGTCCCTTGTGACCACAACGCGGACAGCAGCGTGATGAGCACTGCTTCATGAAATGGGCCGTGGAATCGCACACATAACATCCCTTTTTCTGTGCGGCTGTCGTCGTCACCGATCCAGACCGGTTGGCCTGCTCTCTGAGTCTACCTTGCTTCACGGCTGCCACCGCCATGTCTGACGAAGATATTCTCTCAGCGCCCTCTATACTACTCACGGTACATACCAAATCATCACCTTTTTCTTCCGAATATCCACGCTTCATCGGAATGCCCTTTTCAGCGAACACCTTCTTCGTCTCGATCAGTAAACAACGTCCGGTACTTTCTACAGTCACATCCTCGTTGGAAAGCCATAGTTTGATTCTGGTTTGGACGGCGCGCGGCAGCTGGCCTATAAAAAGCGACATCAAGACAGACTTTCCCGCTTGAGCGTCTCTCGCTCGTTTTTTGAGTACGAAGTAGAAATCATCCAACTGCTCCCCTGGTTTCCATTTGTACGCACACAGTGCCTGCATGCAGTCGTACTGATCTGACGGACTATCCAGCGTTGCGCACAATATTTCAAATGCTTTGGCCAACAATGACGCCTCATCCACCACTTCACGCACGAGTTCTCTCTCCGCTGTTTGTCTGTTGATGAACGCCGGTAGCATGCCGATGGCCAACCTTTCTCCATCTGGCCCGCGGCATAAAAGGCTGCTTACGGCTGCGATGAACAAAGGCTTCCACTCTGCGATGGATTCTTGCCCTTTCAGGGGTGGCACAGGCAAATTCAAGCGGGACTGCCACGCATTCATGCTGGTTGGACCACACACCACGCCTGATTCCACATTACTCACCCCTGATCCGGCTCCTTGAGTTCACGGATTCTTACTATCCAACATATCACTGTTACTTTCAGCCATGATCACAGTAACACTGATTAATCTTGATTTAATGTCGTAACGAGACGAATGACTAATCGTTTAGCAATAATATCGATGATGTATTCATAAGAAATCAAGATTAATTAAAGATACTATCGATCACACAACAATGACAAACGCCTGGAACAATAACAACGTACACCAAAGCTGCCAGACTTATGTTATGCCAGAAACCGCCAAGAATGGTAAAATAAGCCAAAGGATACATTCTCACACCAGCCAATATACCAATGTCAGCGTATATACCACCAGCGCTTGTACTTGAATTCTAGCAACAAAGCAATGTATCTCAACTCAACACAATCACAACAAAACATGGCCCACTAAGACACCTTCACTAAAAAACACGCACGAACGTTCTGAGCATGCAACTGCCCTATGCGCGCACTCTATCAGCCAATATCAGTGTCAGCGTATAGAGCCACTGTTCTCGGAGAGCACTCGCGATCAAATCTTGCACACACACACACACTCAACTACAGAAACATCACACTTTCAGAGACGTTACATTCCGTCTTATGGCAAGTGTTCAGGCATCACGTGTGTATAGCGCTTGTCGTTGCTAGCCATCTGTACTGTTTAATATTGAACGGTATATATATTTGTGTATGGTGTCTATTTGTGTGTGCGAGGTAGTGTGAGTTTATGTATGTTGTATGCACGTGCTATGAGCGAGCAGGGGGATGCAGGGGGTGGGCACTGCGCGCCATAGGTCAGTTGTCTGAGCAGAGCGTTCGTGCGTGTTTGTTAGTAAGGTGTTTTAGTGGGCCATGTTGCGTTGTGATATCTTGCTTTGTTGCTAGAATTTAAGTACAAGCGCTGGTGGTATATATGCTGACATTGACGTATTGGCTGATAGAGTTTCTCATAAAGTAAGTACATTCATTCATACGGTACATATCTGCATTGTAATTATAGTACCATACCATAGCGCATAATAGTATAGTACATACTAAGTACATACATATCTGTGTTTTACGACTAATATTAATTTTTCATGTGAAATACAATAAAATGTACTCATAAAAATTAAGTGTGATATTAAATGTTAAATCAATAACATACATTGTGGTTTTAGCTGGGACAATTTTGATTTCAGTTGGGACAATTTTGATTTCAGTTAGGCCAATTTTGATTTCAGTTAGGACAACTTTAATTTCAGTTAGGACAACTTTGATTTCAGTTAGAACAATTTTGATTTCAGTTGTGACAACTTTGATTTCAGTTGGGACAAATGAAATTGTAAAAGGTATAGAATGTGACACTGAACTTGACCGTGTTGGGTCAGGAAGTATGGGCACAAGTGTCAAGGTTTGCTGTTTGTACGCGCGATTAACTTTGGTTGTAAAAGCTGTGTTCCGCTTATGTTTCTGCTCTGTTTATGATTATCGTTTATTGTGGATGTTATTACACGAAGCCACTACAATTGGCGACAAGGACCACAGGTAATTTTGGTTCGTGACAAACCCACTAAAGTTGATATGAGTATTCAGAGTATTACGCCGCCACTTCCATTTGTGCCACAACCTGGCAAACCATTGATTCCATGGGACGAGTGGAGATATTCCTTTGAGAATTACATGCTCGCTATAGACGGAAACAAGTTCGCCGAGGATCGAAAGCGTGCTCTACTTCTGAACTCAATCGGAGCTGAAGCTCTACGTGTTTTCCGCTCACTCCCACCTACTGTGAAACGCGAGAACGAATGAGAGAGCGCATTGGCAATGCGACAGTTGTCTGACTACTACGGTGCAAAAGTCTATGTCATTGCTGAACGATTAAGTTTCAAACAGAGGAGGCAGCAGAGAGGCGAATCAACAGCCGACTACATATCAGGATTACGGGGTCTAGCGATGAACTGCAAGTACGGTGATTTGACCGACGAAATCATACGCGACCAGGTGGTCGAGCACATCATCTACCCGAACCTCCGTGAGCGGTTTTTGCAAGATGCTTCGCTCACATTAGACTCGCTGATGAGAATGGCCGAAGCCTATGAGTCTGTCAAGCAGCAATCAGCCATGATGAACGCTCCTCATCTTACGGCGGAATTGTCGGCAATAGAACACACCAAGGCTGTTTACAATTCACGCAATCAGTCACCGCGAGAAACATCTGCACAAAACAATGCAACTCCATCCTGTTCACACTGAGGACGATGTCATGGAGCACCGTGTGCACAGTTCTGCTCTGCATTCAAATCACCATGCAACATATGGGGTCATTCAGGACACTGGACAGTCGTTTGTCGTTCAGCAGCAGCAAAACGAAAACCCAAACCGCAGAACAGACACAAGAACCAGACTAAAAATGTCAAGGGAGTCACCACCTTGAACTGTACATCTTCACAGCAGAAGAAACTCACGTGTGAATCGATCATAACTGTCGACACGGGGAAAACAGCTAATGTGACGTTGCAAATTGACACAGGTGCGAGTGTATCTGTCTTGAGTCTTCCTCTTGCCAGGAAACATTTTAAAGGCGCATCTGTAACTCCCACGGACACTCAAATGTACGGCGTTGGACGTCGACATTTTCAAGTTGTCGGATAATTACAAGCACGTATATCAGTTGGTGCTCACACAACGACGACAATGTTCGTTGTAATTGACACTCCGACGTCAGAGGGACTCCTCGGACTATCTACTCTGGCCGAGTTGGGTCTCACCATTTCTCCACAAGACGGAGTTGTGTGTAAAGTCGAGACCGAAGCAAATTCTCAGGAACTGCCGGCACTGAGGGGTATCTGTCACAAAATCAGACTCAAGCCAGGTGCCACGCCTAAAGCGTATCCGCTGCGTCGACTACCGCTGGCAATCAGGGAGGAGGTGTCGGCAGAATTGCACAAACTGGTCAACACGGGAGTAATCGAGCGTGTCGACTCATCTGAGTGGGTGAGCCCCATTGTGGTCGCTAGCAAGAAGAATGGAAATATTTGAATCTGCGTTGACCTGAGAGGACCAAACGCGCAAATAGTGAGCGACGTTCATCCACTGCCGACATTTCAGGAGCTTTCGAGTCAGCTCAAAGGCTGTGTGTTCAGTAAACTAGATCTTCAGTCGGTCTACCATCAATTAGAATTACATCCATATTCGCGTCATATCACTGCGTTCATCACTCATGACCGGTTGTTTCAATATAAACGATTACCCTTCGGACTAGTCTCAGCGGGAGCTATTTTTCAGCGACTATTGGATCGTGTGCTGGCAGACATTCCAGGATGTTGTCATTACATAGATGACATTGTTTGTGCTGGACCTACAATAGAAGTGCATGACAAGCGTCTACGACTACTCATGAGCCGACTGAGACAGGCCAATGTCACACTCAATCTATCAAAATCATCGTTCGCACAGCCAACGCTGCAGTTCTGTGGATTTCCTATATCACGGGCCGGTATCTCGCCCTCAGACGACCATCTCCAAGCTATCTGGAGTGCACAGCGTCCTGTTAACGCTCAAAAACTTCGTAGCTTTATGGGTCTGGCTAGTTGGTTGTCACACTTTGTGCCGGATTATGCAACGGTAGTGAGTCCACTCTATAACCTTCTCAAAAAAGGTACTACCTTCAATTGGACATCAGAGCACACTACAGCCTTCCAGAAGGTGAAGCAATCAATCGAAGACGCAAATCCTCTCAGCTGCTTTGAGACGAGCTGGAGAACATAAGTTACCACAGACGCCAGTGAAAAAGGTGCAGGTGGCATGTTGTCACAAACTGATGATCGTGGCCAGGAGCATGCTGTATCATTCTGGAGCAGGAAGTTCTCTCATGCAGAATCAAAATATTCAGTCACAGAGCGGGAGGCGCTAGCCGCGGTACAAGCTATCGAGAAATGGAAAATCTTCCTCTGGGGACGCCATTTCACACTTCGCACTGATCATTCTGCGCTCAAGTCAATCCTTTCGGCCAATTTCAGCGATCGAGCGGGAGCAAGAGTCGCGAGGTGGCAGGCTCGGTTGATACCCTACTCATATGTAGTGGAACACGTCGCTGGTTTTCGGTTGACAGTGGTAGACGCTTTGTCACGGCTAACACCCAACACCGAACATGAGAACCGCGACAACGTGGAAGAACATGACTGCGACATCATCGCAACGATTGACGATCATCCGAGTATATCAGAATCTACGGTTCGAGAAGTTAGCTCAAAGGATCCGGAACTCAACGATCTACGTCAGCTGATACGGACTGGGTTTCCCAGAGATATCAGGTAATGTGAGTCGCAGATAAAGCCGTATTTTCCGGTTCGACACGATTTATCTACGGACGGTGATCTAGTATTGCGCGCAGGACAACAAATTATCGTGCCACGCGAGCTGAGATCCGCGTATATCAGTCGTGCGCACGCATCACACGACGGTATCATACGGACAAAACAGATGCTGCGAAGTCTCGCATGGTGGACGAATATGGACGAAGACGTAAGTAGCGACAAGACCCTCAGTGCTCGACTTCGGACGGCACCACTCCAACCCGTAAAGTTACCTACTAAACCGTGGTCGAAACTTGGCATTGACATTGTCGGTCCTGTGTATACGACAAAAGAAGATTGTCGTTACGCAATCACTATCGTTGATTATCACTCCAAGTGGGCCGAAGTCGGTCTTGTTGCATCGGCAAATACTCGCACCGTGATGTAATTCCTCAACTCAGTTCTTGCACGCGAGGGATATCCGGACGATCTAGTCAGCGACAATGATACACAGTTTGTGAGCCAGGAATTCGAAGAATACCTCCGACACCGTGGCATCGTCCATCGACGATCGGCTGCATATTGGTCACAAGGCAATGGTGCCGTATAGCGGTTTAATCGGACGTTGAAGACTTGGTTCCAAAACCATCATCGTGGAGCATTCAAGGACCGCATCCGGCAGCTATTAGATGGGTACAGGGCGACACCTCACTGCACAACGGGCGTCGCACCGTCAGTTTTGCTGCCCGGGCGAAACATGCATTTGGTACTGCCTGTTACAGCTGTACCGACGACCAGCGCGGTTCATGTTCAGGTTCAACGTCAACAGGATCGTAACCGAAGAAATTACAATCGCAGACACGCTGTGCGAGAGTCAACACTGTGTCCAGGAGACTGAGTGCATGTACGGACATCCGGACGACCCGCAAAGCTGTCGCCGCGTTTCAGCCCGCCAGTGCAAATAGTCAAAAGACAGGGTTCGTCATTTCGGCTGGAAGACGGAACCGTTCGGAACCCGGCTCATCTGGTCAAGTCTCGAACCTGGGACACGGATTTCCAATGTCTACCGCTCGACAAAAATCAAGATTGTGTTGGTGCTCAAGACGAAAGCGCTATAGAATGCGAGGCACCGGCGATCGAGGCAGGAGGAGCTGTGATATCAGATGAGTCGGAGGTGGCCGAACCAGGAGCAGCGCCTGAGCCAGCTAATGTGCGGAATGTGCGTAACCGCCGCCGTCCCGTTCGCTTTGATGATTATGTTGAATTTTAAAGTGAGGGGATGTGTAGTATCGCCACCTATACGGTTGCTTTGTTTAAAATTTACTGTGTAATCTCCCTGGCCGATTCTAGATGACGTAAGTAGAATGTGACACTGAACTTGACCGTGCTGGCTCAGGAAGTATGGGCACAAGTGTCAAGGTGTGCTGTTTGTACGCGCGATTAACGTTGGTTGTATTAACTGTGTTCCGTTTATGTTTCTGCTCTGTTTATGATTATCGTTTATTGTGGATGATTATCGTTATTACACAAGCCACTACAACTTTAGATTAAATTTTCTGGAATAATTGGATTCATTGGATTTATCAACGGTGTTCTGGAAAATTATTGATTACAGGCAAATACAGAAGTATGGGAAGAGTGGAAACACTATTATCGCCATGTGGTGGCCCCATGTACCGGAAGCTAACCAAAATATATAAAAAGTATTTCAGATTATAGATTTCAAATGTAAACATTATTAACTAAAACTATATCCCCGGGTCTGTTTTATCCCCGGGTTTGTTTGATCCCCGTGACGTTCTATCCAGGTGAACCTTTATTATTTTGTTATTATTATTATAAATTACAGGCAACTCCTGTTGCATGGGAGTGGTACAAGTACTATTACCACCCTGCGACATTAAATTATTCTAACTAGCCAATCAACTAATACATATCCAATAATGTAAAGCCAATAAACAAGACCGCGTATGCACAAGAGAGAAATATACGAATTTACATTTTTTCATGAGAATATGGAATAATCGAATCCAAAGCAAATCAATGGACAATATTTAATCTATAAAACGATAAGGATACGCGCACATACAATGATACACTCACATCATATTACATATTAACACAATTTGCACTAGTTTTATGACAAAAAATATATAGAATTTCCTGCTATGAGTTTCAATGAACAGTTGTTTGCTTATCACAAAACTTATCCATTGAAATCTGAAAAATTTCTTCCACCCAGGTTGTTGGTTGTTATAAATGTTGTCTTATCCGGTACAGCATTTGAAGCATTTCCTTAAGCTATCTTCCATCAGTGTAAAAATGAATACTAACGCATTTATTTATTCATGCACTCATTTTTAAACACTAAATTAAAATAAAACAAGCACTTGAATAACAATTGCTATGAGAACAAGGAAAATGGTCCAAATATAGCTACAAACAACGGAACAAGCTAGTCATTCAACAAAGCCATATGTACGCGAAAAAAAATACGGCGAACAAAATACGGCGAACATTGTCACATTGAATACTAAAAACGGTTCAAAATTCAAATAACGCTGATATAGTTAGAGAAATAGAAATAAAATGAAAACCAATCAAGTATAAGAAGGAATCCATAGACATGTATAGGAATAAATTTAACAATATATTGTTGGTGACAACCAACTGAACATGTGAATATATGTATTTTTACATTATTTATTCTGTCCTTTGATCAAAAACGACATTCCTGACACGAGTATATTATCATCACGAATGTTATTTCCTAAGATACAAAGAACACGTAAACGGCAACGGCGTAGTCGGCTTACAAATTCATGATAAATCGGGTCGTCAGGCGCGACCATAACATATATTTTCCATTCATCCAATCGTGACGTTAAACAACGAGCGGGTGAATGATTCGATTACACAACAATCAAACAGTATTTTAAATTGGGATAATGCCATGAGTTATACTATAGTGTTGCAGCTCAACACTGAATGAAAAGGGCGTTGTCCAAAACGATTAACTATATTCACAAGAGAGAACCAAACGATACCGAGACCTAGGGAAAACTGCCCTAAAGAACATACATACCAACCAAGAAAACTCTCAAGCTTACCTGTCACTTACCAATTGGCTCAACACAATTACTAAACAAGTACACGTAGCCCTAGCGATAAATTAACTACAATAGGGCGCTAATTGCGCTTCTGCGACAAGTCGTTTGTTTACAACAATTGAACGATAGTTGCGCACACAAGACACTACATATCCCTCCCCTTAAAAACAGAACCTACACATAACAAAAGAGGAACATTTG
Source organism: Sacculina carcini (assembly GCA_916048095.2). Classification (NCBI taxonomy): domain Eukaryota; kingdom Metazoa; phylum Arthropoda; class Thecostraca; family Sacculinidae; genus Sacculina; species Sacculina carcini. The sequence continues at coordinate 7,780,068 of OU696586.1, forward strand.
CTTGAACCGCGCTAACAATCGCACAGTGGTCAAGTATCCATCGGTCAAGTAACACGAGCTGGTCTCCAACGACGTCTGCCGCTCCGAGACGGCGGAAGCTCTGAGAGATGTGGGTCGACATTTGACTGTAGTCCGGTGTCATTTTCGACGTGTTCTGCAGGTCCGTTGAAGTGGCAGCAGCCCCCGAACTCCCATCGTTCTGCGGCGATGTTTTCGGACCGAAATCGAGAATGTCATTCTCTTCATACTGTACCGTAGACGGCGACCAGCTGGATGCTAAAGCGAGATGAGCCGCATTTCGAACCGATCCGTCCGACAAGTGATACGACGTTGGGCCGCTGTGTCGCAGAATCGAGAAGGGACCACGAAACTTCGATTCGCCCTTGGGGACGTGCCCGTGGCGACGGACGTAGACCCTGTCGCCGACCTGGAACGCCGGTTTGCGCACTGGATGCTGTGTGTTGTAGGCGGCAGTGTTCTTCTGCTGCTGTCTCCTCACGCGCTTGGAGGGGTCACCTTCCACCAGCTTCTCGCCCATCATATTGTCAGCGCCGCCACCGCTGCCAGGCACGCCACTCTGTTGTTGTTGTTGGCCGGAACGGGCGAGTTGTTCCAGCACACTCTGCATCGACTCGGACACGGCGCTCGGCTGTGGCTGTGGCTGAGGCGCAGTGACGACCGGAACGACCGGAGCGTGAACGGCGCCGGGCGGTTTGTGAGCGGCGACGTCGGCCGCCGACGCTCTGGCCGACTGTTGCTGAATCTGCTGCAGTAACTGGTGCAGTGGGTTGCCTACGGCCGACGCACCGTCACACGTAGTCACGGCGGCCGGCGCAACAACATGCACAGGCTGGATGGCGGGTTGGTGATCGCAGCGGCGGCAGGGCTGGCACTGTTATCCCGGCCTCCGCCGCTGAGCAGCGCCTCAATCGACTGCTGACGATACAGCAGCTGTGACATGGCCAGTTGCTGCTGGGCCGCCGACTGCGCGCAAAACTCGGCCGACTCTTGCAGTTTCACCATTCCGGCCTGCACGGCCTGCACGGCGGACGGCTGCTCAGTCGCCGGCAGCACGTTTGCTACTGTCCCTTCCCGTGGCCGGATCGTCAGACCCAGTGCTGACATCGTCGATAGCCCGAGAAGGCCCTCCGGAGATGGTGCGTCAATGACGTAGAACTCGGTCCGTGCAGTACGAGTTTCCACCGTCACCGACGCCGACAGCGTGCCGATCACCTTCAGCTCGTTCTTGCCGACCCCAAACAGCCGAGTGTCTGTTGCTGTCACCGCTGACCCCCTGAAGTGGGCTCTGGCCAGTGGCAGGCTCAACACAGACACACTGGCTCCTGTGTCGATCTGCAGTGGAAGGCGGGCCGACTTACCAGAGTCCACCGCCACGAGAGCGTCGCACACCATCTTGTTCTCCTTCGGTGCGTGACAGGAGAGGATGGTTACTTCGCGCAGTAATTTGTTTGATGTGCTCGGTTTGTCCTTCGATCGGCAGACAACAGACCAGTGACCAATCCTTCCACATGTGTTGCACTTGCTCTTGAGTGCTGGACAGAAGGTTTTTCGCGGCGTTTTGTGCTGCCGGCCGCAATAGGCGCATTTTTCCCCAGCTGCACTGTCGTCTCCTATCCGTCTGGGTTGCTTGTTGACCCGTCTTGCGATGTTCACCTCGCCGAAGTCGTTGTGCGGCTCCCGTGTCATCTAGGATGAGTGCTCACGTGACGCCTCGTACGCCTCTGCTATCTGGAGCAGGGTATTCAGCGTCAATGTCGGCTCATGGATGAAGCGCTCACGCAGCCGCTTGTGGACCGTGTGCTCAACCACTTGGTCACGCACCAGTTCATCCGTGAGTTCCCCGTACTGACAGTTGAGCGAAAGCGTGCGGAGTGCCGAGACGAAATCTGCAGTCGACTCCTTGTCGAGCTGCCGTCTTTGCTTAAAAACAAACCGCTCCGCGATGACATTGACCCTCGGTGTGTAGTGCTTTTGGAGCTGCCGCATTGTCCGTTGATACTCTGTTTCCTGCTCTCGTTTGGCTTCTGCTGGGAACGCCCTGTAGGCGCGCATAGCCTCAGGCCCGATACAGTGCAGCAATAGTGCACGACGACGAGCATCCGTGAAGGTGTCGCCGCCGATTGCCTGCAAATAATTATCGTAGGCCTCTTGCCACTCGCTCCAGGGGACCAATGGTTTGCCTGGGCGTGGCAAAAACTGAGATGGAAGCGGAATCCCGTTATCTCCCATTGTAATGACAATGAAAATAACAAGCAATGACAAAGTAACAAGGAAAAACCAGAGTTCTTAAACCTCGTCGCCAGATATAGTGTTGCAGCTCAACACTGAATGAAAAGGGCGTTGTCCAAAACGATTAACTATATTCACAAGAGAGAACCAAACGATACCGAGACATAGGGAAAACTGCCCTAAAGAACATACATACCAACCAAGAAAACTCTCAAGCTTACCTGTCACTTACCAATTGGCTCAACACAATTACTAAACAAGTACACGTAGCCCTAGCGATAAATTAACTACAATAGGGCGCTAATTGCGCTTCTGCGACAAGCCGTTTGTTTACAACAATTGAACGATAGTTGCGCACACAAGACACTACATATACTATAATATATTTACACACCCAACACTACGTTTATATAATACAATATAATTACATACACATAATACTCACAATAAAATGCCGCACACCACCATTAGTGAAACGCACTGTACTATGACTGTACAGCGACTGGTCATGGTCGCTCACTTTCGCTCGTTCGTTATTTGTGTTTATGGGGTGCACCGGCCTCTGCGACCATACGGCACCCCCAGTCCATTTCAAGCCAAACTACCCTAAAATGATGGACATGAGAAATGTAACGATGAAATAAATAAGTGTGATGGTGAACAAAATGGATGTGAAAGTCAATGAATCAAACTCTAAGTCAATAAATCATTTTATAAGGCAAAAACCGTAAAAACTCAAAAAGGCGACCATCAATGACCGTCGTCGGCTCGTCAATAGTCTGAATGGATCCAAGACAACGTTGACGCGCCTCTGAGAATGATTGACATTCCACCAGGATGTGTTGCACGGATAGACATACATTACATGCGCTGCACGTGGGTTCAGGTTGTCCGAGTAGAAGATGGCGACGCGTGTCGTACGTATGACCCACACGCAGATGACAGAGCGCCACCTCCTCGCACCTCTTCCGGTGGTAAGCGCACATCCAATGTCCGATTTCGGGCTTCACCGCTTTCAGTTTATTAGCAGCACATTTGTCCCATGAGAGCTGCCAACAAGAACGGATTATATCGATGGATGATAGGCTAAAAGTCCGATTACTTAATGGAAAAGTTAAAATAATATGAATACAACTGTCGTTCAGCAGCTCTTTTTGGGGCTCTGTCAGCTCGCTCGTTGCCCAAAAGACCAATATGGGCCGGAATCCAGCAGAACTTCACACGCTTGCCCTGGTGGTGGATGTTGTCAAGAGAGAGATACGAATCCTCTGTATAAAAGGATGTAGGGAGAACGACGATATTGAATTTAAAGCACTAAGGAAGCCCGATGAAGCTACACACAATGAAAATGAAGATGAGCCAATAAAAACCAGGTCAAGCAGGATAGCGTAAATCTCAGCCGTGTAAATGTAGGCGATCGATGGCAGCGTGCTCGAGCGGCACGTACCTCCACTTACAAATGCACAACCCACACCGCAGGCCGACTTAGATCCATCAGTGTACACGGCAGTATACTGTCCGTAAGAATGAATTGGCGCCAGTGTGCTTAAGCGAAGCACACTGGGTACTGTACGGTGTTTCGGCAGAGCCGCTAGCGAGACGTCAGCCTCGGGTGTGACCGATTCCCATGGTGACTCCGCCATGTCTTCTTGTCTTAGCACCCATCCCGCATGACTCCAGCAATGTCTTCATTTTGTTACAAAATATAACAGAACTCTGAGGTCCTGGAAAGTGATGCTGCTCAGGCACATGCTGGGAAAATGCTACGTTATACGCGGGGTTTTCAAGGGTGCTTGCCAGCTTGCAAGAATAACGCATGCCCAGCTCTTGACGACTGAGCGCCAGCGGAGCCTCATCAGCCTCAACAAGGAGACTGACAATTGTCGACGTGAGAAACGCACCTGTGGCAATGCGTATCCCTGCGTGGTGTACGACATTCCAACGGCTTTCTGCTGATTCTAAAGCCAGACCATATACAATGCTTGCGTAATCGAGACGCGACCTGACTAACGAGCGGTACAGAAGGAGAAGGGATTGCCGATCCGCTCCATACCGCATGCGGGCTACAGTCATCAGCATATTTAGTGCTTTGAGACATGTGGTTCTCAGCAGTGAAATATGGTCGATGTAGATCAAGCGCGAGTCCAACGTGACCTCTAAAACCGAACCGTGCGTTGGAATGAGACATCACTGCCGTACAATTCCACTTCCACAACAGGGCAGGCACCTCGACGGCGGCAGAAATGTAAACCGACCCTTTTGGACGTCGAGAAGCGGAAGCCGTTACGCGTTCCCCAAGTCTTTATTGTGTTCACTGCCACCTGCAGCTGACGCTGCACAGCAGCAGTGCTGCGGGAGGAACACCATATGGCAAAGTCGCCCAAAAATAAAGACCGTCCAATCGAGGGAGGCAAATTAACATCAATGTCGTTGATCATAATAACAAAAAGGGCAACGATGAGCACACTACCCTGTGGAACGCTTTCTGCTTGATCGATCGGACGAGACAGGGAGTTCCCCACACGCACACAGAAGGTGCGGTGCAAGAGTAAATGTTGTACAAACCTCCCCATGTTGCCTCTGACACCACAGCGATGCAGTTTGCAAAGAATTCCATGTCGCCGTGTGGTGTCATATGCCTTTTCCATGTCAAAAAATATCGCCCCGACGTGGTGATTTTACGTGAAACTTTCACGTACGCGAGAGTCGATGGTCACCAAGTGGTCTCACGTTGAGCGACCCTGGCGAAATCCGCAATGAGCATCATTGAACAGCCGACCGCGTTCCAGAAACCATACCAGCCGTCTGCAAACAATTTTCTCAAACAGTTTGCAGAGTCTGGAGGTCAGCGATATCGGGCGATAGTCAAACGGGTGATCACCCGATTTGCCCTGTTTCGTGATGGGTATCACGATCCCCCGTCGTGATAATGCTGGAAACTGTCCACCATGCCACAAATCATTGAAGACCTGCAGCAAGGTGGACAGCACAGCGGGCGACAGGCGTTTCAGTATGAGGTTATGAGCCTCATCAGGGCCTTCAGCCACATCGCGAAGCAATCGCAAGACTGTTCTCAGCTCGGATATGGAGAAATGGCTGTTGATTGGCAGCTGGAAGTCAGTGGAGAAATCAACGGGTGATCTCCCACACTGTTGTTTGATCGCGGCAAAAACAGGGTCTTCCATGTTTGCACGGGAGCGCTCCGCTAAATATCGGCCAATTTCTTCAGCAACATGCTCTGGATCCATCACGTCCACGGCACTGATTTTCAGATAAGGTCGCTTACCTTGACCCTGGAGCTTATCACTTGGCGCCATCTAGCGCTCAACGTTTGGACTACGTGGTGAGCCTATCGCTATTCTACATCCCCCCAGTTCACAGTCTTGGAGGACGTGAACTCCCGTATCTAGTTGAGTACACCATGTAGTCCCGCAGATGAGCCGGTGGTCGACGTGCGCGAGCGTGGCGAGATCGCTTTGCAGACTGCACAGGCGGCGAAGATGACACAAGTGGTGGAGACCGTTCGAGTAGTTGACTGTTCGAGCGGTGGAAGTTGTACAGGTAAATCCTGTCCTGGTGACTCATCCGTTGTCGGCGCATTGGTCTCCTGGCCGATTTGTCCGGGTTGAGTGAGAGCGCCGCCTGCTTGGCCGAATCCGCGGAGGATAGTTTCATCTAGCTCTTCTGAGTATACAGGAGGTCGTCGCCTTGCAGCGCTTTGGCTGTGTGTTTCCTCTGTGTAGATATCTCCGGACTTTCGCTGTGTTTTGTAGTGCCGGACGGGCGCGGGAGATATCGTCATGGGAACATGTTCTTCACTGATCGGCTGCTCTGTCGTTTGTGATACCGTTTTAGAGATCTTTGACAAATACCGCCTATTTCTCAGAGTAATCCGGCCAGAACCGTCGATCTTAACCAAGTACTGGTCGTGAGTCTTGACCTCACGATAACTCCGGATCTGTCCCAGCGCATGTGCCGGCCGTTCTGTTTCTGGGGAAACACCACGTCGCCAGTCGAGAGTGACTTCAGCTCACGAACACCTTGTTGTAGCTGATCAACCTGCTTGGCAAATCCAACTCTTAAGGCCTCTTCTTGCTTCGACCAGTTGTCGCGCCATAAGGGATGTACCATTTTGTTGTCAAACACCTGAGTACCTTGAGCCACCGGAAGCAAGTCACGAACATTTCTCCCGAACACTATTTGAGACAGTGACATACTAATCTCCGGGTCCGGCATATTTCTGTACTGTAAGAGTGCAGCCTACATCGCTTCTGTGTCTATACCGCCCTGTGCGTTGGTGTGCGAGGTCTTTAGTCGCTTCATGGATTTCACTCTAACTTTCGCTCGTCCATTCGACTGAGCATAACGGGCAGAATATATTATGTGTGCAACACCCCATCATTGAATGAGCTCCTCCGTCTCTTCAGCGGTGAATTTTGCACCTCCGTCGTGATGATCTCGTCTGGTACATCAAACGTGGCAACATAATTTGGAAGGGTTTTGACGAATCCCCTGGCTCCCGTTGACGAGGCCACAACATGACGCCATCTAGGCCAGGCTAAACTGATCCACTATCACCGAATAGCTAGTGCCTCGGATCTCGAAGAAATTCGTTGCAATAGCATGGAGCGGGCGTGTTGGTGTCACAGGGACCACTTGAGGCATGCGAGCATATGATGGAGACATCCTCTAGCAGTCACAGCACCTGGCTCTTGTTGCTTCTATGTCCCTGGAGATATGTGGTCAGAACACCGCTCCTGCTGCCCGACTTTGCATTCTGCTGATTCCCTGATGTGCTGCGTGAAGAATTTGAAGTACTTCGTCCTGAAGATCAGATGGAATCACAACGCGGTTTCCCATCATAATAACTCCGTCGACAATTTACAATTGATTTCTAAATTGCCAGTACGGTTGTACTATTTCTGGCAAGTAATCTCTTGTTGTTGGGAAACCGTGTTCGATGAGTGGCAACAGCAGACTCAGCACTTCATCTTTATTGGTCGATTTCTTCACACTATCCCACGTGACGGCGTCTAGTGATTTTATTTTTGATTGCGCCGATGCCACCACAGACGCCTTCATGTCGTTCTCTGTCCCATGCACTCGTATAACATTCAAGTAGTTTTTGTCATAGGGCTCTGTCGCCACATCTTCTTCACCCGTGGTGAGTGTTCTGTCTCCCGGGTATCGTGATGTAGTGTCTGCAGCTGGATTGCACCTGCCTGAAACATGCACAGTTGTGTATTTCTACGGCAGAGTTATCTGCTTGATGCGGAATAATCTAGGATATTATTATTATTATTATTAATTACAGGCAAATCCAGTAGCATGGGAAGAGTGCAAGCACTATTACCACCCTAAGGTGGCCCCATGTACCGGAAGCGCCCAAAAGATTAAGAGAGAAAGAGAGTTCGAAGAGAAATAAGTCTAGAAAGAGAGTTGGAAAGAAAATAATAAATAAATAACAATAAATAATAAACCATCATCCGATAACAATCCATAATGTCACTCCGCCCACGTTCCTCAATAAATAATAACAATCAACAATAAATATGTGATTCATTAAAAAACAGCCATCAATAAATAATAATAAATATTAATAAATAAGTAATAAATAACAATCAAGAACAATACATATGATTCAAAAAAGAAACATCCAACAATAAATATAAATATGATTCAATAAGTAACAACAACACAAATAAATATGATTCAATAAACAATAACACCAATAAATATGATTCAATAAACAACAACAACAATAAATATGATTCAATAAACAGCAACAACAATAAATATGATTCAATAAACAACAACAACAATAAATATGACTCAATAAACAGCAACAACAATAAATATGATTCAATAAACAACAACAGCCAACACTGAGTAAAAGTATAATTTAATAAATAACAACAACCAATAATAAATAGTAATAAATAGAGAGTAAAATAGGAATAAATATAAATAAATAGAAAACAAATAACAATAAGCATGAATAAATAACAATAAATATGAATAAATATACAATTAATAAGACTCAACAGTCAATTCCGCTCTTTCAGTAGCATTTCATTTACTTTGGCCTTGAATTTGTTCAAATTGCTCTGCAAGAATGTCTGATGTAATGTCTCCAAGATCTGATGCTGATGTCTGATCCAATGTCTGATGCTCTGATGTAATGTCTCCAAGATCTAATCTCCCAGTATTTTTGTCAATGGCTTTTGGTCAGTCGTGATCATTAGAACCCAATGTGAAAAAGCGGTTGTTCTCCAATGACCACGCAACTGCTAGTGCTTCACCCTCTACTGGAGCGTAGCGGGGTTTCTGCGTCGTGAAGGAGTCTTGCCCCAGCGATGGTTATTCGCCACCCGCTTTGACAGCACCCTGGTGTAGCAGAATCACATCGGCAATGTTTTTGACGGAACCAATGTCCCACACCGGTCTTGGAGAAATATGTACTCAAACATATCTTCCTCTTGGGGTCGAATATTTTGCGGCAATTCCGAGTATTCTCTCCTCTTCCACTGTATTCCGGTGTTCCTCAATGTTCTTTTATTGACCCACTTCTGTTTAATCTGTATATTTCTTCCACTTGCCCCATTCTCCGGTCTTATGTCATCTCGTTTCATATATATTCAGACGATATATATTCATTTTCATTTTTAAATCTCTAAAATCGGCTTTATTTTTCAACTTCAATCGCACATCGCTGCCTGGGTGTTTTCAGGAAACATCCATTTGAACCCTGACATAAGTAAAAAGTATTATTTCACCCTCCCAGTATTGGTCCTTGCTCTGTCAATTTACCTCATTCATCCCATATCCGTACTAGGGGGGTTGTTCTCGATCCCTCTCTAACATACTCTCAATATCTGTAAACAAATACCAGCCTCTATCGTTTCACCTTGCGCCAATTCTATCCGAACTGCTCTCATATTGATGATGCTTCTGTATTCCTCCTAGTGAAGTTGTTTATTTGTTCTCGTCCCGACTATTGTAATGCTTTATTCTTTCATGTTCCAAAGAAGTTCATTCGCTCTCTTCAATCTATCATCAATCTTTCTTGTAGCTTCGTTCTTCGTCTTCTCCCTAACACACCCGCCTCCGCCCATATCATAAAACTCGGCTGGCTGGCAGTTATTTCAAGGATACACCGTAAACTGTGTTGTATTGTATATAATTTCAACCACATGTCTTTTCCTCCCTCGTACTTGCTATCACTTCTTACCATTTCTGATCGCCCTTTTAGCCACCGTCCTGTACCTCTTGTTTGCCCCCCGCCGGCTAATATACAAATTAAACTTGTCCGCTAAGTCCTTCTATTTTCCTGCCCCCCGATCATACAACTCTCTTCCTCCTCATATCCTTCGGCACAACTCATACTCTTCCTTTTCCTTTGCACTGCATAAGTACCTAATTTTTCTTCCATAATTGATTACACCTCCTTTCAGATTGCATTAACTTTCTACTTCTGTATAACTCTCCATATTCTCGTCATGCATAAACTGTTATGAATACTTTTACGACTTTAGGTCTTGTTTTCCTTTGTTTTATGTAGTTGATTTCGCTCACAGCCTCTGATATTGTAATTATATGTTCACAATTATATAACAGTATGGCGTTGGTTTTAGCATAGAGCGTTGTGTGCGTGATTGCGTGTATGTATACGGTATGTTTGTGTGTTCGTGTGAGTGTCAGAGTGGTGATCAGCTGACTGTAGGCGGAGCTACATGACAATGACATGTATTGGCAGTGACCTTAGTGGCAATGTGTTTGAAGGGTATGCGTTGTCGGTATTGCGTTATTGTTTTTCATTGTGTTCGAGATCCGGTCGTTATTCAGATTTATTGTATTGATTTTTCTTGCTCAATATATTCTGCAAGCTATTCGGCAATATGAACCATCTCAAGTTAACTGATATCGTGGTGAAGTTCGACGGATCCGGTGAGTTGGATCTTGGCTATCAAAGTTGAAGCTCAGCGCTAAATCTCTACTGTCCAGTGCGTCATTCAACTGCGTCCTTACACAGTCCAGCATCTCGAAATATTGCATTTTATTATGCTGGCGAGCAGTATCTGGGAGGTATGATTTTGCATCCCCGCCGAATTTTAATGGCAGTTTCCTTTTGCGAGGTTACATAATGTCCTCCAAACCTAGATAATTCATTTCTGATTCTGCATAATCATACATTGCGTCGAATACCTCTTCTCTCCTCCATGGATCTAGCTGGGTGATTGTCGATTTCACGGCTTCAACCATCCCTGGAAAAGTTGATGTTTCAACTATTCCAATAGTAATCAAGTGGACTATCACAATGCGATATGGCCAATAACCAAAATAACGAAATACTGTAACCAGAATTATGTTAAAAGTGGAACAGCACAAGTGTAGGAGGCATAACAACTATAATATTACCTGAAAGAGTTTCAGATCTGGCTTGAAGTCCACGACTCAACTGCTCTAGCACTTGAACAGTTTTTTCAGCAATGCACAATCCCAGAAATGTCACTCCTTTGCTGAATCTGTCATGCAGGCCCACTGCTGTTGTTCTAGCGTCGCCGCTGCCTGTTTCAGTCATTTCAGCCAAATATTCTAAAATCAAGCGGTATTGCTAAATGGCACTAACGACGGGTTGTGAGCGGCACAACCAACGAGTCGGACACATTGGCCGAATTTGACGAGCAGGAGAGTTTCCCTCAGACACCACAATCTCTTTGAACATTGACTGCAATAGAGACATCAGCATGCGCTTGTTTCAAGTTTAAGTTTGTATTCAAGTTTTATTCTTCAAGTTTGTATGTTAAATTTTTGTTTAAAGTCGCATTCTTAATCGCATCAAACATATAAACAATGTCTGCATACGTGCAAGTTTTGCGCTTTATCTGTCTCGGATGACTACTTGATTTGTACATTATTGTCAATTACATTTAATGCTCTGAAAAACCAAAACATGGTGAGTCATTCCAAATATTTGATGTGTATGCTCATATGATGATAAAAAAATTCTATCACTTGGATGCAAATATTAAATATTGATTTGGTGAGCTCCACAAGTGAAAGTACATGGCTAGTGGCTGCTACTGCAATATTATCGCTTGACATCCCTTATACGCACCGCTCATATTGCAGCACCATCGTATGTTTGGGCTCTTAAAGCTGAGAGCGGAAGGCTGAGTATGGTCAGTACGCCTAATACCACTTTGCAGACAATCTCACCTGTGGTGTTTGGAGTAATTTAGATTCCGACAAATGACTCGCTGTTTGTCAGGTTATCATCAACATGTTGGATGCAGATGGACTCTTGTTCTATGCCATTTGTGTCCCGCGTTCCGTCAACAATAACTCCAAAGAATTGGTCCTCTAATTGATTTTGCCAAAATCTTCAGTATATGATGACAGAATATCTCGATGATTTCATTCTGTACTTTGGGAGATACGAGCAGGTTGTCCTCTCCATGTGACACCTCAGCTCATTGTCGTCATCAGCAATCATACTTGCAAGCTGGTAAAAGTTGCCTTGCAGCTTATCCTTGCCCCGAAACAACAGTTTTGCCATGCAAGTGTATGATGTTTGCTGCTGCTTTCTTTTGCCGTCATCAATGTTATTGTTCACCGGTTTTGTCTCTATCGCACACAACTGGGAGGTGGCAAATCTATGCTGATGGGAAGCCTCGTGCTCACGGAACTTACACAGTGCTTTTTTCCAGTTTCCAAATACACGGCTACTGAATGTTTTTTCGACTGATCGCCCAAACTTTACAGTCAATAAGCCCACACTGTGCGCTTTGGCACAGTTGAAACACATAATCTTTTTCAAGCTTGTCTCGTAATGGATCCAATTGTAGATTGTGTACCATTTGTTCTGGAAATAAATGCGCTGTGTTTTTGTTCGTAGTGTTGGAATGTCGTTGGCATTCGGTTGATAAGGAGTATTGCTGAATGTTATGCTAGCACTGTCCACCATTGCCATTTGATTGGGCTCAGCAGCTTCAACTGATATACCATCACTGTCCACAATTGCCATTTGATTGGGCTCAGCAGCTTCACTATTACTTTTAGCAACGAGAAGACTGGTCCCAGTTTTATTTCGGGACTTATCATTATTCGACACAGAGGTTCCGAAATATTTCCTTATGTCCGCTGTTTTACCACCACTCTCAGACACCATTTCACCATTGCTCACACTGAAATCTGCAGGCAAACATTGTGAACGAAAAACTTATGTTATAATGGTGATCGCAATGGTATTAGTAATTTATAAGTAATTGTCCTAAGATATGCTTAAAACTTGACCCAAGAACCGTAAAAATAACGTCTGGAACCGCTACTTGAAGAAATGTCTACATGCTATGCATGAAATAAAATACAATGCAAAGAAAACTCAGCTTAAGTTATTATCTATGCTCAGTAGCACAGTACGACATCACTCTTGCTCATATTTTTACATTTTAAAAAATATGGATGGTTACTTTCTGAGTGGGGTAACTACGTCTTCAACTAATGTTTTGGCAGATCACTTTTGTATAATTTTGTACATAGGCACATGTACGTTCTGGAAATAATCATCGGGTAGAAATCCCGACATTGGGGTGATACATCCTACATTCCTTAGTATCTACGCTCCTGTCATTGCATAACTACAAGAGATTGTACAAGAGATGTGCAAGAGATGTGCGTGGACAACTTCAACCTTGCATACATCGCTGCTAGATGACCTTGTTGGCAAACAATAACATACGCACACACAGGTGATATTGATGTCACAGTGAGAGAGACCAATGAGCGGATATTCGCGTCCAAACTGGTAGGGATGATTACCCTCATAAACCACTGGAATAATCATCAATCATTTAAAACTTTGATGGGATTGAATGCTTCTTATGACTGCGATGACATATACGTGAAGTTATATCAACTTGCTTGAAACATTGATGGTACACCGTGCGTGTCGGCCATTAAGCCCACCTGTCCATTAAGCCCGTGCCACCTTTCATGTCTGAAATATTCGGCTATTAGTAGTACGGTTAAATACGCCCACCCAAAACATAAAATTTTCTCTGGTAGTATTTTTTCAACTGAATTTGATCCTATATACAATTTGTTGAAAAAATATGTTCTTTCGTATCATTTACGCGTTAATTTACGTTCTTCCTCAAACTTTTGCACATCTTTGTACCTTATTACCATTGATATGATACATAATATAGTATAGCTTGTTCCTATGGATTAATACAACTTTGGTAGAATAAGTGTTTTGACCTTAAATAGCTCTAGACATTAGGCCCATCATGTAAAATACGGAGTACAATTTTGGAAGGCAATTCTGGTTTAATGGCCGGGATTTACAGTATGTGTATAATCCTTCGCCAAGTCAAGTTATCGGGGGTATACGTTGAATCTAATCTAACCTGACATTACGATGCGAAATTTCAACGCCCGGAAGATATTTTCAGAGGTATATGTAGCATTCATTCTTCAGGAACCCTTTTCGCAATTCCCCATTTTGACACTGACTTAATGCCAACTTTTTTCGTAATTGATTCCTTTCTAATTAATACATACAGGAATATAGAAAACATACCTGTGCACCTTGCGACAAATGTAGAGCTTGCCAGTTGACTACTAACACGCCAACAGCACAATACCGAGTACACATACACAGCTGCAATCATTCGCATTTTGCTGTCAAAAACGGAGGTGCAATCGACGTTCATTCAATGAGAACGCACGCGTTGGATGCAGAAGACAGCTGGCCAGTACATTGACCCATGCCCGTTCAACAGATGATATTGGTGTATTGTCCATTCGATCATGTTTTGGGTTGGGTTTGGTTCTTGTATGTATGCGCGAGTGCGTAATAGTAGAGTCGATCATGGGTGAGCGCACGTGCCGTGTGCCGGATACCCTTTGCAAAGCTAAAAACTATGCTGTTCAACTGTGATAGTAATCATATGCAATGTTTGCACGGTATTTTTGCAAAGAGTCATAGATATGAGCACATACACTCTTTTTGTGGACATTTATAGATATCATTTCACGAATTTTCAGCTGTATTCTTGGGGGGTATATTTGCATATTCATCCTCCCCGTCCAATTTATCGGGGGGTATATATACCCCTCATATCCCCCAGGATTTACGCCCATACATGCAACGTCTGTACACTCACTTCACATACACGCACACTTGACCACATGAACACTAACACACGCGCAAACATACAATTGTGTGTGAGGACGAAACGAAATAAACAAACGAAACATACGAAAACATACGAAACAAACAAGGGAATCACTAGAGGCGACCAAAGCATCTATGGCTGAACAGGTCTAAACAATATGGTTACTACACGATGCCACACATCCAGCGCTTCCACACAACGAACAATGCTAACATGCTGAGGAGTACGGATGTGAGAAACACCGGATTTTTCCTTTGAAAGTCACTCGACAATTTTAACGACCAATTTGATTATTTACGTTAACATTGAAAAATAGCGAAAAACTAATTATTATCAAAAGGATGAATAACCTGTTCGGCAAAATGTGAAAAACGAGGTGAGGTAATGGATTATTGGCCCGAGCGACTAACCTTTTAGGTTGCCGAAAAGTTGTCTTCCGGGCGGTCCTTGACCGCGTAGTCACGTCGATGGCAATTTGGACGAGGTAGCACGGCGCATTCAATTCTAAGACCACACTACGCAAGCCCCTGACTAAACGAAGACTGTCAGGCTGGGGACACGCTGGGCGTTTTTGTGCCGAGCGTTTGTTTTGCCGTCGGATAACGTGCCGTCCTCTCACCCGCTCACTCACTTGCTCACTGACCACAGTGCATTCGGGGTGTGTTCCAGTGGTGTGTGAAGTTTACTGTGTGTACTGAAGTGTACTGCGTGACTAGTGCTGCCTGTTCCCGATAATTTGAAGAGAACTTGGATAGAAAACAATTGCTTACGTTTTTACTATGTCGTCGTCAAGCAAAGAGACGGCGTAAAACGGACTTATTTGGGTTCATCTGATTGATCAGATGAGAGAGAATGCTGGAGTTTTCTACACACTGATTCGTGACTTGGCAAACGATGGTGTAACACACATTATATGTTATACGATATTTAATATATTTTATATAATGCTTTCATT
The DNA here is from genome assembly GCA_916048095.2 of Sacculina carcini. Classification (NCBI taxonomy): domain Eukaryota; kingdom Metazoa; phylum Arthropoda; class Thecostraca; family Sacculinidae; genus Sacculina; species Sacculina carcini. The sequence goes on from OU696586.1 coordinate 7,795,455, forward strand.
GTATACATTAGCAAAATTTCAATTACAACGCAAAAAATATGTTCAATAACAATGGAATTAAGAACAATAAAAGACAAATAATCAAATATATTAAATATATCGTGTCATTCATGCCGAAAGTGTTCTTTTTACTGTCTTCCAGCTTATCAAAACCAACTATCATATTTCCACAAACATCTGACAATTAATTCTTCATTGCGATCCTCTCTTCAAAAGTTTATAGTCTTGTCCCATAGCACGGGCCTTCCTTGGTTAAGACGTATCAATAGTTCATTGTCAACCTGCTCATCTGCAGTCATGACAATAATAAGATGAAACACGAACACTACAAACACACGCTAGTCAGCGGCAAGCTACACGACAAGTGTGTATCAGCGCATTGAGTCACTGTGGCAGAAGTGAATATTGTATATTTTGTTGTTGATACCGTGTGAGTAAGTATTTCATCATTAGCTGTTTCATTGGTTGTGTGAATTATGTTAGGAGTGAATGTTCGTGTATTTGTGCTGGCGTGTGTGTTCTGTGCGTTCGTGCGCGTGCTTAGTGACGTCACAGGCGTGCTTGTTTGCTATTGGCTGGTGTTGCGCATGCGCCGTGTGTGCGGGCAAGTAAAGGTCAGCGACCTGGGGGAATTGGCGTCGGGAGGTGACAGGGAGTGGGTATGCAAGATGTGACGTGTACGGGACAGGGATTTACGGGATATAGCGAGCGTGTGCTAGTGGTAGTACATTGACTGTTGTGAATTGTGTTGCTGCAAGTTAATTTCCTTCTTCATCTTCATTATTCTGCAATATATACATTTCAGTGTTTATCAGTGTTGGAAGAGCAAATCATGGAAGAATCAAAAGCACAGTCACGTGGGCCACCAACCCGCTTGGGCGGCAAAAAAACGTCGACGACATTTTTGCCGTCGTGAAAGTAGTGGTAGCGAGCGGCAGCATTGATCAAGTTCACTTGGCGATCAAGTTCACTTGACGACTGCTGAATAACGACTACTCAATTGGCGACCGCCGAATGACGACTTGTCACTAGCCGACCGCTTTTAACTTGACTTGTCACATGACTTATACAATTGTGCGACCCGAATGACGATTGGTTAGTCTATTCGCGATTACATACCGACCAGCCAATCGGCGACCGGCAAGGAGTTGCGTCACTCAGGCCAAGACATAGGAGGGAAGTGAGACAACTGACCAAGGACTTTTATGCATAAACATACAAACATTATACATATTTCTCACATCTCTAAAACGGTTATGCTCGCATTTTGGTGCGAAATAAATAATTTTATCACAATATATAGTTTTGTTTGCTCGCTAGTTTGGTTCATTTCCATGTATATATTACCATTATTACAAATATATATTTAAACGGAATTTGCATAAATATTCGTCAAACAAAGCTGTTAGACCCACATGTATGTGTGGATTAATATCATATCAAACATGATTAATAGTAATGGCTATATGGCTCAATCAGGTGACACAGGGTATGATAAGACATACAATTAAATTAAGATAAATGCATTGTTGGCTGCAGTGTACACGTTCGGAACGTGCGGTGCCAGCGGCGCCACGGGGCCGCAGCAGCGGGCATGTCTCCTGGCATACAAGGAGACCAACGTCAGCGTGCACGTTCTCGATGACCCGGGCTTTAGAGGATTCCAGCGATGGACGGTACCCAGTTCTGGCATATATGCGTAAGTTTCCGCACTCTGGTGGCCTGGTTGATCGTACACGTTCTGTGTAAACGTCCATGTCATTTGTTGCCAGGTGTGTAGGTATACGGCAATACAGAGGGTAGACGATGAACTTCACTTGTATTAATATTGTAACAAAAATGTTAGTTTATTGCAGTAATTTGTAGTGGCTCTTAATTGTATTTGTAAAAAACCTAGATAATATGGTTGAAAGATTAGGGCACTCGTGGTTAACTCCGCTACAAGCAACAAATAAGCTGTAGTTTCAGTTATATATTACTACACATCAACAGTACAAACAACACATAACAATACATCATACAATCATGTACAATACAGAGCATACAAGTGTAATATACAGGTAATACAATCAATCAATACGCGTAGCTATACACACAAGTAAATATAGGCGCAGCAGGCCACAGTGTACATACGCACAGCGAGCAACAATGTTGCGTAAGCACAGTGCACACAGTGCCAATAACGTTCGCGTTGCAAACGTGCAATATATATACTACAAAAAGCAGAAATAGGCGAAATTCCCAGACAGACGTGTAGTTCACTCTCTGAAAAGTGTGATCAGGAAATATATAAAGCTCTACTAGTGATATTTGCCTTATCGGGTGAACAACGAACGAGTGAGCAGAAGAAATACCCACTTCACTCTAACGTTATGCAAGGCCCGATTTTTTGTGAGTGCACTGGTACTGTGTTGCTGAGTGCGCCTCTGCGTGTTCCTACTGTTTGGGTATTTGTACCGTTTGTATGTTTGTGTGCATGAGATTGTGAGAGTGTGCGCGAAGTGTCAATACAGTCTGATTTTAGCTGTGTGTATGTGACCCGCTTGTTTGCTTTCTCGGCGTATCGAAGCATTGGCTCAGACAACGCCACCTAGACTAGTATCTAGGTGGCGTTGGCTCAGATAACATTTGATGTGAGGTATCGGTCTCAGCAGACGACCAAGCTAAACATGGCGCAGCCGACAACTGAGTCAAGTGTGCATGTTCGCCGATCAGATGATGTGTATGATGAGAAAACGTTTTCACATATCTCATCATTCTCATGGATCGGCAAGAATTATCAACCAGAAAAACTGGACATATCCACAGATCGAGAACAATCCTTCAGAATCTGGAGAAGAAGGTGGGACGACTTCTTCCTGTTATCTAACCTATCTTCAGCTGCACCTGAATACCAAATGGCAGCTTTACGATCATGCTTGGCAGATGAAACAATCAAAGTTGTAGATAATTTTTATTTACCGTTAGTACAGAAACAAAATGTTGCAGTCATCATTGAGATGCCACAAAATTATATTCAAAGGACAGCGCAACGAAGTACTTGCAAGGAGAGAATTCAATATGCGATCACAAAAAATCGGAGAGTGTTTTGATGATTTCCTAACAAGTCTGAAAGATCTATCCTCCTAGTGCAATTTTTGCGATTCATGCAGAGACTCTTTGATAAGATATAGAATAGTGATGGGATTGTCACACCCACAGACAGTACAAAAATTGTGTGCTGTACAAAACCTGAGTCTACATTATGCTACGCGTATTTGTAGATCAGAGAGATGCTACGATCTTGATCGGACATCAAATCAATCGCGTTAACCGCACATCACGCAAGTCTCAAAATGAGGGTAACCACAGAAAAACATGTAGTTTCTGCGGTGGATCGTGGCATAACAAAAAAGGCGACTGCCCAGCAAAGAACAAAACATGCAAAAAATGCAACAAAGTCGGGCATTTTGCCAAGGTTTGCAAGACAACCAAGAACTTATCTCAAGCGTTCAACAGGAAGCAACAGGTTCACTCAATAATTGCAGCCACAGACGGAAATGAAAATGTGATCCTAAAATCGCACTAAAAATTGAGTGCACCAAAAGAGCTGGAAAAACGTTCACCGTCCAGGCTCTACCTGCTTATGGAGCAGATATATATGTAGCAGGCGTCGATATTCTTCAGCGCGTTGGCATTTCAAGACACAAACTTTCTCCGGCAAAAATACATCCAAAGGTGGCAGACAGAACTGAAATTCGCTCAATTGGAACAGTGAATTTCACGGTGACATATGGGGAAACATCGATAGATGAGACATTTCACGTCATTCCAAGTGTCAAGGGAATTCTGCTTTCGTGGTCAGCATCTCGTCCATTGCTAATACTACCACAAAATTTCCCAGAACAGCAAATAATTCAACAAATCAGCTCACAACAAGAGATTGTGCTTGGAAGTACGAAGACTTGAGCGCATCAGAAAGACACGACAAAACACATGGCGGAATGCAAAAGGGAAGAGCTCATTCGAAAGTACCATGAAGTTTTCGATGGAAACATCAAGTGCATGCCAGGCGAGAAGTTCCACAAATATCTACGCGAGAACGCAAAACCATTTTGCATCACTGCACCGCGAAATGTTCCATTCAGTCTGCAAGATAAACTGAAAATTTAACTGGAGACACTCGTAAAAAACAACATCATCGCGTCAATGAACGAGCCATCTGAGTGGTGCGCTCCGATCGTGGTTGCACCAAAGAAAAATTCACAAAAAATTCCGTCAGTTCGATAATTCTATCACTGACGGATGATTTGTTGGAAGTGAACTGTGGTCCACCATCGCTGTACCAGATGTCTGGGACGCCATTAACACAGCAAATATATTGACAGCTTTGAATTAACTGTCGTGTCGTAGCTTCTTTTCCGACATCCGCAAGCGTACACCAAGATGAGTAGTGGTATACTGTGATCAAATAATTTCTAGCTCCGTATTGTGCAAAGTCGGCTGAGATTATTTGAAATGGTCTTGTTGGTTAAGCGTGTGCTATATACGACTCCTTTTGTTGTGCCGGTAGTCTTTGTTGACATTTCTCACATTGTCGTCGTTTCAATATCGTGTTCTATACGAGGCCAGTAAATCAAACGCCTCGCTCTTGCTTTTGTGTGTTATTGGCCTTGGTGTCCGTCATGAAGTAGACATAGCATCTCTCTGCGGGGGGCTCTCGGTATCACCAAGCGGCAGCCACACACGATCGATCCATCATCAATTGTCAAATCTTGGTGCTTTGGCCAATACTGATGTATTTCTTCTGGCAGTTGCTGTATATTCGGATGAAAACCATCGATGATATGCCGTTTAAGAACTTTCATCTCGCGATCGGCTTCAGCTGCTTCTTTAAATTTATCCAAACGTAAATGTAGGTTCTCTTCGTTTGCCGATTGCATACAGAGTGCACAAATCTTCTGCTCTGCCACAGATTTTCCAAATTTGTCACCAATAGCAGGACGATCGACTGGTGACCTTGACAGAGCATCCGCTGTGTTGTTTTTGGACCATTTGCACCATTTCATCAAGAAATTTAATTCAATTTAATTCCGTCTTTTAATTTCTTCCATGCCTGTCGATCTCTTTCTTCATCATTGAAACCTTCGGGCGGTGGAGTTGGCGTCATTTTCAATGCCTCGCTTTCCCTCTCCACCCTCACAGAATTCAATTTTACATCTCCTGCTTTCGAATTTTTAGTACTCTGTCTGTCTCTACCAGCACTTCCCACCCTGGGTATTATAGTGGTATACCGTCATAATAATTCTGGTACCGCCTCACTCTTCCTGTCTGACTTTGACGAATTCATCTCACTACTTTCCCAACATTTCTCTGATAACTATATTCTGCTAGGCGACTTCAACATCTGGGTTGATCGCCCTTCGTCTCAAACTCTCATACGTGATTTTATTTCTCTGCTCGACTCTTGGGATCTTCTCGTCTTGAACTCAGGTGCTACCCATACTTCTGGTCACACGCTGGATCTCATTATTTCCACTCCGACTTCTTCGAAACTCATTTCCCCAGACATACTCACCCACCCCCCAGATCCTCTTTTTTCTGACCATAGCCTTATCACATTTCAATTTTTTTCCCCTCGTTCTCCCAAATCTTCCTCTAGGGTTATTCTTTCACGCAACTACAAGAATTTCAATTCTTCTCACTTCTCCTCTCTTGTCGAACGCTTCCTATCTCCTCTTAGTTATGTTTTCCTCAGTCCTCTATCACTCCCAAACTTTATCTCAGATTACCTCTCAAATATGAATGATCTTATCTTTCCACTCCGTGAAATCAAAGTTATCTGCGAATCTCCACCCCCTCCCTGGTGGTCCTCAGATCTGCGCCTCCTGCGCTCCAAATGCCGTCGTACGGAGCGTCTCTGGAGGCGCTTTCGCTCTCCTTCGTCCTGGTCAACCTTTTGCTCGGCTCGAAATTCCTTCCTCGCCTCTCTTGCTTCCGCCAAATCCATTTATTTCACCTCTCACCTATCCTCACTGGGAAAGGGTTCACACTCTCGGTGGTCCACTCTGAAATCAATAACTGGTAGTGCCTCCCGGAGTCCAATAATGATTTCAGCTGATCAATTCTCCTCTTTTTTCACTCAAAAAATTGATACAATACTCTCAAATATTCCAAAAAGTCATTTTCCTCTATCATTTCCTACCTCCTCAAATTCTATTTCGGCCTTCGTACCAATTTCTCCCTATAAAACATCTCGTTTTCTCCTCAAACTCCGCAACAAAAGAAGCCCCTCGGATTCTATTAATTTTTCCGCTCTCTCTGATTCGATCCTCCTCCTTGCTCCCATTCTCACCCATATGGTTAATTCCTCTTTTCTTCATGGTCAATTTCTAGCTTCTAAGCATGCTATAATCACACCCATACTGAAGAAGCCTAATGTTGATCCTGCCATCCCCTCCAACTATCGTCCTATATCTATGCTTACGCTTCCTTCTAAACTTCTTGAACACGCTATCCTTGAACAACTTCGTCCGATTATTACTCCGGTCCTTGATCCTTGTCAATCAGGCTTCATGTCAAATCATTCAACTGAAACTCTCCTTATTCGCCTCACTAATGACATTTTTTCCAACTTTTCCTTCGGCAAATCTGTTCTGCTAATATCATTAGATTTTTCATCTGCCTTTGATCTCGTCAATCATTCCATTCTTTGTGAAGATCTCGCCCATATTGGCCTTTCTTCCTCAGCTCTTTCTCTTGTCTCTTCCTACCTTCATAAACGTTCCTTTTCTGTCCGCTGTAATTCCCGGATGTCTGTCAATGTTCCGTTGACTTCTGGCGTCCCACAGGGTTCTCTCCTGGGACCACTCCTTTTCAACCTCTACGTCTCGTCCCTTTGTTCTGTCCTCAGAGAATACCCTATTTCCTTTCACGTCTATGCTGACGATGTACAAATTTACTTTCCCTTATCTTTACATAATTCTTCTTTAGTATCTAAACTTCTTTCCCATATTTCGTCATGGGCTGCCTCCAGATACCTCCTTCTTAATCACGACAAAACTGTCTACTTAGCTTTTCATCCTCCAAGGATAACCCCTACCACTGTCTCCTTGCCTCTAGCTGCTCAAATTCGCAACCTTGGCATCACATTTGATCCAACAATATCATTTTCTCAACACTTTTCTCAACTCACTCGCTCTTGCCGCTTCATTCTGAGAAAATTGTATCCCATACGTTCTCTTTTGGACGAATCTTCGGCTGTTCTTCTCGTCAATTCTTACATTTTCACTCGCCTAGATTACTGTAACTCCTTGTTTTTTCACCTTCCCCTCAAAAGTATCCGCCATCTACAATCCATTATTAACCTTGCCTGTCGCTTCGTTCTTAAACTTCCTCCCAAAACGCCTACTTCAGCTCACCTTCACCGCCTTGGTTGGCTCACTGCTCATTTCCGAATTCGCTACAAAATTTGCTGTTTGGTGTACAAAATCCTTCACTGTCCTTCACCCCCGGCCTATCTACGCTCACTACTTCTGGTTCAAGAGAGTACTTCTGGTTCACGTCGCCATCCTACTCCTCTAATCTGTCCCCCTGCGTTGAACCAATCCACTTGGTCTGCGAAATCATTCTTTTTTTCTGCACCCCGCATTTATAATTCACTTCCTCCTCGCCTCCTCCGAATGAAATCCTACTCATCTTTCTCCTCTGAGCTGCACAAACATTTCCTTTCTTTGGCCTCAGAGTCTTCTTAAGTTTACTTGTTGGCAATGTTATAATTGATTTATTCTTCCTATTGATATTGATTTAATCCGTTTTTCCTTTTATTTAATGATTTATCTCGTTTTTGCACATTTTAGTTACATATTCCGGACTCATAATTGCTACATGTTTGTGTTTCTGTTCTGCGCTGCATGTTTTTACTTCACCCAACCTGCGCAATTGACCAAATTTCCCACTTGCTCCAGTATTATTTTGTGTGTCGCGCGCTTGTAACTATTGTGTGCGCTATATTAAATACATGTTTGTTGTTGTTGTTGTTGTTGTTCAATTGTTTTCATGCGAATCCTTTGCAGCTTGGGATTCTCAAATTCATCCAATCGTCTGTTAGAAATCATTTGCACTTGAGGCGTATAGTCAAGTGTTATTGTAAATACTTCTCGTCCCAAAAGGAATTGAGGACATTTTTTATGTCCCATGCCACTGCCAGTGCTTCTAATTCTATAACAGCGTACCTGGATTCCGCGTCAGTCCAAAACCTGGATCCGACTTGAATGACTCTCAATGTGCCGTTCGATTGTTCCTGTGTTAACACAAATCCAAGACCATTCAGGCGACTAGCATCAGTGGTTAATGTCGTCGGTGTTCGAGGATCATAATAGGATATCATTGAATCTGACGACAAAATCTTGCTTGCTTCAATGAAAGCATTATTGTGGGCTTCAGTCCACACACAAACGGTTTTTTGTACTCAATAGAGAGCGTAGAGGCTGTAGAACCGCAGCTACACTTTTTGAGAACGATGACAATTGGTTTGCCAAACCGAAAAATGATCGTAGGTCTGACACGTTGGTTGGCTTAGGAAATTGAGCGATCACACGGTATAGATCGGGATCGAGACTGTAGCCATCCTTGGTGAGTACATGTCCAGCAAATTTGACGGATGTTTGTCCGAATACAAATTTCTCCTTGTTTGAAGATACTCCTTTTTGCTGGCACACTCGAAGAAATTTCTGCACGCGAGCATGATGCTCTTCCATTTTATTTTCATACACGATGACGTCGTCGACTACTCTGGCAAAAATGTCCATTTCGGCGAAACATTCATACATTCTCCTGTTATAGTGATCTGATATCGAGGATATGCCGTATGGTGCCCTTAGGTACTTGTATCTCCCGAATGGTGTGAGAAAGTTAGTAATTTTCTGACTGTCTTCGTCTAACTCACACTGGTGGTATCCTTTTTGAGCATCGAACGTTGTGAAGAATCATGTGTTACTCTGCGATATGCGCAAAACCGACGGTTCCTTCTGCGTCATCCGTCAGTTCCTTCTGCAATAGGGGGTTGCAGCAGAGAGTATTTTCACCAGGATACGCCCAGTCTAACGGTAAAGCAGAATCTGCCGTGAAAGCGATGATGTAAATAATCGCGAAATGTTTGAACAAGCAGTCCAGGTCAGTGGATCGTGTCAAGTGGACAAGAGCAATTTTGCAGTACAGACGCACGCCAGGTGCTAATGGATTATTTCCCGCACAAATGGTATTTGGGCTACCAATTCAAGATCTAATGACCGCACATCGCCGTTATTTGACCCAAAATGGCAGAAGATGGACAAAGAGTGTGATAGTGTCGAGAGAAGCGAACTTCTAGAGAAGATGGTAAAGCATAACAACCGTACAGTAAAGGATCTTACGTACAGCAAAAGATGGTCACAGTACGGCATCATCGTCGGTACAGCGTCACACAGATGATATTTAGTACGGATGAACAGCGGCCGTGTGTTATGTCAGAATCGCCGATTCATTCGACGGAGATCGGCTCATACCACACCCAACGATTTCGCAATAGAATATCATTCTGCAGATTCGCAATAAAACGTCTGTCTCGACAAGGATGCAGAACGATCCGGTGAACCGGCACAAGTGCCGCTCAGAAGATTGCAGAGGACCCTACACCGGCCTGTGAGAGTCATTGAAGAAATGTGAGTCTCAAGGAGGGAGGTGTTGTGAGTGCACTTGTACTGTGTGGCTGAGCGCGCCTCTGCGTGTTCTTTTTTTGTGTATTTGTACCGTTTGTATATTTGTGTGCATGAGTTTGGTAGAGTGTGCGTCAATACAGTCTGATTTTAGCTGTGTGTGTGACCCGAGTGTTTGCTTTCCCGGCGTATCGAAGTATTGGTTCAGATTACATTTGATATGAGGTATCGGTCTCAGCAGACGACCAAGCTAAACACGATTGGCAGAATACACCAAACTACCGAGACACAGAAAGTAGCTCCGCCAGACACGAAGTGTTCAGCGTATCTGTCCCTGATACTTTTTACACGTCCCGAGATGACGTATAAAAAGGCGCCTAATATTAGCATCAGGGACAGATACGATGTTGCTAACTGCGTGCACAAGTAGCGTCATTTTCACATACCCTAAAACAAAAACAACAAACAAACATGTATTTCATATAGCTCTGTAACGCCCACGGCGTTATAAACACCAGGTTTGGGACGCGCGTGTATTCTCTCCACGTACAACGTAATATAGCGTAAAACAGCGGTCCAACTATGAATGAACAAAAATCTATATACTACATATGAAAGGCGAAATTTATATATAAGCAACGAGTTGTCGGTTTCATTGGTAAAATTAATAAGACCGTAAAATATACTTACAGCTTTTGGCGTTTCGTAGGTTCGTAGGTTCGTAGGTTTTTAGGTTCGTAAGTTCGTAGGATCTTAGGTTTGTAAGATCGTAGGTTCGTAGGTTTGTAAGTTCGTAGGTTCGTAGGTTTGTAAGCTCCTAGGTTCAAAAAATACTGCTGCGATCACTACGCAAACGACTCACAGAATGAATGCAAACATGCACGCCATATCTCATCTCACACACACACTCACTTCTTCGCCACACTATCATTGCCACACATGGGTCATGTAACATGTACGACCCATGTAGCGTGCACACGGTGTCATATTCGCACAAGGTACAGTTGAGTTGCGCAAGTTACACAACGCGCCACGCGTTCGACGGATTGTGCATCACAGGGACGCTCCAAAGCAAACAATTGAAATGCGCAAAGCAAAATACAACACTTATTGTACATATAAACCTCATACATCACATCGCGTGTTACGAGCCCTAAATTTAGCAACTAAGTTTAGCGGACAACCGCTGGTCACTAGGCACATAAGCATATATGTATAGCATGCCTAACTACAGGACATCGACATCATGCAAAATCACATCCTTGATCACATAAATAAGGCAACGCAGTTATTACAAAAATATACACGTTACATCGAATCAAAAACTAATTCAATAACTTGAAAAACAGAATTATATAGATGTGTGCGCCACAATATCCTGGGTTAATTTTTCAATTGGTATTCGCATGTCAAAAATAATTTAATCGAATATAGAATTAATTGTATATGAGTATGGTGAGCAATATTAGTTTATACGTTGAAAAAATGTCATCACAGTGAAATAGAAATGCATATGATGGTAAAAATGAACCTTATGAAAGCGACATCTGTCGGTCCAAATTCTTTTTTCATCAGTTTAGTGAAAGTTTTCCTGATTAATGCCTTCCAGTGAAACTTTTGATACTGCACATCCTGTTTTTATTTTGTGATCTAAGACTCATGGATATGAGCATATGGACATGAAGAAAAAATATATGTACATAAACATACCTATTTTTGTGCATTGAGTTTGATTTTGAGATATATTTTCGAAATATTTGAATGTGTGTACGCAGCATGATGAGGGAATGTATGTGCCACAAAACACTACACATCAAAGAATACGCTCGTGTGTTTGTTGGATGAGTGATGACATTTTTGTATGCGAATTATTTTGCGAGCAGTATTGTGGCGGCGGGTGCCAGTGGTGGTCGCGGCTTTAATTCAAACAACGGAGTCAGCAGGGCGACAGAGGCCGTGTCCGTGGTCCAACTCACTGCGGGTGAACAACTCTACATGGTCATTGGTCAAGAGGGAACGAACGCTTGCAATCAGGTCAAGAGTCTAACACAATCTTGCTGCTGTGATTGCCGAATGCGTTCTATAAAATGATGTACATGATAAATGTTCTATAAATGATAGGTATAGAATGGCTTCATCCTTTTCATGTTGTTTCATCTAATTAGCAATGGTTTGACTAATAAAGTTATGTCATTATTCATGTTTTCAATTAAAAAAAAAGTTTGTACATCTCAAACCATGGGTACTACATTCGTTATAAAGGTTAATATAATATTATTATTTAATTTTATAATTATATTATTTGATACATTGGTGTATATAATTATACTGTTTTTAGTGGATATGTGTGCTTGAGTTTTATTTGACGTTCAGATTCTAGCAATTTTAGATTTATACAATAATGTGTGATTGTGTGTGGCTTACTCTGTGTACGTGTGCGTGTGTGTCATTCGCGTTTGCGCCTTGTGTAGTTTGCTGTGTCTATAGGTGTGTGTTTGTATGTGTGTATGAGTCATTCTGTCATGTCATGCTGTTACGTGCTTATGTCCCGCGGCGGCGAGCACTTGATCAGATGATTGGTTGTTAGAGTTGTCTGAGTGTCCGAGCTCTGTGTGCTCCCGAATGTGAGCCTAACAGTCGTATTCGAGGTGTTGTCGCAGCGGGACGTATTGTCGGCGCGCGTGGGTCAGTGCCGCCCTTGCGCGCCTATCTGTAAATACAGTTTTAATTCTTTGTTATCGTTACATACAACTTGTGCAATTAGTCTTACTTATTTAACAAGCACTTGATGATAAAGTCATGTTCATTTGTTATTTGCAGAACGCATCACATTCTTATCGCGAGAGCTGTCAGAGCAGATATTCAACCATATCCAGCGAAACAGCTGAACCTCTCGAGTACCATGCAGCTCTGCGGCAAATCATGGCAACATCACACGAAGACCATGAACGAGAGATGCTCAATCGCGATTGGTCCCCACCAAACAGTCAGCCAATCAGAGGTGTAGGTTGGAGGGTGATCGGAAGTGGCGGACGGCCACAGACAGACGCACTAGACACTATATCTCGACTGGTTGGCCGCCGTATCCCGAACTCCATGGGCAACCGCCAGCGGACAAGACCATTGCTGCGCTTGCGCCGTGACATCAGTGATTCCATCAACTCCCTCAAGAAAATGCAGTTTGTTGGCGGTGGCGGTGGTGGCGGCGGTGGTACATTCGTTTTCAAGGTTGTTTTGTGACTTATTGTCGATACTTATATATATTTTGTGTAAACATTGCCAAAAATGTATATATTGTAAACAAATCCAGTGCCATGAAATATTATATAATTATGCATATGAACACAACAGTGGTAAGGCTATGTTCGCGTGTAATTTTGCGGGGCAAAACCTCACGGTCCCGGCTGGCACACCGCTAGTCCGGCCGCCACACACGGATTATCAAATCACGGCCGTCACAGAAAACTGCACAGCTACCAGCACACGAAACGCGCCTTGTGACAATTGGGTTATACCTTTGACAATCTAACCCAACTGTCTCTCCTCGCCAGAGAATCAAAGCATGGACCTCCCGTGTACAAAGTCCTCTATGAACTGTGCTTGCAAGACTCTGCAAAATTGCGACGAATTAACTACACGTACGAAGTGCGGGATTTTGACGCTGGTTTAATATAAATGATTCTAATAGTATCTGTTTCATGTAATACCTACAAATTTATTGAGAATATTGTATTAATTTTAACAAATTAATTTTATATTGTATGTATAATGAAATTGTACTTGATTTTACTTCATAAAAATATTCAGTAGTGCCGCATTTATAGAGTAATTATAATATATATATTGTGTGTGTGTTCGTTCAGCAGATATCACAAGAGACAGCGGTGCCGTTGGTGGCAGCCGGGGGTGGAGGCGGTCTGGCCGACGACGGCGGAGGCGTCGTGAGACCGCACGCTCGCGGCGAGAACAGCACTGCAGGAAACCAGCCAGGACGTAGCGTACACTCTGATAGGGCCGGTAAGACTTTAAGCTTCAATGTGTGCAAATTGTCATTTGCAAGTGAAACGCATGACTTAATAAAATAATGCGTATAAATTCCAAGAAATATGTATATTTCAAGTATATGTAAAGTGTGTTATGTAGATATGTATCTGTGTGCGCGTGTGCGTGGGTATGCTTGTATATGTGTGTGTGGGAAATTATCTGAAGTACACTCTCTTTATATGTAAAAAGTGAATGAACATATACTTTGAATTATTGCACAGCTTTTGACTAGTCGGCAATATGTTGTTTGTGTGGATGACAGTCAAAGTGACTAGTATGATGTTTAATCTACATTGATTCAGGGTAGTTTCTTTGCTATTTTATGTGTATATATCACATTTATTGAGAACTATAGAAATTCTACTTATAGTAATGCTGACGACATCACGATTATAGCTACTGTCGACTCTTACAAATTTGGATAAAGTGTCAGTTAATAAAAGCAAAGTGAAGTATATTGGTTTATTGCATTCCAATAATTATTAATTATTATTATTAATAACAGGCAAATCCAGTAGCATGGGAAGAGTGCAAGCACTATTACCACCCTAAGGTGGCCCCATGTACCGGAAACGCCCAAAAGATTCAAAGAGAAAGATAGTTCGAAAAGAAAAAAGTCTAGAAAGAGAGTTGGAAAGATAATAATAAATAAATAACAATAAATAATAAACCATCATCCGATAACAATCCATAATGTCACTCCGCCCCAGGTTCCTCAATAAATAATAGAAATCAGCAATAAATATGTGATTCAGCAAATAACAGCCATCAATAAATGAGAATAAATATTAATAAATAAGTAATAAATAACAATCAAGAACAATAAATATGATTCAATAAGAAACATCCAACAATAAATATAAATATGATTCAATAAGAAACATCCAACAATAAATATAAATATGATTCAATAAGTAACACAAATAAATATGATTCAATAAACAGCAACAACAATAAATATGATTCAATAAACAGCAACAACCAACACTGAGTAAAAGTAAAATTTAATAAGTAACAACAACCAATAATAAATAGTAATAAATAGAGAGTGAAATAAGAATAAATATAAATAAATAGAAAATAAATAACGATAAACATGAATAAATATGAATAAATTACAATAAATATGAATAAATTACAATAAATATGAATAAATAACAATAAATATGAATAAATAACAATAAATATGAATAAATAACAATAAATATGAATAAATAACAATAAATATGAATAAATAACAATAAATATGAATAAATAACAATAAATATGAATAAATAACAATAAATATGAATAAATAACAATAAATATGAATAAATAACAATAAATATGAATAAATAACAATAAATATGAATACATAACAATAAATATGAATAAATAAACAATTAATAAGGCTCAACCGTCAAATCCGCTCTTTCAGTAGCATTTCATTTACTTTGGCCTTGAATTTCTTCAAATTGTTCTGCGAGAAAGCCTCATCCTTCAACGTGTTCCAAGTAGCCACAGTGGCCGGAAGAAAGCAACGTTGGAATTGCTTTGTACGACATCGAATTGGAGCCATACACTGGGAATGCTGTTTGGATGTAAACCGTGTGCTTCTTGCTGCCACGAAATCATCAGGAATTGACTTGCTCATCGAATGATGGTCGTTGTGCTTGATCTTGTACATCATGCACACGCTGCTGACCTTTCGACGATGGCAAAGATCACCAAGAACCAAGTCACCACAGAGGAACTTGCAAGTTCTAACAGCTCTGTTGATGAGATTGAGGTGACAAACCGCAGCAGAAGACCACACGGGGGCGCAGTACTCCAGAATTGGCAAAATGAAACAACGAAAACAACTTTTTGAGATTGTGCTGCTACCGAGCATCCGATATACCTTTCTTATAATTCCCAGTTTCCGCAATGCCGAACAAACTAGCTTCCGAATGTGACTCTCAAATGTCAGTTTTGAGTCTACATGTACTCCCAATATTTTGAGCTCATCACACACGCTGAGTTCGGCGTCATTTATGAGGATAGCTCCATGTGAAGGTTGAACGGTACGTGACCTTCGTAAATACGTAAATAACAAAGGAATATAATATATAATTTAAACCAAATTAAACTTACTCCAACGAGTGTACAGATTCACACATGGCAACACATGAAACATCAGAGCTACACTACTCCACCCTTCCGAGGAGAAGCGTCACATATACCAAACGTAGCTATGATAAAGCAAAAACCATGTTCTAAAAAATACGTGTGCACATACTCGTACACGCACATACAAACAAGCATACACAAGTACACATATACACACGTCCACCATATATTTGCACATCTTCGCACGTTTAGCAATTTCATTCACTGTAACTTGACACAGAAAAAAATCAACACACAACACACGCAAGACGCACAAGCATCTCTGAATGGACAGAGCATGTTCGCGTACCGCACATGACAATATATATCACAACATGACTGCAAGCATGCAGGTTACACAATCAATTATACACGCCATAAAGCAAAAGGCTCATAAACTTTACCGTTCACATAAGCGTGAAATACTATTGCGAACACGACACAAAATAATTTCGGACGATGTCTGAATTTCACTGTACGTTCCGATCTTGACACACCAGAAGGTACCCATAAAGTCGAGCAGGGACAGGTTTATCTCTCGACTGACTCGCTGGCTGGTCCGATTGTACTATTTCATAGGTGACTGAGCCCTTTTTCAACGTGGTGGTGCAGCTGCTCTCGGAGCAGGAAGCGGTGGCACTGAAACAGAGCCTGAAACAGTGTTTTGTACACAATATGTGGACACATTCACCTGTTCTTCCGCTTTTGTTGTCCCTGTATCATACGTTGTTGCACGCAGCACCGCTGGCTTCACGTGACCAACTGACACGGTTTGTCTCACGTCGGTAGAAGATTCAACTTCAAATGTTTTATGTTACGTCGCAACACTTTCATGGGGCCAGAGTAGGGAGCCTCCAATGGCTTTCTAACTCGGTCTACCCTTACCCACACATGAGTGAACTTTTGAAGTGTCTCTGGGATGAACTCTATGACCCTGTAAGAATGACATCTACCATCACTGACACTAGAAAAGTCTATTTGGCGCATGTATCGAGCGAGATTGCGAATGAAATCCATCTGACACTTATCAGACACTGCTTCTATTGGTACAGCTACACGTGGGCACAACAGTTCCCCACCTGTTACAGCTGTGAAGGGTGACAGTGTACACTCATTCGGCACGCAGCGCAGACCAAGGAGGACGACCGGCAGCGCCTGAATCCATTATTCTTTCCTCGCGATGATAGCCGTCTTCAACGTGCGGTGCAGCTGTTCCACCATACAGTTGCACTGCGGATAGTATGATGCCGTGCGCAAGCGGTGAACCCCTATGATTCGCGACAAATGCTGAAACAACTCGGATTCAAATTGAGATCCACGGTCAGTTATTACGTATAGGGCACGCCGAATCTGGACAACCATATGTCGAGGAACGCTGTTGACACCGATACTGTTGTTATATCTTCCAATGACACAGCTTCAATCCAACGTGTAGAACCATCTATTCAAATAATTAAAAATTGACAGGGTGAACAGTGCGACTGACTGTATTGACGAGACGGTCACAGTGGATCCACGATATCAATGTGTACCGTTGAGAAGCGAGCAGATCGTATGCACATTGGTGTGACTGTTGACTTGGTGTGTCGATGCACTTTTGGGGATTGACATGCTGTACAAGATCTAGTCCATTCTCTTATCTGTTTGTCTATACCAGGCCAGGAATAACGATTCTTACAAGACGTATCCTTCACGCCAGCATGCGACATACCGTGCAAATAATTGAAAATCGCCAGTCTGTAGATGAGAGAGTAGATGCGGTACAAACGGTCGCGCTACTGCTAGGGACATATCACAGTACAATTTACGTTCACCACACGCGTAGTTTGCAATGAAATGTTTAATTTCAACGTCTGTTTCTTGTTGCTCGGCGATATCCGGCAGATCAAACGCATCAAGCTGCACATGGTTTGTGATCTGTGACTGACCTTGAACTTTGTTCGATGATGTTGAATTGGCTTCTGATGAGACTGCAGTGTGAACTTCACGAACTCCCACCGGTCGTGACAAACAATCTGCTACTATGTTGTCCGTGCCGGATTTGGAGTTGACTTCTGCAACGTACTCTGTAAGCAGCGACAGATATATTTGTTGTCTGTCTAATTTTCTATTTTATTGATTTTCTACTATTGAACGCTCCGACTAAGGGGCAATGATCCGTTGACAAGGTCACGTGCTGACCTTCGATCAGGTGTCGAAATTGTAACACCGCAAGGTATGCAGCAAGCAACTCGCGATCAAATGCTGAACATCGATCCCCCTGCGGTAGGGGGGTTAGAATTCTGCCGC
The DNA here is from genome assembly GCA_916048095.2 of Sacculina carcini. Lineage (NCBI taxonomy): Eukaryota > Metazoa > Arthropoda > Thecostraca > Sacculinidae > Sacculina > Sacculina carcini. Next base: position 7,813,589 of record OU696586.1, read on the forward strand.
CGTAGCTTCCGCGTGTCGTAAAAGGCGACTAAAGGCAGACATGTCTGGTCAGGTTTATGCCTGCTACTGGTAACATGTAACCCGGTACAACCAGCCGCATTGTCGGAATGTCGGCGACTAATCCGGCCCCCCACTGGCCTATGCTAGTGAGAAGGGTGGCCAGACATCCAGCAGGAAGAAAAACAAGACCTGTCAAAGGGCGGATGAGCTGTTTAGCAGCCAACGGCCATCTGGAAACCCTCCCCCGTCGGATCGGCAAACAGAATCCTGGCCGCTGAGTGTCACGTCACCCGGGGTATAGTGGTGGCGTGACGCAACACTCGTCTTTGGCCTGCGCGTCGAACCCCGACGGGGCCGCTGTTTGGCTCCTCGACAGTGGAGAGAATGGTCCGACGCCGGCACGGGTGGCCGGATAGGGCTCAAGAGGGTCAAGGGTGAGGTGCCTGGTGCTCGAAGGGGGTCTCACCCGGTGCAGTGTCCGCCGTTTGCAGTGGGGCTGCAGTTGCTGGGTCCAGATGGACCGGTGGGGGTCACTGGTCCGGGCCCGGTGCTGTAGCTCCCGCGGACTCGTACCGGGCGGAGCTCGCAGCGAGCTCAGGGGTATTCGGTGCCCGTACAGCGCGCACCACCACTGGCGTGGCATCCCATGCTGGCTCTGCCCGTCCCCCCAGTAGGGCCCCGTGCAGAGGTGGGTGGTCGTGCGCGCAGAGACAATGCAAATATATATATATGGCCTCAAAAACTTCAACCACCCCAATTGCTGGTTGTCCATCGGGCGATCGGCCACGGCCGCCGAAAGGTGGCCGTACTCTGAGCCACATGCACGACGAGAGTCGTGTTGCACCTGTGCCGATGGTGCTGGTTTTTACCAGCACCAATGAACACGTGACTTTGTCCTCGCTGAACCCATTCCGTCGTCTGGATGGGTTCAAGAACATTGGAGACGCGCCTGTTGAAGCCAGCCGACAGAGAGACGGTTCTCTGCTGGTGAAGTACGCAACTGAGACGGCAGCAGCCCGCGCGATGAAGGCCGACACTTTTCGGTATCGCGTGGGATCAGGCAATGAGAATCGTTGGATGAGCACCCCCATCTCGGAGTGTGCGCATTCGACACTTAAATTTTTTGCTTTTTAATTTTTATACAGTTTATTCTATGGATTGAATATGCATTTTATTTTATGAATTGTTGAGCACGACGGGCGGGTTTCAATATGAGGCGGGTTAAAGGAAAATATGTTGTCAAAATATAAATAAAAATAATTAAATTTAGACTTTTCAATTGAGTAAGATTTTAATGAGTATATCTGTTTTCTTTTTTAATTTGCAATATGTTTATGAATTAAATATGAATTTCATTTTATGAATTGCTCCGCACAACTGGCGGGTTTCAATGCTAGACGGTGATGTTAAGTTATAAATATATTTTGGAAACATTATGATGAAAAGGTGTAGTCATTTTTCATTGTTTCGTGTCTGAGTTCTGAATTATTCAGCACGACGGGCATGTATAAATATGAGGCGGTTTAGACAAACTATTTTGTGAAAATAAATATGAAAATATAGAAATTTAGACTTTTTTATGGGTTTACTCCACTCTTTTTTAATTCATATTCCTTTTCTCTTATGAATTGAATACAAAATTAATAGTATTAATTGTTTCACACGACGGGCGGGTTTACATTCTAGAATTTTCATTGTTTGTTACTGGTTTGTGTTCTGAATTATTCCGTACAATGGGTGGATTTATATATGAGGCGGGTTGAGGGAAAATATTATGTCAAAATAAAAATAAAAATATTCACACTTGGACTTTTCTATTGAGTAAGACACTTATGAGTTTTCATTTTTCTTTTTTAATTTGGAATACTTTTGTGAATATCAATTTTTATAAATATTAATTTCATTTTATGAATTCCTCCGCACAACGGGCGGGTTTTAATGCTAGTAGTACAATAAATTCAAGCAATTAAAGCACTCGTGGATTTAGAAAACATACCGGAAAATAATAAGATTGCTAATAATTATTTGATCAGTCAAATAAAGGGGGTATGGGACCATATTCAGCAATCCATTGGGGGTATTGGATCATCAAAAGGCTAAGAACCTCTGCCATACACAATGAGACAACACTTCCGCCTGTTTTTAAAGAAACATACAAACTAAAGAACGAAAACAAAAAACGCAAACCAGAGAAATAAGAAAACACAAAAGCAATGTAGCCCGACGACGGCCTCCACCAGTCAGGTGCGCAACTTAAGGCGGCACAACAGCACCAGCACAACAGTGCCCAGATTGCTGTTGATTTCAACAAATCGTGCATATATATATATATATATATATATATATATATATATATATATATATATATATATATATATATATATATATATATATATATATATTCTCATTCAGACAAACGAGATTAAACTGGATTGCCGCTTTGCAGTTTCCAATCTTCTTCTTTGTCGTCTCGATCGCTCGTGCGAGTTTTTGATGAACGCTGTTGAGCTTGTGCAGTAATTCGCTGATGTGTAACGTTTCGGAGCAGCCGGTCTCCATCCTCAGACAATGTGGTCAACTAAATGCCGTTTGTTCGTTGTCGAGTGTGTGTTTATATAGGTCGTCAATTGTATGTGTTATTTTCACGCCTCGTGTATTCGCGCGGTGTGCGAAATTCGCACCTATGGTCGATGACGCCTATGGCTCACGCTTCTGCGCGCCGCCGTTTGTGTCACCTCGCGCATGGGCGCGTCCAGCTCACTGCTTGATGGGGGTCTTTGGGTGGGGAGAACACCATTTTCCTCCAATTGCACGTTGATTTTTGGGCGCATTGTTGTTATGTAAATTGCTTCCAAAAGTTTCAAGCGCCTGTTGTCAGTTTCGTGCGCCAATATATCTGTTCTTGCCACTATTTCTTCTCGACTAATCTTTGTGTTATGCGCTGATGCATTGTGGGTTTTGATAGCACCGTTGCTGAGATGGCAGGTCAAACGGCGCGACGTTGTTGTTGTCATACCGATGTAGGAATGAGGTCCGCACCCTTCATCGTTTTCACAGGCGTACCGGTAGACAACATGATGTCGCTGCAGCTTGTCTGGCCTGTCATTGCATGCTTTGTTGCGCAATATCAGACTCGATGTTTTCTGTGAACGATAATAAATTATCAATTTCACCTTTTTTTCGGACTCAGTGGGTCTCAAATTCTTCTCAACAATCTCCTTCATGACGCGTTCGTCGACTTTGTGCGCAGAAGACATAAAGTTTCTGTAGTACAAGGTGATATGCTGTTGTGCGTCGCTCAAAGAGTTGGTCTCGAAATGTTTGTTCAGCGCTGCAGCAATCACGTCTGAAATTTGCTCGTTCGGATAGCCGTTGTTGAGTACCACCTGTGTGACACGCTCGAGCTCTTTGTGCGTTGAAGCCCAGCTTGAGCAGTGTGTCAGTGCCCGACGGATGTATGCGCTGATTATAGATCGCAGATATCTTGCTGGACATTCACTGATGCGATTCAGACACAGTCCCAAATTTGTCGGCTTGGTGTATACGTTTGTGCTAAGCTCTCCACTATTCAGCTGTACTAGCACATCGAGAAATGCCAGCCGACCGTCGAGTGCGTTCTCGTGCGTGAATTTTAATGATGTTTCTTCTTCGAAGGCACGCTTGAGAGTGTTAATTTCGTCAGATGACTTCACTCGGATGAAGATGTCGTCGATGTGTCGGCAGTAGGTGGCTGGCTTGTTCCACGAGTGTACTTTAGCTTCAGCGGAACCCATGAAGAAGTTTGCAAACAAAACGCCGAGCGGGCTGCCCATAGCCACTCCGTCAATCTGTTGGTATAATTGGCCGCTTGGACAGGTGAATGGGGCCTCTTTCGTGCATATACTCAGCAGTGCACGCAAAACATCCTCTCTCACCTTCAAAGGTGTTGTCTCTTCACAGCGGTACACACGATCCATTATAAGGTCGATGGTTTTGTCGACAGGCACGTTGGTGAACAAGTTTCACATTGCCGTACATATAGCCTGGCGAGTATTCACCTGCAATCTTTGAAAGTGTGTGCGTGGCGTCGCCGTTGTATATATATATATATATATATATATATATATATATATATATATATATATATATATATATATATATATATATATATATATATATATATATATAAATATAAAAGAAATTATATGTCTGTCTGTGTGTGTATGCTTGAAAATGAGGTGACCTAACTGCACGGGCTCAATGGTATAGATCAGGAGCTTCAAACGTAAACTAAGCGATGGATCATGTTTATGAAATATAAATGTCCCGCGGGCAGCAAGTATAGACAATCAAACGTTCAATTTCACCGTGTAAAACGAGTTTATATACAAAACTAACGGATTTGGCTTCAAGGTCCAGAAAGGATCGTGTTCGAGTTCTGAATTATTCCGTACGACGGGCGGGTTTAAATATGAGGCGGGTTGAGGGATAATATTTTGTCAAAATAAAAATAAAAATAATGAAACTTAGACTTTTCAATTGATCAGGATTTCTATGGATTTACTATAATCTTTTTAATTTGCAATATATTTACAAATTTAATATGAATTTCATTTTATTAATTGTTCCGCACAACGTGCGGGTTTTAAGGCAAGGCGGGTTTTAGGCTTTTCTATTGGTTAATATTTTTAATGCTAGTATATGATAAAAAAGTGAAGAAGTGAAATAATAAAAAAACAAGAAAAATAACAATTTGATAGTAAGAGTATTACTTCCTGTGTGCTGTATTTTGTGTATTTTATAGACTTGTGCATTATTGTATTGAGTCACCCGCTACGACCGCTAGTGCGTCTTGGCCTATGTTACAGTAGATGTGGAATGTGGGTGTTCTATGGTGCTGCTGTAGTCTTGTATATTCTATTTTAGCAATGTGTACGGAGTGTCGTGAGAAAAAGTGTGCTGTTTTGGGTTTTTCGTTTTGATGCCGCTTATGTTAAGTGGGAGAATATTTATGTTGTGTGTGCGGTGTAAGTTGGTGTGTGAGCGTGTGTGAGTGATGTTGAGGTGGTGTGTTGTTGATGGTGCTGGATGTGGTGGTGGTGAATGTATTGATGAGTGTGAGGATGAAGAGACAACTGATGGTCATGTTGATGGTTGTGAGGAGAAAATGGATAAGATCTCGTTGGTGATTGTGAGTGTTAACAAGATGGATATTGAAATGACATCAGTGATAATGTTTGTGATCTATGTGATGCCGATGACCGCGCCGATGTGCGTTTGCTAATTGTGCTAGTTGTGCGCGCATATTTGCTACACTTGTTCTAGACGTTATGTCAGTAGTGCAAGACCAAGAGCGCTAATTTAATAAATTGCGTTAATGCCATATTGATGTACTTTAATTACTAAGACACAGAGGGAGGTTCTATCAGATCAGCAAGGCCAATCACAATGAAATGAAATTATGTGAATATGAATACAGCAATTAGCTAGTTATTTTCGTCATTCAGGACCAGGCGGCGGCTGGAACGGTACCTCTAAATCGCAATCTGCCGGGATGTCGTTGCTGCTTGGCGCCGAAGGTGGAGCCCCCTGTACGGCGGGTACCGGCTGGCACACGTACGGCGGTTTTGGCGGGGGTGGCGGCGGTTGCAGCGCCGGCGGTGGCGGCGGAGGGTTTGCCGGTTAGTGACCTCAAGTTTAGTGTTTTGTCGATATATTGTGATTGTCTGCATTTATGATAGAATGTCACAGCGTACCGTGAGCTTAATGATGAAGTCGAACAGTAACAACAATGACATGTATTAATTGAATAACATGCATACGATTACACGCACTCGTTTTTCCACAATTGCGTTGAATCTATATATAATAGATCCTCTGTGTGTGTCCCACCCGCCTTGGTCCATTATTCTGCCAGCTACTACTCGGTAGCCTCTTGATCTACACACTATCAATTTATACCATCACCTATACAATTTTGTTGTATATATGATAGGCTAAATTTCAAATTGCAAAAGTATTCAAACAAAGTTATAGCGGTGTAAAACAAAATGAGCCCTGAAAAATGCGAAAATTATGGTCAATATTCTGTCAACTACTCCTCATAAACCAGCAATCGTACACCTATACAAATTACACCACTGTGTAAAGAATTGTTCTACAAGATAGGCTATAATTTATACCCAAGAATGAAATTGTAGTTCTGGGTTTTCGTTGTGTGTGGGTTTATGCTTCTTGTGTTTGCTGGCGTGGTGCTTTGCGCATTGTGTATGTATGTTTGAGTGCGGGTGTGTGTGCATGTGCATGTATTGCAGCGAGGAGTGTGCAAGATTGCAAGTGTCGAGTGTCAGGTGTCGTGGTGGCGTTGGTTTGCTCTGCATGTGTGAGTGTGTGTGCGCTTATGCAATGATGTCCTTGTATTGTCCTCTGAGTTCGTGGAGGGAGTCGTGTTCGGGCGTGTTTGTTGTGCGGTGTTGTCTTGTAGGCGCGCGTGGGACATCGCTGTCCCACGCGCGCCTGTCTTTTGATATATCTTTTTCAGTTTTGTTTTGTCAAGTTACAAGCTATTTCGGCCTTTTCAGTGATTTGTTTTTTGTGGTTTTTATGGATAGGCGGTTTGATTTTGCTTCGGAATAGTGTAGTTTAGTGTAGATTGTTGTAGTTGCTTCGGGATAGTGTCATGGAATTGATGAATTGACAATGACTTCAGCAGCGGCGGTGGTACTGACCCTTGGGCATCAGTGGCAAAGTGGAAGATAGAGGTGGTGTTCGGCGGCGTGGCAAGAGGGTGTGCAGGGGGACGACAGTGGAGCATGGTGCCGGCAAGGAGGCAGCCGGGGAGCTGCGCCGAGGTTGCTCGTCGTCCCGCCTGCCTTGGTGCTGGCTACGTCGCAGAACAGTCGGGGGAAGCTGCTGGTGCTCAAGGAGGCAAGGAGCTGCTGAAGCGGCAGGAGGCGTCGTGGCCCGGACGGCAAGACGGCTTGTGTGGAAGATGGATCACGGCTGTCTGCGACAGGGTGCTGAAGAGCACAGGTGACGGCGGGAGCACGGTGGGTGCTGGGGCCGGTGATGTGCCCTGTCGCGGCGGCCGGTGATGGAGAAGACGGCAGGTTGCGGCGGAGCACTGAAGAGCACGGGCGAGACGGGAGCGCGGGGGACGCTGGGGCCTGACGTGTTGTGCTTCGCCGTAGCCAGGTGCGTGTTTCTGGTGGAGCCGTCGAGCTGGATGGGCGGGCCGGAGCGGATTTTGTTTGGTTGTTGTTTCTTTGTATATCTCCGTAATTGTGTTCGCTTTTTATTTTGTGTTGCTGTGTTGGCGTTTTTTATATGTTTGTTTCTTAAGAAACAGGGGGAGGTGTAGTTCTGGGTTTTCGTTGTGTGTGGGTTTATGCTTCTTGTGTTTGCTGGCGTGGTGCTTTGCGCATTGTGTATGTATGTTTGAGTGCGGGTGTGTGTGCATGTGCATGTATTGCAGCGAGGAGTGTGCAAGATTGCAAGTGTCGAGTGTCAGGTATCGTTGTGGCGTTGGTTTGCTCTGCATGTGTGAGTGTGTGTGCGCTTATGCAATGATGTCCTTGTATTGTCCTCTGAGTTCGTGGAGGGAGTCGTGTTCGGGCGTGTTTGCTGTGCGGTGTTGTCTTGTAGGCGCGCGTGGGACATCGCTGTCCCACGCGCGCCTGTCTTTTGATATATCTTTTTCAGTTTTGTTTTGTCAAGTTACAGAAATATAAAACATGCAAAAATTATAAAATTCCAATCTACATTGAAAAATTTTTTAACTTCGGGCGTACGATTTTATCTACTCATTTCTCTATTTTTCAACAACTAAATATCACACATCTGAATAAATCATACCATCATGCTAGAAATTTTGTTTTCTACAACACGGTATAATTTTTAATTTTACATTTTACAATTTGATTTATAATTCATAGTTTTTAATTTAACTCACAAAAGCGACAACTTCTGTACAATGTTCTGAAATTCTGCTAGGAATCACTGAAGTATTTGCAGGGGCACTAGAGATTACACAGGAATATACAATGACTTAGTTTGACTGAAGCCCAATCACAATTATTAATGCATCACATTAGCTCCAAGCATTGATGGTGTGGTTTTATTGCGCACAGGCTATCTAGGACTACACTGTACTAAATAGAAAGGCTTTACTTTCCTAAATATTTACACGATTTGAGCACAAACAAAGCCCTAAAAGCGAAGTTTGTGTCTCTCTAAGCGTATTGTTATTGTATCTATGCTTGAATATGAGGCGACAAATGCGCGGGCTAAATGGTATAGATCAAGAGTTTCAAACGTAAACGAAGCGATGGTTCATTTTTATGAAATATGAATGACCCGCGGGCAGCAACTATAACAACAACAACAACAACGTGTATTTGCTATAGCGCCGGTAAAACACAAGCGCGAAAAACGGAAAACATCAATTGTGGTAAAACGACAATCGTAAAGAATAGGGGAGAAATAGCAGGTAAAAGTGAGGGAAGTCACAAAACAACCAAATTGGGTAAATAGCAAGCACAAGCACAAAGAGCACAGTTCCAAAAATCAAGTAGTATATTCAAAGAATAAAGTCGACAGATAATTGAATTCTACAGAGAAACTTCACAATAGAAGAAAGAAAAGGAAACAGCAACTGCGCTCAATACAGGGAAAAATAAGACAACGAGGAGAATTGGAACAATCATGACACGGATAAATAGTTGAAATAATATCTCAGAGAGGCGAAAGAAGAGAGAGAGCGAAAGAGGGGATGAAATGAAATGTCAAAAAGGTAAAGGCGAAGCCGACGGCGGAATGACCAAAATGTAGAGGCGCGGGTGATATGAGAGGGAAAAGAATTATACAAGCGAGGAGCGTAAAAGAAGAAAGATTTAGAGCACCAGGAAGATTCGTTAGATGCGCGATGACAAGCGAGAGGAAGCAGGCGACGAGAAGAGTGTGAGTCAGTGGAAGACAGAAGATTAGCAAGATAAGATGGTAGGTGAGGATCATGCAGGAGCGTGTAAATGACAGCAAACGCGAAAATGAATACGTGGGATGATAGGAAGCCAATGGAGTTGAAAAAGTAGGTGAGACATGTGGCCATAAAAGGTAGAAAATAGAAGACTATAGACAATAGGTTGAATTTCACCGTGTAGAATGAGTTCACATACAAAACTCACGGACTTGACTTCAATATCGGGAATCACTCATGAAAATATGAATTAAATAGTATCTAATTAAATCGCATTATACAATCAATGTGATTTATTCTTTCTTACAGTTTGGCTTATATATATATATATATATATAACTATAACGGCAATCCAGTTTATATATATATATATATAAACTGGATTGCCGCTTTGCAGTTTTCAATCTTCTTCGTCGTCTCGATCGCTCGTGCGAGTTTTTGATGATCGCTGTTAAGCTTGTGCAGTAATTCGCCGATGTGTAACGTTTCGGAGCAGCCGATCTCCATCTTCAGACAATGTGGTCAACTAAATTCCGTTTGTTTGTTGTCGATTGTGTGTTTATATAGGACGTCAATTGTATGTGTTATTTTCACGTCTCGTGTATGCGAGCGGTGTGCGAAATTTGCACCTATGGTCGATGACACCTATGGCTCACGCTACTGCACGCCGTCGTTTGTGGCACCTCGCGCATGGGCGCGTCCCGCTCACTGCTTGATGGGGGTCTTTGGGTGGGGAGAACACCATTTTTCTCCAATTACACGTTGATTTTTGGACGCATTGTTGTTATGTAAATCGCTTCCAAAAGTTTCAAGCGCCTGTTATCCGTTTCGTGCGCCAATACATCTCTGTTATTGCCACTATTTCTTCTCGACTAATCTTTGTGTTATGCGCCGATGCATTGTGGTTTTTGATAGCACCGTTGCTGCACCGAAAACTGCAAAGCGGCAATCCAGTTTAATCTCGTTTGTCTGAATGAGAATATTCTTCGAGGCTACACCAATATCATATATATATATATATATATATATATATATATATATATATATATATATATCGTATCTCGAATTGCTCGTATCTCGAATTGCTCGTATCTCGAGCGAAGTTATCCCATAAGAAATAACTGAAAACCAACTAATCCGTTCCTGGCCTCCCAAAAATTTTCAAGTTAACCCTAAATAACTATGAACACATCTTCCTGATTACTACAAACACAAACACTAAACACACAAATTTATTACTAAAACACAAACACAACTGATTGCTAGATAATATGATATTAAAGAAATAAAATGCGAGTTAATTATCAGCACGAACGGAGGTGTATGCGTTTTTAATTATTTTCACTTTCTTTTGCCCTTTTAGCTGGACTCGCAGCACTTTCACTTTCTATAGGTATTTCGAAGAAAAACTTATCCAAGGATGTTTGTCTCTGCCTCCCTTTCAAAATGGTACGGAAATGTGTAAGGCAAGTGTCATTAAAGAGAGCTGCAGCACGACTAGTAGTCACTTTTTCTGGGTGTTTCTTTTCAACGAAAGCAGCAATTTCCTCCCATTTAGCCAATACCTCTCTAATCTCCTTTGTGGACGTCCCCTTCTCCAGCATCTCCTCCTCTTCGCTGCTGATCTCTTGCAACACCTCCGTCTGTTGCATTGCCTGTACTTCCTTCAACTCCTCTATTGTCATCTCCTCAGCGTGCTCCTGCACAAGCTCGATGATATCCGCCTCATCTACCTCCAACCCCTTGGATTTTCCGAGGGAAACAATCTCGTCCAGCACCACCTCGGGCCCAGGTTCGACGTCAAGCCCTTCGAAGTCGCTTTCAGGGATACAATCGGGCCACAATTTTTTCCAGGCAGAATTCAATGTACGTGTCGTAACGCCCTGCCATGCAGCATCAATCATTTTCAGAGCTATGGCAATGTTGAAATGTTCCTTCCAAAACTCACGAAGGGTCATCTGACTATTGTCCGTGATTTCAAAGCATCGTCGGAACAAATGCTTGGTATACAGTTTTTTGAAGTTTGAGATCACCTGCTGATCCATGGGCTGGAGGATTGAAGTGGTGTTGGGGGGAGGAAAATCACCCGAATGAACTTGAAATCTTCCATTATGTCGTCTTCCAGGCCATGGGGGTGTGCGGGAGCGTTGTCTAGAACAAGCAAACATTTCAAGGGAAGGTCATTCTCCTGGAGATATTGCTTCACTGAAGGGCCAAAGACTAGATTTACCCATTCAGTGAAGAACTGCCGGGTCTCCCACGCTTTTGCATTTGCCCTCCACATCACCTGTAGCCTCTCTTTCAAGACTTTATGAGTCTTAAATGCGCGCGGGTTCTCTGCATGGTACACCAGCAGTGGCTTTACTTTGCAGTCACCGCTGGCATTAGCACACACTGCTAAGGTTAGACGATCTTTCATTGGCTTGTGGCCCGGCAGTTTTTTCTCCTCAGCGGTGATGAATGTCCTGAGTGGCATTTTCTTCCAAAAAAGGCCCGTCTCGTCGCAGTTAAACACTTGTTGCGGGATATAACCTTCTTCCGAAATTAGTAAAGCGAAGCGGTGTGTAAACTCCTCCGCGGCTTTGGTATCTGCACTCGCTGCTTCGCCATGCCGTACCACAGAGTGGATGCCTGTCCTTTTCTTGAATTTCTCAAACCAGCCATGACTTGCCTTGAAATACACTCCACGTGTACCCGACGATGTCTCACCCTCTGTTGACGCTGCCTCACGTTGTAGGTCCTTGTAGATGGACAGCGCATTCTCGGAGACGATGCTCTCCGTGACGGTATCTCCTGCCAGCTCCTTGTCACGTATCCACAACAACAGAAGTCTCTCCATCTCGTCATGGATGTTGGTCCTCATTTTGGAAAGAATAGTCACTCCCTTGCTCGGTTTCATAGCTTTTATGGCATCTTTCTGTTTCAATATTGTACAGATCGTGGATGATGACCGATTGTACTGCTTTACGAGATCACTCACACGAACACCACGCTCATGTTTGTCTATTACCTCTTGCTTCATTTCGATTGACATCATCCTCTTTTTCTTCTCAGAGAACGCCTTTCCATCTCCTTCTTTAGAACTCATGATTAATGTCACATAAAAAGCCACAAAAAGGAGATAAATGTGATAAAACCAACACAACACAAGTGCGCGGGATCAGACCTGTACGGCGGGGAAACACACGTGCTTACTGCTGGGACGAGCGCTGGGCAGGGTTGCCAGGTGTCACGACCGAAAAAAATGACAAACTTGCAACTAAGAAAAGACAAAAAGGACAAACGATATTTTGCCAGTCAGGAAAGACTGTCATTGAAATTTTTTTACAACAAACATGGCAGTCCTGGCGCTAGGTGGCCTCGATCGCTCGGCCACCTAGCGGGAGCATCTGAAATGCTCGTAACTCGAATTTTCACTCGTATGTAGAGCACGATTTTTGCTCGAAAGACCGCTCGTATCTCGAGTTTCTCGTAAGTAGAGCAGCTCGTATGTCGAGGTTCCACTGTACTAGCACTAAAACCCGCCCGTTGTGCGGAGGAATTCATAAAATGGAATTCAAATTTATAAATATTTATATTCATAAAAAATATTCCAAATTAAGAAAGAAAAATTATAACTCATAAGTGTTGTAGCGAACTCAAATACGGTGGGAACACTAGCCGTGTATTATCGCCATAACTCCTGACAAGCGAATGAATCGGCACTGGTTGAGCTTACACACACGCACACACAAGCACGCGCGCTAAACTATCGGTCGTTGACCCCACCGGTCACGCGCGGTCACAATACTGCTTGCGCCAGGCGCGTGGTGCCTACAGCCCCCCCCCCCCCCCCTCAGGTGCGCAGCAACGATAAAAATATGTAGAAACGCATAGAAAAATAATGTAAATACACAGCTGAATCAATAATACACGGTTGAACAACGAAGATCTATAACGTAAAACACCAGTATATATATAAGAAAACAAAAATTATTGCACTATTACCCTAACATTAACATGCATCATACACAAAAATTGATCGACCTTACCGGTAACGCACTGGAGGGCGCACCGGTCTGTCTCTACGGGACCCCAAGATCCGGCGCGGCGAGACTGACGGCGTCTGAACAGGTCCCGGGGCGGGTGCCTCCGGCTGAGACGAACTGTCGCCCCTCTCCACGTAAGCCGGCTTCAGTCTGTCCACCGACACCGTGTCTCTGCGACCGCCACCATCCACCACGTATGCCTTGTTGCCTCGGCTGAGCACCGTGAAGGGGCCCTGATACGGTGGAGTCAGCGGCCCTCTATAGCCGTCGACACGCACAAACACGTGAGTCGCCTTCGTCAGTTCGGAGGAGACAAACGGTCGTTTGTGCTCATAGCGGTTGTACCAGGCGGTGGGTAGTGGACGAAGACGAGACATGGTGGTGGTCAGATGTCGAGCCGTGCCAGTGATTGGCTGCTGCTGCGGCGACGACTGCTGCAAGAGCTGCCCCGGCAGACGGAGCGGCTCGCCGAACACCAACTCTGCCGGCGAGGACTTCAGGTCGGGCTTGTGTGCTGCTCTAAGACCCATGAGCACTATCGGCAACGCGGATGGCCTGTCGGTATTGTGCTGAAGTGTAGCCGTGAGAGATGCCTTCAGCTGACGATGCATACGCTCTATGATGCCGTTTTGCTGCGGCATGTATGCGCACGTCGTCGACAGCTGCACGCCCATCATTGGCCACAGCTCTCTCCACAGCTCAGAAAGAAACTGTGTGCCCCGGTCAGATGTTATGTTCAAACAAAGGCCAAAACGTGATATCCAACCGAGCAGTGCTTGGGCGCAGCTTAATGACGTAATATTTTTCAGGGGCACAACATCCGGATACCGGGTGAAACGGTCTACTATTGTGAACAGGTATTTGAGACCGTTCACTTCCGGCAGCGGGCCGACGATATCTACGTGCAGCGCCTCGAACCTGCTGGTGGGCAACGGGTGTCGTCGGAGCGGTGTGCGCTGGTGTCGAGCGATTTTGGACTGCTGGCACTCCAAACACGTTTTGGCCCACGCTGCTACTTTAGATGAGAGCCGCTGGATAACATATCGCTCTGATATGAGCCGGCGAGTGGCCCGTGCGCAGGGGTGATGCAGCCTGTGAAAAGCATAAAAGATTTCCCGTTGCATGCTGCACGGTACCAGCGGGCGATCGAACCCCGTCGAGGTGGATACCAGTAGACCAGACGGTGCGCCCTCAACTGGACGCCGCTTTACCGACAATGACGGACTTTCTGCCAAAACGTTTACCTCTGGATCGTCTCGTTGAGCGAGTGCGAACCTCTTGAGGTCCAGACTCTGTTCTCCAGTCATGTTTGATGTCTGTGTGACGTGGAATGACCTGCTGAGGCAGTCGGCAGCAGTGCTTTTGACACCCGGAACGTGTCTGACGTCGGTTGAAAACTCGCTTATATACGCGAGCTGGCGCTGGACGCGGGGTGATTTCTCCGCTGAACTAGTAAAAGCGTAAACAAGAGTCTTGTGATCAGTCAACAGGCTGAGATCAGGACGTCCCTCGAGCAGGTGCCTGAAGCGTTTGACAGCACTGAAGATCGCGTAGAGCTCTTTGTCACCGGTGCTTCATTTTCTCTGAGGCGGCGACAGTACACGCGAATGGTAGGCCAGCGGAACCCACCTGCCGTCTTGATACTGCTGTATGACGGCTCCCACGGCTGTGTACGACGCGTCTGACACGACTTGTGTATTGGCGTTCTCTCGTGGGTATGAGAGCTGAGAAGCGGCGGCGAGTGCGGCTTTGGCCTCGTTGAAAGCCGCAGATTGCGCCGCGTTCCATTGAAACTGCCGTGTACTATTGTTGACGGCCGTGTGCAGGGGGTGTATCTTGGCAGCGAGTCCTGGTACAAACCTATGAAAGAAGTTGACAATGCCAATGAAGCGGCGGCACTCTTTTTCGTCTCGGGGCTCCCGCATGGAGCAGAGATCAGTCACTTTGTCAGGGAGAGGGCGTATACCGCTGACCGAAATCTCCAGCCCGATAAATTGAAGTTGCTTGCGACCGAAAACGCACTTCTCCGGTTTGACGACTAATCCCGCCTGCGAGAGTCTTCCGAAGAGCTCTGCTAGATCATTGCGGTGCGTGTCTTCGTCTGGAGAATAGACCATGATGTCATCCTTATAGGCGTACACCCTCGGCATGCCTCGCAGAACAGAGTCAATCAGCCGCTGGAAAGTCTGCGCTGAATTGCACAGGCCAAAACGCATGCGTGTGTACTGGAACAAGCCGAGTGGCGTTGTTATCGCCGTTTTGACCTGGTCTCGTTTCGCGACCGGAATCTGCGCATATGCCCGCGCAAGATATATATATATATATATATATATATACTAGCATTAAAGCCTGCCCGTTGTGCGGAGCAATTCATGAAATATAATTCATATTATATTAATATAAAAGAAAGAAGAAGCAGGAAGAAAATGGTGTACCTCCAACTCAGCGAGCCCCCCATCTGAGCGAAACTCGACTCGCCCTTGCGACAGTCAGACGCCCGCACATCTGCTTGATGATAGCACCTTGGCGTGATCCCTGGTCGCTAGCACCTAGGCGCGACTATAGTCATTGTATTGAAATATTCGCCCACATTTTGAACAATTGTTTATATTCGTTGTGTATTGTGTGTATCATGTGTATTGTGCTTTTATGAATTGTCTGAGGATGGAGTCAGTAAACTCCGAAACGTTTTAGAATATAGGAACGCTTTTGAAGTGTTTGAGTCAAAGCGACCAGAAACTGGCAAGAGATTTAGAATCCACCAGGAAAAAGATTGCAAAATGCGAAATTGCAATTGACTTTAATCTCGTTTGTAAGCGCGAAAACCTACTGCCTGGCTGCACCAATATTATATATATATATATATATACATAGATTTGAACCCGCCCGTCGTGCGGAACAATTCATAAAGTAAAATTCATATTCAATCCATAAAATAAACTGAATAAAAATTATAAAGCATAAAGTTCAACCTGTAAATATGCTCACCAATAAAAACTCTAAATGTGAATATTTATGTGTTTACTTTGACAAAATATTATCCCTCAATCCGCTTCATATTTGAACCTGCCCGTCGTGCGGAACAATTCATACTATTAAATTTGTATTCAATTCATAAGAGAAAAGGAATACGAATTAAAAAATAAAAGAGTAAAACCATAAAAAGTCCAAATTTCTATACTTTTATATTATTTTCATAAAATATTATCCTCAACCCGCCTCATATTTAAACCCGCCCGTCGTGCGGAATAATTCCATATTCAGATACGAAATAATGAAAATTTACTTAGAAAATTTCCAACGTAATGGTATAAATTGTTAGCGGGTAGGCTAAGTGGTGGCCGAGTATTAGCTGATAGAAAATGGACCAAGGAGGGTGGGACACACAGACACACACACACACACACACACACACACACACAGATATATCTATATATAGATATATGATATATATCTATATATAGATATATGGCATTTAGTTGACCACATTGTCTGAGGATGGAGACCGGCTGCTCCGAAACGTTACACATCGGCGAATTACTGCACAAGCTCAACAGCGATCATCAAAAACTCGCACGAGCGATCGAGACGACAAAGAAGAAGATTGAAAACTGTAAAGCGGCAATCCAGTTTAATCTCGTTTGTCTGAATGAGAATATTCTTCCAGGCTACACCAATATCAAACTGCACGACGAGACAGCCAAAAATGCTGACAGCACGCGCCGCTTCCGGATGGAACTGGTCAAGCAGCAGCTGAAGAAAAAGCAAGGCACTCTGCAGGATTTGAAGATTGAACTTGCCAGACTGCAGAATATTTGGACTGAACTGGACATTTCAGGTGAGCTCAAAGGAGTCATAGAAAATAAGCAAGACGTGCTTATCAAGCAACACAGTCAGGAAGCCCTGTCGAAAATACAGAAGAAGCTCATCCGACTAAACGGCGGTCGAATCAAGTTTCCCCATTTGCGAGAAGGATTTATCAACTTGTCTAATGAACATCTCTCAACCGATCAGAACGAGCTACTCAACATGGGACTGAACTGCCACTACATGTCAAAACCAAAAGATCATCAGAAGCGGCTAGAAATCGAAGTCATACTTGATGACATTCAGCAGCTTGAACGCAGAGGAGAAGTCACGACAACATGCGAGCTTCAGCCATTGCTTCTAGCCGAATCAAGCAAATCGAGAGGCTCATTTCAGAGCAAAATCATGAACAACAAACTCAAGCAAGCAGCCAAAGAGCTACGCAACAACGACAAAATAGCGATTCGTCGAGCCGACAAAAGCGCTTCATTTGTGGTGCTCAACAAAACCGAGTATCTCGACAAAATAAACGCTATACTCAGCGACAGCAGCAAATTCGACAAAATTCGCCGGAACCCGACTGAGGCGATCAAAAAAAAAAAGACTGAACAAATTGATAGAAGAGTTCAACAACGGCGACGACACGCACAAACTTTCAAAGATTGCAGGTTAATACTCGCCAGGCTATATGTATGGCAATGTGAAAACGCACAAAGACGGCAACCCATTGAGGCCTATCATTTCACAGATCCCCACTGTGACGTACAACTTATCAAAATACTTGTCAAAATATACACTATCCCTTTGAAAATTACACGTTGATAACGCCACAGATTTTCATCAACATGAATTTGCAGGTAAGCCGATTTCAAGTCAACAATTTTCAAATTTCTAGACTTTCTCCTCCACTTTCGTAGGGCTTCACTGCACACTGCCACATCCACTCCAAGGTTACTCTCAACAGAAGAGTTCAATTCCCGAAAATCCATGACAGGTCTGACTTTATGTTTATTAGCCTGCAAAACGG
Source organism: Sacculina carcini (assembly GCA_916048095.2). Taxonomy (NCBI): domain Eukaryota; kingdom Metazoa; phylum Arthropoda; class Thecostraca; family Sacculinidae; genus Sacculina; species Sacculina carcini. The sequence continues at coordinate 7,831,404 of OU696586.1, forward strand.
CCATCAACGGTATTATGCCCTCCTTGTCTCGTTGATCGTCACACTTTTTCAACCAACCCAAAGAGATCCAACGTTGAACCTCTTCATCGAACTCCTGCTTCAGTTTGGGTCATAAGCACTTTTGTAGCAGTCTACTGCGTTATTGAGTACAGGAGGCCCGTTTTGCCACTTGTACTTCACCACCCATTTTTCCCCGTCGAAACTCGCCTCAAAATCACTGTCGGCAATGAATAGGCTCGGTATTGCATCGTGCAAAGACGCTTCCCCACGCTGGGTAACCTCATCGACTAGACAGGCAACACCTTCCGCTTTGTCTGCCCCACTGTCCGCTTCAACACTTATCCCTCCAAACACCACGCCTCTAGCTCCTATATACGCGCCCCCGAGTCTCATAATCACGTCCAAACCAAGAATTACCTTGACATCGCCCAACAATCTGTCTGACACAACAACATTCACACAAAAAACTTACCTCCAACGGACAGATAAATCATCGCTGTACCCGCACACTCGACACTCCGACCGTCAACACTGGTCACGCGACAAAACCCACGAACACGACACACAAACTCCCGCAGCACGATTGTTTTAGTGCAGCCCGTGTCGACAACAGCACTCACACGACGCCCGTTGACAACGGCTGAGACACAAGGTAGCGCCTCTACAGCTCGTTGTGAGTCGGGAGAGCTGCCGGCGCACCAGTTCTCCCCTCGTCGTTTCCCGAAGAGCCACCGACTGCAGCGTGAGAGACGTCCGACGATCGCTGACAAAACCGCATCAAATGAGGCCCCCCACATCGGAAACACTCGATCCTGCGCCGACTCCCGTTTGATGACACGTTTCAACCGCGAACGACACGACCACAATCCCTCGCCAGGTGTGGGCCGCCGCAATTAAAACATCCGCTGAACGGCTTCTTCTCCTCGACTCGCACGCTCCTCGAGACCATCGCCGCTCCTCCGCTTTCCTATTCCAGCAACACTCGAGCTCGTTCAATGACACCATCCAGACCGACCGTTTTAATGTTCGCCATATTTCTCAGCTCCTTGGACACATCTCGAGGCATCCCCGCCACAAAGGCATTTTTCAATACCTCGTCATGCTCCATGTCGGCCAGCTTCGCTAGCTTTCTGAGAGTGGACATATATACGTCTGCACACTCTCCGCTCCACTTGCAACAGGCGAATCTCTCGTAGGCCGAAAATCTGTTAATGAAGAATGACTCAAGGAGCTTCTGTTTTATCTTGTCGTACACATTCTTCTTCTCTCCGCTCATCTCATTAAATACATCATATGCCTTTCCGTCGAGAAAAAGCGGCAACACATTCGCCAGGTCGCTGATCTTCTGTAGTTTGGCGACTTTCTCGAACTTATCAATCCACTGCACCACGTCTTGTCCTCCATCGAACTGCCGCATGACATCATTTAGCTTCAGGTTCGCCATGACGATAATGGGGAGCCGAAATAGCTTGAAGTATGTATTGTATAACGATGCAGTGGTGATATGATGAAAATAACACACACCCAAGGGAAGAACAACAACGCCAATTCCGTCTCAGAGAACAACACGCAAACACGCAAATACAACACACACAGCGCGCAAATACTGTCGACTCCTGCACCGCACTGCCGCTCGTCTCAGCTCGTACCCGTCTCCTCTCGCCTGCAAGATGACACCGCTGCAGCACTTGCACCACTCCGCACAGAAACGCATACACACATACGCACATACACTTTGCTGAATCAACATTGCTATACATAGCGTCAATCTACCAATGCCGCTCTGACGCAACACACACACTCATCACATATACAACACCACAACGTATATACAGGATAAATTTTTTTCTTTTTTATTTGGATTCAGTTTATTTTATGGATTGAATGTGAATTTTACTTTATGAATTGTTCCGCACGACGGGCGGGTTCAAATCTATATATATATATATATATATATATATATATATATATATATATATATATATATATATATATATATATATATATATATATATATATATATATATATATATATATATATATATATACTAGCATTTAAACCCGCCCGTTGTGCGGAACAATTCATAAAGTTAAATTCATATTTAATTAGTAAACATATTAATAACGTAATTTTTGGATATGAATTATAGCCTACCGAGTAGAACAGAATATTCTCTACACAGTGGTATAATTTGTATAGCTGTACTATTCCTGGTTTATGACAAACACACAGACACACACATATATATATATATATATATCTATACAGTAATACCTCCGCTGACGAACGCTTCAGCTCACGAACTTTTCGCCTCACGAACATTAAATTCGCGAGCATATAGTCTCGGCTCACGAACTAGTTTTCGGCGGACGAACCAAGCCACGCGGTCGAACAGTGCCACGGTGGCGGCCACGAGAAGCTGACGCACGCTCACGGGGTACCAGTTCGTCACCGCCTTTCGTCGAGTGCACACGTGGTTTGTCTTTGATAGATATTTTGGACCATATTGAGTGTAGTTTTGCTATTATGGGTCCGAAAAAGACCCCACCACAGGCTAGTGTTGAGCCTAAGAAAGGATTAAAGAAAATGACGATCGAGCAGAGGAAGGAGATCATTGAAAAACACGAACGAGGTGTGCGTTTGTGTGACTTAGCGTCCCAGTACCAGTACGCTAAGTCTACTATTGCTACCATCCTGAAGAACAAGGAAGCTATTATGAGTGCGTGTGTGGCTAAGGGTGTTTCTGTGTTTTCTAAGCAACGGTCTCAGGCAATAGAAGAGGTTGAAAAACTTCTGTTGGTTTGGATAAATGAAAAGCAGCTAGTAGGTGACAGTGTGAGTGAGGGTATTATCGCCGAGAAAGTACGGCAACTTCACTCGGATATAATCAAGATGCAAGCTGGAAGTTCGTCATCGATTGATGATTTCAAGGCTAGCCACGGATGGTTCGAGAAGTTTAAGCGTCGTACAGGGATTCACAGTGTCATTCGTCATGGTGAGGCAGCCAGTTCTGATGATATAGCTGCCGAAACGTACGAGGAATCATTTCTGAAGATGGTGGAAGAAGAAGGCTACGTTCCTCATCAAGTGTTTAATGCTGATGAAACCGGTCTTTTTTGGAAAAAGATGCCTAAGCGGACTTTCATTACACAGGAAGAGAAGTCCGTCCCTGGGCATAAGCCTATGAAAGATAGGCTAACCCTCCTGATGTGCGGCAATGCCAGTGGCGACTGTAAGATAAAACCAATGTTGGTTTATCACTCAGAAAACCCAAGGGCCTTCAAGAAAAATCAGGTGGTTAAATCCGAGCTTCCTGTAATGTGGAAGTCCAACACCAGAGCTTTGGTTACTCGTCTCCTGTTTATGACTAGATGCATGATGTTTTCGCTCCTTCAGTGAGGAAATATCTCGAGGAGAAAGGACTCCCTGTCAAGTGTCTTCTTCTCCTTGACAATGCCCCCGCGCATCCACCATGTTTGGAGGAGGAACTTCAAGGTGATCTTGAATTCATCAAGGTCAAATTTCTCCCTCCCAACACAACCCCCTACTGCAGCCCATGGACCAGCAAGTGATCGCAAGCTTTAAGAAGCTTTACACTAAGGCTTTATTTACTCGGTGCTTTCACGTGACCAATGACACCGATCTATCCCTTAGGGATTATTGGAAGGACCATTTCAATGTGTATCATTGTGTTCAACTGATAGAAAAGGCTTGGCATGATGTTACCTTTCGAACTTTGATAGCAGCATGGAAGAAGTTGTGGCCCGCATGCATCCTTGAGAGGGATTTTGAAGGATCTTATCCTCAAGACTCTGTTGTTGTGAACGACATTGTTTCCATGGGACAGAACATGGGACTCCAAGTGGATGCAGATGACGTCGAGGAGCTTGTTGCTGACCATAATGAGGTCCTCACCACACAGGATTTGATTTGTCTTCAAGAGGACAAGCAGAAGGAAGCCATTCAGGAGTTGTCATCTGAGGACGAGGAGATGGCTGCAGCATCAAGTGAGAGCATCAAGACCATGCTAGCTAAGTGGAGTGATGTGCAGGTTTTTATCGAGCAGTATCATTCAGAAAAGACTGTGGCTATGAGAATCATCGACATGATGAATGATAATGTGATGCCTCAGTTTCGTAAGACCATACAACTGAGAAAGCAACAGGTGTCAATTAAGAGATTTCTAGTCAGCAAAAAGGATAAAGAGTCACCTTCTAAGAAGCAAAGAAGAGAAGCCACACTGGAGGTTGAGTTACCTACAGTGCTTATGGAACTGACTCTCCTTCCAAACAGTAACTCACTCCCTCCCTCTTATTTCTGTTATTACAATTCGTTCGTTCAATACAAGTATTTTATTACAATTCGTTTCTTTTATTACAATTCGTTTCTTTTATTATTTTCGTTTATTTTTTTAATTACAATACAATAAAACATTTATTATACATAAAATACTGTATTTTTTTGTAGTCTTAAGGCTTATTTAGTAGAAAATTATGTTTTATGGGGACCTGGGAACGGATTATTCTGATTTGTATGGTTTCTTATTGGAAATAAATGTTCGGAAGACGAACTTTTCGCCTTACGAACGCTTTCTGGGAAACAATTATGTTCGTGAGCCGAGGTATCACTGTATATATATTTATATATATAAAAGAGATCCTCTGTGTGTCTGTGTGTTTGTCTGTCCCACCCTCCTTGGTCCATTTTCTGCAATCTGCTACTCGGTAAACACTTGGTGAACCCGCTAACAATTTATACCATCACGTTGGAAATTTTCTTGTTTACACTTTTGGCTAATTTTTAAATTTTAAAATTAAAACAAAAAAAGTTATAGCGGTTAAAATACAAATGAACCCTGAAATATGCGAAATTGTTGGTCATTGTTCCACTATCTACTCCTCATAAACCAGCACTAGTACAGCTATACAAGTTATACCACTGTGTAGAAAATATTCTGTTCTACTCGGTAGGCTATAATTCATATCCAAAAATTAATATAAAATATGTAAAAATGACAAAATTTAGTCTACATTCAAAAATATGTTTAAACTCGACGCGTCCGATTTTCTATACTTTTTTCTCTATTTCTCAACAACTAACTATGACACGTCTAAACCAATTATATCATCATACTGAAAATTTTGTCATCTACAAAACGGTATAAATTTTAATTTTCCAATTTGTATTGAGAAAAAGTAGCGGCGGTGTGAAGTCAAAATGACAAAGTCAAAAATGCAAAATTAGCTCTGAAAAACGCGAATATTTTGGTCAATATTCCGCTATCTATTCCTCATAAACCAGCAATGGTACAGCTATAAAAATTCAACTTTTGTGTAGATAATTTTGTGTTCTACAAGAAAAGTTATAGTTTATACCCACAAGTGATACAAAAAACGTGTAAAATTGGCAAAATTCTCAAATACATCCAAAATTACACTTGAACACCGGGTGACTAAAATTAATTCATTTTTCTACTATTTCTCAATAACTATTTTTCACATATCAAAATAATTATACTATTGTGCTAGAAATTTTGTTTTCTACAATACAGTATAATTTGTAATTTTCCAAAGGGTATCTGAAGGAAGTTACGGCGGTGTAAAGTCAAAAGAACATATTGCCAATTTGATAGCTATTATGCGCACTTGCGATTACACAGGAATATACTACTGTGTAGAAAATTTTGTGTTCTACAAGAAAAGTTATAATTTATACCCACAAATGATACAAAAAACGTGTAAAATTGGCAAAATTCTCAAATACATCCAAAATTACACTTGAACACCGGGTGACTAAAATTACTTCATTTTTCTACTATTTCTAAGTAACTATTTGTTATACATGAAAATAAATTATACCATCGTGCTAGAAATCTTGTTTTATACAATACGGTATAATTTGTAATTTTCCAAAGGGTATCTGAAGGAAGTTACGGCGGTGTAAAGTCTAAAGGACATATTGCCAATTTGACAGCTATTATGCGCACTTGCGATTACACAGGAATATACACCGATTAAATTTCACTGAAGCCCAATCACAATTAAGAATGCATCATATTATCTCCATGCATGGATGGTGTGGTCTCATTGCGTACAGCTTAATTAATGCTACACTATACTGAATAGAAAGTCTTTATTGTCCTCAATATTTACACATCAAATGTTCCGCACAACGGGCGGGTAAAATGCTACTTGGAACAAAGTAAGCTACTGAATTTTACTGTGTAATTTAATTGGTTTTATTTCAAGTTGCATACGCTTAAGTTGCATAAGGATACCGGTTGTAATATCATGCAATGCCAACTATATGCATATGCTGTTTTAGAGGAAGCATTAATCTGGAATTATAGAGATGTTTCATTGTTTTGATAGTGTTACACTTCTGAATAACTACACACGAAGGACGGGTGTGAATTTGAGCAGTGTTGAGGGAAAAACATCGTCAATAATTAAAACAAGATTTTACAACTTTGACTTTTTCTATTGGTCGTTTTTCATCAATTTTCTTTGTGTTTGTTTCGTGTTTGAGTTCTGAATTATTCCGCACGAAGGGCATCTTTAAATATGAGGCGGGTTGTGGAAAAACATGTTTTCTAAATTGAAACATAAATTTCACATTTAGACTTTTATATTGGCTAAAACGTTTCTATGGGTTTGTTTTTCTTTTTCAATTTGCACTCATTTTTTTATGAATTGAATATTAATTATATTTTATTAACTGTTCCGCACGACGGGCGAATTAAATGTATCTATAAAGAGTGGTTTAAATGATAGCGAGGTATATGATATTTTGCTAGCAGTAAATATTCTAGCGATAAAAGTAGAATAGCTCTTAAGCAAATGATTTTGGAGAATGATGTGAACCTTTAAATATATTTTGCGATCTGATGATATATGTATTAGGAATAATACGTAGCAGAATATAGATTGAATAATATAATATCGGCTGTAATATAAAGGGCTGTAATATCGGTGTAATCCAAAAAATAACAACTGTATGAATATGATGCATTAGTGGAAGCATTAACCGGGAATTATGAGATAATATGATAATGGTGTATAATTATATCGCATTATGCAACAAATTTGAATTGAGCTGCCTTACAGTTTGATCCCGATACTATATTGGCGGGTTGAGAGAAAAGTATTGGTGGGCCGCGTATTTGGGACCCCTGGGGTAGATAATCTCAGTCTTCTGATTACAAATTATGATCGCATCAGTATATTTTGTGATCACAAACTAATAAGTTAAATCACCTCAGACTAGGCTGAGAGCGGTCAAGATTGGATAATTGGGTTGGGTTGGGTAAGTTTGACTCAGGTTATATTGGGTTTTAATGATAGCGGAAAATATATTAATTTTAACAATAAATATTATAGCGGTAAAAGTGAAATAGTACTTAAGCAAATGATATTGGGGAATGATGTTAAGTAATGTTTTGGTCTGGATCTTTATTGACGAGAACGCTTGACTATACAAAAATACATTAACACGATAACACATGAACACCTGCGACACAATACACACACCTCTCACTCGAACCGTAATAACGTCACTGCACTCAAGGCCACTGCTGTGCGCACACTGCTTCATCACCCGTTCCCATGGCGACGCCAACGTCTGGAATAGACTGCGGGCGCCATCTCTTGGCAGGATTGGCTACTACAGCTTAGCACTCGCACACGCCCCCCTAGACGTCCGCATCACTTCGATGAGTCTTTGAGGACGTCTTCGTTCTCTGGTAGACCTCCGCAGTTGTGGATGCGTTGAACACGGTTCTGGACTCGGCGCCTCGTCGGTCGACTGGAGCGTCGGATGCTCCGGATCTCGTCTCATCACATGGCCGTACCGGCGACGAATGTGTCGTCGGTTTCGAGAGACCACACGTCCGCTCGACAGCTTGATGAGGTAGCGCCTGTGCGCCAGGCTTTCGACGACCACACCGTACCTGCTCCATTCCTTTGTGATATGACACTGCACCGCCACATGATTTCCCGGGCTCAGGTCTGGCAGGTCTTTGGCACGTCCGTCGTACCTCTCGTCCACGTTTGTCTGTTGTTCGCGCCTTGTATGCTCAGCTTCCTCGCTCGATTTCTGCCATTCCGCAGAGAACTGGCGTCTATGTGCAGGAATCATGTCCCGCACTGGTCGTCCATAGAGTATCTCGGCTGGAGATCTTCCGTCCGGTCCTGGAGTGTTTCTTTGTTGGAGAATTCCCTTTGACCATTCATCAGGATCAAATCCTCCTCTTTCCGCCTTCCAGCACTTTTTGATGAGTGCTTTCGCCGTCTTGATCGCTGCCTCCGCCCTCCCATTGGATTGCGGATAGTGTGGTGAGGAACGCACGTGTTCGAATCTCCAACGTTCAGCGAATCGGACGAACTCTCCTGACGTGAACTGGGGGCCTCCATCGGAGTATATGGTTACCGGCACACCCACCATGCAGAACACGGTCCGTAATGTGTCGAGAAGCTTCCCCGTCACTGAAGATGAGCCCAAGTCATTAACAAACTGCCATCCAGAGAGGTGGTCGACCAACACAACGAATTTGTGCCCTCCATACTCGCAGAAGTCGATGGAGACGAACTCAAAAGGTCGAGAGGCTTGTTTGTGATGTCTGATAGTCTCGGCGGCTTGCGATGGTAAGTACTTTTGGCATGTCGTGCATTGCTTCGCCATGTTGTCGATGTCATTGTCCACTCCTGGCCAATACACAACCTGGCGAGCTCTCTGTTTCGTCTTCTCTTTACCCGCATGACTTGCGTGTAGCTCGTTCAGGATTCCCCGTCGTAACGCCTTCGGAATCACAAGTCGTCGACCGTAGAAGACAAGATCATCCTTCACTGATAGGCGTTCACGCACAGTCCAATATGGCTGGATCATGGGGTCCATATCGCCTTTGCGATCCGGAAAACCATCCAAGATGACTTTTCGAAGTATCTGCATTTCCGAGTCGGAAAAACTTGCACTCCGAACCTGCTGCAAGTTGGTGTCTGACATGTCAGGTTCAGCGGCTACACATGCCACGATGGTCGTCTCTTCCTCGGTGTCTTCAGACTCTTGTAGTGATGATGTCGGGAAACGTGACAGTGCGTCAGCTGCGGCGTGCTCTTTGCCCGGAACCCACTGAGCGGTGAAAGGACCGAGCTCTTCCAGCTTCAGTCGCAAGCGTTGCAAACGCGGATTTGCCAAGTCGTCAATCGATTTCGCGTTCAGAATTGGTACAAGTGGTCGATGATCGGTGACCACTGTGAAGTGTGGGAGACCCGCGATGAACAGGCGGCACTTCTTGAAAGCCCACACGATGGCAAGCAACTCCAACTCGATAGCGGCGTATCTGCTTTCGGTGTCAGTTAGAAACCGCGATCCGCACTGTATCATGCCCATGTCGCCAGTTTGTTGTTTTTGTTGTAGGACGAACCCCAACCCATTCAATCGGCTGGCATCCGTGTGTAGGTAGGTTGGCGCTTTGGCGTCAAAATACTTGAGAACCGCAGGTGATGACAACGACTTCCGTGCCTTTTTGAATGCTTCAGTGTGGCAAGCTTGCCACACGAACTCGTTTTTGGTGCTTAGCAGTCCACGCAGAGGCGCAAGCCACTTCGATAACTCCACCGAAAAAGACCCAATTTGGTTACACAGAAATCAGAAATCAGAAATGTATTGCCACTTTATACAACAAAGTATTGGCATGGATGGAAATATACATACAAATCACACAATGTACACACAAATGAAAATGCATCATAAAAAAAACAAAAAAACTTGGGCTCACAGCGGGATAAGACACACAAGAGTCACACAAAAACACGTATACAACAGAAAAACGAATGATATCGGTGTGGGCTCATGAATCTATGTACACATCCAAAAGATGTTTATATAATTTGCTGCTGAAAGATTTATAGGAGCTGGAAGATTTAATTGAACGGGGAAGTTTATTGTACAGACGGGGGGCAATGTATTGGAAGGATTTGGAAGACCATGATGATTCGGAAACTGCTCGGGGTTCTAGAAGGGCGCTAGATGATCGAGTGTTAGTGTTGTGTGAGACTGGCACTACCAGCTCCTTCAGATAGGGTGGAGGATAGGGGGAGTTGATCAATTTGAAAGTGAGACAGCATATTTTGTGTTGGGTCATATATTTAAAAGGAAGCCATCTCAATGTTTTTAGGTGTCGAGAGGTAGGATGACGGGAAGGAAGTCTGAAAACAAAACGGCACGATTGGTTGAGAATAGATTGGAAGGAAGAAATGTCTTTTTTTGGTAGAGAATAAAACAAAGAGGAACAATAATTTAGATGGGGGAAAATAAAGGCATTAATTAGAGCAATGGAGGAACGGTGATCTAGGTATTTACGCGACATATAGAGGTTACGTAGTATATAGCGACACTTTCGTAAAGTGATTTTAATGTGGTGAGAGAAGCTGAGTGAGGCATCAATATATACACCAAGACTTTTAACTTGTGGCAGTATTTTCAGTTGGTTCACTTGGAAATCCATACAAGGGGTTTGCAATAGTAGGAATTGGGTTTTAGAGTGGTTAATAACAAGTGATCTAGAGGAAGCCCAGGAATTGATAACGTTGAATATGTTAGGAATATCGTTCTCGCGAAAAGCAGGTAAATATATTTGTATATCGTCGGCAAAGAGGTGATAAGATAGAGAGATGGATCGGAGGAGAGGACAAATGGAGTACATGAAAATGTTGAACAAAATGGGACCGAGGATAGACCCTTGAGGGACACCAGAAGTGATTGGATGTGAAGGGGACTCATCGGAATCAATTTGGACAGAAAAGCTACGGTCGGATAGGTAAGAAATGAACAGTGAAAGAGCAGAATCAGATATACCAAATGAACGAAGATCCTGGATGAGGACAGAATGATCAACTAAATCAAAAGCTGAGGAAAGGTCGATTAAAATAAGGATAATTGGAGTTTTAGATGAAAACTGTTGGAGAACGTCATTTTGAATTTTGAGAAGAGCTGTTTCGGTGGATCTATGTTTGATAAAACCAGATTGAAATTGATCGACAAAATTGTTATCCATGATATAATGCGATAATTGTTTGTAAATTGCAGCTTCAATAATTTTGGCTGAGAATGTTAGAAGGGAAATGGGGCGATAATTTGCTGTAGAAAACGTGTCTAAATTAGGTTTTTTTAGTATAGGTTTGACAACCGCGTGTTTTGAAGCGAGGAATGAGCCTTGGAGGAAGGAACTGTTGATGAGGTGGGTATAAAAAGGGGCTAATAAGTAGATACTTTTTGAAATCTTTCCATAGCAAATGGGATTTCGAGGGCATGACGAAGGTCTTGTTTTCCTTAGAATTTGTAAGGTGTCGAATAAAGTTAATTGGTCAAATGACTGTAAAGGATTCACTGCACTTTTAACTACTGTGTGACGTACTGGTGCTGGGGACGAGTTAATTCCCAAAAGATAAGAAGCCTTAGATATGAGGAAATTTGCAAACTCTTTCGCAGTGAATGAGGGAGATATACGAGTCTGTTTACCAATGAGTTTGTTTAGCAAGCACCACCGAGAACAAGAATGACTATTGGCGAGCAGATTTGAAACCCTATCAACTTTGAATTTCTCGAGAGATGATATATAGGCTCGACGATATGAGGTAAATGCTTCCCAGTCGGCATCGCAACGAGTTCGAGACCAAACCCGCTCAAACCGAAGAACGATCGGAGACTCGTCAAGTCAACAGGAACTGGGAAGTTTAAAATTGCGTCGTGCAGCGCTGGGTCAACGGAATATCCGCCTTCGCTGACCTCAAAACCAGCGAATTTGCACCGGCTCAGCATGTACTGCACTTTATGTCGGCTCAAGGTGATGTTCTTGTCGCGACATCTCGTCAGGAACTTTGTCACGCGACTCTGCAGCTCTTCTCTTGAGCGACCATACACGATGACGTCGTCCACGAGTCGACAGTCCCTTTGATACCTCTCAGTGACTCGTCCATGCGACGGTTGTAGTGGTCCGATATTGACGAAATCCCATAAAGGGCATGGCAAAACATATATCGCCCGAATGGGGTGATGAACGTCGTTAATGGCTGGCTTTTTTCGCTCAGCGGACACTGGTGATACCCTTTGGCTGCGTCGAATACGGCAAAAAGTTTAGCTTCATCGGCGACGATTGATGCCACGCACTCGGCTGGTGTGTTCGATTGGAACAGCTCTCTTTTGACGCATCGGTTTAGCTTCGTGAGGTCTACACAAAGACGAATTCCACCTCCTTTCTTCGGCGTGACCACGATAGGAGAACACCATTCCGTTGGGTCCGTCACTGGCGTGATGATTCCCTGTGCTTCAAGTGCAGACAATTCTTCTTGAAGCGCGTCCCGCAGTGGCAGAGGCACGCGGCGCGGAGCTGACACGCTATGAGGTCTACTACCGTCTGCGACGTGTATCTCGAATGATTCTCCCGGTAGGCTTTTTATCTGCTCACTGAAGACGTCTGGAAATTCGTCGAATAGGTTTTCCACTGACGATGGCGATTCCCGTTGGGATTTGCGCTCGGCGACGCTTCTTACGACCGGCGTCTGCATTTGCGAAGGATAATCGCTCGGAATCAGTTTCAAAGCCCGACAAACGTGCCAAGAGAGCAGCAACCCAGTCACTCCTTTGATGGCGTGGATGTCCACACTCACTTCTGTCCCGCCGATGGCGATTGTAGTCGGGCAGACTCCAACTGGCTCCATGCGGAATCCGTCAGCTGACACTGGCTGATCGGTGCTTGGCAGCAGATTGTTCTCGTCCTCGAATTTGTTGAGCACGTCCAGACCGGCGACAGTTATGTCTGCTCCAGTGTCTGGAAGAGCCGAAACAGTGATACACCCGTCAACTACGACGTCCACACGTGGTGCTCTGAGCGACGTGACGCTCGACACTATCGCAGCTGACACGGGTTTGTCGTCTGGCGACTTGTTTCTCCGTCTGTTGTCACTGTTTTTCCCCATCGCAGTGCGACATTTCTTGGCGAAGTGTCCAAGTTTCCCACATCGGCTGCATTCTTGATCACGTGCCGGACATTTGTTTTCAGGCGTACAAGTAATAAATATAGTTTGGAAACATTCTGATGAAAAGATTTCATCATCTTTCATTGTTTGTTTCGTGTTTGTGTTCTGAATTATACCACACGACGGGCAGATTTATATATCAGGCGGGTTGAGGGATAATATTTGTCAAATTAAGAACAAAAATATTCACATTTAGACTTTTCTATTGGTTAAGATATTTATAGGTTACATTTTTGGTTTTCAATTTCTATTCATTATATTTTATGGATTTGATATGAAATTTATTGTATGAATTGTTCCGCATGACGGGTGGCTTTAAAAAAGTGTTTTTTTAGATCATTTTTTCAAATGGTTCATTTAAAAAAGTTAATTTTTTTTAAAATAAAAATGCTCCGCGGGCAGCAACTTTAGACAATAGAACGTTCAATTTACCCTGTAGAATTAATCCATACACAAAACCAATGGATTTGACTTCAAGATGCAGAACGGATCATGTTCGAGTTCTGAATTATTCAGCACGACGGGCGGGTTTAAAAATGACTCAGGCGGACTGAGGGGAAATATTTTGTCGAAATAAAAATAATTAAACTTATAATTTTCAATTGATTAATATTTTTATGAGTGTACCCTATTTCATTTTTATTTTTCCATATTTTTTTATGAATTGAATTCATGAATTGAATTAAAAGGTCTAAATTTCATTATTTTTAATTTTATTTTGACAAAATATTTTCACTCAACCCGCCTCATATTTAAGCTCGCCCGACGTGAGGAATAAGTCAGAACTCGAACATCATCCGTTCTGTTTCTTGAAGTCAAATCTATTAGTTTTGTATATGAATTCATTCTACACGGTGAAATTGAACGTTTTATTGCTGCCCGCGGGACATTTTTATTTCTTAAAAATAAGCCATCGCTTCGTTTGCGTTTGAAGCCCATGATCATTGAACCAGCGAACCATGAACCAGCGCAATTATGTCACCTCATATTCAAGCATACATACACAGACAGACAGATAATTTCTTCTTCATGTATATATATAGCATTAAAACCCGCCCGTTGTGCGGAGCATGTGAGCTTGCCCGTTGTGCATGAATTGCTCCGCACAACGGGCGGGTTTTAATGCTATATATACATAAAGAAGAAATTATCTGTCTGTCTGTGTATGTATGCTTGAATATGAGGTGACATAATTGCGCTGGTTAATTACCCGCTATAAATATCGCTATTAATTACCTGCTGGTTAATTACCCGCATAATTACCCGCTAAAAATTTATACCATCATGTTGGAAATTTTTCGTCTACACTGTAGGTTACATTTTTAATTTTAAAAATAGAACCAAAAAAAGTTATAGCGGTGAAAAGACAAAATGAACCCTTAAAAATGGTTTTGGTCAATATTCTGCAGACTACTCCTCCTAAACCAGCAATGGTACAACTATACAAATTATACCACTGTGTATAAAATTTTCTGTTCTACTAAACAAATTATAATTCATACCCAAAAATTGAATATATAAAATGTGAAATGGAAAAAAATTCAATCTACATTCAAAATTTTATTTATACTCCACGCGTGATTTTCTATACTTTTTTCTCTATTTCTCAAAAACTAATTATCACACATCTAAATAAATAATACCATCATGCTGGGAATTTTGTTTTCTACAGCACGGTATAATTTTTAATTTTCCAAAGTGTATTAAAAAGTTACGGCGATGTGAAATGTAAATGACAAAGTCAAAAGCACATATTACCAATTTGACAGCTATTATGTGCACTTGCGATTACACAGGAATATACACCGATTAAATTTCACTGAAGCCCAATCACAATTAACAATGCATCATGTTAGCTCTAAGCATGGATGGTGTGGTTTTATTGGGTACAGTTTAATTAATGATACACTATACTGAATAGAAAGGCTTTATTGTCCTCAATATTAACACATGAATTGTTCCGCCCGACGGGCGGGTAAAATACTACTGGGAACAAAGTCAACTACTGAATTTTACTGTATAATTTAATTGGTTAAATTTCAAGTTGCATAAGCTTAAGTTGCATAAGGATATGGGTTGTAATATCATGCAATGCCAACTATATGAATATGCTGTTTTAGCGGACGAATAAATCTGGAATTATAGAGATGACAGAAGGTTTCATTGTTTTGCTGGTGTTACACTTCTGAATTACTACAAACGAAGGACGGGTGTGAATTTGAGTAGTGTTGAGGGAAAAACATCGTCAATAATTAAAACAAGAGTTTAGAAATTTATATTTTTCCATTGGATATGCTTCTTGCTTTTTGATTCATTATATTTTATAAATTCTTCCGCACGACGGGCGGGTTTAAATATTCTTCTGTTCGAGGGAAAATATTTTGCCACAGCTAAAATAAATACATTTATATTTAGACTTTTCATTTATTTACTTTTTTCTTTTTAAATTTGTATTCGTTTTATTTTATGAATCCAATATTTATTTCACTTGATTTGTTTTTCCGCGAAACGGGAGGGCTTCAATGCTAGATGATGTTAATTTATAAATATATTTTGTAGACATTATGATGCAAAAGTTTAGTCAATTTTTTTTGTGTATTCAGCACGACGAGCAGGTTTACGAGTTCTCGTAAATATGAGGCGGTTTAGCACAACTATTTTGCCAAAATACATATAAAAATACTGAAATTTAGACTTTTTTATGGGTTTAATTTATTATTCATATTCCTTTTCTCTTATGAATTATACACACATTTCTAAGTATGAATTGTTCCGCACGACGGGCGGGTTTATATGCTAGAATTTCCATTAAAGGTTAAATGCCTAAGTGGCAGCTGCTACACGGGAAGAAGCCGAAGCTTATAAACACACAGGTGTGCCTCGTGCAGCTCGCTGCCACCGCAGAACCGACCCTCTCCACGCTATGGCGCCACAAGGACGTAAGACGTATTAGAGAGGGCCACCTCCACAGAATGCATGGCACAACTCATGACTGATATCTGGTACTATCATTTTCTGCAGGGTGGAGAGGGGCTTTGGGATTGTAGAATTCGCCCAATGAAATTCTGATCCGCCGGGTTTCGAACCACGGACCTCCCGCTTGTGAGGCGGGTGTGCTAACAACTGCACCACGGAGTCCACAAGTTTGTTACGTGTTTGTGTTCTGAATTATTCCGCACGAAGGGTAGGTTTAAATATGAGGCGGGTTGAGGAATACTATTTTGTCAAAATAAAAATAAAAATATCAACATTTAGACTTTTCTATTGGTTAACATATTTACAGGTTAATTTTTTTGCTTTTTAATTTGTCTTCATTCTGTTTGAATCAGATTGAATATTAATTTTACTTTATTATATGTTCCGCAATATTAGTTGCAATATTTTTATTAATTAAATATGTAATTCATTTTATGAATTGTTCCGCACAACGGGCGGGTTTTAATGCTAGTATATATATACATATATATATATATACTATATATATACTATATATATATATACATAGTGTATATATATATATATATATATTTGAACCCGCCCGTCGTGCGGAGCAATTCTTAAAGTAAAATTCATATTCAATCCATAAAATAAACTGAATACAAATTAAAAAGCAAAAAGTTCAACCTGTAAATACGTTCACCAATAAAAACTCTAAATGTGAATATTTTCATTTTACTTTGACAAAATATTATCCCTCAATCCGCCTCATATATGAACCTGCCCATCGTGCGGAATAATTCAGAACACAATCACGTAACAAACAATGAACGTTCTAGCATGTATACCCGCCCGACGTGCGGAACAGTTCATACTATTGAATTTGTATTCAATTCATAAGAGAAAAGGAATATGAATTTAAAAAAGTAAACCCATACACAATCCAAAATTCTATATTTTTATATTATTTTCACTAAATATTAGCCTCAACCCGCCTCATATTCAAACCCGCCCGTCGTGCGGAATAATTTAAAATACAGATACGAAATAATGAAAATTTACTTAACTTTTTTCATCATAATGTTGACAAAATACAATAATAAATTAGCATTATCTAGCATGGAAACCCTTCCGTTTTGCAGAACAATTAATAAAGTAAAATAAATATTGAATTCATAAAAGAAAACGAATACAAATTTAAAAAGAAAAAAGTAAACCCATAAAAAGTATTAACCAATAGAAAAGTCTAAATATGAATGTGTTTATTTTAGCTGTGGCAAAATATTTTCCCTCGAACAGAATAATATTTATACCCGCCCGTCGTGCGGAAGAATTTATAAAATATAATGAATCAAAAAGCAAAAAGCATATCCAATGGAAAAATATAAATTTCTAAACTCTTGTTTTAATTATTGACGATGTTTTCCCTCAACAATGCTCAAATTCACACCCGTCATTCGTGTGTAGTTATTCAGAAGTGTAACACTATCAAAACAATGAAACTTTCTGTCATCTCTATAATTCCAGATTAATGCTTCCGCTAAAACAGCATACGCATATAGTTGGCATTGCATGATATTACAACCCATATCCTTATGCAACTTAAGCGTATGCAAATTGAAATTAAACCGATTAAATTACACAGTCAAATTCAGTAGTTAACATTGTTCCCAGTAGTATTTCACCCGCTCTCATGCGGAACCATTCATGTGTAAATATTGAGGACAATAAAGACTTTCTATTCAGTATAATGTATCATTAATTAAACTGTAAGCAATAAAACCACACCATCCATGCTTGGAGCTAATATGATGCATTCTTAATTGTGATTGGGCTTCAGTGAAATTTAATCAGTGTATATACCTGTGTAATCGCAAGTGCGCAAAATAGCTGTCAAATTGGCAATATGTCCTTTTGAATTTAAACCACCGTAACTTCCTTCAGATACACTTTGGAAAATTAAATATTATACCGCATTGTAGAACAAAAAAATTCCAGCACAATGGTATAATTTATTTGTATGTGTAACAAATAGTTATTGAAAAATAGTAGAAAAATGAATGAATTTTAGTCGCCCGGTGTTCAAGTGTAATTTTGGATGTTTTTGAGAATTTTGCCAATTTTACACGTTTTTTGTATCATTTGTGGGTATAAATTATAATTTTTCTTAAAGAACACAAAATTTTCTACACAATAGTATTATATTTATAGCTGTATCATTGCTGGCTTATGAGAAATGGATAGCGAAATATTGACCAAAATATTCACGTTTTTTAATGCTAATTTTGCCTTTTTGACTTTGTAATTTTGACTTCACACCGCCGTAACTTTTTTTAATACAAAAATTTCTTTTTTTAATTGCGCAATGTATACTTATTTGGCGGCGCTGTTTTTTTTGGCAGCGGCAGTTGTTTTTTTGGCAGATGTCTTTTTCGGCTTGGGCGTTTTGGGTCGATTGGCCGCAAACGCAAATTATTATGACAAACGCAAACGCAAACGGAGCAATGGCTCATTTTTATTAAATAAAAATGTCCCGCGGGCAGCAAATATAGACAATAAAACGTTCAATTTCACCGTATAGAATGAACTCATATACAGAACTTATGGATTTGACTTCAAGAACTGGAACTGGAACTTATGGATTTGACTTCATGTTCGAGTTCTGAATTATTCCGCACGTATTTATTAAGATATTTATGAGTTTACATTTTTTCTTTTTTAATTTTAATTTGTTATGAATATAAATGTTTATAAATATGAATTTCAGTTTATGAATTGTTCCGCACAACGGGCAGGTTTAAATGCTAGTCTATATATATAAAAGAGATCGTCTGTGTGTCTGTGTGTCTGTGTTTCTGTCCCACCCTCCTTGGTCCATTTTCTATCAGCTACTACTCGGCCACCACTCGGCCTACCTGCTAAAAATTTATACCATCACGTTGGAAATTTTCCTGTCTACAATGTAGGTAAAATTTTTAATTTTAAAAATAGCACCAACAAACGTTATAGCCGCAAAAAGACAAAATGAACCCTGAAAAACGCGAATTTTTTTTTAATGAATGATGCATAGCAGGATTTTTCATGCTTAAGGTTAGTTTGTTCAATATGAGCAATTCCTTTATCAGTGCAATTACGGATTTAATTTTTGGTATAACTGAGGAGTGTTTGTCTCTAAAAACAAATTGGTGCCGTATGCAAAAACAATCATTTAACGTAACGTTTTGCTTTATATAGAAACACAAAACAAATAAATGTCAGGCTGTGTTAACATTGTACAGAAGAAGAATTGTGATGCAGGTGTTTCTTCAAATCCTGCCTACTTATTTAAAAAACAATGACAAATACATGCCTTTGTTTCAGTTATTATATCAGTTATGATAAAGGAGCAATAACACACGAGTTATAATATTGTGTATTTGTTTAAAATCGTTCATTGTTATCAATGGCGGAGTCAAGTTGGACAAGGAATTTCACTCCACACAACAATGTGTTAATCCCTCCTGATCCCACCAATAAACCTGACCATGAATATTTGAAATGTGGTTGCTCATGTTTGGTAGGGTGATCATACGTCTTCTTTCTCCCGGACATGTGCTCTTTTTGTGGACTGTCCAGCCTGTACAGGTTAATTCTGTGAAATGTTTCAGGCTAATATAATTTGAGTAAATAAACGCCGTGCTTAAAGAAACGCTAATACAAACATTTGTCGTCTTTGGCCTAGACAAATTTCAACTGCAATAGGAAGAGTAATTTTTCGTGTTCCCAGAATTTTCCTCATTTCATAGATTCGGAATACGGCCACTCTACGTTTCGCCAAGCCCTCGCATCTTTTCCTTGAGTCCAACCGAAAATACTCTGTCACCGCCACTGCTAGCAATTATTTAATGTTTTTTATTTAGTTTAATATAAAATAATATATTTAATTTAATGTAATTAGAAATAATAATAGATTGATGCATGTGCATTTATAAACTAGGAGGTGGTGCCTATAAAGGCTCTGATCAGAACGGTGAGGGAGGAATGAGCTTCACAACAGGCTTGTACCGTATCGTACGGGAAGCCAGCCATTTGGGATCGGGACAAGTACACGTCATACCTGCTTTTCAAGTAAACATCACCTCTATTAATAAGTCATGTGAATCTTATACGTCGCATTTGCCAATTAAGTGTATATTCTATCAAAGCCTCGGTTTGATGTTGGTTAAAACCATTCGGGTGTTCTGTATATTTCCCTTAGAAGCTGCACAAGAACACTACGATCTCATTGGATTTTTTCACCAAGCTTCTTGCTCTTTGCCATTTTCTTGGCTCTTTTTACAAATGGTTGTTTAAGTGTAATCATATAGGCTGTTTGAACGTATATTAAATATGTATTAAATCAATTTAGAATAAAAATGGTAATTTTTCATTTCCATTTCTCAAATTTGAATGTTAATCATAAACATGTCCGTCATGCATTCTGCTTTCCTTCATTTATTTATTGATACAAATACAACAGTGATATAAGTTAGAGCGTGTTATTGTTGTTTTGTAACATATCCACCTGCCACCATTCGTTACTGTCGGGTGTGTTTAGTCAGCTCTACGCAGAATATTTGTTTATCCAGAAAGTGTTGAAATTCTCATTGTTTCAGTTTAAACTTCATAATCTGCCGGGTGAGTAAGTGTTATTTTAATTTGTATCTAATTATTTAGGGTCAAATTCAATATATTCAAACCGACAGTCAAGATGGCTGCCTCCAACCCAGGTGAAGTCAAACAACGCTCAGAACGGATAGATGATATTCATGCATGTCTAGTATGCTAGAACCATTGTTACACTGGAATACAGTGTAACTATCGTCTGTTGATATTGCAACAGACGGAGTCACTATTCTTGTTCACAGATGCCAGCATACTATTTGGTTATCCTTACCAACACACAGCAAAAGTACAACCAGCCAAACGGTAGCTATAGAGAGGCAATAATAAATATTGAAGAAGCCAAACACCAGGAAGAAAATATAACAAGTAAGCAGAATGAATCACACAGAGATGAAATCGAATCAACTGTTAACGATATTTATCACATCCGAGCTTCCCTTTATCGAAGTAACTAATAACAAAAATAATTACAAACGAGTTGAAAACTGACAGAGCTCCATTTATGAACGGGAGCGGAATCAGTTCAGAAAATTGGAAACAAACCGGAGAAACAATTTCGTGGAATGTGTAAGTACTACAGACGAAATAGATGTAGGTATGGCATTTCAGGTATAAGATGAAAATATGAACATCCAAAGGCATGTACATATTTACATGAAGCATGGATTGGATTATCCAAAATGATGTAAGCTGGGCAGAAAGTGGCCATTTTCCACCCACTGCTTTGCAGAAACTCGTTTTATCGAAAGGAGTATAAGAAACAGGGCCGCAAATATCCTCACTTGAAGGAAACAAGACGATAACGACCTAAAAACAAGACGATAACGATTCTAAAAACGACCATTTGAGGCTCAAGACACTGACACACACTAAGTCAATGGAAGCTGAACCCGAAAAAATGCAATCATTCCAAGCGAGAGCAAACAACAACAACATGTATTTAATATAGCGCCAAATATACAATGGTGCGATGATAGGATGAGATAAAAAATAATATAGTATTTATGTTTATAAAATAAGTGAAACAAATGTCAGAATAGCTAAGAGCATGACAGACAAAATTGAACAGGCGTATATACAAAAGAAAAACACGAACCCATTCAACAGGGAGAGGTCGACTCAAGGAGATGTGCATGCAGAGCAGAAGAGAAGGATCGAAGTGAAGGGGATGACCGCATACGAGAAGGCCAGGAATTATAGAGACGAGGAGCAAAGAAGTAGAAAGATTTCGCGGACTAAGGCGACTCCAAAACTGTTCGAGGACAGTGAAGAGAGTGAAGACGTTGACCTGAGTGTTGAGGCTCAGATAGTAGAGAGCGGAGGTAAGAAGGAGAGGAGGGTGAGCGGATAATTTTAAACATAAGACAGCACAGTTTATAGTTGATCCGAGCAGAGCAGTTGCGAGGAATTATGAGGCCCCTACGAAGGCAACACTTGGGGCCCCTCCCGAAGGCAACACTTGGGGCCCCTCCCGAAGGCAACACTTGGGGCCCCCATTATAAATGAACCATCAAATAATGAATTTATTTATTTTACATTATCACATAATGCAAGCTCAGGTGAAGACATCTGAGCAAAAAGGTAAAGGCTATACAAATTACGATAAATTTTAATGTCATACGTGAAGCAACGGGGCCCCTTAACACTCGGGGGCCCCCCGGCCGGGGGGGGTACGGGGGGCGGCTGCTACGGCTCTGGATCCGAGCCTGAACAGGAAGCCAGCCAAGTTTATGTAAGTAGGGAGAAGTTGGCGTGCGCGGAGAAAGAAGGAAGACAAAGCGACATGATTGGTTCAATAACATTTGAAGGGAGCGAAGAGACTTAGATGAGGCGTGAAGAAACAAAGAGTTACAATAGTCTAGACGAGGAAAAATTAAGGATTGGATGAGAGTAACATCCTGAAAACAAGATGTACAGCAAATGCAGAAGTGCGGCACCTGAATGTCATGGATATACAACAACAACAACAACAACAACATATATTTAAAATAGCGCACATATTTATACACAGGCGCGAAAAAGACAACCGACAGGAACATCACAGCGAGCAGGGAGTAGGCACAAATAGAAAAATGAAAACACGTTTGCAAACTGGAACATGCTAGATGGCCGTTGGCTATCAGATAGCTCATCCGCCCTTGAAACAGGTTTTGTTTTTTTTCCTGTCGGGTGTCTAGCCACCCTCCTCACTGCAGAACAGTGGGGGAGCGGGTTTATTCGCCGACGACTCGACCATGAATCTGGTTGTACTGGAATTACACGGTTACCAGTAGCAGGGCGAAGCCTGACCAGACAACGGCTGGAAGACAGCTGGAAGACATACGGCTGGAAGACAGCCATATGCTAACCGAAATAGGCATAAAAAGATGAGAGACTGTTTTTAGAGAAGATGATGAACAAATTGGTCGAGCTAGAGAAGTTCACAGATTTCAATAAGAGCAAGTTTGCAGATAAGTTGGACATGTTGGGAGCCCAGCAGAGACATCTATATTCCATACAGACAATGCAGACAAGATACTGAGATCCGATAAGAATGTTCACTTCTTCAAATGAATCTTTTTCAAATGAAAAATTAACACTGAATCTGCATATCTGTATAATCTGCACATCTATCATAGCTTTTTCTTTTGACAAATATCTAAGGCATTTATCCTAAGTCCAATCAATCAAAGATTCCACATCTTGCCGAATTGTCGAGAGAGAGAGAGGTTATATATTCATCGCACTGACTGAAACTCATCTTAATGCAAATATTTATGATATAGAAGTCTACATAAACAACTGTTGTATCGTACAACAGTTGTGTTGTGATTGTGAACGAGTGAGGACGTGTGGAGTGACCTTGTGTGTGTGTGTGTGTGTGTGTGAACTGTGTTTGTGAAACTTTTGCGTGCTCGGCGGGAAATTTGAGTCATCAGGCATCGTTCGGCATCAGGTTTGCGTAAATATGAGTGCAAAAAATCAAAGAAAAATAGGAAGAAAGTAGAAGATGACAAACTAGATATGATGATGTCAAAACTAGACGAGATAGAGATGGAATTATTGGATATGAAAAAGAACATCGAAGAAATCAAACGCCAAAATTTTCAACTCAAAAAGGAAAACCAAGAAAAAGACAAAATAATTATGAAGCTGAAGGATGAAGTTGAGTTAGTGGGAAGGGAGACAAAGGAAATCGATGACGAGTACAAAAGCATCAACATGAAAAAAGAAGCTAAAACCGTAATAAGGCAGAGTTACAGGTTGATCAAGAGGCTGTGGATATCAACAAGTCAGTTGTGTGTTTCAGGGTGGAGGAGGAAGACAACAGAAACAAGATACAAAAAGACAAAACTGAAATGAAAAAGATGAAGAAAATTATGAAAGTCCTGACTGACGACGAACATGAAGAAAGCATAGAAGAATTCACGATAATTGGGTTTTATGAGAAGGTGACCACTTAAGGTGACATACTCGTACACAAGTGCAAACGAAATTGGAACGGTCATGAAAAATGCAAAGAACTTGAGAGAGTGTGAATATTTCAACAACGTTTTCGTAAGCAGATATATGATCAAAGAAGATCGGTCAAAGTTGAAAGAGCTTGTTCAAGAAGCTAAAAAAATATGGACGAAGGACAGAAGAGGAGGTCCGTCCTTTTTTACCGAGTTGTAGGACTTCAGGTGAAGAAATGCTTCCTGACCAAAAAACAGGCGGATTAATAAAAAAGTATGTAGAAATAGAAGATTGAAAGTAGTATATTCCAACTTGGATTGAATGTTGTCAAAGATGAATGAGCTGTCTGACTACTTGTCAGACAATAAGCCAGCTATTGTGTGTCTAACTGAGACCAAATTTAACCCAGATATTTCAGACACTGTTATAAAATGTCAAAATTATAACATATGGCGGAAAGATAGACAGTCGAAACAGGGAAGTGGTGTGATGATAATGACAGCAGAGCACCTCAAGGCGAGAAAATGTGACATTTCAGAAGGCATAAATGAATTACTCGTGGTAGATGTATTGGAAGAAGACACAGTGACTGTTGCAGTTGTATACATGCCACCAAAGACGAAAGCCTGGACAAAAGATGACTACGAAGATCTGAGGAGCTCAACAGTTCACGGCATGAAATAAATTTTCAATAGATCTGAACGCAAAAACAGGAAAAACATAATCATAACCGGTGACCTCAACTGCAGCATAAAGTGGAACGAGTATTACTCTGAGGGAACAACGAATACATTGAGAGATGACTTGATGAAATTGACCCAATACTTTTTTCTAACACAGCACATCGGAGAAGAAACTCGGAAAAGAGGGAAAGATCAACCGTCAATGCTCGATGTAGTGTTTACAAAACGAAAGGAAGAAGTACAAGGTATCAAACATAAGCCACCATTTGGGAAAAGTGAGCACATTGTGATCTCTTTCAACTATATATTGACTAGAGATGTAATTTTACATGGAGTAGAACAGATGCACTTCTTGGGCTATAAAAATGAAATTACAAAAAGTTGAATGAGTACTTCAGAAATATTAATTGGGAAGAAGCATTGGAAGAAGACATTGATGTGCAGTATGGAATGAGAACGTATGTGCCGATCAAGAAACATACGAAGAAAAAGAGCAATGGTTCAACAAAACGTCCATGGAAGCGAAAAGTGAGAGAGATAAACTATGGAAGAACTACAGAAATGTCTTAGATTCTGAGAGTACGAGAGATACAAAAAGAGTAGAAACAAACTATACAAGGGTCAGAAGAGAAGCACATAAACAATATGAAAAATACATACTGGCAAAGTACAAGGTTGAACCGAAATTGTTCCACGGCTATATCAACAGCCGTACCAAAATAAAAAACAAAATTCAATGTATAGCGGTGAATGGACAAAGATATACGACTGACGATGATATATGTGAGATTTTAAACGAGCATTTCCATTCGGTATTCACAGATGAACTAGACTGCACAATGGAAGGAGAGCATTCACCGTCTAGAGAAATGGAGGCGATTGTGATTACCGAATATCAAGTGCAAAAAGAAATGGAGTCGCTCCAAAGATACAAATCGAGCGGACTTGATGCCATAGCGAGCTATGTGCTGAAAGAATGTGCCGAAACACTATGCAAGCCTTTGAAAATAATTATGAAAAACTCAATGAGAAATGGCAAATTGCCAACAGTATGGAAAGAAGCCAACGTTACACCACTGCTTAAAACGGCAACTATGAAGATCCGAAAAATTATTGACCGATCTTGCTGACAAGTGTCGCATGCAAAATTATGGAAAAATTATAAGAAAACAGTGGGTCAATTATCTGGAAAGCAACCCAACTATTACTCAAAGTCAATTCGGATTTAGAAGTAATAGATCTACAGCAGCAAATCTTGTCAGTTTTTACAGTCGTATTACTGCTAATATACAGGAAACAGGACAGTGGACGGACGCTGTTTACATAGATTTTTATAAAGCATTCGACAAGATCCCTCAGGATAAATTGCTCTACAAGTTGAGGACCATCGGAGGAATCAACGAGGAACTGGAAACATGGATTGGAGAATTTATGAAAAATAGACGAATTAGAACGTGTCTCAGAGGACATTTCTCGTCTTGGCTGAAAGTGAAAAGTGGTGTGCCTCAGGGCACTGTGCTCGCACCAATATTCTTCATGATATACATTAATGATATTGAAAAAACCCGTTCCGAGTGGCGTGTACATGAACTTGTTTGCAGATGATATTAAACTACAAACAAATATGTCCTGCATAGAAGATTGTCAGACAATGCAAAAAGGTTTGGAAGAACTATCAAGCTGGAGTAAAAAATGGCAAATGCCATTTAATGTCGAAAAATGTCATATTATACGCTTTGGAAGAGGGCAAGAACGGCCTTTCTGGAGGTACAAGTTAAACGATATTGAGCTAAAGGACGTCTCTAAATAGGAAGACCTCGGAAAAATAGTTCACAGCAGCCTTTCACCAGAAAATCACATTTCAAATATAGTTAAGAAAGCGAATAACAAGATAGCGAACATAAAAGCAGCATTTTCGTACATTGATGAGGGGATACTAGCGAAATTGATTACATCCACCATTCGGCTAACATTGGAATACGCAGAAATATTTTGGAGTCCACATTTACAAAAGCATTAAAAAACTGGAGAAGGTACAGAAATCAGCCACTAAAATATTAGGAAGCATCAAACATTTGACATATTTCGACAGACTAAAAAAGTTAGGATTGACTACGCTAGAAAATATTAGAGTAAAAGGGGATTTAATCTCAGTTTATAGATATCTTACGGGGAAGGATAAAATGGAAAATCGGAAGTTGTTTCAATTCTCAAAATCTAATAGGAATCACAGTTTAGGCCCACAAAAATGCAGGATTAAAAAGGACATCCAAAAATATAGTTTCCCAAATAGAGTAGTAGATAGATGGAATAGGTTACCAAGCGACATAGTACACCAACCAACGACACAACTGTTTAAGAAGACATATGACAGCTGGAAGGCGGGAGTCACGAGTCTCTGACTCATGCCCGCGAAGACAACTAGTAAGAACAACTAGTAAGAACAGACAGAGAGGGAAGTAGCCACTGAGGAGTAGGTGTATATGTAAGACATGATCTTGCGTCCAGTGTGAAATTTAAGACAACACATTCTGATGGTATGAAAGAGATCTTGATAATTGATATTGAACAAATAATCAGTATGGTGGCAGTCGTTTACAGATCTCCTAATTCAGGTGCTAATCATACAATGGATCTACTCTTGGAAAGCTGGAACAATGCTATCGAAGTATCAAATATCGTCGTATTAGGAGATTTCTATTTACAAATCATAAAATGGCCTTTGAAGAGCTTTTGAGACTTATTCAGAAGATCAGAAACAATCGAATATACTTTTAAATTTGATTGATAATCTCTTTCTGGAACAGGTTATTTCAAAACCAACTCGAAAAAATAACATACTCGATTTAGTGTTTTTCGACAATCCAGAGCTGATAAATAGTTATACCGTCACAGAAAAGGCCAATCAGACCATAGCATGATAGAAGTCGCAACAAACTTCGCTAATTCAAAACGCGATCCATCGTCTTCAAATCCACGATCCAGTGGTAAAACACGCTTTAGGAAACTTAACTTATTTAGTAACCAGGTGGAATGGGATGCGGTCAGTGACAAATTGAGCCCAGTAGATTGGAAGCATGTCCCAAACTCTGGCATGGCGGTCAATGAGATGTTGGACATTTTCGTTAAACAGTGCGAGACCAACTGCGTAAACTTGCTACCAAATAGAACCACTGGCAAAAGCAAGGTCCCCAGAGACAGAAGAGTTACGATGAGAAAACGTGGTAAATTGAAACGCAAACCCAATTCGAAAAATATAATACACAAGCTGAACGAGGAAACAACTTAACAATTTACAAATCGTACATAATGAATTGAAATTGAAAAGTCATTTCGAGAAAGAACCCGCCCGAGAGAAAGAACTCGCACTGACAGCAATAAATCAAAACTGTAAATACTTTTTCAGTTATGCGAGAAAAAAGAAGAAGGTCAGAACCAATATAGGACCTGTCATGAGCCAAAAAGTGAAATCTTTCTAAAAGATTAAGATATTGCTGGTATGTTGCGCGCTCATTACGAGAGTATGTTCAGTTAACCGTTATTGGAGAACGCCATCACTGATCCAAATACCTTCTTCGTAGACGATTCCACCGATCTCAATGATATAGTGTTTACATCATGTGATGTGGATATGGCTATAAATGAACTAACCCAAAACTCTGCAGCTGGGCCTGATGACATACTTGCCATTCTCGTGAAAAAATGTCGTAAACCAATTTCTCTCCCTCTGTACATGATCTTTAGAATGCCCATGGACACAGGAGTTATACCTCAAATAGTGAAGGATGGTTTTATCACTCCGATCCACAAAAGTGGATCAAGATGCACCCCAAAAAACTACAGGCCAGTAGCCCTGGTGTCTCATATAATGAAAGCGATGGAAAGAGTTGTAAGGTCGAAAATGGTCAACTATCTAGAGAACAATGACAAACTCAATGAAGGACAGCACGGTTTTCATAATGGAAGATTTTGTCTCTTTGTATATGTATTTTGTATTTTCACACAACACACTCCTCCACGTGGTGGTTTTTCAGCGCATGTAACAATAACAATTAAAAATCGAAAACAGATTTAAAATGCATGGTCAAGTATTAATAATATACATGAACGGTGTGATGTGTGAAAATGATCAGAGATGTGGCAATATACATATATACACATATACATAACGTATACATACACACATACATAGACATACACATCGTATATATAAAAATGCATCATTATATACATCATTATATATGTCTCTCAACTACTGAATAATGTGGCTTTGTTCTTGAAAATGTGAAAAACGAAAGCAATGTAGATGTTGTTTATTTAGACTTTGCTAAAGTGTTTGACACGGTATACCACGACATCCTGTTGAGAAATTGGTGTGTGGCTACACATTTTTCTGCATGACAGAACACAATGAGGCTGCGTAAACGACACTAGGTAAGCAAAGTCTCTTGTGATGAGCGGAGTTCTTCAGGCCCAGTACTTGGCCCGGTATACTTGGTCCAGTACTTGTACGGGCCAAGTAGTGGCATAATTACTTGGCCCGGTGCTGTTTTTTCTCATGATAAACGACATAGACGACAAAGTGAATCACTCAAAGGTCTCCATTTTTGCTGATGATACTCGCATAGCTTGTGCTATGTCATCGCACAGTGATATCCAGAACTGACAGCATGCCCTAGATAGTATGACTGCACGGGCGAAGGAAAACAACATGTAATTCATGAACAAAGTGTGAGCTTATTCGTTATGAAAATAATGAGAGTCTGAAATCACAGCAGTACCAGGATGGCGAACAAGTGATTGAGGAGCGAATCAGTCTAAGAGATCCTGGAATTCAAATCAACAATCAGATCTCAGCTCATCATACAATGAGCTCTCAGCACTCAGCTCACATACAATGATCATATAGACAGTGTCACGAAAACAGCGAACCGGCTCGTTGGATGGATATTCCGTAAGTTCCAAACTAGAGAACCTGAACAACTACTACCTCTCTGGAAGTCACTTGTGCTCTCTAAATTACAATGTTTGACAGATATACTCTCCTAGAAAAATCAGTGACATCGAACAGCTGGAACAGATAGAGCAAACCTTTAGACGCAAATTATGCATAGGTGTAAATGGCGACTACCGGATGAGACTGAAAATCTTGAAACTGTTATCCTTGCAACGAAGAAGAGAGCGTCACTTTATTATCTCTACATGGAAAATATTAGAGAAGTTGATGTCCAACCCTGTTGATGCTACCGGTATACATTGGATGGAGCATCTCAGCGCCTCAAATGTCTACATGCCTCAAGTTTTGCGTAATACGGACCTGTGCTGTTTAATTGCCTACCGATGAACATCAGGGACTTTACCAAGTGCAACACTGATGTCTTCAAAAGACATCTAGACTAATTATTAAGGTTGATACCAGACGAGACCCCATCCGGCACGTGCCTGTGGCACGGTGGGCTCTTAGTAACATCCTCCCGGATCAGATCAGCCACCTGAGAGCAGCAGCGGCGTGAGGTGAAGGCGGACTTCCAACATGGCCCTGACGATGGATGTCTAAACTGACACAAGTAAGATAAGTAAGTGATACAATGTCATACCGGCTGTCTTAAATTAAATTACAAGGATAATATTAACTAATGAATACTTGAATAATCCATTCATTCATATTTTGAAGTTTTAATTGATGTCTTGGATATTTGTGATTTGTTCACGGGAAACGCCATTCAGGGGTGCGGGTGCGATCACTTATGCGTGGCTGTTGATGACCAGCTGCTTTCACGTCGCTGTTTGTGCCGAAATGGGTGGTATCTGGCGTCCGACAAGGTCACGTGCAAAGGTCAGCTCTGACCAGTTACTACCTCAATTATGAACTGATCATTCTTACTCGGCTGATGTAATATAAGAATATTGCCTCTCCGCTTTGTTACGTGTCTTAGAAGGCGACTGAATGCAGAACTTTGTCTTGATAATTGCTACATTGTTTGTTTTGGTTTACCTGAATATAGTATTCTTTTCAGCATTACCGAAACAAAATTTCTACTAAACTTCAGAATGTTAGGAGCGTTTAGGTGCTCGGAAATAAGGCCGTTAAAACGCGTAATGAATGAAAAACAATATAAATTTTTCGCTTGCATATACTACTCTTTTTCCTTGCCATATAATATTGTTCCTTTTATTCATTATTTAACTTCTTATTTCATTCCAACTTTCGGTTAGCTTTGGTACTTTGCTGTTGTTTTGTATAAGCACGGTAGTAATTGAAGCTGTTTATTATGTATGTTATCTTATAGTGATACAATAATTATGATATTATTAGTTTATTGGGAGCGCGGATCCGCGCTGGCGTTATACTCGTCGTTATATATGATTGGTATAATTTCACATAAGTACTACGTTTAAATGTTTAAAATACGGGCAATTCCAAATGCGTTACAAAATTATAGTTTAAATTTATAAGAACAGTTAACTACCGCAGCTTTAAATAGAAACATCCCACTATGTGTGTTTGACTCGTAATCTAATTTGGGGTTTTGAGAAAATGCTGATATTATGTTTATAATCCAGGGACATATATTTTGTTGCTGACAATAACACCGCAAGTGTGTTGTAATTGCAACTGCAACTGAGGTTGGTTGATACGGTAATATTTTCCGCAGGCGTAGGAGGTGGTGCCAGTGGTGGTGTATTGGTCCACTGGTCGGCAACGCTGCTAGTTGTCACAGCCGTGCTAGCAGTTCTCTTCCTACTAGTTCTCGCCATTCTGATTGTTTGCTACTGTAAGTCACCTCACCATACTTGAATCGGCCTTTCTCTTATTCTCTCACTCCCCATGTCACTGGGTTTGCTTGAAATTTAAAGTATATATGGGAAATGAAAAGTTGCTTATGTCGTGCGTCATATTGCCTTGACATGACCTGTTCGCTAACTTGTACCAGGTTTCTACAGCCCAGTTTATGTTATCTCATTTACGTGAACTAAATTACTCGCACAGGTGCGAATCTCGCTTGAAGTTTTTTGTTGTTGTTTTTTTGTTTTTTGCACTTTCTTACTGCCATGTTTCAATTTTGCGGTGTGTGTGCATGAGTATGCTTGTGTGTGTGTGTGTGTGAGTGTGTGTATGTGTGTGTATGTGTGAGTGTGTGTGTGCTTGTGGGTGTGTGTATTGTCCGCATGTTTGTTTTCCCTAAGCGGCGTGTCTTACTTATTTGTTTTTATTTTTGCACCAAGATTTGTCTTTTTGCGCGTGTGTTTAAATGTGCGCTATACAAATAAACGTTAATAATAATAATAATAATAATAATAATAATATTCAAACATACGTGCCAAACTCGCACACACAAACACGCACACTCACACCAACCTGTTAACATGACAATATATATCAAGACCTTGGAGCCCACAGAAGCGCAACCAAATGTATACAATGCTGCGCTAAGCCCGCATAAAGTGCTACATAAACTGAGTACTGACGCGAATACAATGCTATCAATTAACACGAACCAGACTATAGAAGCGATCTCGTACCACAAGACTGACCTACGGAATGGCAACGCTCTTATTTCATATTTACTCTAAAGTTCAAAAATAGGCGTAACCCAGATACCCAGAACCCGTAACACAGTGATTCCGCGCCAGAAGTGTATGAACATGTACTGTTTGCCACCTCAAGCACATATACAAACACTACACATATAATATACTAACATTTATTATGTTCAGATCATTAAATACCTCCCCGCGCCAACAAAGACGCCTGGCCTAGTCGGACAAGTCGTTTATCGGACCCAAAATGTCCAGCCCGAGTTTGCTCCACGGAGGTTCTGGATGCTCAGTGGACTGATTCGGTGCCGGTTTCGGTCTGTTGCAGTTGACCTTATCGCTTACTTGACAGGCCCTGCACTGGTGACAGTGTTCTGCACGTGGCTGTCGATTCCCGGCCACCAGGCCACATTGCGGCTACCGTCGCTTGTTAACAGGACAAGATGGTCCTCTTCCACGGGTGTGGGAGGCTGCTTCATCTTGGACCTACAGATTGCTGCACAATGTCCTTGTCGACCGCAACTATTGCATCGACTCTTGCGTGCGGTACAAAACTCCGTTCTCGGCCCCTATGGTTACGAACACAGTACGGATATTTGGACCCGGTGGCGCCGGTTCCACCAGGTCGCTTGTGAGTTTTACTAATGCTGCTGGTAGCGTTCACTTCGCCTGTACGCGTCGGTGTGTCGCGCGAACCGTTGACGTTCATATTGGCGGATTGTTCTCTAGACGTTGAATACGCCTCTGCCATCTGCATGAGTGACTTCAATGTAAGATACGGGTCTTGCAAGAATATTTCGCGAAGTTTGTGATGAACAGTATGTCCACCACTTGGTCACGAATGAGTTCCTCTGCGAGGTTTCTAAACTGACAGTTTGCGGTGAGGCTAAGCAGAGCGACGATATACGAGTCGGTCGTTGATTCAGTAGAAGACTGAACACACTGACGGAATGCAATTCTTTCAGCGATGACATTGATTCGCGAGGCTTAAAACTCCCGCATCAATCATAGAATTATTTTGTACTCGTCTTCGTTCTCCCTCTTGGGTGTGTACGGCAAAGACAGAAACACTCGTTGAGCCTCAGCTCCAACACTGTGTAAAAGTATGACCCTTCGTTGCTTAATCGAGAATGTATTCCATTGATGGCCAACAAATTATTTACAAACCGGAACTCCCACTCGTTCCACGGAACAACTGGCCTGCCTGGTCGCGTCAGGAAGGCAGATGGAGGTGTGACGCTATCCATACTGTATCACGCTAGTTTGTTTTTCCTCGTCACCACAATGCAATATAGTGGGTGCTTACGGTTCACAAAACGATATATATATATAGATATGATATATATATATATATATATATATATATATATATATATATATATATATATATATATATATATATATATATATACGATGTATATTTTGTTTTGTACATCACCAAATATAACCACTAATAATGTTCAAGACCTCGGAGCCCACAGAAGCGTAACCAAATGTATACAATAGTTCGCTAAGCCGCATAGAGTGCTACATAAGCTGCGTACTGACGCAAATACAATGCTATCAATTAACACGAACCAGACTATAGAAGCGACTACCTCACCGCGCAAGACTGATCTAAGGAATGACAACGCCCTAATTTCATATTTACACGTAAGTTAAAAAAGGGACGTAACCCTGATACACAGTGACTCTGCGCCGCAATCGTATGCCACAAGTACTGTTCCCTACCTCAATCACATATGGAAACATTACACATTTAATATGTTCAGAAAATTAGCGATACCATCTAGCAAATCCGCCCGAAAAATGATAGGACGAGTGTGATGAATATGGTGATGATGCTGACGATAATGATGATGATAATGACTGTGACGATACTGATTAAGATAATGATGCCGATGGAGGTGATTATGATGATGATAATGATGTGGATGATGTTTATGATAGTTGTGCTGAAGATGATAATGCTGGTGATGATGATGGTGGTGGTGATAATGATGATGCCAATTATAATGATTATATTTATGGTGATGATGATTGTGATATATTGATGAGACTGATGGAGCAAGTATGACAAGACACTACAACACTGTTCAAAGTTATCACTACACACGAACCACGCGCCAACACAACTCACCAGCACCAACGACTTACCCAACACAACTCCCAACCGCACCACCGATTTCACACTGAAACACAACTCGCCATGAACACAACAGCGCGCACGCATACAGCCATCGCCAATCGCTCACACACACACGCACACACACACACACATACATACAAACATACATGCATGCCTACGCAGCAAGCACGACCACTCGCACGAACACTCGCACGCACAGATACAAGTAAGCACACATACATGCATACATATATAACACCGCCCCTAGTTAGTCTCACTAACTATTACAACAAGTAGTCACATTTTGAATTGAACACAGAAACGAATTGAACACAGAAATTACACAGTCTTCAAACCTACTCTCTGAAACGCACAGGAACAGCAATCTTTGACCTGTCACGCAATCTGTGCTGCCAACCAGTATCATTCTGAACAGCGTCGCTATCACCCGACACTTCACTTCTTTCCGCTGTCTCAGCTCTCTCCAGGTTGTCGATCTCCGCCTCGTACGAATCTTCATCATCACTGTCGTCGTGTTTAACCGCCCTCCTGACGTGGCTGATATGTCGTGACACTCCGTCGCCGATATCCACCGCCCAGCTGTTTGGCACAGATGATACTTGATGGGGTCCTGACCAACGACTAGTGCACGAAGGCTTAGCTGGCTTCAGATATACTGAATCACCCACACAGTAAGGATTTATGTTCTCCTCCGGCATCGCTCCACTCCATTCCTGCTTCATGTTTGACTTCGCAGTCCTCCTCTGATTATTCACACCAGGCAGTTTTGGCACACATCCAAATACGCTGACGAACGGCTTCTCACCAGTCACCGAACTAGTGGTGGCATTATACCAAAAGGTCATCTCTGCTACAGGGCGTCCAGACCGCTCAACCATTCTCTTAATTGTTCGATGTATGCGCTCGACAATGCCATTTCCTTGGTGGCGATACGCGCAGCACTGGCGAAGCTCGACTCCCCATGAGCGTAACAATTCACTCACAGTACGACTCATGAAAGTAGGACTATTATCGGATAATAGAATATGTGGTGGACCAAACTCCGAGAAAATGTTTTCGAGAGCAGCAGCAACAGAGCTAGATGATTCGCTGAACAATTTCTTCCAAATTGTGAATCGGGACGCATTATCTATCACAGACAAGTACGGGTGAGTTTTGACATATGTTATGTCCATCGAAAAACTCCGCCATACTTGCCCAGATGACAACCGACCTTTTGGAGCACGTTCTCGTAGAGCAGGATCGATTCTACTGCAGGCTTCACAGCTACTCAAAATGCGGTCCACAGTAGACTTCGGAACTGATTCTCCTTCTTCCCGCAATATCTCACAGGTTCTTTCAACTCCCATGTGTCCAGTGACGTTGTGCAGTTCCACCACCCTATCGGCCACACCAACAAAACCAATCCCAACAGCACGTATCTCTTTCAGGATGTCCTCTGGTATTCTTGACATTTTATCCGCGATGTTATCTCGAGAAGAAACCAATTTGACAGTCACTTCCAGTTGATACATCTCAATCAATTCTCTCAAAACGTCAAGCCTACGCCGAACAAGCATTTCTGACATACCATGAGTGCGCAGACGATGTGTCTGCTGTACCACATTACTCAACCAGCCTCTTACGGTCGTCGAATCAGTAACTATCTCAATACGTGACAGCTTCCATTTGATAGCCAAGTTCACTCCCTTGATTGCCGCATCGAGCTCAGCCACATTGACATGTGATGTCTCACCCTTTTTCCTCAACCACGAGCCATCTTCAATTATTGCGTTGTCGATCGTCAGAACTACACCCAGCGCTGTATCACTTGCATCCGTCCATACAGTACCAGAGTAACCATTCACACTCCAAACTCCTGATACTGGGTCATGTTTCTTCAATTTTTTGTCAATTTGCTTCACCACCTGCGTAAATTGTTGAGGAACAATATCGTCCCAATCTAAATTGAACTGGTCATTGCAGGATTCGCGCCGCAGCCAGCCACAAATCACCCTCAGCCATCCAGCGCATGGGAAGTGTCCTAACCACTGTCCGCACAACGAGTAGAGAGCTCGTTTAGTAAGACTATCGGGTAATTCTGGTAGACTGGCGTCTCTAGTCCATTTGAAGCATTCGGCTTCTTTTTTCACGCGCAAACCTAGTACTCTCGCTCCGTCCAGTTTTTCAGGTTCTTTCGTCACTAATCCATATTTGCCGATATGCTGACGAACTTCAGAAGCTTCTACAAGATCAGTTTTCACAATAATGTCATCAATATAGCAATCCACGGCACCATGCAATTTTTCACTGTTCGAGATCGAATATTTCAATATGTGGGTCATCACCTTCGGACCAATACTTAGTCCGAAACCAAGACGAGTCATGACATAATATCTGTCGTGAAATTTCACAGCTTGGTATCGCCACAGTGATGGATCAATATGAACTTGCAAATACGCCTTTTTGAGATCTAGCAATTTGACATTTTCACCCAGTCGTCTCCATTCTCTAAGTTTTTCGTCACAAACAGCGCTGTCTAAACCTGGTGCACTTTTGATGTGCACGTTCAACTCGCGGTAGTCTAGTACTGGTCGTACCTTGTTTTTCTTCTCCTGACATACCGCCATCAGAGGTATCACACTTTTTATTTCTCCATGTTTCACTGGATCGTGCTCTTGAAGTATGCCGTCAGTTATCCACGAGCACACTTCCGACTCAAACTCTTCACGATGTGCTTCTTTTACCCTGTAATTATTCTTCACACTCAAAAACTCCGGGGCACTGTCCTTCCACTTCCATTTAACAGTCCACCTGCCATCACGGAAATTAGCGACAAAGTCTTGCTCAGCAATATCATCACCGACTTCAGCTGCAGCAAACGCCATTTTTTCAGAGTTATCAAAGCTGACTGAACCATCTGCTGAAACCGTCACACCACCAACAGCAGTTATCAAGTCCATTCCCATCACCATATCAACGTCGTTCGGAAGCTGACTGTTTTCACAGACCCAAGTACGCACATTCTTCACCATTCGGCCAGTGTTTACCTTCACCACTCTCCAGTTAACACAACCTCGAAGTGTGAGAGTCGACCCATCCATAATTTTCAATTGCAATCTGTCTTGTAGCAAAATCTGTTGTTTTTTGACTAATTTCATTTTAACTACGGAATGACTACTGCCGGTATCGACGAGAGCATTCACAATTGTACCGTCCATCCAAACAATGGTTACTGATTGCGGGGAAGAGCGGACGGCACTGTAGAAGTAGCCATTCCCCGCTTCTCGTTTCCCGGACACCAACGAGCAATGTGGCCGGGTTGACCACAAGCATAACACACTAAACGATCGGTTGTACTTTTTGATCTGCATTGCCGAGCAATATGGCCTGACTTACCACAATTAAAACATTTGATTGTAGCAGCAAAGCCGCGGCCATACGGTTTGGAAATCAGTCCTGCCTGCACCTGCTTGGCACAGTTTAACACATCTACCAAACTCAGTTCCGCCCCATGTAGTGCTCTGACTGGATCCTGAATCTCTTGGGGAAGCCCTTGAAGAAATTGACAGGTCACCCATGCTTCGTTGTCACTGTCAGTGACGCCACAGGCCAGCGACTGAAGGTCAGCTACAAAATCATCCAATGTTTCGTCACTTTGCAGTCGTCTATTGACGAATTTTGAGTACGCTGCGCACGGAGGAAGCCCAAACACCTGTCTCAATGAGGCAATAATACATCCAGCTTTTTGCTTGTCAGCTTCTGGCAGCTGCTGAAAATTTCTGAATGCTTTACCCTCCAAAAAGAGTGGCATTATTGTCGAAATATCATCCACACCTTTCAATTTAGCTGCCATTTTCAGCTTATCCAGCCATACGTCCAACTCACCGGAGCCGTCATATTTTGAAACTAAGTCAGTCAATTTCAAAGCTTCCATGCCGAAATAGCTTGTGATATATTGATGAGACTGATGGAGCAAGTATGACAAGACACTACAACACTGTTCAAAGTTATCACTACACACGAACCACGCGCCAACACAACTCACCAGCACCAACGACTTACCCAACACAACTCCCAACCGCACCACCGATTTCACACTGAAACACAACTCGCCATGAACACAACAGCGCGCACGCATACAGCCATCGCCAATCGCTCACACACACACGCACACACACACACATACATACAAACATACATGCATGCCTACGCAGCAAGCACGACCACTCGCACGAACACTCGCACGCACAGATACAAGTAAGCACACATACATGCATACATATATAACAGATCTGTGATACGCACAGATGAGTGGCTCGATATTTTTATTT
The DNA here is from genome assembly GCA_916048095.2 of Sacculina carcini. Classification (NCBI taxonomy): domain Eukaryota; kingdom Metazoa; phylum Arthropoda; class Thecostraca; family Sacculinidae; genus Sacculina; species Sacculina carcini. The sequence continues at coordinate 7,870,139 of OU696586.1, forward strand.
CGTATGAAAGCTATGAAAATTACCTAATGGTATTTTGTTGCTATATGTTGTTCTTATACGCTGTGAATGGATGTTCCTATACGCTGTTTAGCAATCAGGAGTATTACCAGTATGAAAATGATTAACGAGGAAACATTCAAAGCTGACATTGATGATACAGAAAACAGTAATAACAGCTTTGGTGTGTACACGGTGGACACATTTGATGAAGCATTCAAAAATTCGCAATGTTTCAGTATGTTACATATAAACGCACGCAGTCTCAACAAGCACATTGATGACTTGACAACGTTGATGAGGGAGTTAGAGGTGAATTTCGATGTCATCGCTGTTTCTGAGACATGGGTCAATGACAGCACAATTGACTTATGCCAAATAGACGAGTTTGAAGCCTTCCATCAAATGAGGCATGATAAGAGAGGTGGTGGTGTTGCAATATTTGTCAACAAGAAACACCAATCACAACACGTGCCTCGTCTCAGCGTAAATGTGACGGATGTCATTGAAATGATTACAGTCGACATAACTATTGATCGGCGTAAAATACGAACGTCGTGTATTTACCGACCACCAGGCACAATGGTGCATACATTTTCTGAGGAAATAAATAAGTTGACTGAATATTCAAGCAACAACTATTGGCTGCTGATGGGTGATTTCAACATAAATTTGTTGAACACTGAAGACCACGCGCCAACGCAAAACTTCTTCATGACCATGACCAATAATGGCTTTTATCCCTTAATAAAGTCAGCGACCAGAGAAACTCATCGCTCAAGCACCTCGATTGATAATATCTTTACCAATTGTGTTTCCAGTACATTGACGAGTGGTGTAATATGCGAGGATATCTCCGACCATTTCCCAATTTTTACAAGACTTAATATTACTCAATCTGCACGAGAAGAACATCTCTTGCTGAAAAGGAAATATTCACCTAAGCGATTACTACGACTCAAGCAGGAGCTGGAGCAGATAAACTGGGAAATGATAGAAGGTGATAATGTGAATACGACATACGAGCGATTCCTTGAATTATATATGCGAGCAGTAGATAATCACATGCCGCTACAAACAGTGAAAAAGAGAGAAGTACAGAAAAGGCCGTGGATAACAAAAGGCATCAGAATATCTAGTCGCACCAAACGCCAATTGTACACGAAATTTCTTACAACTAAAGTTGAAGACCACAGGAAGTTGTATTTATCCTATAAAAATATGTTGTCCAAGGTGGTGATTCAGAGCAAAAGACTATACTATCGTGAGTTTTTCGCGGATAGAACGGTTTCAGCCAAGGAAAAGTGGACAAAAATAAAAAATGAAATTAAGATGACATCTCGGAAAAAGGAACGCATTCATAAACTAAGAGACGACGGGGGCACTTCAAATGTGGTCCGTACTATATCAGACCTATTGAATGACTACTTTGTTGATGTCGGAGTGGACCTGTCAAACAAATTACCAGTGTCTGACGTGAATCCTCTAGAGCATGTTGAAAAAGTGAACGACTCAATGTTCATTAGTCCAGCAACGGAGTGGGAGGTATTCAACGTTATTGGACGTAGTAAGAGTAAACTATCTACAGATTGCAATAACATTAGTATGAACCTGTTAAAAAGTTGTTCCAGATATATTTCCAGACCACTTGCGTACATTTTCAACCTATCTATCACAACAGGTATTTTTCCGACGCTGATGAAAACAGCTAAAGTAATTCCTCTTTTTAAATCAGGAGATAGGTCTGACAAAGGAAATTATCGTCCAATATCGATTGTAGACACATTTTCGAAAATATTTGAAAAGTTATTCAATGACAGACTGAAGAAATTCTTATGCAAACATCACATAATCAATGAAAATCAATACGGCTTTCAATCAAACAAGGATACATCACACGCTATTCTAGACATGATCAATGAAATTACACAGTGTTTTGATAAAAAAGAAAATGCTGCTGGTGTATTCCTCGATCTAAAAAAAGCGTTTGACACCGTCAATCACGATTTACTGATAAAGAAATGTCAATGTTATGGAATTCGAGGCAATGCACATGACTGGCTATCAACTTACTTTTCCGAAAGAAGGCAATATGTTGAATTGGATAATGAACGGTCAACACTGCGAACAATAAAATGTGGAGTGCCCCAGGGTTCTGTATTAGGTCCTACTCTCTTCTTGATATATATAAATGATATCTTCAGTGTGGCAAAAAATTGTAAAATAATAGTATTCGCTGACGATACAAATTTGTTTTTCAAGGACAAATGTGCCAATAATTTGTACGGAAAAATCAATTCAGAAATAGCAAGCATACACAATTGGTTCATCTCCAACAAACTCACAGTGAACATTGCAAAATCCTGTCATGTATTATTCAATAGAAGGGCTCGCTGTCAAGTCGGTACCGTAAAATTAGGGAGCTCAGTCATCGAGAAGAGTGAAAAAACAAAATTTCTAGGAGTCATCCTTGACAGCTCTCTGAACTGGAAAGAACAAATCCATAAAGTGTCTTCCAATCTGAGCAAAATTAATTTTATATTGAGTAAAACTAGGAATATATTCGATAAAAAAATAAATATACAGTTATACAACACGCTGTTTAAACCACATATGCAATACTGTTGCGAAACATGGGGAAATACGTTCACAACAAACTTGGAACCAATAAGAATCGCCCAAAGAAGAGCATTGAGAATAATAATGAATAAACACTTACATGAGCGCTCTACTCCATTGTTCAAACAACTGAACATTATGAAATTTGACGACCTGATCAAATACAATACTTTAATGAAAATGTTCAATGCATTCAAAACTCGTCTTCCGAGGAATATACAAAATAACTTCGAAGTAAATCCCAGGCATGTGGACAAATTTGCGGTTCCTTTTGCACGCACAAAAACAAGAGACCTGACACTTTTTCATCAAGGAATCCGACTTTGGAACCAATTAGCAAGTCCAATCAAAATGTCCCAATCGATGTCAGCTTTCAAGAAAATAGTAAGAACACAATATATTCAAACTTATTATTGATACACATGTTGCTTATGCGTATGGGAACATCTTAACTGTGTGGCATGATGAAAAAGCTTTCATTTTTATTATTAGTTGTATATGTTATATATGTTAATGTATATTGTATGTTGAAAAAGGGCAGTACAAGCCTCCAGGCTTCTTATGCCCAGCCATCCTACATTGCAAATTATCAGGTATTTTGTGAGTGAATGTTTGTGTTATGTTGGGTTTGGCAAATATATGATGAATGATGATGAAAATGATGATGATAATGATGATAATATCATCAATGATGATTATTATAATTAAGATGGTAATGATGATTATCTACGCACCTCAAAGGATGTGTGCCATCGTCGTGTGTGCAGACAGCACGTACCAGCGCAAAAAGAGCTTGTCTCAGCGGCGGCAGCTTGCCAGCTTGCAGCTGAATCGTCTACGCAACTCAGCCGGTGACATACTCACAGAGTATAATCCTCACTACGAGTTTGGCGGCACGTTGCCTTGCTCTGTCAATGAACTCAAAGAGATATCCCGCGACCGTCTCACGCTAGTCAAGTAAGCTAACATCTCGGCACCAACTGTACAATCTCAATACCGTTCAGAGAGAAATGTAGGAACTGTTCAGCGATAAGTGTTGTAAGATTTAAGTTGACAATCTATGAATACGCCGGGCAAAGTATTGCCCCAACAATACCCTCTCAACAATATGGCGTGTCATAGATATAGTTATTTTATAAAGAGGACTAGTTACTGATTACTCTCTGCAGGCACATACTTTTGTAAAATATCTACAAGCTTAAGTGATAAATACTGCCTTGTATGCATAGCTATATATCCTTCATTCATGGACATTACTTCTTCAACTAGTCTTTAAATCTGACTGTTGAAGATAAAAATGTTGCAAACACTTAAGAACTATGCATTGTGCGAATTTTGCACACTGGCAGAGTAACCCATGCAAGATGCATATTGTTTCATACATTGACCATTTGATATATAAACACGATCGATCGACTCGATTCTTTATAGACGCTATACCAGTGGTTCTCAAACTTGTTATCTGATTCCCCACTTCTTGATGAGCCATCTGTTCATTTTCCACAACAGCGTTGATAAATTCAATATATTCAGTTGTTACATCAAAGTAAATGTCAAAAAGTCATTACTATGCCATTCCTTTGTTTCTAATGACTCATTAGAAGCAAAAATGAACGAATTTGAATTGATATCGAATTGAGAAGAACATTTGCCAGAATACGAAACATGATGGGCATCTAATGTAAATCCCGTCAAAACTGTCAGTAGATGTCAGTAGATGACATAGCTGTAGCATATAGCATCCAGTATTTTATGGCAGTAGGAGAGGTGGCGGACCTCCTTGATGAAACACTCCACTTTTGACGGTATAAAATTAAGCTGTATTTTTGTCAATGCCGATATTAAAATATTTTCTATCTACCTAGACGTTAACATGCACTTCAGGTGAGTATCGGTGTAAAAACGTGAAACCAAACGCGCCTTTGTCAATGCGATGCTTGACTGTCCCAGGGTGGTTATTTGGAAAATGGAATATCTTACATTAGTCCTAGCTGATCTTGCGGGTGTCTGTAATGAATCCAATGACACGACCACCAGCATTCTCAACAACAGCAGACGCCACATTCCACCTTACACATTTTTGTTGGTATGTGGCCGTGTGCTTTGAGTGTCACATAAATCATGATGTCAGGTCCTTTGTGCGGCGACATCATGATAACACACAAAGAAATGGCCAGTATGGATTATTCAGTGTCGTACCACTCGGAATCCTACCAAAAATACAACACTGCCAAATCTGTGATTCAGCTATCAAGAGAAAACACGTTCGTCTGTTGTTGTCTTCACTTTGACAAGCTTATCAGCCCAACTTTGCCAATACATGGAATGATGTCCTGCAGCTTGCTTTTGTTTGACAGCACCAAATTGTCTTATATGTTCATTACTGCACCTGGGGTGTACTTCTTTACCTGGGTAACGGTTCTTCATGTAAAAAATGTTTCTATGACAAGACTGACGCGTGAAGTGTTGTCAAAAGTTCCTCATTATCCTTGTTATATTTGGAGAAGAATCACACCGATTATAATAACTGTTCAAGGACATGCTCCAGTATATTTTTATGCACACAACATCAGGGAACTGACTATACAACCTCAAACCATGATTATGATTAACTTTCTTACTGGATGGTAGTTTGGCATCTTTCTTGAATGCACTGCAGGCTTATTGGCTACATAATGTGGGCAGATTTTCGACATTCATAGAAAGGTTGCACTCGCTAAAATTTATTGTCATACATATACTACTAACCTTTGTTCCAATCTTGAACTAACCATGCTGCTGCACTAGTTGTGTAGACTACGTCCAGGTCCAAGCCATCAAATGAAGTGATGGTGTCCTTCTGGAGAAAATGCCTCAGTTTTTTTCTGAAGAAACGTTTATTCCAGTTCTTGTTATTAGAAACACTCCGCACCTCGCTGTAATTTCCACTGCAGTTCAAACCCGACACTTGTTCGGAATTTCGAACGCACAAAATCAACAGCGACCAATTAATGAAAGCAATAACACTGATTTCAACATGTTTACGCAGAAACGAGTCGAACACCACCACTACACAAGCACACAACAACTGCCATTTCAAGATCAGACTGCATGATTATGACGCAAATTGGCTGACAGTGCTTCAATCGACAAATCATAACTGAGTGTTTGCACGCGCCGAGCTAGACCAACGCCACCTAGATACATCTAGGTGTAGGATGTATCTAGGTGGCGTTGGCTAGACACAGCACCTCTGTTCAATGAAGAGCAATGTAATTCTCAAAAACTCTGCCGTCACCGCAAGCTATGCTCCCCTCCGCTCGATGATCAGACACCGGGCCGTGCATATACGTGTGTGTACTCACCTATTTGTACTCACCTATTTGTTTATCACAGGAGATGAGCTATGCTCGTGCTGTCCTGTCTCCAGCCCACCCTCTGACCTATCTTTCTTGAAATTCCCAGTATTTCACACTATCCAGTCTTTGTTTAAATGCTCCTACGCTTTTAGCTCCTACAATATTCTCCCCTAACTGATTCCAGACATCAACACACCTATATGGGAAACTATACTTCTTAACATATCTCAAACATCCAATCCTTTTCAGTTTTTTTCCTTGACCCCTCTTGCCTGAATTATCCCAAACTATACAATTATCCCTATCTAACTTTTGCATACCTATTATATGTCTAAAAATATTAAGTTTATATCCTTTCTTAACAAAATCATTAACCCTCCGCCGTGTTTGCCCTCCCTGACCATCCTAAAATGCATATATCCCCCCTGTTCAAGGTGCATGATTTCAACGCCTGAATTCAGTTTCATTTCTACCAAGCCCATCACATCTGGAGATTGACTTCTCAATTAATCCCCTAATTCTAGTTCGCATGATGAAATACCATCTAAATTTGTGTAGCTAACTCAAATCTGCAAACTTATCGCTACTTTGGATTTCCTTTTCCAGATCCTTTGTTCCAGGCTCGACTGGGGTTTCGCTTTGTACCATTTTTTGATTCTCTCATCCAGCCATCTCCAGTAAAATTGTTCTCCTTCGATTCACGACACAATTCACTTCTCTTTATACGTTTGTCCTGGCCAAGATATTCTTTTGCCCACATGTCTTTGAATTGATCTGTATGTGACAGCTTCCAGGTCTTCTCCAATACCCTACTTGCCGTTGGCTTACTCTTGAACATGATCCTCAAAGGTCTCATCCCACCTTTCTTGTATTGACCCAATCTACAAGCGTCCTCAATTTCATCCACCACGTCTTCATCCAAACTCCTCACAATTTCCCCTGCAAACTTCCTCTCTTCGTTTTTTCTCAATGCTTTGCTACCATGTTCCTCCTCCTTTACTCCAAACACAACCACACACTGTTTCTTTTCGACAATCTCCTTACCAAGCCTTCCTTTTCCTTCAGCACCTCCACTATTCCTTTCTTCAAATTAGATTCGTGCTCTTCCTCCTGCTGTTTCACAGATTCTGCAAAATTCTTCATACTATCCCCTTGTTTCTGTGCTCAACAATCCTGATTTTCCTTCATCTTTATGATATTTTCATCCTTTTTGGCCGCTGTTTTCTCTGCCGCCTTCAACCTACCCTTGAGTCTCTCATTTTCCTCCTGCATTTCTACCATCTTTCTTTTCAGCTGGTCATTTTCACTTCCAACCCTATCAGTGTGTGTGTGTGTGTTTGCAGACAGCTGGGCCAGGGAGCGTTTGGTCTGGTTTACCAGGGCTATCTACGCAGCTCAGCCAGCGACTCAGTCGAGATGTCCGTGGCTGTCAAGGTGAGATAGCCCGACGCTGGCTAATCCGCCGGTTTCATGTGTTCGGCGGGGAATGAATGTCATTGTTATGCCAAGTGCGTATATTTAAATTACATTTGAACGTTTACATTTGAACGTGGAAATATGGCAAATAATAATTTTTCATTTCCCAATACTGTTGATAACTGTGTGTCATGTATAATATATTTTGCATTATCTGTGCAATTTTGAGCAAAGTTTAATATAAGGGACGTGAAATAGTTTTTGTATTCTTTTTCCCCACTGCTGACAGTGATAGTCTGATTTAGTTGCTCTTGCTGTGCCGCGGTAACTACAAAATGCTGGTTTCAAAGATGAATATATTGTTGACCACACAGACAATCCGAACAACTAATGGTGTAGATGTATAAAATGCTCACACGCCACTATACTTGTGTCGCAAAGTCCTAGTCAGTTACAGTTCCTAACGTCCTATGTTTTCAGCTCGAATCTCTATGTTCTAATCCCCCACGCCTCCTAACGCCCTACTATACTCCTATGTTTACATCTCGAATGTTTCTGTTCTAATCCCCCATGCCTAGTCGACACCGTCTTTTATACGGACCCTCGGGTATTTTGCACGCACGCACGCAATGCACGCAGCGCAATGCAATGCACAGACAACACATCAAACAATGTCAGCCACCTGGGTCCACTGCTTTCCAGTACATATGTGTACCTATTCAGACGTCAGCTCGAGATAAGTTGATTAATGATACCACGTTAGAGATACACAACCTTTAAACCAGTCACGCTTAAACACAATGTATGAATCTGGGTCTAGGCTAAATGTGTAAGGATTCAAAAACATTAAATTGAGCTAATTCATAACGCTGGAATACATTAAAGCAAACACGTTTCCATATTTTCCATAGATTTTACAGTAGACATTTTTGCGTTTTCAACTTCATTCTGCTGCCTTTGCAGGAGGCGAGGGACTGGAAGAAATTCCTTGAATCAAATGTTCTCAATCCAATGTTCTTGAGTCCTTACAAGTTTACCTATGTAACACACACGCACATACGCCACTGCACGCTCACACCTAACTACGAACTAACTCAGCATATGGTTAGTTTACACATTTCATTTCGGATGCAACACGCGTGTGACAACATTTATTATAGCTGCTAAGCTAGCCTAGTAGACACACAACACAAAGCAAATAAGGAAATAGAAAATCTGGTCCGACTGAAACTTTGTTACAAAAAAGAAACATAAATATCAATTATGCATTCATATTATATTTTCATACATGTATTATATTTTATTAGAGTATTCATGCATTATATTCATATCTTAGATTTTGTGTTTAAGTGTTCCCCAAATACAAACACAAATCTCAACGTGAATTCTTTGTTAAAACCATACTATTTACATACATCACAATATCTTTTATAACAAATACAACCATACAATCACAACACCATTCTCATCCCACAACCAACAACCACTTCGCGATTGCCGCGTTGCCAACCACCTTCAGTCGCAAACTTGGTTGCCACCTTGGCGGAAACGCCACATCCTCCCCTCCGTAGTTTCAGACATCACTCTGACATACTCCCTCAGGAACCTCGGTGGTTGTCGCATTCTCACAGGATACCGTCGCTGTGGTTCGCTGATCAGCCCGTCCTGATGTCTTCTCGTCGATTCGTGATCGGCCTCTTCGTCGATTTCTGGGAGGTCTTCATCAGCAGCTTCAGCCGATTGTCCGATGTAACGCGGCAGCAGTTGATTGACATGACGTTTCCAATGTCCCCAATCTGTTTTGATGATATAGACGTTTCTGTATTTTCTGACAACAACACCATCAATCCACTTCGGACCACGCGAATAATTCCTGGCGAACACCTTCGTGTTGATGTCGAAATTACTTTTGTTGCTAGTGAAGTATCTCGGCGTCTTTTTCGACCGTGGCACTAGCTGGTCCAGCCTTGTCTTCTGAACTCTGCCATGAAGTATCTCCGCCGGTGATTTACCGTCTAGTCCGTCCATAGGTGACATTCGATATGTCATCAGAATTGTTCTCAAAACAGCCGTTAGGTCAGGCTGGTCTTTGTGATGACAATTTTTCTTTAATCATTGTTTTAAAGTTTGTACAAATCTTTCCGCTTCACCATTTGACGCTGGGTGGAACGGAGGAGCTGTAACATGCTCAATTCCGCACTCTGCGCAGAATGTTTCAAACTCGTCACTAGTGAACTGTGCTCCGTTATCTGACACAATTGTCTCCGGATAACCTTCAATGGCAAATATGTTTGGCAATTGCTGAATAGTATCCGCAGAGGTGGTTCTCCCCACGCTCATTTTTGCAACATATGGAAATTTTGAATGGGAGTCCGCACATACCAACCACATTTGATTCATAAACGGTCCAGCATAATCGACGTGCACTCTTGACCATGGATGTTCAGTATTCGGCCACGAATGATAGGTTTTCGTCGGCTCATTTGCGTTCTCTCTACACGCCTCACATTGTCTCACCATCTCGGTTATATCCTTGTCTAAATTCGGCCACCAGATGCATCTTCTGGCATTTTGTTTCATGCGAACGATGCCCCAATGGGATTCATGAAGCATACGAAGTACTTTACCACGTAGTTTCCTTGGTATAACAGTCCTAACACGTTGATTTTCATGACGAAGCATCAAAACACCTTTGTGCACTATGAAATTTAATCTGTTCACCCAATACGGTCGAAGTTCATCGCTGATATTTTCGCGTTCCGGCCAAGACCCAGTCGACACATAACTCATGACTGATTTCAGCAACGTATCTGTCTCTATCAATTTGACAATCTCATGTATATTAACTGCATTACCCTCAAATTCTTCGTTTATGACATGCGTAGTCTCATGTCTTTCCAATTGCTCTTTTTCATCAAAATCTACATCTGGACCCATTGGTAGTCGTGAAAGTCCATCAGCATTTCCATGGAGCTCTGTATTTCTGTAGCGAATATCATATCGGAATGGCATTAGTTCCAAAGCCCACCTTTGTAGTCTCTGTGACGCTAGTACAGGTATATTTTTGCTAGGATTGAATATGTGCATCAGAGGCTTGTTGTCGGTCACTAGAATAAACTTTCGATCACGTAGATATTTTTGAAATTTTTCGATTCCATACTTGATAGCAAGTGCTTCTCGGTCAAGTTGCGAATAGTTCTTCTGATGTTCTGTTAGCGTTTTAGACGCAAACGCAATCGGATACTTTTTTCCGTCATCTTCGATTTGCATGAGCGCCACTCCAACTCCATATGGTGATGAATTCGTGGCCAGAACAGACGTTTTTGTTGGATCAAAATGAGCCAATGTTGTCGCTTTGATTATATCTTCTTTCAATATCTTGAATGCTGATTCACAGCGTTGATTCCACACAAATGATGATTGCTTTCGTCGCAAATTGTTCAACGGCTCTGCCTTGGTTGACATATTTTCTATGAACGTTCCATAAAAGTTCAATTTACCCAGAAATGCTTCTACTTCTTTGACGTTTGTCGGTCTTGGCATTTGAAATATGGCCTGCACTCTGTTGTTACTGGGTCGCTTGCCGTGCTTGTCAATTATATGCCCCAAATACTGGACTTGATCTTGAAAGAAATTACATTTTTCCTCGCGTACTGTCATGCCGTACTCTCGGATTCTGTTCAGTACGTTCTCCAGATTCTTCATGTGTTCTTCGTCATCATCACCTGTAATTATCACATCGTCTAAATATGCTGCAACACCAGGCAAATCACTAACCATGGAATCCATCAATCGCTGAAAAATCGCTGGACTCGATGCTACACCAAAACAAAGTCGGTTGTACCTGTACAAACCGTACGGTGTATTTATAGTCACGAACTGTTTGCTTTCATCGTCCAGTTCCACCTGTAAGTACGCATCGGTGAAATCGAGAGTGGAGAATTTATTTCCCCCTTGCAGTTTCACCAATATATCATCTAGAGTTGGAATAGAGTGCTGGTCAACCTCCAGTTGATTATTTAGCTGTTTGAAATCGCCGCATATGCGTATTTTTCCAGACGGCTTGGCCACGCACACTATAGGATACGCATGTGCGCTATAGTTAACTGTCTGCAACACTTTTATGCTCACCAAACGATCCAACTCTGCCTTTGTAGCTTCACGTCGTGCGTAGGGAATTACTCTCGGTTTTGCGAATGACGGTTTTGCCGTAGCTTTCAGCGTCAACTTGGCTTGTAGTTTATTGCACTGTCCCAGTTCATCACATAATACATCATGAAATTTCTCTTTCAACATTTTCAGTTTGGATTGTACCTGAGCCGATTGTTGTCGCACTTTCGTAATATGTGTTCTTGGCTCAGATTGTGACACAGCGTCCATAATGACGTACAACGTTTCATCCTCTTCAAACATTGATAACCCCCTTTTTGTGAGCCCAAGCTGATCGCTTAGATCTAGGCCCAACAAATTCGCACCTTTAATTGCATTGACAACCACCAGCGTACAATTTTTATGTAGCTGTTCACCGACTCTGATGTCCACCACGCACTCGCCTTTTACTTCGAGCGGGTGGTCCGCGTACGCTGTTAATTGCCGCTCTGTAGGACAAATAGGTGGACTTCCCAACCTTTTGTATCCGTCCAATCCGATTAATGAGCACGACGCCGCCGTGTCCCACGGAAATTCCAGTGTTTGATCCCCGACAACGACTGGAATGAAAACTTTGTTACCGCATCTTCTGTAGTTCTTTTGCTGCACTGCATACACTGAATCTGTCGTTTTGTAACCGGTGCGCCTGCGCCGCTGGAATCCCCTTCTTTCGGCGCTTCTACGCAGCTCAGCGTCACGGCACACTGCTGATATGTGTCCGATGCGGTGACATGTATTGCACTCGGTGTTTTTTCTTGGGCAATCTCGTCGCTCATGTGTTTCATAACATTGCGGACATCCTTTGAATAGTTCTGTCTGGTTTGATCGCTTGCCAAACTGTTCACGTTTTTTCTCCGAAATTCTTTGCACTGCGTCTTCCTGTTGAACATCACTGTTGGGTGGTTGGTCGCTCAATATACGATCAGTCTCGACAGTCCTGACGTAAAGCGCCGCTTTCTTCAGCACTTGGTCAAGTGTCGGATCCGGTTCGATGAGACACTGTCTCCTCACTTCATGGTGTGGTGCTTCTTTGATGATCACATCACGAATCATTTGGTCCACATAGGAGCCCGTACACCCCTGTTTTGAACACCCGAATTTGCACTCTGTGCTCAAACCGCGCAACTGCGCTGCCCAGTCCTCATACCTTTGACCCGGTTGCATTTTGTGAGTGTAGAACTTGTGCCTTGCTGCTTGTACGTGCACCGAAGACTTGAAGTGTAGCTGGAGTTTCTCTTTTAGCTCCGCGAGTGGTTGGTGCGTTAGATCGTCACGCGTCTCATACAAATTCTGCAGCAGGTTGAATGTTTCTGCACCGATCCACGATAAAAAAACATCGCTCGTTGTTGCGCTTCATCCGTGATATTGTACGCCAGGAGATGCTGGTTGAAACGTACCATGTACTGATCAAACGGCTCTCGTTCTTTTTTTGAATTCTTCGAATCGAGGAATTGCTGACTGACTAGCGGCATTTGTGCGCTGAGTTTCATCACAAAGTGCGCGTTTTGTTAGTGCCTCCAAGATCAGCTGCATATTTTTGTTTTGTGCTTCTATCAATGCCATAATATCTGGTGATGCCGCCATTTGAGTTTTTTTTTCCCTACCCCAAATATGTCTCAAAACCAGTATTCAACACAACCTTCACTTTATCCCACTTCTGACACCACTTTTGTGTTTAAGTGTTCCCCAAATACAAACACAAATCTCAACGTGAATTCTTTGTTAAAACCATACTATTTACATACATCACAATATCTTTTATAACAAATACAACCATACAATCACAACACCATTCTCATCCCACAACCAACAACCACTTCGCGATTGCCGCGTTGCCAACCACCTTCAGTCCCAAACTTGGTTGCCACCTTGGCTGAAACGCCACATTAGACATATATTATTAGAGATGCAAACAACTGTTTTTTATGCATTTTTGCAAAAAATACATGTTTTTTAGGGTTTGTCTTGGTTTTGCATGTTTTTTATATAATTAATACATTGGCATCGGATGTTGGATTTTAGTACATAGAAATGAGTTCAATTGAAGTTGTGTACATATTTGCGTGTATTATTTCAAATATAATTTGATAATAGTATGAAAAACAAAAATTATTTATCAATAAATATCCCAGGAGACTGTTTGAAATTGCATCCGGGTCCGGTGGTTTAGGTTTTTTTCATTGAGAAATCCCATGTTTTTAAAGATGGTTTTATTGATGTGGATATTTGAAATATTTTGTCAGCAGTACAACACAAGTTCATTAAGTAATCATGTTTTTTCAAAAGTAACTTATGAAAGTAAGTAAGTAAGTAAGTAAGTAAGTATTTCTTATGAAAAATGCAATGATGTTTTTAACTAGTACAGTAAATGTACAGCTAATGTAATAGTACAGTAAATGATCAGATTCAGAAAATGTTGACAGCAGAACAAGACATGTTAATTGGTTGGTCAAGTGTTTTTTTTAACAAACGTTTATTTAAACTAAAGCTTTTTTAATGAAACAATGCTTTCTAAAACAGTCTCTATGGAAGATAGATTTGTTTGATGTACGTTAAAATACCTTTTGTATGTCAAGTAGCCTGCTGGTATAAGCGGCTGGTTAAACCACTTGATTTTTAAACCACGGTTTTTTTAAAATTGATTTTTTGAAAAAAGGTTTTTTGTAGATATGGAGATTTGGAAAAAAATTAGCGGCAGATCAAGGAAAGTTGAACCAAATTAATTGTTGTTTTATACTAATAACCTGTTTTTAGAACTGGTGTTATGGATGATGGTGTGGCGGGTAGCATTAGGATATATCTGTATATATATGTGTGTATGCGTTGTATGTCTGCATTGTATTAAATTGTCTCCATTCATGTATATGATATAGCGGCGGCATCACCTTGCACTAGCACACTGCACGCTGGCCATGTTGCTAGAAGTGCAGAACAGCATTGCATTGACAGCACTTGTGGTTAATACACGTTACGTTGCTGCACGCGTTTCTTGACACGACACATGGTGTCAGAAGTGGGATAGAGACCAATAATTATTCGGTGCTAACTTTCCGAGCGGTTGTCGTGAGTTGTTTTTTGTACGGGTATGGCGGCTCGAGCCCCCCCGGAATTGGACTTATCCACAAAATCGCTCGCAAACGAGTGGAAGCTGTGGCGTCGAGATTGGTCATACTTGGCAGCGGCCAAAGAATTGCGTGAAAAACCAGCGGAGATACAGATTGGGACATTTTTTAATTGTATTGGTCCATAGGCACAAGAGATTGCCTCACATTTCGATTAGTTTCAGACAATGGACGACAATTTTCGAGTAGTGAGTTCCGTGAGTTTACCAAGTACGCTGATGTTATTCATATTACTTCCAGCCCTAGATACCCGCAATCCAACGGTAAGGCGGAAAACGCTGTTAAAACTGTAAATAATATAATTAGGAAAGCAGTTGAAAGCGCACAAAGTCCATATTGGGCTTTGCCTACCTGGCGAAACACACCTCGAGAGGGCTTCCGGTATTCTCCCGCACAAATTATATTCGGCCGTGCATGCCGCACTCTCTTGCCAGTTACCAGGCAGTCCTTGATGCCCCAGTCGCCATACGGAGTGAAAGATGATCTTCTCAAGCTCCAGGCCAAACAACGAATGCAGTACAACAGAAGTCACTCTGTCATATTACTTCCCCCTATGAAAGTAGGCGACACGGTACGGATGAAACTTCCAGGTAAGGAGGAGTGGGCACTAGGAGAATGTGTAGCCGAGCGTGGTTTTCGTTCTTATGAGGTGCGCGTGGGAGGCAATATTTTCAGAAGAAACAGACGCCAGTTACGCGGGTAGAACAGACGGGGCGATACCTGTTTATGTACCTAGCAATTCTGCAGCACGAGAAGTGGAAGCGCGGTCACGGCCCAATGGGACACCGAGAACTGACACGTTAAGACGTCATGAGGTAGCTCCTGAACCTAGACAACCGACGTTTATCTCTAATGAAAGTCTTAGACGGTCCGAGAGAATAAGGGGCCCTCCGAGATACCTAAGTGATTACGTTTGGTAAGGGGGGGGAGATGTGGCGGGTAGCATTAGGATATATCTGTATATATATATATATATATATATATATGCATGTTCTGTTAAATTCTACAGCATTTTCTGTGTTGTTTATTTTGTATGTACATTTCTCTATACGTCTCACCAGCTTCTTATGGTTCTCAGAGAGCTTTCCCAGTAATACCGAAAAACTCATTTTTGCCCGAGGCACCTTTCGACATATATTAATGTCATCTTCAGGGGCATATATATACACATAACAATCGTAAATAAATATACACTAAACTGAAAATCAAATTTGAATGAGACGTTAAATACTCTAGAAAATTCCAATATAAAAGTATATAAAATTAATGCCGAGTGCACATTTGCACTGCCGTTTGATGTAGATAAATTCTGGCTAGGTGCAGGATGTTGTGATGCGCTTCTCTGTTGGTTGTTGATGTTGTTTTGCTGTCTAATAGATGGAGGAATTACGTCAGGTTGTTGTTGAACGTATATACATATATACATACATATATATACATACATATATATATATATATATATATATATATATATATATATATATATATATATATATATATATATATACATACATATATATATATATATATATATATATATATGCGTTGTATGTCTGCATTGTATTGCATTGTCTCCATTCATGTATATCATATAGCGGCGGCATCAACTTGCACGAGCACACTGCACGCTGGCCATGTTGCTAGAAGTGCAGAACAGCATTGCATTGACCGCACTTGTGGTTAATACACGTTACGTTATTGCACGCGTTTCTTGACACGACACAGATGGTTTCTTTGATGTAGTTACTTGTGTTCAAATACCTTTTTGTACATTAAATATATTTCCTCACTCATTTTTTTCCTACACGAGGATATTGCCCGTTTTTCTGGTCAGGATTGCCACCGTGAATAATGTGACCTGCTTTTATTCGTAGTCTCATTAGGGTCACTAAGTTTGTGTGTATATTTGTAGTCTTTGTGTAAATATTTGCAGTGTTTGTACTTTTATATTTGCAAATAATTGATATGTCGAATGAAATTATGAAAGTTATTATAATCAACGTATTTAATTTCTGAGAGGAAAAAGGTAATGTGTAAAAAATCCTAAAAATTATGTCACCTGTTGTCGTGTTTTAGAACAGTTTCAGTTTTTTAGCAGAAAAAAACGGTTCTCAAACCCTTCTTTCTTACACAATAGTTAACTCAATAATTAAATGCAAGGCTGTACTGTAAACAGAAGTGCCGCATGTAGTCTTTTCGCACAAATGACAGTGATAGTATGTTTACGTTCCTCTTGTTGTTGTGCCGCGATAACCCAAATTTCCGGTTCAGGGTGAATGTATTGTTGACACACAGGCAATCCGAACAACTAAGTGAAATGACATCAATTCTCACAAGCCGCTATACTTGTGTCGCAAAAAGTCTTAGTCAGACACTAACAGCCAAATAGCTCCTATCTGTTTAACCCGACTATCAACGTCCTAAACCCATCCTAGTCTTAGTCCTAGTCCCCGTCTCCCACTGCCTAGTCAACACCGTCTTTTATACCGACCCCCGGGCATTTGCACGCACACACACTGTGCGTGTGTGCACGCAGTGTGGGTTGGCTCTACAGACTCACATACAACCATCTCAGCCACATGGGTCCAATGCTACCTCAACTGGTGATTTATTGATGTTTTCATTTCTGAGGATGCGCAGGTCTACGCCCTGTTTCAACACATACTCAGTAGCAAGCGCTCAGAGCATGTTTACATGTATACACCTTTTTCAACGTGAGCTCTACAAGTCGATTAATTATACCACTTTACACAACCATCAGTCTCGCTTTAAAACAATGTATGTTTTGTGCAATGCAACACACACGCACGTACGCACTTGCACGCCCACACCTAACTACGAACTAAGCCTATGGTTAGTTTACACATTTGGATGCAACTCGCCTGGGACAATATTTATCATCAACGTTAAGCTAGTCTAATCAAAACAAAACACAAACCAGAAAAACAAAGAGAAAATCTGGTCTGACTGAAAGTTTTTTCCACCGCACAGTACCGTGCAACAATGATATTAGAACTTTCAGACACATTATAACAATTTAATTGCGCATATTTAATGATAATTCAATTTGATAGGGCCACTAATAGCATGAATATTTTATATGATGATAAAGATAATTCATTTAACATCCCAAATATATCATTTCCATAATTTGAATGACTCTTAAAAAACCTAAAAAGAACGTGTTTTTGGCAAAAAACGTTTTTTTAAAACATCGGTTTTTAGGTCGCATCTCTATGTATTATACACACATTCGTGCCACTCATTAGTAATGAATATGGAATTAGTTGGGTTGCCAAAGTTTAACAATATTGCCTATACACCTAATGGCCTATACACTATTTCATAAATGTAACATGAAAAACAAAACTGAAACACGATATATTAAAAAACAGTCGCACGTGGGACAGCGATGTCCCACGCGCGCCTACAAGACCACACCACTTTGCAATCACACTCAGAACACGACTATTCAAACACACATCCTCACATCTCAACGACAACCGATCACCGCCGCGCCATACCCAGAACCCACCCTGCAGACTAGGGCTGGGCAGGAACCGTGAAAATTGATACTCACGGTTCCGGATCCGTAGGGCAGTGGAACCGTTGGAACCGGTTCCGGAACCGGTTCCGCTTGGATGAAAAAATATATTTTCTGTGCGCATGTTTGGAGATCACCCAAAGGGAGAAGACACAAAAGAGAGTTGGCATAGATGAACGTGTGACTGGGAAATTAACAAATGTTTATATAAATTCAAAATTTTATTCAAAGTCAAAGTTCTATCAGTTTCATTATAGTGGGTATTCTCACAAAATTAAATTCAACATTTCATTATTTCATTTTGGTTGGGGATCCTCATTTTGTTTTTTTGGGTGAGTGAGGCATATAACTCTTGAATACGGCCCTGTAATTTGAAGAAAAGCTTTAATATTCAATGAAGACATGTACAAGGCATTAACATCTCTATATTTAACAACAGAAAAATGCATACAATGCTGACACAATAATGTGGCTAATGCTGCAAAAATGTGCTATATAGTCAATGTACTTTCCAATATAAACAATGTTTGTGTATCACCTGTTAAATAATATCTCAAACAAACAATAATTTGATTTCGGCTATTGCCCGAAAACGTTCGCTTATTCCGTAACGCACACGTTCACACACACATACACAAAACGCGTATATATTACACATTTTTATTCAAAAATAGAATCATATTTATGTGTTCTTCTTTGAGACTGTTCCGTCTGTGTGATATCCATTCACCGGCTTTTGAAAATATACGTTCAGATGGAACGGAAGATGCCGGTGTGCACAAATATTTTGTCGCCACTTCATGTAGTCGAGGCAGTAACAACGCTCGGTCCCTCCACCATAATGGATTCACTTCTCGGGAGACGTGAAATGGAAAATATGAAAAATATGAATTTGAATAGTTCTATATCGAGGCATATTGGCAATTTCACAACAATTCCATATTAGCGATATAATGGGCGTTCTCGGGTTAAAATAAAGTAACATTTGGGAAGAAGTATGTTAGTTATTAGTATGACTAAATGCTTAAATGATAAAATATACGCCGAGTTCAATAAAAGAGTGATTTTCCCCTTAACGACCTCATTGAGTGTGAATTATTAGATTCAGTGATGAATATTGTGAACATTTTCGTAATAATCGCAAGGTCACTAAGGCCCTCTGCTACGCTACTAATGTTGGAGCACTACAAGAATAAATTGAAACTAAAAAATAAGAGGGAAATTGATAAAAATGCCATTTTAATAAGTACAAACAATTTATAATATTAAACAATTATGCATGATAATGTATAAAAATAAGGCAAAAACAATTTTTACTCACCACTCAAGTGTACACGCTGGATCTCACTAGATTCAACTAAAACTAGCTCAAACACTAGTTGAGATGTTGGCGCTGGCAGTTTGACTGACAAATTATTTGTCCTTAGCCGCTTACAACCAAGGCAGCCTGCTGATTTCAGTCATAACAGATTCTGAGTGAAAACACGGTTTCCACACAAATATGACAGGATTCATCAATGTCCACACAATCTGACTTCCATCCAGGATTTTCACGCACATTTCGTTCGATACAAACAAACTTAGCAGGCATCTTTCTCGCCTGGTTCACACCTGTATGGGTTTTCACATTCTTTGTGGGCGACACGTCAAATGTGATCGATGAGCCGTGATCACAGCTTTGGTCATGTATGCTTGTGTGCATTAGAATGTGTGGATTCTTTACTTTTCCAAAAGTTTAATTAGTACCAAGTTGCGGTAGATACATTTTTACATGCTGATTCCGAAAATGTATATTTTATTGGATTCAATGGGAAAACCTTTTCCCGAAGTCAAGTTGAAACATCCATTTTGTCGTGAAATTGCGATCGTGTAGCGTTTAATTGGCTGCCTTTGATTTTAAAATTTTTGTTGTTTGTTTGTTTGATTGTTGAATTGTAATTGAAGTCACCATGGAAAGGATGCAGTTTTCACGCAGATTTATAAAAATGTTGTATCAACATTCATGCGATACTTTTTCGCTCAAATTAGCTGAAAATGCGGTTATTTAATCAAATTCCGGTAATCATACGCCAAAAAATAATATATTAATAATATATTCAATAAAATAGGCGTAATAAATAATATGTATTAAATTTAGTATTATACCTCGTGTAATATGACTCTGCGCGCACAGACTTACTTGCAAATAATGTACATGTATTTCAGAAAAAAGAAGACAATATAATACGCATTTTTTAAATACACGTGAAAAACTGCATTCACCGCAATTTCATATTAGCGTTAATTCTAATTCTAATTCTGTCAGTCCTGATACTAAGATCCGTGTGGACCCGGGTCCGAGAATCGGAACCGTGTGGACTCGGATCCGTGTGGACCCGGGTCCAAGAATCGGAACCGTGTGGACTCGGATCCGTGTGGACCCGGGTCCGAGAATCGGAACCGTGTGGACTCGGATCCGTGTGGACCCGGGTCCGAGAATCGGAACCGTGTGGACTCGGATCCGTGTGGACCCGGGTCCAAGAATCGGAACCGTGTGGACTCGGATCCGTGTGGACTCGGATCCGAGAATCGGAACCATGTGGACTCGGATCCGTGAGGACCCGGTTCAAGAACCGGTTCCGAGTCTCGGACCCGGTTCCAATACCCACGTAGCAGAACCGTCAGAACCGGTTCCGGAACCGGTTCCTGCCCAGCCCTATGTCAGGTTGTTGTTGAACGTATATACATATATACATACATATATATACATACATATATATATATATATATATATATATATATATATATATATATATATATATATATATATATATATATATGCGTTGTATGTCTGCATTGTATTGCATTGTCTCCATTCATGTATATCATATAGCGGCGGCATCAACTTGCACGAGCACACTGCACGCTGGCCATGTTGCTAGAAGTGCAGAACAGCATTGCATTGACAGCACTTGTGGTTAATACACGTTACGTTATTGCACGCGTTTCTTGACACGACACAGATGGTTTCTTTGATGTAGTTACTTGTGTTCAAATACCTTTTTGTACATTAAATATATTTCCTCACTCATTTTTTTCCTACACGAGGATATTGCCCGTTTTTCTGGTCAGGATTGCCACCGTGAATAATGTGACCTGCTTTTATTCGTAGTCTCATTAGGGTCACTAAGTTTGTGTGTATATTTGTAGTCTTTGTGTAAATATTTGCAGTGTTTGTACTTTTATATTTGCAAATAATTGATATGTCGAATGAAATTATGAAAGTTATTATAATCAACGTATTTAATTTCTGAGAGGAAAAAGGTAATGTGTAAAAAATCCTAAAAATTATGTCACCTGTTGTCGTGTTTTAGAACAGTTTCAGTTTTTTAGCAGAAAAAAACGGTTCTCAAACCCTTCTTTCTTACACAATAGTTAACTCAATAATTAAATGCAAGGCTGTACTGTAAACAGAAGTGCCGCATGTAGTCTTTTCGCACAAATGACAGTGATAGTATGTTTACGTTCCTCTTGTTGTTGTGCCGCGATAACCCAAATTTCCGGTTCAGGGTGAATGTATTGTTGACACACAGGCAATCCGAACAACTAAGTGAAATGACATCAATTCTCACAAGCCGCTATACTTGTGTCGCAAAAAGTCTTAGTCAGACACTAACAGCCAAATAGCTCCTATCTGTTTAACCCGACTATCAACGTCCTAAACCCATCCTAGTCTTAGTCCTAGTCCCCGTCTCCCACTGCCTAGTCAACACCGTCTTTTATACCGACCCCCGGGCATTTGCACGCACACACACTGTGCGTGTGTGCACGCAGTGTGGGTTGGCTCTACAGACTCACATACAACCATCTCAGCCACATGGGTCCAATGCTACCTCAACTGGTGATTTATTGATGTTTTCATTTCTGAGGATGCGCAGGTCTACGCCCTGTTTCAACACATACTCAGTAGCAAGCGCTCAGAGCATGTTTACATGTATACACCTTTTTCAACGTGAGCTCTACAAGTCGATTAATTATACCACTTTACACAACCATCAGTCTCGCTTTAAAACAATGTATGTTTTGTGCAATGCAACACACACGCACGTACGCACTTGCACGCCCACACCTAACTACGAACTAAGCCTATGGTTAGTTTACACATTTGGATGCAACTCGCCTGGGACAATATTTATCATCAACGTTAAGCTAGTCTAATCAAAACAAAACACAAACCAGAAAAACAAAGAGAAAATCTGGTCTGACTGAAAGTTTTTTCCACCGCACAGTACCGTGCAACAATGATATTAGAACTTTCAGACACATTATAACAATTTTATCGCGCATATTTAATGATAATTCAATTTGATAGGGCCACTAATAGCATGAATATTTTATATGATGATAAAGATAATTCATTTAACATCCCAAATATATCATTTCCATAATTTGAATGACTCTTAAAAAACCTAAAAAGAACGTGTTTTTGGCAAAAAACGTTTTTTTAAAACATCGGTTTTTAGGTCGCATCTCTATGTATTATACACACATTCGTGCCACTCATTAGTAATGAATATGGAATTAGTTGGGTTGCCAAAGTTTAACAATATTGCCTATACACCTAATGGCCTATACACTATTTCATAAATGTAACATGAAAAACAAAACTGAAACAAGATATATTAAAAAACAGTCGCACGTGGGACAGCGATGTCCCACGCGCGCCTACAAGACCACACCACTTTGCAATCACACTCAGAACACGACTATTCAAACACACATCCTCACATCTCAACGCAACCGATCACCGCCGCGCCATACCCAGAACCCACCCTGCAGACGCAGCATTGCTCAAACGCTGCACTTTGCAAATACACACACACTCGCACACAAACATACATACACAATGCGCAAAGCACCACACCAGCAAATACAAGATGCATAAGCCCACACACACACACACATTACATTACATTAAGACATTTACATCGCGCTTTTCACCCGAGGTTCTCAAAAGCGCTCACACACACACATACACACGCACTCAAGCACAAGAATCATACACATACACAATCACGAACACACACACTCACCTACATATACACACACACATACACACACAAAACAGACAAGTAGATATACGCACAAACATAAACATACACTCACGCTTACATACTCAAAAACACAAAAATACACAAGCACACACACATATTGTATAAGATAACAAAGCAGACATACAGCACAGAAGACCACACAACATGCAACACATTAAGACAACACAACAGGCATACAACGACCTACACTCAGATTGACAAATCACAACACAATAGACACACAAATACAAACCAGAAAACACAACATAACAGACACACAAAGAGACACACTCAAACAAATATACAGAGAACACAACACAACAGACACTCAAAGACAGAAAACAGAGCTAAATACAACACACACACACATATACACACATACATCATACAATGGAGAAACATACATAAACAAGAACGGAAAACACACGCGTGAAGCACATACACATAGAAGACAGAATTAGGAAACAATCAGACCTTATATTCGGTACTAATATATACAATATTATTAAGACAGTAATAAGACTTTGTGAGAAATAAATGTTTAGTATGTTTTTTGAAAAAAGATAGAGATTTGATTGAGCGTATTGCCGGAGAAAGCCTATTCTAGATACGAGGTCCTAAGATAGAGAAAAAACGATTGTAGTGAGAATGCCTAGAAGGAAAGGAAGGTTCAACTAGTAGAAAAGGATCGTTAGAAGACCTAAGAGAAAGAGATGAGGTTTCATAAGAGGGAAGGTCAAACAGATACTCAGGCTTCCGAAGATGAAGAGGTGAATGAATAATTAAACAAATACGATACTCAACAAGAGCCTTAATGGGAAGTAACCTGTAAGTTTTTGTAAATAAGAAGAGACATGATAAGCCGAAGGAAGATTAAATAGCATACGACAATCTTTAATATTAATAGATTGAAGATTCCTAATCTGGCGGTGGTTGAGAGATGGTAGAAGAGAACAGCAGTACTGAGTTTTACTAAAGATGAATGAATTAGCTAACTTGAAGGCAGCAGAGATAGTTATATATCTACGAATGGAATCGATACGCCTAAGTTGAAAGTTACAGCACCTGATAATGTCAGAGATATGTGGAGCCAAAAAAGACAGATATCAAGTATATTACCAAGACTTCGTACAGAGCAGGATAGAGGTATACTAAGAGAATTAGTACTATTAGAAGATGGAAAGAGAATATACTTAGTCTTATCAGGATTAAGTTTGAGATGACGAGTGAACGCCCATCTTTCTATATCAGATAGGATGGTACTGGCTGAAGAGTGAGAAATAGACTCAGACGAGAGAAGGATTTGAATGTCGTCAGCGAATCTTTGGAAGGACACATCGTGACGACGAAGAACTTTCCCTACAGAGGTAAGATACATATTGAAGAGGAAAGGACCTAAGACAGAGGCTTGAGGTAGGCTTTCGAATAATTTCGATAAGCAAAAAGTAAGTTGGATAGAGCGGTAGGATGACAAGTCTGATATAGACTTTCCTGGTTTGAGTATGGGTAAAATTATGGATTGCTGCTATGATGGGGGGTAGTAGTCATTGATCCAAAGTTGATTAAAACACGACAGCAGGATCATTTTGTTTGATGAGTTGAAATTTTTTAAGAAGGCGTAATGAATGACATCCGGCCCTGGTGACGTAGAATGACATTGAGAGAGACCTTTGAATAGCTCTAGAATAGTAAAAGGAGTATTGTAGGATGATACGGTAAGAATAAATGATCCAGTAGTAGCAGAGGAGCTAGGTGAGACAGCGGATGGATGAGTTGGTGTGGATGCACTTTTTGGGATTGGTGAGTAGTTTGTGGCAAATTGATGGATAACTAGTGGCTGATGAAGTGATGAGTGTGTTACCTATATATTTTACAGGAGGGGAGGTTGGTGGTCGCTGTATTTGGCGGAAAGAACGGACTATGTGCCATAGCTTAGTAATGGGTGTTCTGTGTGTGAAATAGTGAGTGAGGTGAGACCAGCTGTCACGTTTGGCAGCGCGGATCGTCTTACGCGCCATTGCTTTGGCCATCTTGTAGGTGTCAAGAGATGATGTGGTGCGGTGGGACCGGACGAAGCGCAGGGCTCTTATGCGTTTTAGCACTGCATCTCTGCAGGCTTGGTTCTACCATGGGCAACTACGTCGGGCTTTGTTATGGGTCTTAGAAAAGGAATGGAATGTGTGGTAGCGTAAAGAAGAGAAGATTCTTTGTGAACGGCTATTGTAGTGTTATCGGATTCAGTGTATTATTGTGTGAATATACTGTTGAATAAGGTCCAGTTGGCCTGTGCAAAGTTCCACCTGATCTGCTGTGAAGGTATGATTGAGCAATGTGATATGAGAGAGGTAATAACAGGACAGTGATCACTAGAGAGAAATGAGTCGTGACACTGTCATTGCAATAAAGGAGCTAGAATTGAGGAGCATAGTGTAATATCGAGATGTGTGAGTGTGCCATTGTATTCGTGTAGACGGGTTAGTGAGTCATCGTTGATAATGTTGAGTGTTTGATTGGTGATGGTGGAGACCAGCTCGCGGCCTCGAACGTCTGAGACGATCGAACCCCAGAGGGGGTATTTGGCATTAAAATCGCCGCAGAGGATAAAGGGATGCAGAAATTGTTGGATGAGAGAGTCAAAGAATGAATAATCTATAATTTGTGGTGGTGGGATATATAAACTACATATAATGATTGTTTTGTTATATATAGTTATTTGAACGGCTACAGCTTGATATGGTCCGGTGAGTGTGATGCGATGATTTGGAAGAGAGGACTGAACGAAGACGCTAGCACCGCCCTTACGTCTGAGGTTATCAGCATAGAAGTGGTGTGTGTGATAACAGCTGGGCATGAAGTGGGCCTGAAGTTGTCTGTTGGAAGGAAGTGCGTTTCTTGTAAGCAGACTGTATGTGGTAGTGTGGAGGAGAGATGTTGTTGAAGTTCGAGGTGCTTGTTTTGAAAGCCCCGACAGTTCCACTGGAAAATGAGAGGATACATATTGATATATGAGTGAAGGATGTAGTTCTGCTAAGTGATGATTTGACTTTCTTTTCTTCTATATTTTCTATTTCTTCCTACTGCAGGCTGTACTGTCACACAGAATCAAAAGTATGAGCAGCGCACGAAAACACAACCATACACCACGACTGTCGCTGGGAGAGTGTAAATATAGACAGATGTAGATAAATTGTAATAACAAATTGTTAAAGAATTGCCAGCATAACCCTTAAAGCAAGGTTTCCCGCTACGTGCAATTTGCTATAAAAATGCCGGTCTACATTAGCTGCTGTCCTGATATTCTTGATGCTCAATTATTTTAACTAGGTTATACATCACTGAATATTCTTGATGTAATATGTGTGTGTTAATTTGCACGTTTGTATCCAAAGTTGAGATTGATTTGGTATTTACTTTAGCTGTTTTTGGAATTTATAATTTAAACTACCATTAACTAAGACTATTCAGTACATCATTCATGTAAAATCACTTTCCTCTGTGCTATCGGAAACAACATATAGCACGTTGTTATAAATTTATCAATAAGAAATTTTAGGAAATAGAGAAAATTGTTGCACAATAAAGAGTGTTTCCCCTTTGCATTATTTTGTTGTTTTATACTTAATTTTTGACTATGTTCTTATTGCGATGTAATGATGATGGCCCTTGGTGATTGGTTGTAAAAATTACTCAAAAACGGAGAGAAGTTGGGTACGAATGTAGTGTGGTGCGGGGTATTTTCTCCTTGCCGAGCTGCAAATAATTGGCTTCTTAATGGAACAGACGATTTCCTTAGTAAAGTTGTTTCAGGTTAATTTTCTGGGCTACTTTTTAGAGAAAATGAAGTTGATTGCATTTTGTATTGCATTTTGACAGTCATAGTAATTAACCTCACATATGGCGTAAATATGACTGTCTCGCATGTGATTCTATACTACCCGAATGAATTTATGTGCTGGTTTTGTGTGTTTGCACCGAACACGATGCGCTTCAGACACTGGCCGAACTGTCAGCGCCGCACGCTGAACTGGATTTTGTTATGGAGGCTGCGATTATGTCACGCTTTGAACACGCCAACATTGTGCGTCTTATCGGCGTCAGCTTTGACCGTCACCCGCGCTATATTGTGCTAGAGCTGTTGGCCGGGGGCGATCTGAAGAGTTTTCTGCGCGAAATCCGTCCCACCAAGGCCAGATCATCTGAAGAATGTTTTGTCGATGTGTGCGTGTGTGTACAGGTCGAGGCCTAGCGTGTCCAGGGACTATTAGAAAATTCGACAATTGGTAATGGGTGCTGTCTATAAATGTTTGGATGTAGAACGGCCTGAATCTTAATTCCGAGAAGTCTGACTGGAAGATGATAAGAAACCCAGAAAAAAACATTCAATGGGACATTAATGTAACAAGCTAAGATTAACCTGAGCTCAAACAGTTTGTCGCTGATACAGTCAAAGCCTGGTTTGAATTTACATGCACTGTCATTGATATTGTTGCGTTAAAACATATGGCTAAAAAGCAACTCCGACAAAGATGACATGATGGCGTAGAACAGTGTGTATGTTCCCGGCTGCTTCTTCTGTGCCGATACTCACTTGGTGTTCACGTGATCAGGAGCGGGATTCGTCGCTAACAATGGCCGATCTGCTGACGTGTGCCATTGATGTGGCCAATGGACTGCAGTACCTCGAAGTAAAGAGATTCATTCACCGAGATATCGCTGCTAGAAACTGTCTTCTCACCACCAAAGGTCCCGGTCGAGTGGTGAAAATAGCCGACTTTGGAATGTCTCGAGATATTTATCGGTAAAGTATTTCATTCTTCTGTTGTATTATTCTTGTAATATTCGAAATATAATCTCTTCATTACTCTCTTATATGCACGTCTTTATATTTTATTTAGCATTTATGCAGCTGTTTTTAAAAATATCTACATAATTATATAAAAGGCACATGTGTTCCAATACTGCATTCAAGCTGTACATTGTTGGTGCATTCAGTGTGCCATCTTATTGAGTATTCATGCACACACTGTCTGTCACTAGCTAACTTGGAAACAATTATCTGGTATCAATTTGCTGTATTTCTTGATAGTTTAGGTGGGCGTCTTTCTCGGTTCGACCAAGGAAACTTGAAATAAAATAACCACATAAAATTTACAAAATGTTTATGTCAAATATTACCAGTTCAAAACTAATTTATTTAAAATGCATGTTATCTAGTGTGGCGCAGCAATAAGCGCAAAAGACAAGCAAAAACAAAGGACGACAACCACCACTCCGCGTGTCAACACAAACATCACTCCGCGTGACACAACAAATGCGCACACAAGCACAACAGAATCCTCACACGATTCCACCAGCACAAGCGACCTGATGACCATATGGGCTATGATCAAACCCATGGTGATCAACCTGGCAGAAAACTTTGTCAGGTCTAATCCAACAACACCTCTCACCACAATGATCAACTAAATTCTTTTTTTATTAAATAACTAGCATATAAGCCCGCCCGTCGTGCGGAACAATTAATAAAGTAAACTAAATATTCAATTCATAAAATAAAACGAATACAAATTTTAAAGGAAAAAGGTAAACTCGTAAGAATATTAACCAATAGAAAAGCCTAAAACCCGCCTAGCCTTAAAACCCGCCCGTTGTGCGAAACAATTAATAAAACGAAATTCATATTTAATTAATAAAAATATTGCAAAAAAAGAAAACTCCTACAAATCTTAATCAATTAAAAAGTTAAAATTGAATTGTTTATATTTTCATTTGGACAAAATATTTTTCCTCATCCCGCCTCATATTTGAACCCGCCCGTCGTGCGGAATAATTCAGAACTCGAACACGATCCGTTATGGGTCTGGAAGATAAATCCGCTAGTTTTGTATATGAATTCATTCTATATGGTGAAATTGAACGTTTTATTGTCTATAGTTGCTGCCTGCGGGACATTTTTACCTCATAAACATCATCCATCGCTTCGTTTACGTTTAAAGCCCCTGATCTATACCATTGAGCCCGCTCAGTTATGCCACCTCATATTCAAGCATACACACACAGAGAGACAGATAATTTATATATATTCATATAGATTTAAACCCGCGCGTCGTGTGGAACAATTTATAAAGCAAAATTAATATTAATTCCATAAAATTAAATTAAATCAAATTTAAAAGCAAACAATTTAACCTGTACATGTGTTAACCAATATAAAATTCAAAATGTGACTATTTTAATTTTAAATTTGACAATATTAACCTCAACCCGCCTCATACGCAAACACAAACACAAACACACAACACACAAACACAAACACAACACACAAACACAAACACAAACACGAACAAACACGTACACAAACACGAACACAAACACGTATCAAACAATGACAATTCTAGTATGTAAACCAGCCCGTCGCGCGGAACAGTTCATACTATTATATTTGTATTCAATGCATGAGAGAAAAGGAATATGAATTGAAAAAGAAAAGAGTAGACCCATGAAAAATCAAAATTTATATACTTTCATATTATTTTGACAAAATATTATCCTCAACCCGCCTCATATTTGAATCTGCCCATTGTGCGGAATAATTCAAAATTCAGATACTAAACAATGCAAATTTACTAAATTTTTTATCATAATGCTTACAAAATATATTTAAAATTAGCATCATCTAGCATTGAAACCCTCCCGTTTTGCAGAACAATTAATAAAGTAAAATAAATATTGAATTCATAAAATAAAACGAATACAAATTTAAAAATAAAAAGGTAAACCCATAAATATATTAACCAATAGAAAAGTCTAAATATGAATGTGTTTATTTTAGCTTTGGCAACATATTTTCCCCCGAACAGCTTCATATTTAAACCCGCCCGTCACAATGTTAACAGAATTTAATGTTTCGTACAAAAATACGTAAGCGTACAATTAAATATATTGTTAGCTTTCTGTCATCTCTATAATTCCAGGTTAATGCTTCCGATAAAGCAGCATATGCATATAGTTGGCATTACATGATATTGCAGCCCATATCCTTATGCAACTTAAAATTAAACCAATTAAATTATACAGCTAAATTCAGTAGTTTACATTGTTCCCAGTAGCACTTTACCCGCCCGTCGTGCGGAACAATTCATGTGTTGATATTGAGGACAATAAAGCCTTTCTATTCAGTATAGTGTGGCATTAATTAAACTGTACGCAATAAAACCACACCATCCATGATTGGAGCTAATATGATGCATTCTTAAAAGTGATTGTACTTCAGTGAAATTAAATCAGTGAATATTTCTGTGTAATCGCAAGTGCGCATAATAGCTGCCAAATTGGCAACATGTCATTTTGACTTTACACCGCTGTAACTTCCTTGAGAAACACTTCCGAAAATTAAAAATTATACCGTATTGTAGATAACAAAGTTTTTAGCAAGATGGTATATTTTATTTTAATGTGTGACAAATAGTTACTTGGAAATAGGTAGAACAATTAATTAATTTTAGACGCACCGTGTTCAAGTAAAATGTTTGACGTAGATTTGAATTTTGGCAATTTTACACAATTTGTTAATAGTATTTGGGTATACATAATAACCTATCTTATAGAATATATAATTTTCTACACAATGGTATAATTCGTATAGCTGTACCATTGCTGGTTTATGAAGAGCAGATGTCAGAATATTGACCAAAATATTCACGTTTTTCAGTGCAAATTTTGCCTTTTTGACTTTGTCATTTTGACTCCACACCGCCGTAACTTTTCTTAAATAGACTATGGAAAATGAAAAATTATACCGTGTTGTAGAAAAACGAAATTCCCAGCATGATGGTATTATTTATTTAGATGTGTGATAATTAGTTGTTGAGAAATATAGAAAAAAGTAGAGAAAATCGGACGCCCGGAGTGAAAATAAAATTTTGTATGTAGATTGAAATTTTGTCATTTTTACATTTTTTATATTTGGTTTTTGGTTATGAATTATAACGTATCTTGTAGAACAGAAAAGTATCTACACAGTGGTATAATCTGTATTGCTGTACCATTTCTGGCTTAGGAGGACTGGGTGGCAGCATATTGACCAAAATTTTCGCATTTTTCAGGGTTCATTTTGTCTTTTCACCGCTATAACTTTTTCAATGTTATTTTATAATATTAAATTAAACCTGTCGTGTAGAGAAGAAAATTTTAAACGTGATGGTATAAATTGTTAGCGGGTAGATTAAGTGGTGGCCGAGAAGTAGCTGATAGAAAATGGACCAAGGAGGGTGGGACACACAGACAGACAGACACACAGACAGAGGATCTCTTATATATATATATATATATATATATATATATATATATAGATGGTCAAGTTCGTACAATGGATTATCAGGAGTTTAAAAACTAACTTCTAGCAATTTTTATATTTTGTACAAATGCACGGGCCTGATGTGATAGCGCTACAAGAAACTTGCTTAAATCAGTGTAAAAATAAACAAATAACATGTCGTATTAATGGATACAATTTTTATAGTAATAAGTACGATAGTCGGCATAGAAGCACAGGTATATAGGCTAAAAATACATTATTGCATAGGAAGATTAAAATCAATACGCAATTAGATTACACTGCAGTGGAATTGATACATCGAACAAGTCATACGACAGTACTTTCTCTTTACCTAAAACGGGACATACATCTGGCAAGTAAGCACTTACAGTCTATATTTAATCAAATTCAGGAACCATGTGTAATTCTGGGAGATGTGAATGCACATAATGCAATTTGGGGTAGTGAGACAACAAATCAGAGGGGTAGAATCATAAGTGAATTCGTGGAGGATAACTGTCTGACAATTCTAAATTCGGGGAACCCTACCTTCTTTTCGGAAAGTCACAAAACATACACGGCTATAGATTTATCGATTGCAACTAACAATCTAGAACTTAATTCGGAGTGGAGAGTAATGAATAGTAGGGAATTCAGTGATCACTACCCTATAAAACTTAAACTAGATGTAAATTGTTCAAAAATCACGCTCAGGTATCCAAAATTGAACTTTAAATGGCCAATTGGGTACAATTTAGGTTAAAAACGGACGAAATAATTGCTAAAAATAATAGTAGAAGCATAATCAATATTCGAAAACACATAATTCAGTCAGCTAAAATGACAATATCAAAAACTTGTGGGAAAGAAAATAAGAAAAAATCGTCCTCTTTTTGGAATGCGGAGTGCGAAAAAACCAGAGAGAAGGGCTGGCTGGGCTGAGAAAACGTACAGAAAACACAAAACGCCAGAGAACTACATAGAGCCTAGAAAGATCACAGCTAGCCTACGGCAAGTCATTAGGGCCTCCAACCGACACAACTTTTACGAGAAAATACAAAAATGTAATACAGGGGATCCTCGACTTATGACGGAGATCCGTTCCTACGTGTCCGTCGTAAGTCGAATTTCGACGTAAGTCGGGACACATTCACCCCGTTACATGTATATACGTAAGCCGTAATGGCACATCTAGTAATGCGAAACACGTGTTTTTCCAAACAATTATATTGTACTACTAGCTCTGACGGGAATTCCACATCAACTCACAGCTCAGAAAGCAAAATTGCGTCGCACTTACGACTCAATCGACGTAACTCGAGCAGATGATTTCTAGCGTCGTATCCGCGAAACGTCGCAAGTCGAGACCGTCGTAAACCGAGGACTCCCTGTACATACACCAATATTTCGGAGCTCTGGAGCACAGCAAAATCATTCAATCATGGTCATATTTCCACAAAATTTCCGCTATTTACGCATGTCACTGAGCTCATCTCTGATCCACAAGATGTAGTGAACACCTTTGCGCAACACTTTAGTGAATTATCATCAGACAGTCAATACACACACGAGCAGATAGTATATACTCAAATGAATGAAAACTTGCCCCCAACTTGCAATATTGAAGTATGCAATTTCCCTATTACCTATCAAGAGTTAGAAATAGCTATTACAACTTCAGGAAATACCGCAGTAGGCCCCGATGTTATCGCTTACGAATTTTTTCGGCAAATGGGGAAGCAATCGAAATTATAAATTGTGGAAGCCCTCAACGAAATATGGTTGGGACAAATCTACCCGGTGGAAGGGAAATTATCAACAGTTATTTCTTTATAAAAACCAGGTAAAGAAAAAGATAAGGTTGACTCTTACAGGCCAATAACTGTAGTGTGGTGCCTCGCCGAAGCGACCGAACCCGCAGACCGCCACCGCACCTGAGCGACTACGTCTGTAGGACCGTAAGCGCCCTACGCTGCTTGGAGGGGAGATGTAGTGTGGCGCTGCTCCGCACAGAGGGCACGGGCGCGGCTAGCGTGGTTGACCCTACCCGCCACGAGGCAGTGTGTGTCCAGCAGTGTTTGTGTGCAGGTCGTGACGTTGTTATCCTATTGTTCGTGTAGTATCGTGTTGTACTCGTATTGCGATTGTAAATATAGCGCACAATAACATTTACAAATTGTACCAGTAAAATACTCGAGATAATTATAAAACGGCGACATACAACATTTCCAGAAAAGAACAACATGTTAGATCAAAATCAATTTGGCTTTAGTAGGAACAAATCTACTTCCGAGCCAATTTTGTTGCTGACAAATGACGCCAAAATAGCAATTAAAATGTTTATGGTCACGTACGTAATTTTCCTGAACTTGAATAGTGCTTTCAACAGAATACATCACAATGCCATTTTCAATCAGTTACACAAAATGAACATAAAATGTAACATGTTGAGTTATATTAGCGGGTACCTTAGTGGTAGAAAATTTCAGGTTAGATGCGGTAGCATAATTTCGGATATATTAACTATAGATCAAGGTGTACCACAAGGGGGTCTTATCGCCATTGCTATTCAATATTGGAATTAATGATATTGGGACTAAATTTGTGAACATAAAATTCATTATGCACTGTTTGCTGATGATTTGGTTTTTTGGTATACTGGAAAAGGAATTGACACAATTGCCCCAAAAATGGAACGACAACTACAAACGGTCAGGGGATATCTTGAAAGCAGAGGGCTACAGATATCATTGCCGAAAACTAAAGGACTTGTAAATAAACAATCACCTAAATTTGAGTAATCAATAGAAATAAAATTAGATAATAAGTCAATAGAGCTAGTAAGAAGTCATACATATCTAGGTCTAATAATTGGTCAAAACCTAAAATTCTCAGAACGCATAAAGTATTGCGCATGTAAATGTAAGAAAAGTGTTAATTTTCTTGGATATATTCCTGGTAAGGATTGGGGAGCCAATAGAAAAATTCTTAGTTTGTTCTATAAATCCACAATTAGATCAATTATGGACTATCAATCGCAATTCTATTTAGACGCAAACAACAATACTCTTGCAATTCTGAATAGAATACAAAATAAATGTTTAAGAATAATTTCGGGGGCCGTTAAGTCCACGCGGATTGACAGCTTACAAGCAGATTTGGCGATACCATCCTTGAGTGATCGCAGGATATTTCTTGCTGTAATGTACGGTATAAGGGCTTCAACGAGCAAAAACCCTAAAATTTTAAATATAGTAGACTCGAAAACTAATTATAAATTCGCTCCATTACCCTATTTAGGCAAACGAATGAGACAGGATCTGGAAGTAGATATTCTGCCAATGCAATAAATTCCTGAGCCTCAATTTTTTTGGAATATGAAAGGCATTAAAACCTTATGACCTTATCTCACTAATGAAAGCAAACAAGGATTGAATGATGCTTACATACAGCGTAAATTTAATGAACTAAAAACATTGTACAATGATTTCTAATTTATATACACCGACGGATCAAAAATAAATGAAAAAGCGGATCAGCGTACATACACATTAATAAATGCTAAGAAGCAGTCAGACTTCCTGACTATTCATCAATATACACAGCCGAATTAATTGCAATTATTAAGGCGTTTTTATATGTGAAAAAATCAAACTACGCGAAGGCAATCATATGCACAGATTCACGCAGTGTTGTTGAAGGCATAGAAAGAATGCATGATACGCATAATCCACATATATCCGCATAATCCACAGTCGTGTGCGCGCAGCCGTGCTGTGAACATCGCATTGGTCGTGCCCGCAACTCAACTCAACTCAACTCAACTATATTCTGTACCCGCCTCAGTGCGTGTTTGTGTGCGCTAAGTGTATTGTGTTTGAAGTGTACAGTGCGTGTAGTGTGTGCGAAGTGTTTGTCCTGACTGTCACCGGTCATTGAACCCCAAACAGATATGTGTCGCCTAGCATGCCATTTAGGCACTCATAGAGGTAAAATCTCTCGCCCACATGGTCGCCGACCGAATTTTCGGCGTATCCAGGTCATTTGCAGTAACCGGCAACTAAGCACCATACGTAAATATAAATCCACTGGAGTCAATCATGATGTTTTGACCTCCGTGCGAATACAGAGTCGGATCACCGTAAATCGCCTTCCACTGAGGATTGGCCACATGAATGCGCAGTCAGCCTTGCCTAAGATTGATGACATCAATGCTCTCCTGCCGCGAATGAATTTTGACATATTATGCGTTTCTGAAACGTGGTTCACGCCGCAACTGTTAGATAAGTTCATCATAGTTCCTGGCTTCTCTGTTTGGAGATGCGATCGTAAGGATGGCAGAAGAGGGGGTGTTGCTGTTTTCTGCAGAATTGGTCTTTGCGTGAATCGACTAGATATTGCTAGCAGGTGTGGCACTACTGAAGCTCTTTTCTTGTGCTGGACCACATGTGCACCCAGTAGTTGTGGGAGTAGTTTACCGACCACCTAAGGAAGCGGTAGCGATGAGTCTGGAGAACATCGAAGATATACTTCAAGCGGCATTGATTTACTCCAAACCACTCATATTGACGGGCGACCTAAACTTTGATCTCCTGAAACCAGCTTGCTCCTCAGGCCTCACGAGTCTACTAAACAACTATGGTTTGAAGCAGATAATCGACTCACCGACACACCCACACCCAGTGCCTTCTCTCCTAGACGTAATGGTCACCAATATCAATTCAGACATGATTTCTGATGTAATTGTTGAACCGACGCCATTCGCCGATCACTTGCCCATTGCTGCGAGTTTTAAGATCGGATCAGCTCGACAGAGAATAAACGCTTTGACGTACGGGCCGTGGCGCACTATCAATTGGGACCTGTTCAATTATCTGCTGCTCACTGCTGACTGGGAAGAGTTTTCGAAATCAAGGTGCGTCAACACCAAAGTGCACATATTCATGGAGATATGGTGCGTCTGTCTCGATACTGTCTGTCCATTGCGCACAATTAAACCGAAACTGAACAGCCTCCCCTGGATACGCGGTCGCTGTGATCTTCTGTGTAGTATGTCTGAGCGAGATGCAGCATACCGAGCGTGGAGAAACACCGGAGACCCAATCAGGAGGACTGCCTACGTTCGGTTAAGAGACTCCGTGAAGCATATAATCGAAGCTGAGCGAAAGGCTTATCTCACGCAGCAACTTGAGGGCAAAAATTCGTCATACTTTTGGAGAGCTTTGCGAGACATGACCATTCAAGGAAAGCGGGCTTCAGACAACTAAATGGCCACAACGGCGCGTACTGCCGACAAATTCAATTATTATTTCTCCAGCAAGGCAGAGCGAATAGCTGAAATAATCCGATGCAATCCTACAGCTCCTGTTGGTGACAGACCTCCTACTGTCATAACCAGCACCATGAAATTAGAACCAGTTACCCTGCCTGAGCTATGGAGTAAGTTGTGTGCTATCAAATCCAGGTTTTCCGTCGGCACCGACGGCATCCCAGTATTTGTCCTCCGGAAAACCTTCGCAGTTCTTGGCCCTCATCTGCTCAGTATCATAAACTGTTCTATCAAAACCAGCCTTTTTCCTGAAGCATGGAAAATTGCGACCCTGATTCCGCTGCGAAAGTCAGGCGACACATCTAATCCGGCTAATACGCGTCCAATCTCCCTGCTGTGCAGCATAAGCAAACTTTTGGAGCGAGTGGTCAGCGATCAGTTGGTGAAATATATGACGGAGCACAGTCTACTCTCTCCCAATCAGTTCGCATATCACCGGCACTGGTCTACGGAGCACATGTTGTTGGCAATGACAGACCACATCGTGCAGGCCGTGGACACACGGCAGATATCAGCAGTTGTGTCATTTGACATCAGCGGGGCTTTCGACTGCGTAAATCACAAGTCACTGTGTGCACGACTGCAGTGGTACGGTATTCAGCCGGCGTTGTTTGAGAGCTACCTAAGTGGACGTCAACAAATAGTCAGAAACGGTACTGAGAAACGACAGCTGATACATGGTGTACCTCAGGGTTCTGTGCTGGGTCCTCTTCTCTACATTTTGGCAGTCAACGATGCTGAGAACCACATCCCGTTCGGCAGAACTTTCAGCTACGCTGATGATACGTTTATTGTGTTGACGGCGGCCTGCTCTCCCATTGGTATTCAAGAAATGGTTTCGCAGATGCACGTAAGCACGCAGGCTTTTCGCAATTGACTTGCCAGTAATGGTTTCCTGATGAACAGTGAGAAGACATCCCTTGTGATTTGAGGTACTCGTGTCTCCATCCAACGCTGTGAGTCTGTCCGGCTACATCTGTCAAATAGCTTCATTTCACCTAGGCCGAGTTTGCGCGTTTTGGGAGTCACCCTGGACAGTCGGTTCACCTGGGGATGCCACGTGATGGACTTGGTAAAGCGCTGCAACTGCATACTGATCTCCATCAACCGAATCAAGAGACAGCTGACATCCGAGGTAATAAACAGACTAGTTGTTGCCCACATCTTCTCCAGAATACAGTACTGCATGTCTGTCTGGGGTGGGTTGTCAGAGTCAACAAGACAAGACAAAGAGAATATCAACAGGATTATGCGGTTTGCCGCCCGCATGACTTGTGGTCTAAGGAAGTACGACCATGTCACGCCAGCTCTCAGGAGTCTCGGTTGGCCGACAGTTGAAGTCATGGTTAGAAACCGTGACCTAAAAAATGTAACGAGAGCTCTGCAATAAGATCGCGCTCCGCCGTGTCTCACTGACATGTTTAGCAAGAGGAACAGCGTGTCAGCGCGTAGCACCCGTTCCACTGAATGTGGATTGTTGCAACTGCCCAGGGCCCGACTAGAGGCTACCAAACGCCATTTCAGGTGTCGCGCAGCGAGGGCTTACAATGAGGTCGCCAGAAATTGAGCTTTATCCTTTTTCTTTTTTTACACTTCATTCCGTTTAATAGTATTATTGTTTAGTTTTATAGTTTCCGATATCACCCTACGTCGACTCCACCCATTTTTTATTATCATTGTTTTTTATATATACTCATTTTATCTTTAATTTTTGTTTTAATTGTATTGTAAATTGCCCATGTGTCATGTTCTAATTTGTGTTGTAAATTGTCAATTAAAAACCGTTTCGGATTGACAATATATGATGATGATGATGATGATGATATAGCCACAATACACAAAATAGCCAAGCAGTCTAACAGCAGAAAGTAGAGTTATGATACTGTGATTACCGGGACACGCAGGTATCAAAGTAATGAAATGGCTGACCAACTGGCTAAACATGCGCTATCACATCGTCCCGTTAATATAGGAATCACAAGAGAGGAATATTATGCGTTTCTAAAAACACAATTCAACAAATACTTACAGAGAAACTGGAGGGCAATTGACAACAATACGCTCAGGCGTATCAAAGACGAATTTAAGCATTGTAGCAGTAGTGACTTTAAAAGTGGACAAATAGAGGTAATATTGACAAGACTAAGAACAGGACGTACTAGTATTTCATATATAGAATTGATACTAAATGGAGGTGCACCGCTCTGTCATGTTTGCAACAAGACTAGCGATTTTACACATATTATAATCGAATGCACTAGGTACAGTCAACAGAGAAACGCATTAATCGATTACTGTAAATGTAACAATATTAATCTTACAATTGAAAATGTATTGGGGGATAATCAACCAATAGTAAACACGGTGTTTCAGTACATAGATCAGTGTTACATCAACATAATATGTCAGCTATGTATACTGAACTTGACCAATTTCTTCTCAAATGTGTGACTGATTGTATGTTGTGTTATTTTCATGTGAAGAAAAAAACAAAAAAGTTTACATACCTATGAATATGGTATATACGATATATACATAGATATACTCGTACACACATATATATAAAACTTACGTAAGGTATGATTTTGCATGCATTGTATGGACAGTCGTTTGGAATGGGTAGTATCTTGTACTTGCCAATTGGTTGTCCATTGGAAGGACTGGAACATTGGAACTGTTGTGATTGATTGACTGATTATATTATATATATTTCATTAGAAAAAACAAAAAACATATATATCTATAATAATAAAAGCTTTATTCTGTGTGTGTGTGTGTGTGTGTGTGTGTGTGTGTGTGTGTGTGTGTGTGTGTGTGTGTGTGTGTGTGTGTGTGTGTGTGTGTGTGTGTGTGCACAAACGAGTTTTTCACATTTTGGTGATTTTATGCCACGGGTTTGAGGAAAACTGCTTAACAGAATTTACAGTTTTTTATATCCACAGATTGGAAATTTTGTCTTCTACACGAGTTATTTTTCAAATATGTAGTGTTAACATTTCAAAAGATATAACCGTTTATTAAAGACAATGTCATTTCCACCGACGACTGATAGATTTAACACAGCGTTTAACAGCAAAGGAGTCTATTGTTACAACAAAGGAGCCTATTGAAAATTTAATTGCTGACAAAGGAGCCTATTGAAAAAATTTAAAACTTCCAAATATCGTGAATTATTTTTCAGGACTCTTCCAGTTATATCTATCTATATCTATATATATATATATATATATATATATATATATATATATATATATATATATATATATATATATATATATATATATATATATATATATATATATATATATATATATATATAATAGATCTTCTGTCTGTGTGTGTGTGTGTGTGTGTGTGTGTGTGTGTGTGTGTGTGTGTGTGTGTGTGTGTGTGTGTGTGTGTGTGTGTGTGTGTGTGTGTGTTTATCTGTCCCACCCTCCTTGGTCCATTTTCTGCAAGCTGCTTCTCGGTAACCACTTAATGTACCCGCTAAAAATTTATAGCATCACGTTGTAAATTTTCTTGTTTACACTTTTAGTTAATTTGTAAATTTTAATATTGAAACAAAAAAATTATAGTGGTGAAAAGACAAAATGAACCCTGAAAAATTCGAAAATTTTGGTCAATATTCCGCCATCTACTCCTTATAAACCATAAATGGTACAGCTATACTAATTATATCACTGTGTAGAAAATTTTCTGATCTACTTGTTAGGTTATAATTCAAACTCTAAAATTAAATACAAAATATGTAAAAATGACAAAATTACAATCTACATTCATAATTACATTTTTACTTAAGGCGACCAATTTTATTTACTTTTTTCTCTATTTCTCAACAAATAAATATCACACATCTAAATAAATAATACCATCATGCTGGGAATTTTGTTTTCTACAACACGGTATACTTTTTAATTTTCCAACGTGTATTAAAAAATAGTTACGGCGGTGTGAAGTGTAAATGACAAAGTCAAAAAGGCAAAATTTGCACTGAAAAACGCGAATATTTTGGTCAATATTCCGCTATCTATTCCTCATAAACCAGCAATGGTACAGCTATAACAATTTAACTATTGTGTAGATAATTTTGTGTTCTACAAGAAAAGTTATAATTTATACCCACAAATGATACAAAAAACGTGTAAAATTGGCAAAATTCTCAAATACATCCAAAATTACACTTGAACACCGGGTGACTAAAATTAATTCATTTTTCTACTATTTCTCAGTAACTATTTGTTCACAACCAAATTAATTATACCATCGTGCTAGAAATTTTGTTTTCTACAATACGGTATAATTCTTAATTTTCCAAAGTGTAGTTGTTTGTATCATTTGTGGGTATAAATTATACCTTTTCTTGTAGAACACAAAATTTCCTACACAGTAGTATATTCCTGTGTAATCGCAAGTGCGCATAATAGCTCTCAAATAGGCAAAATGTCTTTTTGACTTTACACCGCCGTAACTTCTTTCAGATAAAATTTGGAAAATTAAGAATTATACCGTATTGTAGAAAACAAAATTTCTAGCACGATGGTATAATTAATTTTGTTGTGTGACAAATACTTACAAATACTCATTTTGAATTAACACCGCCGTAAAAAAAAATTAATACACGTTGGAAAATTGAAAATTATACCGTGTTGTAGAAAACAAAATTCCCAGCATGATGGTATTATTTATTTAGATGTGTAATATTTATTTGTTGAGAAATATAGAAAAAAGTAAATATAATTGGTCGCCTTAAGTTAAAATGAAATTATGAATGTAGATTGTAATTTTGTCATTTTTACATATTTTTTATTCAATTTTAGAGTTTGAATTATAGCCTAACAAGTAGATCAGAAAATTTTCTACACAGTGATATAATTCGTCTAGCTGTACCATTTATGGTTTATTAGGAGTAGATGGCGGAATATTGACCAAAATTTTCGAATTTTTCAGGGTTCATTTTGTCTTTTCACCGCTATAACTTTTTTGGGTTTTTAGTTTTAAAATTTAAAAATTAGCCAAAAGTGTAAACAAGAAAATTTACAACGTGATGATATAAATTGTTAGCGGCTACACCAAGTGGTCATCGAGTAGCAGCTTACAGAAAATGGACCAAGGAGGGTGGGACAGATAAACACACACACACACAGACAGAGGATCTATTTTATATATATAGATATATATATATATATATATAACAACAACAACAACATGTATTTGTTATAGCGCACCGAAGGGCTCGGGCGCGACACGATTATAACAGTTGGGAACACGGAATACAAATAACAGGACAGATGCAAAAGAAGTAAACTACAAATATGCAATAAATGACAATAAATATAGAGACAAAATATGGGCAAAACATACAAAGCAGACGGACATTACGGACAAGACAACACGACTGAAACATAATGACAACACAACACAGCAAACACAACTCGGGAGAATATAGTCATAGCGTAGATAATGTAAGCATGCAAATGAGAGAAGGAATACGAGTAAGAACAGGCTAAAGAAACATGTTATAGTGATGCAAAAGGTGTGAGAGTGTGGGAGACTGGGTCAAAAGAGAGGTCAAAAAAGTGTTTGGAGGGCTTAGAGCGGAAATAATTGTAGGAAATATATATAATATATATATATATATATGTATATATATGTAAATGAATCACTTCATCGGGTACAATCAATATATTTTAGTACGAACGTTTCCGCCTAACGGCTTCTTCAGGTACTGAAATTCATTCAAATTAACGGCCAAATTGCACAATTATATAGCAAACAATTAAAAAACACATGCATTATAACAATTGAGTAACTCTCGTAATTAAGCGCTGTAAAAAGGAGAATTAATTGCCAATTGTTATCTTTAGAATTGGCATTTTAAATCTATTCCCTTGCAGCCGTTGATGAGCGATCCATAATTATGTCACTGTGGATGATACACCAGCTGACGGATAATGGAGAGTTGGTGTGATGCTCATTGTTCATTGCATGTGTTCGAACATCACACCGCTCAATTTTGGGCTAATATGCTCCTGCACTCGTATTTTCACAGGTCGACAGGTTTCACCTATGTAGAATCTTCCACAGATCGTACAAGTTATCTTATAAATCACATTCTTCTGCCAAAATTGTGACCTTTTTTCGCACAGGAGCATGTACAGCAACCGGAGTCGCATGTCAGTCGCTCTTTGGGAGGTGCAAATATTATTTTTAGTGGGCGACCCGGGTCAAAGAAAATCCGCACTTTGTCTGCGAGACCCGTTCTTCTGAGCAGTCATTGACACTGTTGCTTGTTTGCCTCTCCCGAGTATGGCAACTTAACATAAAATTTGCGTTCGTCTTCTTTTTCTTCTCCATGTCCATTATTGCCCGCATTCCTTAGTGCCCTATATTTTGTTTTTCCGATCACATTCATGGGATAGCCATTCACTTTCAGGCGATTTTCAATGGTTCTCAGCGATTTTCGTAGGTTCAGCTCATTGTTGGCCCTTATTGACGCCCTCACAAACTCGCCGTATGCAATGGAACATTTTGCTAATGT
This sequence comes from Sacculina carcini, assembly GCA_916048095.2. NCBI lineage: Eukaryota > Metazoa > Arthropoda > Thecostraca > Sacculinidae > Sacculina > Sacculina carcini. The sequence goes on from OU696586.1 coordinate 7,913,583, forward strand.
TGAGCCGTAGGATTGCCATGGCGTGAACGATCCATTGTGTACAGTTTTCACATTTAATGTGGTGTAGAATTTGCGACCATCATTATTGATGAGGCAGTCTAGATATGGCAAGCTGCCGTCCTTTGGCGTTTCGATGGTAAATTGGATGTGCGAGTTGATTGAGTGAACAATCCGCATCATACCATCAATGTTTACGTCATCGTACCACGCAATGAAAATATCGTCAATGTACCGCTTATACTCCAGTGGCCATGATAATTTTTCAATTATTTGCTTTAATCTTTTCACTTGGGCTAAACAACACACACAATTGAGTATATTCACACAAAATTAAATTTGTTGAGAGAACATACACGTATTTATGCAAAAACCAATTACAAACACGGAATTGTTTCTTTTTCCCTGCACTGAAGACATACATTAACGCTGTGGTCGCCATAAATACTCAAAAAGAGGGAACGGCAAAAAAGAGGGCGAGGAATTCAAATGGAGAGCATTGAGGAATAAGACCAGATATTATAGAGATATAAAACGATTTAGACAACAGACAGCCCACACCACCACAATAGTTCTTAGAATTTTAACGATATTAATGGAGAAAATTATAAGAAAGTGAAATATTAGCAGGTAACGAGGAGTAGGAGTCGAGAAGACAAGTTTCAGTGAGACAGAGAATGGATAGGCTGTTTGAAGGATGTGATTAGACAGGAACAAAGTCTTGTTTCTACAGGAACGGATATTAAGTAGTCCAATAAAAATCGACTCAGGTGACGGAAGATGTGGACAACAGGAAACCTGGAAGCAATTCGAGACGGTGAAATAACCAGAAGGTGAAAAAGAGGGGACCGATACAACAGTCAAATAATAGGGAGAAGAAAGAGGATTAGAAGTTGAAAAACTAGAAACAGGAGCAGAGAGGTAACAGAGAAAGACTGCACTGGTTAACTCAGTTTTCATTTGGATTAAGTCTATTTTCATTTGGATTAAGTCTAATTTCATTTGGATTAGCTCTATTTTCATTTGGATTAGCTCTATTTTCATTTGGATTAAGTCTATTCTCATTTGGATTTGCAAATGGTATAGTACTCATTTGGATTTATATAATTTAGAATCACATACATTATTTACATTACATCGAAATAATAGAAGATCGGGTGGGGTAGCTTTATGCTGACTATAGATCGCCACCAGAGCGTATTGAACGCACAGATGAAGCTTACATGAATAATTGGACGTGAACGAAAATCAGGCAGTAACATTCAATCTCAAAGACGAGGAACTTATCAACGCTTAGTGGAAGACCATTTAGAGAAAATTAGTGATGATAGTAATGATGATGATGATGATGAGCCTAAAGTAACTTGGGAACAGGCTTCGAAACACATAGCTGGCTTTGTCAGGTTTGCTGAGCAGTGCACATACATGTCAACCAGAGATGTTATGACTCTTCACTGCATTCAGAATGAGTTTTTGCTGCAAAGAAGGAGCTTCAAACAAGGAGACATTATACACTATTTCAAAGTAGCTTGTAAGGGAGAAGTGGGACAAAAAATTTAAAAAAATTCGACGATGATTATGACCCAGAGGATGTTCAGTGAGAGGTGTGGGGAGCGAAAAAGTGTCATAAAAAGTGTCTCTTGTCGGCGCGCGTGGGGCATCAATGCCCCACGCGCACCTACAAGAGGTCGTCACACCACCACACTTCGAACACGACTTCCAGCTCACACCATTACACACGGGAGCACACACACACGCGCATAGGCATAACGCCCACCGCCACAACCAATCAGCGGCGAGCCGGTCAATCGCTCGCCGCCGCGGGGCATGTACATTTCACTAAACGCATACACACACACACACACCGAAACAACTACATACACTCCCGCGCTATACACAATTAAACCATACAAGATCACATAGACACAATAAGACGTTGACACACTCAAACACAACCCCTCACACACACACACACTCTCTCTCACTGCGCACGATCACACCATACCATTAACTTCTTCGTAAAAGGAAAATATGAAAGAGAATGTTAGTACAGCAGTATTGTATCAGCTGATCTTTGTTATGGTAATATGCGTGAGTGTAGGGTGGTTGTTGTGGACATAATTTTGCTTCTATTCAAGTATCCGGCACTGTCAAGTATCCGGCATGTCGGCGGTCCCGTTGATGTTAGATAAGAGGGATTTTACTGTATATAGTATCAGTAATAAGCAGTTATAAGAGCCTATATATATAGAATATATTGCACATGTAAGAGCGACTTTGCAAAAAACAACGGGCCTAAAAGGTCCGCTTGGTCTACAACGCTATGCATTTTTGTCGGTATTTCTATGGTTAAATCGCTAAATGAATACCATAATGCGATTTACCATTGCTGTATTGCACAATGTAGCCCACATATCAAACAATATCATCCAGGTTACATAATGTATTTTTAAGTTCATGAAAATCGTGCAATATATTGTACAATATTTCAATATTGCCCATCCACCACCAATATTATTCCGTAACCCGAAATATTTTGCAATAATGTTGAACGTCTAAGGGCGGTTGAAAAAGAGCCATCGCTAAAATATAGTGCAATACATTGTGTATTTTTCTATATATATATTTCATTTTGTATCAAGGGTTTCTGATGTGGCGCGTTTGGAATATTTTATCTAATCATTTCTCTCCGTGAAAAGCGAAAAGGGAATGTGAATAAATGAACGGGTCGCTGGACAATTGAGAACACCGCGCTTTCTTGATGTTTTCGTCACGAGCTTATTGACGTCATGATTTTCATGACTATTATGAAGCCGACTGACAGTTCAACATAACGGATCTAGGTACCTTTGACTTTGCCGCTATTACGTACGTGCATTGAATGCGCAGTATATGATTGAATGTCACTAAAATGAAATGAACAAGTAAAAAGGCGATATTAATTATTGAAAATAACTCCAATTTGTTTCGTTATTTCCTTTCCTTTGTGTCAGTGTTATGTTTCTTTGTGTGTTGCTTTTCATTCTAGCGTCGGCAGTTGTCTTCTTCCTTTTCATTCATATGAGTGATATAATATACTTAACATATCACTTATTGGTAATTACTAGGGTGACCTTTTTGTGCGCTAAATATCAATAAGAGGTGCGCTCAAAATCCCAAATTTGCGCTAAAATTATGCGCTTAAAATTTTGCACAAATTTCACTGAAACCCATAGAAGGATAGTTGGAATCACTGAATTATGAAAAACATACTTTTGTGAGGAAAATGTGTACTTTATGCATTCAATAACAATTACCACAATACGTTTTGAACACTTGTGGTTGTGCTAGAATTACATGCTTCATAAGCTTCAACTGGCACCTCATTGGCGATTTGGAAGCGCTAAAAATCGCAAATAGTCGCGCTAATAAGATGAGCTCAATGGTTCGCTAAAAATCGTCAATTTTAAATAATAGGCTAATATAATTCCAACACTGAAATCACTCTTTAGCATTACACTTTGGGAGTATCACGTTTTTGTTTCTACTTAACTATGAATTTTGAATTTTCGCGATTGCGCTAGGATTGTGTTTCACATGCTTTTCTAGTCTGTCGAGTCTGCCGCACTGATGCCTGGTAGTGGCATTTAAATACACAATATAATTTGAAATTATCACTTGATTTTAATTCTCTTAAATGTTCCAAGATCTAAATGAATTTTGCAGATAAACATCATCTGATTATGCGGTAATTATATTCAAGTACTGTTGATCTAACTAGTTGCTCTAAAGATTCTCGAAAAGTATAAAATTTAGTTTTAATTGTATCGGGCACAATTATTTCTGTATTAGTACGACGTTTCGCCTCAACAAGGCTTTATCAAGTACTGTTTTATAAAATACATCAAAAAGACGAGCCAAGAACACAACATATTTAGTAAATATAAATGAATATAAACATTAAGACACGCGTATAGGATTATAACACACTTTTAAGTAAATAATAGAAAACTAACAATCGACAATTACATGCAATAGATATTACCATTAATTCAGAATTTGCAATTCAGTTCAATTCCTTTGCAGCCGTTCATGGTGCAGCTGGAGTCATTTTCTTGAATGTATGCTGCCTCTGCATATCTTCTAGTAGCATCGTCAAATATTCCGCTGTGTATAACTGTCCACTTTATCGATACTTCCATTCTGTTATGCTCCTCCATAAAATGCTTTATAATTGCACCTCCCAGCTTATAGTTGGAGTGTTCCAGGATCCTTACACGTACTGGTCGCGAGGTCTCACCAATGTAGATTTTCCACATACCGTGCACACTATCTTATATATGACATTTTTCCTCCAACATAGTTTTCTGTCGGGACTCATGGATGTGGCACAGGTATCACATTGTGGTGCGCGCCTGAAACGTTCTTTTGGTGGAGCGAAAATCCGCTCCAGCGGTCGACCCTGGTCGAACCACGCCCGTATTTTCCCCTGGAGACCTGTTATCTTGATGAGGGAATAACATTGTCGGCGACTGCTCTCACCCAGATACGGTAGTTTGATGAAATATTTGTCTTCCTTACTTTCAGTTTGCTTGTCTACTCTGATATCTCTAATTGCCTTGTTCTTGCTCCTTTTGATCACATAGTCGGGGTAGCCATTTTGTCTAAATTGGTTCTGAATGGTCTTAATGGAAGTCTGAAGTGTCGCCGGTGTAGTGGCTCTTCTCGAGGCCCTCACAAATTCCTCATATGCTATTGCACACTTAGCACTTTTTGGACCATTAGACATCCAAGATGTGATTGAGCCGCTGTGGTGAGGCTTCATGTATACCTCAGATACAAATTGTTCACCGTTGTAGCTGATGTTGCAGTCCAAAAAAGTCAGTCTGCCGTTCTTCGGTAGCTCAATAGTAAACTCAATAAAATTTGAGATGGAATTGGCGGTAGCCAGCAACACCGCGCTGTCAATGTCGTCATAACAGGCTACAAATATATCATCGATGTATCTCTTTTATTTGAGTGGCCGATGAAATGCCGTTTGAAATTGCTGGTCCAAATAGTCGGCGAATATGATGGCCAGTTGAGGAGCCAATGGATTTCCCATTGATAATCCTTGGATCTGTTTATAGAGTTTAGCTCCCTGAATTACGACATCATTTGATATGGCCATATTGACCAAATCAACAATATCCTCAACCGCCATCTCATGAAACATATCCTCTTTGGATTTGTTGTTAATTAAAAAGTCACGCAACACTTCATCTAGGCCCTTATTGTTGTCATCTGAGCAGCGTGGAATAGTGCCATATAAGTTTTAAATGTCAAGAGAGGCAAACCCCTTTACTCCGCATTGTGGTAGTGTTTTAAGCCACTGCAAAAACTCATCTGAACTTCTAAGATGTGCGGGTACATTATTGAGAAGTCCATCCAATTTTTTCGAAAGACATTTTGCTAGTTTTGTGGCTGGTCCGATACTTTTGATGTATTTTATAAAACAGTACTTGATAAAGCCTTGTTGAGGCGAAACGTCGTACTAATACAGAAATAATTGTGCCCGATGAAGTATAGTTTTTTTCATCATATAACATTACCGGGTGCGTGAGTGCAACTTCTTTATGCGGAATATATATATATATATATATATATATATATATCTTGCAAACGAGATTAAACTGGATTGCTATTTCACATTTAGCAATTTTTTTGGTCGATTCCATGTCTCTAGCCAATTTCTGATCGCTTCTATCCAGACAACTCAACAACTTCCCTATATTTCTTAACGTTTCGGAGTTACCAGACTCCATCATCAGACACAAATCATATAAGAACACAATAACAATGCAAATACCAACACACAATCACTACAACATTTAAACAATAATCCACAGGCTATTTATGTCAGCAACCAGGTGTCACTCCTAGGTGCCATTGTCTGGTAGGTGTGAAAGTGGTGTTGGCTGGCTGTCGCAGGGGCGCGTCGAGTTTCGCTCCAACGGGGGGGGGGGCTCGGTGAGTTGGCAGAATACCGTTTTCTTCGAGCTGTATATTCAGCGTCGGCTTCAGCTGGATGATATATACCGCCTCTAACATGCGCAATCGCCGTGCGTGTTTTTCGCGGGCCAAAACCTGTGTTCCTTCGACGATGTCTTGACGTGTGATTTTTCTGTGTTGCGCCGAACTGAAATGCCTCTTGATTGCACCGTTGTTGAGGTGGCAAGTCAGACGACGAGACAGCGTCGTCGTCGTCATGCCAATGTATGCGTGAGGTCCACACCGACGGTCGGTCGACGTTGCATTTAAATTAGTACACGATGTGATGCAGCTGCGCGGGCTTGCTACTCTCCGGCTTGCTTCGAAAAACCGGATCTAGTACAATCTTGCCCTGTGAACATATTAGCCACAAACGCTTGTATACTCCCATACTCTGCAATAGAGCAAGTGTCCGAAAAGGTACTTACGCTCCACGATTTCTGCGTACGTCCGATGTGCCTGACGCATTGTTCATGGAAATCGACGCACAACGAGCTCGAGAGAATCACACAAGTTTTGGTGAACAATGGATATTGCAACAAAGACATATCAGACGTCATATCTGAGACGTTGAACAAACATTTCAAGACGGACGCGTCGACCAGTCCAAACGATAAGTGTATACAATTATACTACAAAAACTGTAACAAAACCAGAAACTAAAATATATTCAGACAGACGCGCGTGGGCATCACTGCCCCACGCGTGCCTACAAGACGTTACACCACTCCCGATAACACCTCAAACACGACGTAGAATCACACGCATGAATACAGTGACGCACATACACACACACACACACACAAGTCTGCGCTCAGTCACACACAGGTACACACACAAGTCTACGCTCGCAAGCGCACACGCTCTCCTATACTCTCGCTCAACTCAGCAAACGCATTCACACCCCCATTCATTCCTTCGCACAGCGTTCAATTTCGGACCAACAATACCACAAAAACATAATGTCGACAGCACACAGAGTGGACGAGCGTGTGATGAGAGATATAGTGGACACGAATACACTTCTAAATTCAAGTGTATATTATACCGCTAGAATAATTTGTAAAAATGTGACAGCTAGTGACGACAATACTAGAGTAAAACTTGTTATTTATTACAACACACAAAAACAGCAAACTTGGTTCTTCGAAACAAGCCGGAGAGTGACAAGACCGCGCAGCTGCAGCAGCATCACGTCGTGTACCAATTTCAATGCAGCGTCGAGGGGTGTGGACCTCACACATACATTGGCATGACGACGAAGACGCTGTCGCGGCGGCTGACTTGCCACCTCAACAACGGTGCAATCAAGAGGCATTTCAGTTCGGCGCATGACAGAAAAATCACACGTCAAGACATCGTCGAAGGAACACAGGTTTTGGCCCGCGAAAATGACGCACGGCGATTGCGCATGTTAGAGGCGGTATATATCACCCAGCTGAAGCCGACGCTGAAAATACAGCTCGAAGAAAACGGTAGTCTGCCAAATCACCGAGCCTCCCCCCCGTGGGAGCAAAACTCGACGCGCCCCTGCGACAGCCAGCCAACACCACTTTCACACCTACCAGACAATGACACCTAGGAGTGGAACCTGGTTAATGACATAAATAGCCTGTGAATTATTGTTTGAATATTGTAGTGTGTGTGTGTTAGTATTTGCATTCTTATTGTGTTCTCATGTGATTTGTGTCTGATGATGGAGTCTGGTAACTCCGAAACGTTACGTAATATAGGGAAGTTGTTGATTTGTCTGAATAGAAGCGATCAGAAATTGGCTAGAGACATGGAATCAACCAAAAAGAAAATTGCTAAATGTGAAATAGCAATCCAGTTTAATCTCATTTGCAAGCGCGAAAATTTGCTGCCTGGCTACACCAACATCATCATATATATATATATATATATATCTCAACTATATATATATACTAGCATTAAAACCCGCCCGTTGTGCGGAACAATTGCTCTAAAAATATTGCAAATTCAAAAATAATTAAGGTAAACTCTTAAAAACCTTAATCAATTCAAAAGTCTAAATTTCATTATTTATAATTTTATTTTGACAAAATATTTTCACTCAGCCCGCCTCATATTTAAACCCGCCCGACGTGCGGAATAATTCAGAACTCGAACACGATCCGTTCTGGATCTTGAAGTCAAATTCATAAGTTTTGCTTATGAATTAATTCTATACGGTGAAATTGAAGGTTTTATTGTCTAGAGTTGCTGCCCTCGGGACATTTATATTTCATAAAAATGAGCCATCGCTTCGTTTGCGTTTGAAACCCCTGATCTATACCATTGAAACCGCGCAATTTTGTCACCTCATATTCAAGCATACATACACAGACAGACAGATTATTTCTTTTATATATACATAGAAGAAATATATATATATATATATATATATATATATATATATATATATATATATATATATATATATATATATATTTGAACCCGCCCGTCGTGCTGAACAATTCATAAAGTGAAATTCATATTCAATCCATAAAATAAGCTGAATACAAATTATAAAGCAAAAAAATTAACCTGTATACACGTTCACCAATAAAAAACTCTAAATGTGAATTTATTTTTTAAATTGACAAAATATTATCCCTCAATCCGCCTCATATTTGAACCTGCCCGTCGTGCGGAGCAATTAATAAAGTAAAATAAATATTGAATTTATAAAAACCGATTATATATTTAAAGAGAAAAAGTAAACCCATATAAAGTCTTAATCAATAGAAAAGTATAAATATGAATGTTTTTGTTTTAGATGTGGCAAAATGTTTCTTCTTGAACAGCCTCGTATTTATATACGCCCGTCGTGCGGAACTATTAATGAAATATAATTAATCAAAAAGCAAAAAGCTTATCCAATAGAAAAATATATATTTGTAAATTGTTGTTTTAATTATTGAGGAAGTTTTTTCCCTCAACACTGCTCAAATTCACACCCGTCCTTTGTGTGTAGTAATTCAGAAGTGTATATTCAAGTACCGCTATAATATATTATGCGTAGAGTAGTATAGTATAATATAGTAACGGTATAATATAGTGTATGCAACTTAAGCGTATGCAACTTGAGATTAGACCAATTAAATAACACAGTAAAGTTTACTAGTTTACTATGTTCCCAGAAGCATTTTACCCGCCCGTCGTGCGGAACAATTCATGTGTAAATATTGAGGACAATAAAGGTTTTCTACTCAGTATAATGTATCATTAATTAAACTGTACGCAATAAAACCACACCATCCATGCTTGGAGCTAATATGATGCATTCTTAATTGTGATTGGGCTTCAGTAAAATTTAATCAGTGTATATTCCTGTGTAATCGCAAGTGCGCATAATAGCTGTCAAATTGGCAATATGTCCTTTTGACTTTACACCGCCGTAACTTCCTTCAGATACCCTTTGGAAAATTACAAAGTATACCATATTGTAGAAAACACATTTTCAAGCACGATGGTATGATTTATTTTAATGTGTGACTAATAGTTTATGAGAAATATGTAGAAAAATGAATTGATTTTAGTCGCCCGACGTTCAAGGGTAATTTTGGATGCATTTGAGAATTTTGCCGATTTTACACGTTTTTTGAATAATTTGTAGGTATAAATTATAACTTGTCTTGTAGAACACATAACTTTCCACACAATAGTATGACTTGTATAGCTGTAACTTTGATGGTTTTTGAGAAATAGATAGCGGAATATTGACCAAAATATTCGCGTTTTTCAGTGCTAATTTTGCCTTTTTGACTTTGTCATTTTGACTTCACACCGCCGTAACTTTTTTTAATACATTTTGGAAAATTCAAAATTATACCGTGTTGTCAAAAACAAAATTCCCAGCATGATGGTATAATTTATTTAGATGTGTGATATTTATTTGTTGAGAAATAGAGAAAAAAGTAAATAAAATCGGTCGCCATAAGTTAAAATGAAATTATGAATGTAGATTGTAATTTTGTCATTTTTACATAATATATATTCAATTGTTGAATTTGCCTATCTAGCTTATCTTTTAACCTATCTTGTAGAACAGAAAATTCTCTACACAGTGGTATGATTTGTATAGCTGTACCATTGCTGGTTTATGAGGAGTAGATGGCGGAATATTGACTAAAATTTTCGCATTATTCAGGGTTCATTTTGTCTTTTCACCGCTATACTTTTGTTTGATTTTTTGTTTTTTTTCAAATTTAACCTATCTTGTAGAACAAAATTTTTCCAACGTAATGGTATAAATTGTTAGCAAGTACACTGAATGGTTACCGAGTAGCAGCTTTCAAAAATGGACTAAGGAGGAAGGGACAGATCAACAGACAGACAGACACACAGACAGAGGATCTCTTTTATATATATAGATATATTCATAATGGTTTTTTTTTCTTATATACACACATATATTACTACGTCTTCTTATATTATTAATTGTGATATTTATTGTATTATTTATTGGTTGGTTCGTTTCCTGTTTGAGTGTTCCTAGATGTTTTGGCTGTCTTTTTCATAAGTTGATCGGATATTTTTCATCCTGCTTTTGGTACCAGCATGTAGTTTGTTCTCTTCAATATAGTGTTCAGTTGACTGCACTCCTTTGAATTCGGAACGATTATCATGTCCTTATTTGTATTGAGTGCACACTTTTTTCTTTGATGTTTTTTTTGCGCTTTCCTTTTGCATTTGATTATGAATGCTGATGTGTATTTCAAATCCTGGAATATTTGCATGATCTTTTTCCTTTCATTACTGAGTTTTTCGGAACTACATATTCTCAGAGCCCTTAAAAACTCTCCTATAATCATTCTTGATTTCATTGACTCTATTTATCTGATTTTTCATTCCTGAATTTTCTGATTTGTCTGTTTTTTCAGATTTTTCTGATTTTTCATTCCTGATTTTCATTGGCGAGTTTTGACGTACACGAACGTAGATATCACTATACACGAACGTAGATAACATGGATGCGATGAAAGTGTTGGAACGCGCAATAAATGAGTTAAACATAGACCTACCTATTGCCAAAAAACATTTCGTTGAATTATTAAAGTTGTGTTCGAATTTCAACGCTTTTACGTTCCAGAATGAGGAATACTCGCAGAACAGTGGACTCGCAATGGGCTCACCGCTGAGTGCTATTCTAGCCAATCTATACATGGAAAATCTCGAAATGTCTCAGTATCGTAACATCATAGGAAAAGATGCGGTATGGCTTAGATACGTAGATGACGTGCTCGTAATTGCGCCAAAATCAATTGATTTAAATATCAAGTTGAACGAGCTCAACAGGGTGTGCGAAATGTACAATTCACAATAGAGTATGAAAAAGAAGAAAAAATTCCATTTATCGATGTGCTAATATCCAACGCAAATTGTCAAATGGTATTTTATATGTACAGGAAACCCACTGCCAAAAATGACAAAATGCATGCCTTGTCGTGTCATTCAGAGTCAATGAAATCAGGAATGATTATAGGAGAGTTCTTAAGGGCTCTGAGAATATGTAGTTCCGAAAAACTCAGTAATTAAATGAAAAAGATCATGCAAATATTCCAGGATTTGAAATACACATCAGCATTCATAATCAAATGCAAAATGAAAGCGCAATAAATACATCAAAGAAAAAAGTGTGCACTCAATACAAATAAGGACATGATAATCGTTCCAGATTCAAAGGAGTGCAGACAACTGAACACTATATTGAAGAGAACAAACTACATGCTGGTACCAAAAACAGCATTAAAAATACCCGATCAACTTATGAAAAAGACAGTCAAAACATCTAGGAACACTCAAACAGGAAACGAACCAACCAATAAAGATAGTGTAATATATAAGATACCATGTAGTGGATGCGATAAGGCTTATTACGGTGAGACAGGAAAGGGCATTGAAACAAGAATAAAACAACATCGTGCGGATGTGAGACATCACAGAATGTCTAATTCATTAGTAGTACACATTGAGGAGTGTGGCACTTTACCACACTTTGGGAAAAGGTGGAAGTTGTCGTTGTAGCTGTATGTGGGAAAAAATCTGAAAGAAAAACAGTAGAAGCCGCTTACATCATAAATAATGTAAATATATATAGTAGGGATGGTCATGTTAATTTAGGAACCATGCCTTCATAATTAATAATATATGAAGACGTAGTAATATATGTGTGTATATAAGAAGAAGAAAAAACAAAACAAAACTATAAAATAAAAATAATATTAATATTATGTATATATATATATATATATATATATATATATATATATATATATATATATATATATATATATATATATATATATATATCTATATATAAAAGAGATCCTCTGTGTGTGTGTGTGTGTCTGTGTGTTTGTCCCACCCTCCTTGGTCCATTTTCTATCAGCTGCTTCTCGGCCATCACTTGGCGTACTCGCTAAAAAATTATACCATCACGTTGGAGAAATTTTTTTCTACACGATATGCTAAATTACAAACTTTAAAAATTAAACCAAAAAAAGTTATAGCGGTGAAAAGACAAAATGAACCCTAAGAAATGCGAAAAATTTGGTAAATTTTCTGAAGACTACTTATCCTAAACCAGCAATGGTACAACTATAAAAATGATACCACTGTGTAGAATTTTTTTTTATTCTACTCAACAAACTTTAATTCATACCCAAAAATGAATATAAAACATGTAAAATGGAAAAAAATTCAATCCACATTTAAAATTATATTTAAACTCCACGCGTTCGATTTTCTATACTTTTTTCTCTATTTTTCAAAAACTGATTATCACACATCTAAAAAAATAATACCATCATGCTTGAAATTTTGTTCGCTACAACACGGTATAATTTTTAATTTTCCAAAGTGTATTAAAAAAATTAACGGCGGTGTGAAGTGTAAATGACAAAGTCAAAAAGGCAAAATTAGCACAAAAAACGTGAATATTTTGGTCAATATTCCGCTATCTATTCCTCATAAACCAACAATGATACAGCTATAAAAATTTATACTATTGTGTAGATAATTTTGTGTTCTACAAGAAACGTTATAGTTTATACCCTCAAATGATACAAAAAAACGTGTGAAATTGGCCAAATTCTCAAATACATTCAAAATTACCCTTGAACACCGGTTGACTAAAATTAATTCATGTTTCTACCTATTTCTCAGGAAATATTTGTCACACATTAAAATACATTATACCATCGTGCTAGAAATTTTGTTTTCTACAATACGATATAATTTGTAATTTTCCAAAGGGTATCTGAAGGAAGTTACGTCGGTGTAAATTCAAAATGTCATGTTGCCAATTTGACAGCTATTATGCGCACTTGCGATTACACATGAATATACACTGATTTAATTTCAATGAAGTCCAATCACAATTTACGCACTTTCGATTACACAGGAATATACTACTGTGTAGAGAGTTTTGTGTTCTACAAGATAAGCTATAATTTATACCCACAAATGATACAAAAAACGTGTAAAATTGGCAAAATTCTCAAATACATCCAAAATTTCACTTGAACACCGGGTGATTAAAATTTATTCATTTTTCTACCTATTTCTCAGGAAATATTTGTCACACATTACAATAAATTATACCATCGTGCTAGAAATTTTGTTTTCTACAATACGGTATAATTTTTAATTTTCTAAAGTGTATCTGAAGGAAGTTACGGCGGTGTAAAGTCAAATTGTCATGTTGCCAATTTGACAGCTATTATGCGCACTTGCGATTACACATGAATATACACTGATTTAATTTCACTGAAGTCCAATCACAATTTATGCACTAGCGATTACACAGGAATATACCACTGTGTAGATAATTTTGTGTTCTACAAGATAACCTATAATTTTTACCCACAAATGATACAAACAAACGTGTAAAATTAGCAAAATTCTCAAATACATCCAAAATTACACTTGAACACCGGGCGACTAAAATTGATTCATTTTTGTACTAATTTTCATTCCCTATTTGTTATACATAAAAATAAATTATACCATCGTGCTAGAAATCTTGTTTTCTACAATACTGTATAATTTGTGATTTTCCCAAGTGTATCTGAAGGAAGTTACGTCGGTGTAAATTCAAAAGGACATATTGCCAATTTGACAGCTATTATGCGCACTTGCGATTACACAGGAATATACTACTGTGTAGATAATTTTGTGTTCTACAAGATAAGCTATTTTTTATACCCACAAATGATACAAAAAAACGTGTTAAATTGGCAAAATTCTCAAATACATCCAAAATTACACTTGAACACCGGGAGACTAAAATTAATTTATTTTTATACTATTTCTCAGTAACTATTTGTTACACATGAAAATAAATTATACCATCGTGCTAGAAATCTTTGTTTCTACAGTAAGATATAATTTGTAATTTTCCAAAGTGTATCTGAAGGAAGTTACGGCGGTGTAAAGTCAAAAGCACATATTTCGAATTTGACAGCTATTATGCGCACTTGCGATTACACAGGAATATACACCAATTAAATTTCACTGAAGCCCAATCACAATTAAGAATGCATCATATTAGCTCCAAGCATGGATGGTGTGGTTTTATTGGGTACAGTTTAATTAATGCTACACTATACTGAATAGAAAGGCTTTATTGTCCTCAATATTTACGCATGATTTGTTCCACCCGACGGGCGGGTAACATACTACTGGGAACAAAGTTAACTACCGAATTTTACTGTATAATTTAATTGGTTTAATTTCAAGATGCATAAGCTTAAGTTGCATAAGGATATGGTTGTAATATCATGCAATGCCAACTATATGCATATGCTGTTTTAGCGGAAGCATTAATCTGGAATTATAGAGATGACAGAAAGTTTCATTGTTTTGATAGAGTTACACTTCTAGATTACTACACACGAAGGACGGGTGTGAATTTGAGCAGTGTTGAGGGAAAAAACATCGTCAATAATTAAAACAAGAATTTACAAATTTGACTTTTTCTATTGGTCGTTTTTCATCAATTTTATTTGTGTTTGTTTCGTGTTTGAGTTCTGAATTATTCCGCACGACGGGCAGCTTTAAATATGAGGCGGGTTGTGGAAAAACATGTTTTCTAAATTGAAACATAAATTTCACATTTAGACTTTTATATTGGCTATGACGTTCCTATGGGTTTGTTTTTCTTTTTCAATTTTCACTAATTTTTTTGTGAATTGAATATTAATTATATTTTATTAACTGTTCCGCACGACGGGCGGGCTTAAATGTATCTATAAAGAGTGGGTTTAAATGATAGCGAGGTATATGATATTTTGCTAGCAGTAAATATTCTAGCGATAAAAGTAGAATAGCTCTTAAGCAAATGATTTTGGAGAATGATGTGAACCTTTAAATATATTTTGCGATCTGATGATATATGTATTAGGAATAATACGTAGCAGAATATAGATTGCATAATATAATATCGGCTGTAATATCAAGGGCTGTAATATCGGTGTAATCCAAAAAATAACAACTGTATGAATATGATGCATTAGTGGAAGCATTAACCGGGAATTATGAGATAATATGATAATGGTGTATAATTATATCGCATTATGCAACAAATGTGAATTTAGCTGCCTTACAGTTTGGTCCCGATACTATATTGGCGGGTTGAGAGAAAAGTATTGGTGGGCCGCGTGTTTGGGACCCCTGGGGTAGATAATCTCAGTCTTCTGATTACAAATTATGATCGCATCAGTATATTTTGTGATCACAAACTAATAAGTTAAATCACCTCAGACTAGGCTGAGAGCGGTCAAGATTGAATGGTTGGGTTGGGTTGGGTAGGTTTGACTCAGGTTATATTGGGTTTTAATGATAGCGGAAAATATATATATTTTAACAATAAATATTATAGCGGTAAAAGTGAAATAGTACTTAAGCAAATGATATTGGGGAATGATGTTAAGTAATAAATATAGTTTGGAAACATTCTGATGAAAAGATTTCATCATCTTTCATTGTTTGTTTCGTGTTTGTGTTCTGAATTATACCACACGACGGGCAGATTTATATATCAGGCGGGTTGAGGGATAATATTTGTCAAAATAAGAACAAAAATATTCACATTTAGACTTTTCTATTGGTTAAGATATTTATACGTTACATTTTTTGGTTTTCAATTTGTATTCATTATATTTTATGGATTTGATATGAATTTTATTGTATGAATTGTTCCGCACGACGGGTGGGTTTAAAAAAGTGTTTTTAGATCATTTTTTCAAATGGTTCATTTAAAAAAAATTTTTTTTTTAATAAATAAAAATGTTCCGCGGGCAGCAACTATAGACAATACAACGTTCAATTTTCCCTGTAGAATTAATCCATACACAAAACCAATGGATTTGACTTCAAATATGAATTTTATTGTATGAATTGTTCCGCACGACGGGCGGGTTTAAAAAAAGTGTTTCCATTTTTTAGTTCATTTTTTTTCAAATGGTTCATTTAAAAAAAGGTATTTTTTAAAAATAAAAATGTTCCGCGGGCAGCAACTATAGACAATAGAACGTTCAATTTACCCTGTAGAATTAATGCATACACAAAACCAATGGATTTGACTTCAAGATGCAGAACGGATCGTGATCGAGTTCTGAATTATTCAGCACGACGGGCGGGTTTAAAAATGACTCAGGCGGACTGAGGGGAAATATTTTGTCGAAATAAAAATAATTATACTTATAATTTTCAATTGATTAATATTTTTATGAGTGTAC
Source organism: Sacculina carcini (assembly GCA_916048095.2). Classification (NCBI taxonomy): domain Eukaryota; kingdom Metazoa; phylum Arthropoda; class Thecostraca; family Sacculinidae; genus Sacculina; species Sacculina carcini. The sequence goes on from OU696586.1 coordinate 7,930,334, forward strand.
CCTATTTCATTTTTATTTTTCCATATTTTTTTATGAATTGAATATGAATTTCATGTTATGAATTGAATATGAATTTCATGTTATGAATTGCTCCGCACAACGGGCGGGTTTTAATGCTATATATATACATAAAGAAGAAATTATCTGTCTGTCTGTGTATGTATGCTTGAATATGAGGTGACATAATTGCGCTGGTTCATGGTTCGCTGGTTCAATGATCAGGGGCTTCAAACGCAAACGAAGCGATGGCTCATTTTTATGAAATAAAAATGTCCCGCGGGCAGCAATAAAACGTTCAATTTCACCGTGTAGAATGAATTCATATACAAAACTAATGGATTTGACTTCAAGAACCAGAACGGATGGTGTTCGAGTTCTGAATTATTCCTCACGTCGGGCGGGTTTAAATATGAGGCGGGCTGAGTGAAAATATTTTGTCAAAATAAAATTAAAAATAATGAAATTTAGACTTATTAATTGATTAAGGTTTTCATGAGTGTGCCTTATTTATTTTTAATTTGCAATATTTTTATGAATTGTTCCGCACAACGGGCGGGTTTTAATGCTAGTATATATATAATAAAAACGTTATTCTGTGTGTGTGTGTGCACAAACGAGTTTTTCACAATTTGGTGATTTTATGCCACGAGAAACTGCTCAACAGAATTTACAGTTTTTAATATCCACAGATTGGAAATGTTTTCTTCTACAAGATGAGCTATTTTTCAAATATGTAGTGTCATTATTTCAAAAGATATAACCGTTTATTCAATACCATGTCATTTCCACCGACGACTGATAGATTTAACACAGCGTTTAACAACAAAGGAGTCTATTGTTACAACAAAAGAGCCTATTGAAAATTGAATTGCTGACAAAGGAGCCTATTGAAAAAAAATGAAAACTTCCTAATATCGTGCATTATTTGTGAGAGCTCTTCCAGTTCAATATTTAAAGTCTGAATTTAATTGAAAACTTCCAAATATCGTGCATTATTTTTCAGGACTCTTCCAGTTCTATCTATCTATCTACATCTATATCAAAATTGATGTTCACTCACGCACCCGGTATAGTTATAAATATTATGTAAATGAATCACTTCATCGGGCACAATCAATATATTTTTTAGTACAAACGTTTTCGCCTAACGGCTTCTTCAGGTACTGAAATTAATTCAAATTAACGGCCAAATTGCACAATTATATAGCAGACAATAAAAAACACATGCATCATAACAATTGAGTGACTCTAGTAATTAAGTGCTGAAAAAGGAGAATAAATTGTCAATTGTGTTATCTTTAAAATTGACATTATAAATATATTCCCTTGCAGCCGTTGATGAGCGATCCATCATCATGCTGCCGTATGTAGGCTGCTTCAGCGTACTTTCTTGTCGACTCATCTCTGATGCCACTGTGGATGATACACCAGCTGATTGATAATGGAGAGTTGGTGTGATGCTCATTGTTGTGTTCGAACATCACACCGTTCAGTTTTGGGCTAATATGCTCCTGCACTCGTATTTTTACAGGTCGACAGGTTTCACCTATGTAGAATCTTCCACAGATCGTACAAGTTATCTTATAAATCACATTCTTCTGCCAACATTGTGACTTTTTCGTCGCACAGGAGCATGTAAAGCAACCGGACTCGCATGTCAGGCGCTCTTTGGGAGGTGCAAATATTCTTTTTAATGGGCGACCCGGGTCAAAGAAAATCCGCACTTTGTCTGCGAGACCCGTTCTTCTGAGCAGTGATTGACACTGTCGCTTGTTTGCCTCTCCCAGGTATGGCAACTTTACATAATATTTGCGTTCGTCTTCTTTTTTTTCTCCATGTCCAGAATTGCCCGCATTCCTTAGTGCCCTATATTTTGTTTTTTCGATCACCTTCATGGGATAGCCATTCACTTTCAGGCGATTTTCAACGGTTCTCAGCGATTTTCGTAGGTTCAGCTCATTGTTGGCTCTTCTTGACGCCCTCACAAACTCGCCGTATGCAATGGAACATTTTGCTGATGTTGAGCCGTAGGATTGCCATGGCGTGAACGATCCACTGTGTACCGTTTTCACATGTAATGTGGTGTCGAATTTGCAACCATCATGACTGATGAGGCAGTCGAGAAATGGCAAGCTGCCGTCCTTTGGAGTTTCGATGGTAAATTGGATGTGCGAGTTGATTGAGTTAACAATCCGCATCATATCATCAATGTTTACGTCATCGTACCACGCAATGAAAATATCGTCAATGTACCGCTTATACTCCAGTGGCCATGGTAATTTTTCAATTATTTGGCGGTCCATGTAGTCGGCATAAATAATGGCCAGTTGCGGTGCCATAGAATTGCCCATTGAAAGGCCCTGTACTTGTGCATAGTGCATCTCACCTTGGACAATCACATCAGTAACTATTTTGCCGAACAAAAAGTGCGTGGCGTTTGTGGATAAGACAGACGGCGTTCCTCACTGTGATCTTTTGAACAAAGGTCCGTCATATGTACCACAGCAATACAGCATCAAAGACAGTTCGCGCTTAACGAAAGAGTGTGGCGCTACTATCGAGAAATGTGTGGCAAAAATGAGCAAGGACGGTATACAGCATGAAACTATCCAGGAGTTCTCGGGTGGCATAACCAAACTTCTAAAAGACTGCCACAAACTACTGCCAAAGAAGACATCAAATGAAATGAAAATGATCAATGAAATAAAAAAATGAGAAACACACAGTCATCACAACAACAGATAAAACCGGCCGACTAATGGCCATAAACAGTGAAGCATACGAGAACATGCTATCCGAAGCAACCATCAACAGTGGAAATTTCAAAAAGATTCAAGTCGTACTACCGTCAACAAGACAGGCAAAGTTCAACACAGTACTGAATGTAATGTCCACTAAATACAGGAAGTACAAACAGATTACATCCTATCTGAATGCAATGAAGTGTAGTTTTCCAATGCCGAATTCGACATACGTTCTTCCAAAGGATCATAAGGCAGGTGAACTGAAAGGCAGGCCCATAGTCGCTGCACTGGACGGTCCAGCAACAAAATTATCAAAGAGCCTGGCCAAAAAATTAGATAATCTTCTGGATAATGTTCCTGCACACATCAGAAGCACGGACGAATTTCTCAAATGGCTCGAAAACATACCAAAAGATAGAATAAAAGGAATGGCTTCATTGGATATTGTTAACCTGTACGGCACAATACCGCGGAGCTCCAGCAACAACGATGTGGGCTTGATGGAGGTCGTAACAAACTTTTTACATCAGCACAAAGATGGAGATGAAATATTCACCTTGATGGATGTGGACGATGTTGTAGTGCTCATTGATTTGGCCATTTCAAATGATGTGATTGTCCAAGGTGAGATGCACTATGCACAAGTACAGGGCCTTTCAATGGGCAATTCTATGGCACCGCAACTGGCCATTATTTATGCCGACTACATGGACCGCCAAATAATTGAAAAATTACCATGGCCACTGGAGTATAAGCGGTACATTGACGATATTTTCATTGCGTGGTACGATGACGTAAACATTGATGATATGATGCGGATTGTTAACTCAATCAACTCGCACATCCAATTTACCATCGAAACTCCAAAGGACGGCAGCTTGCCATTGCTCGACTGCCTCATCAGTCATGATGGTTGCAAATTCGACACCACATTACATGTGAAAACGGTACACAGTGGATCGTTCACGCCATGGCAATCCTACGGCTCAACATCAGCAAAATGTTCCATTGCATACGGCGAGTTTGTGAGGGCGTCAAGAAGAGCCAACAATGAGCTGAACCTACGAAAATCGCTGAGAACCGTTGAAAATCGCCTGAAAGTGAATGGCTATCCCATGAAGGTGATCGAAAAAACAAAATATAGGGCACTAAGGAATGCGGGCAATTCTGGACATGGAGAAAAAAAAGAAGACGAACGCAAATATTATGTAAAGTTGCCATACCTGGGAGAGGCAAACAAGCGACAGTGTCAATCACTGCTCAGAAGAACGGGTCTCGCAGACAAAGTGCGGATTTTCTTTGACCCGGGTCGCCCATTAAAAAGAATATTTGCACCTCCCAAAGAGCGCCTGACATGCGAGTCCGGTTGCTTTACATGCTCCTGTGCGACGAAAAAGTCACAATGTTGGCAGAAGAATGTGATTTATAAGATAACTTGTACGATCTGTGGAAGATTCTACATAGGTGAAACCTGTCGACCTGTAAAAATACGAGTGCAGGAGCATATTAGCCCAAAACTGAACGGTGTGATGTTCGAACACAACAATGAGCATCACACCAACTCTCCATTATCAATCAGCTGGTGTATCATCCACAGTGGCATCAGAGATGAGTCGACAAGAAAGTACGCTGAAGCAGCCTACATACGGCAGCATGATGATGGATCGCTCATCAACGGCTGCAAGGGAATATATTTAAAATGTCAATTTTAAAGATAACACAATTGACAATTTATTCTCCTTTTTCAGCACTTAATTACTAGAGTCACTCAATTGTTATGATGCATGTGTTTTTTATTGTCTGCTATATAATTGTGCAATTTGGCCGTTAATTTGAATTAATTTCAGTACCTGAAGAAGCCGTTAGGCGAAAACGTTTGTACTAAAAAATATATTGATTGTGCCCGATGAAGTGATTCATTTACATAATATTTATATCTACATCTATATATAATAATAAAAACGTTATTCTGTGTGTGTGTGTGTGTATGTGTGTGCACAAACAAGTTTTTCACATTTTGGTGATTTTATGCCACGGGTTTGAGGATAGTGCACAGCACCACCAAGCCAACACAAATCGGGCAGGTGCTGGTTATATAGGTGGATAGTTCCATATTGTCCAGTACTGTCGAAAATTTTCGACGCGCATATCAATGTTGAATATTGTATCTCTGTAAAATCCTAACGATATAGACTCCGTGATTTCAGCAGAGCTTCCTCATCAACAGAGTGACCCTATACTCTTTGATATCGTAAAGAGGCACATGGTACATGGACCATGTGGCGCTCTCAATTACAATTCCCCTTGCATGATCAATGGTAAATGCTCGAAAAATTACCCAAAGCGGCTTCAACTGAACACGCAGATTAGCGAAGATGGCTATCCCACTTACAGAAGAAGATCAATTCAAGATGGCGGTTACCGAACTACGGTGGGAGAACATGATGTTGATAATTTATAACGGAAATGTTAGTGTTTGATGCTGTTACAACTTCAATCATAGTCTGACTAAAACATAACTGTGCTGACCAACTCAATCATTCTTCCGCACAACGGGCGGGTTTTAATGCTAGTATATATATAAAGTTGATGCATAATATACTTCAGGGTGTGTTCAAGGAAATAGTCACGAGGTTTTGTCATATATGTAGCACAATATGGAGATATCACTAACGGTTTTGCATTTGAATCACTGATCTGTCTAAAGTGGCAGTAATTTGTGTTTTCTTTTCTCTCTTCATATATATATATATATATATATATATATATATATATACTCCGTATACTGACAATGTGACTCCGTATACTGACATTGTGACACTGTATAATGAACAATGCATCGAGTGATTGTGTGTATGTTCGGACCCTAGTATTCCGCAATCATACTCTTCCTTACGAATTTGTTTACAAGTGATAGCGACGAATTTGTTTTATACCAATGTTTAATTCATTCCATTGCTTAATTCCTGATTGAAAAATGTGAGGTTTCTTAATTTGGTTCTAGTGTAGGATACGATTAATTTGGAACTGTGCCTCTTATTTATCTGAAAACAATTTTGCAAGTTGGGTGGAAGTATGTTCAATTCAATTCAATTCAATGTATTGAGCCTCCAACAGGCTATATATATATATATATATATTATGAGATCTGAAATTGTGAGAATGTTGTATATTTGAAGTATGGAGCTGTGTGGTCGCGATATTGAAGATTGTGTATTATTCTAACGGTTTTTTTGGCAGTGCGAATGGGCTCAATGTGTGTAGGATATGTATTGTCCTGTAAATAATTGCATTGTACAGCTTCACAACTGAACATTGTTCTTGATAGTGTGAAACAATTGTTCTAAAAGTTCAAAGTTGTCCTAAAGTAAATAGTTGCTCCTAAAAATGAGAAAGTTTCGCTAGACACAAAAAGTAGCAATAGTACCTCACACATACTTACCTCAGATCAATAAAACATTGATTTGTGGGCTCCTTTTGATGAACAGATTCTATGATAAAAAAGTTGCATTTGCAACAAAAGGTCACCCTAATCATCACATTGTGATTTAATAATAATGTAAGCTGAGAGACAACAAAACAGTGAACATGCAGTCGCATTGGCAGTACGTGATTGTTGGCGATTCGTTTTGTGATTCAAAATATGCGGTATATGGAGCAACAAGAAAAGTGACGAATCTACAATCAACATCATCATCATCATATTTATATTATCTATGTGTGTAGTTATTTGGTCGCACACAGTTAAAAAAACACCTTAACAATACACAAAGTCCAATGTGTGGCCGGGCACAAAGAGACCATGACTGTCTGTGGTAGCCTCAGTTCGAGCTGCCTATTGAACATGGTATGCAAAATTACATAAAAATAATAAATAACAATACGAAACTTATGATAAACATATACATGGTTTTTAACATACAGATAGATATAAAAATAACATGAGATGGATAGATAAAGTGCAGTGACACTGTGATGAACACTGTAACATGATGTGACTCCGTATACTGACAATGTGACGCTGTATAATGAACAATGCATCGAGTGATTGTGTGTATGTTCGGTCCCTAGTGTTCTGCAATCAACTCTTCCTTACGAATTTTTTTACAAGTGATAGCGACGAATTGGTTTTATACCAATGTTCAATTCATTCCATTGCTTAATTCCTGATTGAAAAAATGTGAGGTATCTTAATTTGGTTCTAGTGTAGGATACGATGAATTTGGAACTGTGCCTCTTATTTATCTGAAAACAATTTTGCAAGCTGGGTTGAAGTTTGTTGTGGTATGCTTAAAACATATGTACAAGGGTTTATATTTTTATGAGATCTGGAATTGTGAGAATGTTGGATATTTGAAGTATGGAGCTGTGTGGTCGCGATATTGAAGATTGTGTATTATTCTAACGGTTTTTTGGCAGTGCGAATGGGCTCAATGTGTGTAGGATATGTATTGTCCTGTAACCAATAAATAAACTAAAACATATTAGATACAAGCGCGCGTGTGCATCACTGCCCGACGCGATGACGCCCGCCCGACGCGTCACACCACTCCCGACAACACATCGAGCACGACTCTTCAAACACGACCCTACAGTCACACCGTGACATACGGGAGCGCACACACACACACACACAGTCCTCACATCCGCAGAAACAACCAATCAGCGGCGAGCCGGTCACTCGCTCGCCGCCGCGGTGCATGAACACTTGACAAACACACACACACACACCGACACAACGATCCATACTCGCTCACACACTCTCGCACGCCACACAGAATTCAACCATGTTGACACACTCAGACTCTCTCACACACTCTCTCACTGCACATGATCACACCACATGCCCCATGACTCACAACAGTAGAAAATGTAGTGTTTGAATAATGTGTTGTATAGGAGCAATTTGGTGTTCACGTCAAATACATCCTTAACCTTCACGAGTATGAGATTGACGCTACACTGTTGTGAGGAAAGTTGGAATATTTGCCTTTTCCAGGTCAGCTTGCGTCTTATTTATCTGATTGGTTCTTATTTATGCCTCAGTTTGCCTCCTATTTATTACCGTGCCAAGTAAGTCGGCAGTTTCTTTCTACTCAAAAGTTTTTCCTCCAATGCTGACGGTTGTTTGTGGGTACGTACTTACTTGACTGAAAATGACATAGGTGGACTTTTTCACGTTCAGGAACATCTTGTTTACCCTGAACTAGTTACTCAGTAATGTCATGTCCTAATTTATAGTGCGTGTAAGCTCTCCTAGCTCACATCCCCTGAAACAAATTATCTTCGAACATCACAATGTTAGCACAGTGCAAACGTTAGAAATATCGTTAACATAATACACAAATAGTAATGGTCCTAGTGTGGTCCAATAGCCTTGGGGACTCGACTGGTATATGTTTTGTTTTGATGTTGCCCAGTTGTACATATTGTGTTCGTCGAGTCAGATAACTCGTTAACCATTCGATTACCTTTCCACGAATGCCTGATAATTTCTCAGGAGCAGGGAATGATTCACCGTGTCAAATGTTTTTTTCAAGTCAATGAACACTCCAACTGTCGACTCTTTCTCCTCAAATGATTGCGAGAACTGGAAATGTCTGTTTTTACTGGAAATGTCTTTGCAGTTTTCATTTCTTCTTCTCTTCTTCATTTCTTTGAAATGTTCCTGGACTATATTCGAATTGCGTTATTACTTTGGCTGTTACAATTGCAAGCATTGCGAAGTAATATGAAGGAATCGTCGATTGAGTGGAAGTGCGTCGTGATTGGCGAGGTTGGCGTTTTGAGGACTTGGTCGGTGGCTGCTGGGAAATACAGTTGTATTCGTTGTGCTCCTGGTTAGTTGATATCATTGAACGTCGAATACACACTAATTCCAGTGCTGAATGACAAATGTATTATAACTGAAAATGGACGATATATATGCGTGCATGTGCTTTTCAGTATTGTCATACTGATGTCATGATGGTCGGTTGATTTTGTGATTTTCGAGCTCGTGTTCAAAACCTCCATCTCAGTCACGGGACCACCAAACGTTGTAGGGCATACACGTGATAAACTTCCTGTGGCTTCATCGTTTGAACACTTTGTATGCTCACCATTGGCAAGGCTAGATTCCATTTGGCAAAACACTCATTCACCATGCGTATATGAGTGTGATCGACTGGCTTGTCGTTTTTGTCGACTTTCATCCATTTACATGAATATTTCTATTTATTCATGTTCATCTCCGCTTTGAGTACATTCCACTTCTATTTGGTTTACTTTTTTGTCCAGTAAAATGTATTGAAAGTAAAGTCATTTGCTCATATCTATCACTTTTTTTAGTCTATGCTTATAAATTTTGTAATTGCGATCGTTTCTGTGACATTTGGTGTGTAAAAATATTTGATAAAGCTGTCTTTTTTGGCACTTGATATTCGTATGCCTTGCGTGATACACGGTTTGTTAGTTCGATTATGAGTGAGCTTGACATGGCGAAAAGGTAAGTGTTTGTTTACTGCATCAAGGTCTGAACAACGTCAGTCTCAACAGTCTCAAGAACGAAGAACGGAGAGTCTCAAGAACGTTCGGTGCGAATCATCGGATATGACTTCATTCCAATATATTGATTGAAGCTCATGATTGAGTGTTCTGACTCATGACTGTTCATCCTTCCGAGACTATATTTACGCTTAATTGTATAGTCTTTTTCAGCATTAGAGCGTAAATTGTCAATGTCAGCAAATATTGGATAAGTATCTGATAGATCTTATTGTAAAATACCACTTGTTATGGCGCTTGATATATCTATTGTGAATATATTGTCGTTTGCTGAGCTAGTGCTAATTGTCTCCCTCGTCGCTGCGGTTTAGGCAAATTATTTTGTCAAAATATAAATACAAATATAGAAATTTAGACTTTTATGGATTTACTCTTTTGTTTTTTAATTCATATTCCTCTTATCTGATGAATCTAATACAAATTTAATAGTATGAATTGTACCGCACCATAGGCGGGTTTACATTCTAGAATTTACATCGTTTGTTACGTGTTTGTCTTCTGAATTATACCACACGACAGTCAGGGTGAAATATGAGGCGGGTTGAGGGAAAATATGTTGTCAAAATAAAAATATATATATTCACATTTAGAAAATATTGTGTGAAAATAAAAATAAAAATAATTAAACTTAGACTAAACTTTCAATTGATGAAGATTTTTATGAGTTTACCTTTCCCTTTTTTAATTTGCAATATTTTTTTATGAATTAAATACACATTTCATTTTATGAATTGCTCCGCACAACGGGCGGGTTTAAATGCTAGTAGAAGATATGATTGATTGAATAGTCATTGATTGAACGTTACACGCATTGTTTGTACAGTGCCGATTACTACAGAAAGGGCGGTCGTACCATGATACCAGTCAAATGGATGCCACCAGAAGCATTCCTTGATGGCCTCTTCACTTCCAAGACAGATGTGTGGTGAGTTACCGCAACGAACCTGCTTTGGACCAAGGGTGAAGTTTATCTTAGATAACCCTAGTGGAGAATTTGAATTTCGAACCACATACACTTTTTTATTCTTCTTCAAACGGTGGTGGTAATGAGAGCTGTAGTGGATGTTTTTTATTCAACCACCGAACCACTGCAACATGAGCCTACCCAGGTAGATTATTGCTCATTACTCTTACTGTATTGCTCCCAGGTGGATTACAATCCACCTGGGAACAAATTTTTTCGAATTTTCCGCTACATAAGATTTGCTCACACATTCTTACGTATTTTGGTCTGCTGAATCCGAATCTGAACTCGGTTTAGCTCTGCATGATCCAGTTTTAATGCAATTTGGAGTCTTCTATGCAGTGGCACATCCCAGTTTTTCATTGTTGTCACATTGGTATATTTCCTGCGATGCTTATACTGGCTAACCGGCAACTGCTTTGCTGCTGAAATGTTTTAAGATATTGTTGTGCGATGGTGTGAGGTGAGAGAGAGTGAGATACTGTGTTTGCGTGAGTATGTGAACATTTAAGTGTGATTATGTTTGTGCGGGGATTTGCCTGTACAATTGTGTGTTTGCAAATTGTGCATGTCCTGCGACGGTGTGCGTGTGTAAGTAAGTAAGTAAGTAAGTAAGTTTATTTGTCACGTACACTTTTAACGAATATTATTAAAAAAACAATCATTAGACAAAAGTCCGATAAGCGTTCGCTTCTTTTCGGACAAATCTAGGTGCCAGTCATCAAATGAGCTGGCACTTACATGAGAGTTGTGTTGTTATTTATAGATTCACAAGATTTATATTCACAAATAAACAAGATACAGGTTATTCATACACACGCACATGTAATATACACCTGGGTACATACACACACGCACACATATTCACTTACATACACTCAGGCACGCATATACATACACGCACGCACGTACACAAACACTTACACAAGCAGACACGCATACACACCCAGTTATACATGCCTTTGCATACAAGATCATATTTATACACATGTATATGGACATTCTTGCCTGCTCTATGCATGCCCTTATATGTACTGCAACGTGTTTCGGATACCCGTCACGGCAATTGTAAATAGATGCAATCGGATATCAACACTTAGTCATATATCAGACCATGTCGGCTAGAAACAAAAAACACACACATACATTCATTCAAACTAAGCAACTGCAAGAAGATACACCAAATTCCAAACAATTAGTCATACATCACGCCATTTCGGCTAGAAACAAAACACACACACACACATACATTCATTCAAACTAAGCAACTGCAAGAAGATACACCGGATTTCACACACTTAGTCATACATCACGTCATTTCGGCTAGAAACAAAACACACACACATACATTCATTCAAACTAAGCAACTGCAAGATACACCGGATTTCACACACTTAGTCATATATCTCGCCATAGTGGCTAGGAATAGTACACACACACACACACACACACACACACCTACACACACATACACATACATATATACTCATATACATACATGAACATACATATACTTACACATGCACACACATTCATACACATTAATACATATATATCATTGTACACTTGAGTTTATTGTTTTGTTGACAAGTATTGTCTCAATTTCTTTTTTAATTTGGCGAAGCTTCCTTCTATGAAAAGTTCTTTTATTTCTATCGGGAGACCGTTAAATGTTTTTGGTCCGTCATATATAATGCTGTTTTTGTATAGTTCCGTTCTATATGTAGGTACTTCCAGATCTAAGTTGTTAGATCGGGTTAGTCTATCTCTATTGAGTACTTTGAATGGTGACCCAGATCGTATAGTCCTGTGTATCAATAGTACTGTGAAATATTTATGTATTGAGTTAATGTTTAGTATTTTTTTGCTGCGATAGATTTCATCAGTGGATTGGTATTTTTTCATCAAATAGATACATCGAAAGAATTTGTTTTGTGCAATTTGTATTGAATGCAGAAAAGTTGGCCAGGTACTTGCCCATATTGATACACAGTACGTCATGTGAGGGTAGAAGAGTGAGTAGTATAGACTCATCATTATATCTGAAGGTAAATTGTGTCGTGTACGATAGAAAATCCCAGTAATTTTTGAAAGCTTGCTACACACTTCATCAATTTGGCATCTCCAGCTTAGGTTCTCATCAATTTTCAATCCAAGGAACTTTTTGCAGTTAACCATGCTGATGCGCTCTCCGTTGATGTCAATATCAGGAAAATGAAATTACATTGATCTGTTTTTGAATAAAATACACTTTGTTTTACTAGGGTTTATTTTCAGTTTGTTATCTTGAATCCATTTGTTAATTTTTTCCTATTCCAAAATCAGTATCGAATGCAGTCTGTCCAGAGAGTCATCCTTTAGTAAGAGCGTGGTATCGTCGGCATATATGGTGTAGTGGAATTTTTCGCTGGCATTAATTAAATCATTGATGTAGATTAAGAACAGTGTTGGACCCAGAATTGACCCTTGGGGTACACCATTATAGATTGCTAGAGTCGATGACCTCGCATTATTGCATGCCACATATTGCTCTCTATCATTCAGATAGCTTTTGCAGCGATAGCAGTTTGTGACATACCCCTCTAATACCCAGGTATTCCAGTTTGTCGAACAAAATATGGTGGTTGAGACTATCAAAAGCTTTTGACAAATCAATAAATATGCCAATGGGAAACTCTTTTGCTTCTAGTTATTTATAAACTTGTTGAACGAAATTTAGTATAGCTTTTTCTGTTGATCGATTTTCTCTAAAACCAAATTGTTGGTCTGCTAGCAGGCCATTTTTCTCTATATAAGAGCACAGTCTTGTATTAATGATGGTTTCAAAAACCTTACTGAATGCGGGTAGAATTGATATGGGTCGATAATTGTTAATTGTGTTTTTATCCCCTGATTTGTATATGGGTAAGACCTCCGCTATCTTTAGTTGTTCTGGGAAATAACCCTCCCTCATCGATAAATTAATTATGTGGCATAGGGGTGCACATATATATGTGGATGTTTGTGCTAGCAATTTCGGTGGGATATCGTCATGCCCAGGAGAATTGGTCTTTACTGATGTCAAAACTCTCCTGATCTCGGTGACGGTAGTAGGCGCCATAAACATGGAATGTTTTGTCGGCTGTTTCAAATAGCGCCTGTAGTCTGTAGGTGGTTTCTGTGATGTGCTATTGCTTTTCAAGAAATGGGTGAAATGTGTTAAAAGTTAATTGAGTATTCGAACATGGAGGATTCAGTTCAATAATTTGTGATATATTTTGTTTTCTGCCCATAAGTGAATTCAGAATAGACCATTGTTTTTTGGGCTCATGCATGCTTTCGTTAAGTTTGTTTTTGTAATACTGATTTTTTGCCTCGCGTAAAATGTTGACTAGTTTATTCCTGTACTTCCTGTATGCTTCCCCGTATGTAATTGGCCACTTTTTCGAGAGAGTTCGTAGTCTATTTTTCTCAGTTATGCACTTTTTTAGTGATGCAGTAATGTGCGGGCTTAATAAATTTTTGGGTCTGTTCTTGAGTAATTTAGTGGAAAAGTTGTTTTCAAATGTGTCTTTAAATTTGTTGTAAAACAAGTCAAAAGCTTCTTTAGCGCATTCGCTATTCAAAACATCATCCCAGTTGATTGCTTGCATAATGTGCATAAAACCTTGTATTTTATCATCACTAATTATTCTTTTCCTAACAGAGGTTTGACCCTGGTCTAAGGAAGGAGTGATGTAAAACTGTGACACTATTGGGTGATGATCTGTCATGTCGGTGTCGATTATAAAGTTTTTACAGTTTGTATGAATTTGCGTGGTCCAAATATGATCAATTAAGGTCGCTGTGTCATCTGTCACTCTGGTTGGTTTGGTGATTGTAGGAAGAAGAGAATACGAATACATAAGGCTGATGAATTCGTTTATGCTCTCGGTTTACTTCAACAGATCAATATTAAAGTCCCCAAAAAAAAATGTTTTTGTACTTTTTGGAGCCACTTATATCCGATAAGATTTCTTCTACACTTTCATAAAATTTGGATAATTTTCCATTGGGCGGTCTGTAGATACAAATGCATATTGCCCACGAGTTGTTTTGTTTAGTTGCCACAGATATTGTTTCAATGTGTGATAGTGATACTGTGAACTCTTTTACCTGCTTGGAGACTAAGTTATCTTTTACAAATATTGCTACTCCCCCACCATGGACATTTCTTTCATGGAAATAACTATTGTAACCCGGTATTTCATATAATGATAAATATTCCTTGTTCAGTCTGATTTCGTTTAGTCCAATAATTTCAGGGTTAAGAGGAGTCCCCATTATAATTTCGTCAATAAATTGTTGTAAATTTTTTGTTATCGAACGAATATTGAAGGTCATAATAGACATGGTCGTTTTGGCTAAGATGGGAACTTCTTCCGGAGAAAGGTACCCGGTGTCAGGAGTAGACATGGAGTTTAAACACCTGTCTACATCGGAGTCAAGATGGTGTTCGGGTCTTATGACTTCAAATTTAGCATCCTTAATTGTTGCGTTCATTTTAGCGGCTTAGATGATTTACTTGACTTCATTAGATCTACACTTAATCTACTGTAATTTAACTGTAATAAGCACATGAACTTAGAGACAACATTCATATAGATATTCACACAGTCGCCTTTCATACACAGATGGTTCATACACATGCTCGCATGCGCACCTGTACAGTCATATGAACACATTTCGCCATTTGTCCACTCACCAACACGTATACTGATATATAAGTAGGTATCCCCACTCGGGCTTAATTCCACTTCCACAAATGTAAATACCCCGTTTCTGATTAGCACTGACTCACTTTCATACACATTTACATTCCCAATTTGCATCTTAGCAACATATCCATACAATAAAATACATACATTGTTGTAATATACATAATATATACATACTATATATATAATATATACATAAACATTAATGAACTCACGCATGATCCACATACGCTCACACATTCGTGCACCCACACCTGCCCACAAATCATTCGTACACATATGCATATCTACTCGTATTTATATAACATACAGTGATAATGAGATAATTTACTTATCTCCTGGTTCTAGGGAGTCTCTGCTCCTTATTTCGACCAGCCGGGCCTTTCTCTGCAGTAGAAGCTGCGGCAGAACCTGTGGATGTTTTATTGGCCGATCCTCCAGCAACTTCTCCGCCAGTGTAGCCATTATCAGCCTCAGATGCCTTCTTTCTGTAAGACTTCTGTCGTTTCTCGTCGTTCTCGTCACTCGGTAGTGATGATCCAGAAGTCACCAACGACGTCCCGACAGCAGCAGCAGTTTTTGTGTCGTCGCTGTAGCCGTTGCCTCCTCGGTGGGAAGTTTTGTCCCTGATCACGAGAGCTGCCCCTCTGAAGAACGCCACCTTGCCCTCCTGTCTGGCTTTTTTGAGGTTTGGAAGTTGTTGTCTAACCTTCTCCCGAGAGGCCGCGCAAAGATCTTCATTGACGAAAACTCCGGCTCCCTTGAGTTTTCTGGCATTACGCATGACAGCGTCCCTTGCACCCATGTTCGCAAAACGCACATGTATCGGTCCTGCTTTCGCAGATGGCGGTCCAGATCTGTGCGCCTCGAGTTTGTTGCACGGCACCTGCAGTTTTTCGGACACCAGATTAGTCACCTCTTCCGTTGTTTGCTCCCATGTTTCATTGTCGGTCTCGTTAATGCCGACAATTCTCAGATTCGGGCGTCTGTTGTAGTCATCAATTTGGTGTTGTCTTTCTTCCATTCGGTCGAGCCGTTCTCTCAGAGTATTGTTGAGCTTTTTGTTGTCGTCGAGCTCAGCTTGCGTGTACTCTTAACTTTTGACTAAGTCACTAGTCTTCTCCTCAAGTTAATTAATTCTTGATTTTAGTTGCTCAGCAACAAAATTCATTGCCGAACGAAATGAACGCTCCTGTGACTCTAGTAACATTTTCATTGCGTCCATATCCATTTCACCAATGACTCATACACAATGCACACAACACCGTTTGTTGCAGCACGAACAACACAACCGCTCAGCAACAGTCCACAATATCAAGTCAAGTCAAGTCATATCAAGTGTGTGTGTGTGTGTGTGTGTGTGTGTGTGTGTTTAAGTAAGTAACGAAGTAAGTAAATGTATTGACATGAATGAATGCATGCATGCATTTTGTTTTTGATACATTCAGCTTGAGTTTATTTGCGTTGACCCATTCACCGACTTTTCGTATTTCTTCAATACTTCTATAATGCAGCGAGTCCATTTTAGAATCACTCAAGAGAATCGTCGTATCATCAGCATAAACAAAAAATTCAATATTGGGACTTGCATTGACAATATCGTTAATGTAAATCAAGAACAAGATCGGTCCTAGGATAAAGTCCTGTGGTACTCCTTTATTTATGTTTAGAAGAGGTGAGTATTTTTGTTGATAGAAAACAAACTGTTTACTTTCTTTGAGATAATTTTGGAGCAATTTGTTTGGGATCCCTCTTATTCCGCAGTTTGATAGTTTTTCCAGTAGCATTGAATATTATATAATATGATATCAATTTAGTTTGTGTGTGTGTGTGTTTTATATTAACAAGCGATGAAAATCCTGCCTCACACAAGTAGGTAGAAGCAAATGGAACTAGGACACGTAAAGCTATCATGCTGACTTTGGAGTATGACGGATACATAGCGCACCAGAACTGAGTTATGGATTTCTCCTTGAAGAGATCACGAGCTGAAGAGTCGTTCTTTAGATCCAGAAATTCATCTTGGATATTATCTAGGATGCTGGATACTTCAAGTTCAGTACAAAATGGGTTTCTTACTAGGGTCTCTTGCTCCTGTGATAGCTCAGGGAAGTAACGCTCGACTTCCTTTTCTAGAGACTGAAGATGTTCGATATTCTCATACTTGAGGAACTGATCCAGTTAGCTCTGAGACTCATCCATCACTTCACAAAGTTTTTCAAACATGGCGATGTTTTCAAGATTGGTTTTCCGACTCCAGTTCTGCAGTTTGGAAACAAAAGCCCGAAGACTATCTTGAATAATGAGAACATGTGTTTCCTTTCCTTGAAGCTTCATATTGAGCTTGTTCAGCTCGTGAAAAATGTCCGCCAGGTACGCAACCCTTTTATTCCAGGCTTCATCTTTGAATTGAAGCAGAAGATCTTTTCTTTCTTGAGTCTCCAAGAAAAGCTTTATTTCATCTTTCATTTCAAAGACACGATTAACAACGTTTCCTTTCGACAACCAACGTACTGCTGTGTAGAAGAGAAGGACTTCGTGGCCAGCATTCATGTCTTTGCATAGTTCTTTAAATAGGCGAGTGTTGAGTGTTTGAGTCTTCACGTAATTTATAATTTTGATTACAGAATCAAGCACTTCCTGCAGAGAGACAGGGAGAGTCTTGCTGGCGAGAGCATATCGGTGAATCATGCAGTGGATTCCCTTTGCTTGAGGTGCTAACTTCTTCGCTCTCGTTTGGAATCCTGATTTCGATCGCAGCATAGCCGGTGTCCCATCCGTACAAACCCCACATACGTTTTCCCATTGAAGATCTTCATCTTGGAAAAAAGTTGTAACTTCTTCCATAACATCATCAGCTTTTGTTGTGCTTTCAAGGCACTGCAGAATAAGAATTCATCTTTAATGTCACCTGAATTAATGTATCTCACTAAGACAAGCAACTGACAACATGAACTTATATATGTTGACTCGTCGAGCTGGAAGGAGAACAAAGGGGAACTCTTGATTTCAGTCAACACCTGCTCCTTCCCATCCATCGACATTTTAGCAATGCGCCTCTGTACAATGTTATTTGACAGGGATAATTGCTGCATCTTCATTGCACTGGCTTCTCCAAGAATACGATTTACTGCTTTCATCATGCAAGGTTTAAGAAATGTTTCTCCAATTGTGTGAGGTTTTTGTTGTTTAGCAATTTCGAATGCAATGTCAAACGAGGCTTCCACTACGGCTGCAGTTTGCTGCTGAAACGACCCACTTCTGTCGAGTCTTTGGGTTTTAAGACACTGTTGATGCCGTTTGAAGAAATCCAAATCCTTCTTTGCGTGTTTTGGATGTTTCGTCTCGAGATGACGCTTGAGTGTTGATGGTTTCATTGACTCTCCACTCAGGACAGCATGGCACAAAACACACTGTGGTTTCTCGATGTCGTTACTGGCAAGTAGAGAGGTGAAGCCAATGTTGAGGTAGCATTCCGAGTATCTGCGCCGTTTAGCCATGGTTTCAAATCTGTGAACAGAGTAAATAATGTTTTTAATTTATTCAATTCGAAAATATACTAAAAACTTAAATAAAAGCATTTTCCAATTAAAGTGTCATATCACAACAACATGCTTGCCTCAACAACTCACCTCTACTGCTTGCCTTATCTCCTTGCCGAAATTAAATATAAATGTTATACTTGTCACCACAATATGCAGCAGGAGTAATGACGGGGTAAGCATTGTCTGGTGAGGAGGGGAGGGAGTGTGGCCAGTAGGGCTGGGCAGGAACCGCTAAAAAATTGATACTCACGGTTCCGAATCCGTAGGGCAGTGGAACCGTTGGAACCGGTTACGGAACCGGTTCCGCTTTGATGAAAACATATATTTTCTGTGTGCATAGGTAGGGACCAATCAATGTTTAGAGAACACCCAAAGGGAGAAGACACAAAATAGAGTTGGCATAGATGAACGTGTGACTGGGAAAATAACAAATGTATATATAAATTCAAAATTTTATTGAAAGTCAAAGTTCTATCAGTTTCGCTATAGTGGGTATTCTCACAAAATTAAATTCAAAATTTCATAAATT
Organism: Sacculina carcini; assembly: GCA_916048095.2. NCBI lineage: Eukaryota > Metazoa > Arthropoda > Thecostraca > Sacculinidae > Sacculina > Sacculina carcini. The sequence goes on from OU696586.1 coordinate 7,949,398, forward strand.
TCAGTTTTGTGAGGGCTCCTCATTTGTTTTTTGGGTGAGTGAAACAAATAACTCTTGACTACGACCCTGTAATTAGAAAAAATCTTAAATATTCAATGAAGACATGTACAAGGCATTATCATCTCTATATTACAGGGGCATATTGGCATATTACAAGGCATATTACAAGACAGGGGCATATTGGCAATTTCACAATTCCCTATTAGCTATATAATGGGCGGTCTTGGGTTAAAATAAAGTTACATTTGGGAAGAAGTATGTTAGTTATTAGTATGACTAAATGCTTAATCCATAAAATACACGCCGAGTTCAACAAGAGAGTGATTTTCCCCTTAACGCCCTCATTGAGTGATCATTATGAGATGCAATGATGAATATTGTTAACATTTTCGTAATAATCGCAATGTCACTCAGGCCCCTCTGCTACGCTACTAATGTTGGAACACTACAAGACTAAATTTTAAAAAGATTGAAATTGATAAACATGCCATTTTATTAAGTGCAAACAATTTGTAATACAAAACATTTATGCAAGCAAATGTATAAAAACATGGCAAAGACAAATTTTACTCACCACTCAAGTGTAAACCGTGAACCTCACTAGATTCAACTAAACAGCTCAGACACTAGTTGAGATGTTGGCGCTGGCAGTTTAACTGACAAATTATTTGTCCTTAGCCGCGTAAAACCAAGTCAGCCTGCTGATTTCAGTCATAACAGATTCTGAGTGAAAACACGGTTTCCGCACAAATATGACAAGATTCATCAATGTCCACACCGGCTGACTTCCATCTGGTATTATCACGTACATTTCGTTCGATACAAACAAACTTAGGAGGCATCTTTCTCGCTTGGCTCACACCTGTATGGGTTTTCACATTCCTTGTGCGCGACACGTCAAATGTGATCGATGTGCCGTGATCACAGCTTTAGTCATGTATGTGTGTGTGCATTAGAATGGGTGGACTATTTACTCTTTCAAAAGTTTAACTTGTGCCAAGTTGCGGTAGATAAATTTTTTCATACTGATTCCGAAAATGTGTATTTTATTGGATTCAATGAGAAAACCTTTCCCGAAAGTTAGGTTGAAACATCCATTTTGCCGCAAAATTGCGACCGTGTAGCGTTTAATTGGCTGTCTTTAATTTTAAAATTATTGTTGTTTCTTTGTTTGTTTTGTTTGTTTGATTGTTGAATTGTAATTGAAGTCAACATGGAAATGATGCGGTTTTCACGCAGATTTCGAAAATGTTGTATCAACATTCATGCGATTCTTTTTCGCTCAAATTAGCTGAAAATGCGATTATTTAATAAAATTCGGCTAATCATACGCCAAAACATAATATATTAAGAATATATTTAATAAAATAGGTGTAGTAAATAATATGTATTTAATCTAGTATTATACCTCGTGTAATATGCCTCTGTGCGCACAGACTTACTTGCAAAAAAATGTACATGTATTTCAGAAAAAAGACAATATAATACGCATTTTTAAACAAACGTGAAAAACTGCATTCACTGCAATTTTATACTAGCATAAATTCTAAAACCGACGAACCGTAGTGTTCATGTTGTATGTGCGCAATGCGCATACTTTTTCCTGTCAGCCCTGATACTAAGATCCGTGTGGACCCGGGTCCGATAATCGGAACCGTTTGGACTCGGATCCGTGTGGACCCGGTTCCAGAACCGGCTCCGAGTGTCGGACCCGGTTCCAATATCCATGTAGCAGAATCGCCAGAACCGGTTCCAATATCCATGTAGCAGAATCGCCAGAACCGGTTCCGGAACCGGTTCCTGCCCAGCCCTAGTGGCCAGTCGCGCCATTCGTCATCCACCAATCAGCAACCACATGACTCACGTGTCGACAGCAAGCGCGCACACACACACATGCGCATACATACATGCGCGTGCACTCTCATACTCGCTACTCACTGATACACACATACATACAGTTGCAGACACATACACATTCACACAGGCACATTACATCACAGGCACGCATACACACACCTATAATATCATCTTTTGACATTAAACTAACGCAGCACACGTTTTGCTTTGCACTGAAGCAAAAATGAAAAATGTAAGTGCGTGAGAAATCTAACTGATGAAACAAATATAATGATATCCTAAGCTACTTTTACGACCCCCAGTCAAAGCTTCGCGACCCCCTGCCAATGCTTCGCGACCCCCCAGGGGGTCGCGACCCACCGGTTGGGAACCCCTGATATACATACACACAAATATATATATATATATATGCACACACCCATATACATACATATGCACATATGCTCGTACATATACACATATACACCCAGAATATGCATATATACACATACACACATATATTCACACACACACATGCACATACATACATATATCTTGGAAGTAGACCATTTGTAATGCATGTTCTGCTAAATTCTACAGCGTTTTCTGTGTTGTTTCTTTTGTATGTACATGTCTCAATTCGTCTCACCAGCTTCCTCTGGTTTTCAGAGAGCTTTCCCAGTAGTACCGAAAAACTCATTTTTGCCCGAGGCACCTTTCGACTTTTATTAAAGTCATATTCAGGGGCATATATATATATATATATATACATAACAATCGTAATAAAATATAAACTAAACTGAAAATCAAATTTGAATGCGACGTTAAATATTCTAGAAAATTCCAATATAAAATTATACAAAATTCATGCCGAGTGCGCATTTGCACTGCCGTTTGAAGTAGTTGAATTTTGGCTACGTGCAGTATGTTGTGATGCGCTTCTCTGTTGGTTGTTGATGTTGTTTTGTCTAATAGAGGGAATAATTACGTCAGGTTGTTGTTGGACGTTTATAGTTGGTGAGACAAATTGAGACATGTACATACAAAAGAAACAACACAGAAAACGCTGTAGAATTTAACATAACATACATATATATACACATATATATATATATATATATATATATATATATATATATATATATATATATATACATATACACACATTCATACATGCATGCGTGTATATATACTGACACACTCACACACGCTGTGTATGTGCTTCATGCGTGTGTTTTCCGTTCTTGTGTATGTATGTTTCTCCATTGTATGCTGTCTGTGTGTTGTTGTGTTGAGCTCTGTTATCTATGCTTGTGTGTCTGTTGTGTTGTGTTCTCTGTCTATTTGTTTGAGTGTATGTCATTGTATGTCTGTTATGTTGCGTTTTCTGGTTTGTATTTGTGTGTCTATTGTGTTGGTATTTGTCAATCTGAGTGTATGTCGTTGTATGCCTGCTGTGTTGTCTTAATGTTTTGTATGTTGTGTTGTCTTCTGTGCTGTATGTATGCTGTGCTATCTTTTTAAATATGTATGTGCGTGTGTATTTTTGTGTTTTGAGTATGTGAACGTGAGTGTATGTTTGTGCGTATATGTACTTGTCTGTTTTGTGTGTGTTTGTGTGTGTGTATGTAGGTGAGTGTGTGTGTTCGTGATTGTGTATGTGTATGACTCTTGTGCTTGAGTGTGTGTGTGTGTGCTCACCTCACCTCACCTATTTGTGCATTCCGGGATATGAGCTTGCGCTCGAGCTGTCCCGTCTCCAAATCATGATTTATCTAGTTTCTCCTTGAACGATTGAATTGTTCTCGCTTTTACTGTTTCACTGTCTAAACTATTCCACTTTTCTACGCTCCTATAAGGAAAACTGTCCCGTTTGATCTTCTGTCGGCATCTTGTTTTTTTTCCATTTCATACCATGTCCCCTTTGATATCTCTCATTTCAAACAATCCAGCCTTTCCGATCCGTTTTTTGAAATCCTCTCATGTATTTGAAAATGTGTATTAAGTCCCATCTCTGTCTTCTCTTTTCGAGCGTGTGTGTGTGTGTGTGTGTGTGTGTGTGTCTTCTTGCGTCTAAAAGCGCAAGTATTCTCCCTATCCTGAAAAAACCTAACCTTGATCCCAATTGTTTGTCTAACTATCGTCCTATCTCTAGAATTCCTTGGCTCCTAAGAATCTTTCTTTTGAACCATACATCTCTGATATCGTTAGGATGTGTAACTTTCACATTAGGCGAATCTATTCTATCCGTAGATATTTAACTGTCTCTGCTGCTTTCAAACTGACTAATTCTTTCATTCTCAGTAGGGTGCAATACTGTTGCTCGCTCTTTCTTTCTCTGAACCACCGCCAGCTTCGCAAACTTCAATCTGTTATTAGTAAAGCTTGTCGTCTAATCTACAATCTCCCTGCTGGCTCTCATGTCTCTCCCTATCTACAAAAATTGGGACTTCTTCCTATTAAGGCGCTTATTGACTACCGCATCTGTTTGATCATCCATTCCACTCTTATTCTCCGTAAGCCATCGTACTTATTTGAACTTCTATCCTTCAAGAAATCTACTCGTACACTCAGGTCAACTGATGATTCTCGTCTCTTATTGGAACCTGCTTTTACTTCTAGACATACTCACTATAATCGTTGTTTCTCTATCTTAGGACCCCGTATTTACAATAAGCTCTCCCCAACACTACGTTATATCAATTCTATCCCTGTTTTCAAAAAACACTCAAATAAATTTTTCATGATGAAATCGTATTATACTCTAGAGAACATTGTCTATATTAGTGATGATTATAAGGTGTAAATTATCTCTCTTCTTTCTTCACCTTTCACTTTCTGTGTGTGTGTGGCTATGTGTGTGTGTGTGTGTGTGGCTATGTGTGTGTGTGTGTGTGGCTATGTGTGTGTGTGTGTGGCTATGTGTGTGTGTAAGTGTGTAAGTGTGTCTGTGTGTGTGCGTTTGTGTGTGTGTGTGTGTGCGTGTGCAGCGCCCTAGAGACCCTCTAGGTGTAGGGCGCTATATAAATATATACCTAATGTAATGTAAATGTAAATGTGTGTGAGTGTGTGTGTGTACTCACCGAGTTGTACTCACCGAGTTGTTCTACAGGATTTGAGCTTAAGCTCGAGCTGACCTGTCTCTCAACCTATCAATTTTACTTTTAAACTCTGATATTTTTTCACTCTCGACAATATCCGTGGGTAGTTTATTCCAACTATCTATAGCTCTTTATGGGAAGCTGTACTTCTTTATATCCTTTTTGCAACGGGGTTTCCTTAATTTATACTTGTGTCCTCTTCCTTTCATCTGCTTATAAAAACCTGTAACATTATAGAAACCTGTGTGTGTGTGTGTGTGTGTATGTGTGTGTGTGTGTGTGTGTGTGTGTGTTACAAGTCGGTGTGTTACAAGTCGGTGTTTACAAGTCGGTGTGCGTGTATTTTTTTCTCACACACACATATATTTACAAACGCGTACACATATTCACAATACTACTATAAAACAATGGAGGTGGCGTTGCCACGAATGACGGCCAGGCTTATTCGCTGCCGAAGCCAGGCCGTCTCTCGCGGCTCCCCTGAACGCTCGCTGATTCTGCCGCCCAGGAGCTTCACGAAGTCGTCCAGGGATGCCCCCATCACGCCGGTGGTCTTGATGGCCAGCGGCACGAAATCGTACCGTTGGCACAGTTCTGAGTAGCGCCGCCGCTTTCGGACTTCCGCCGCCTGCGCTGCTGCCCCGGGAGTGACCGCGCCGTCCAGCAGATGTGTGTCACAGAACGTGTTGACGCAGGTCACATCCCAGAGCAGCGACTTGCCGTGCCGCACCGGGAACACGGTGATTCCGTCCGGTCGGCGGCCGTCGCCGCGGTCAAGGCCTCGTGGCTCCAGCACCGCGGCGATTCCTGCCGACGCCAAACTGCGGCGAATGATGTTGTTCAGCGTCTTGTGGTGTGGCAGGCGGCCGGCATTGCGACTGCAGGAGAGGCTATGGTGGCCCCACCTGTCAGTTGTGGCACCGCAGCGACACCTGTGCGGCTCTTGCACTGGGGCACCAAGTCGCAACGCCACGCCGACTCGGACGGCTTCGTCTGGCAGCAGCAAGCCGAGGCTAGCGACAGGCAGCGCTGACAGCCAAGCGCCACTGTGAGGAGCGGCCGCGGCCAGGAGACGGGCTCGGCACAGCTGGTTCGCGCTTCCGAGGAGATGTTGTTGGCGGACGGAGGAAGATCGGTCGTCTAGGTGGCGCTGGTGCAGTGGCTCGCTCGTGCTGAAGTCCGGGCACATGGTGTCCACGAACTCCTCGATGGCTGCCACCAGAGAGCAGGGTCTGTCACCGCTTGTGCGGTGGTTAATGAGACAGACCAAGTCTCTGGTAGCTTCCAGCGAGGCGATGTGGGCAGGTAGTGCCACGTCGCTCAGCCGTCTGGCTCCGATACCTCCGTGGCGGACCGGAAGAGAAGCTTGCAGCCACTGTGCGTCTGACATGGCGACATTACAGCAATCGCTGATGGCCGATCTCAGCTGCTCGTCGATGTCACCCATTTGTTCGCGGGCCTGGTACACCGGCGCTGCTCTCAGTAGGTATATTGCCCGCGGAACCGATGCGTACCTGCTGAGAAAAAACAGCGCCGGGTGCGAGCCGATGTTGACTGAGCGCTGGATCAGCAGGGACGTTTGGCCCTCGATTCCGTTGAGCGCCTCTGCAATGCCGCCCGTCTGCACTGGTGCGCCGAGCAGATGGAGGTCGGAGAGCTGCGTGACTGTGGCCGAAGCAAGCAGTGATGTGGCGGCCGCGCTCGAGTCTTCGGTATCTGCTGGTCGTGTGTCAGTGGCTGGACCCAGACTGACGACTTCGCATTTGCCGGCGTTTAGCTCGAGGCCGATGCTGCCGAGGGCCGGGATCAGGCGGCTGACGTCTGTAAGCACCACTTCCCTGGGGCCTGCCGGTGTGGCGTCGTCCAGGTACCACAGGTTCAATGGCGACTGGAGAGACTGGGCCACTGGGTCGACGGCGAGGGCGAACAAGATGGGCCCGAGCGGGTCTCCCTGCTGTACACCGCGACAGGACCAGATTCGCGTGGTGCCGTGGTACAGTGGGGTTGGCTGGCCGTACGCCTGCTGGACGAGCGGCAATGCTGCGGGGAAACGACGGGCGACTTCGTCGAGCAGCGCGCGCCGACTGATGGTGTTGAAGGCGTTGGTCACATCCAGCTTCAGCAGAATGTGACCATGCCGACCGTTAGCCTCATTGACGAAAGCACGCGTGGTGTGCACGGCCGCTTCGCAGCCCAGCTTGCACCCCATTCCGAGCTGAACGGGGCGCAACTGCTGTGCGACTGCGCTCGTCATTTTGCCAGCGATCAGTTTGCTGGCGAGGCGCCGCAAAACACTGCCGACGGCTACTGGGCGCAGCCCCCTGGACTTCTTGCGCAATGCGATTAGTCGCGCGCTGTAGAATGCGCCGAGCACGAAGTCCGGGATGCGACCCTGTACACAACAGTTGCACAGCTGCGTCAGTGCCTTCAGCAGCTGGGCACCCGCTTCAGCCGTCTGTGGCGCGATGAGCTGGCGGTGATGTAGCGGCCGTATTCCGTCCAGTCCTCCCGATGAGCCTTTGGGCATCGAGTGCACGACGGAGCGGATCTCGTGCTCCTCAAAAATCGGCAGTGCTCCGGCGTCATGCATCTGCAGCTGCTCGTCCGGCAATGCAGGCGGGTGCTTGCGCTCGAGCTCGGCGGTCACTGCCTCGTCGTCCCCGGCCAAGCAGTCGCTGGATGTCAGCAGGCGGAGCGCTGCACCAATGTCTCCATCGGCGCACTTGGCTCTGACGCCGCGGGATCTGGCCTCGTCTTCGTCGTGCTGTGATCGCCCTCGGTTTTGTGTGCCCCGCTTCTTCCTTGCTGCTGCGTCGGAGCTGATCGGACCCGTCAAGGCGTATGACAGCAGCTTCCACCAGGCCGAGAGGGAGCGCTGTTCCAGAGCCGCCGTGATGTGCTGTGCGAGGTCGGCTGCCACCCGATGACGCAGCGCGCGTGGGACATGCTGACGCACTCGGCGTTGCTGTCTGAGCTCGGCAAGCGCCGCAGCCAGGTCTGTCGGAGTAGTGGTGTTAACGTCGGCTGGCGGGTTCACGTCGCCATCCGCACCGCGGCTCTGCATGCACGCCCCGCAATGCCACACCGGCAAGACGTCGGCTTGTGCCTGGGTGATTCCCACGCAAGTGAGGTGGAATAACCGCTCACATTGCGCGCAGGAACTCACCCGCCTTCTGCTGTTGGCAGTGCCGCAGTGATGGCACGGCTGCGCGGGGTCGGATCCCGTGTCTGCGCTGGGGGCCCGCTCGGCCTGAATTCCGACAGCTTGGCAACGGGCTAGACGGCATGGCGCACACGATCTGTCGTGCGGAGTGAGACGGCAGCTGCCTCCACGGTCGCACTGTCTCCCCCGCACGCCGCTGTCCTGGTGTCGCCGCCAGAATACGTCGCATGCTCTGCAGAGAGCCACATCGTTGTGCGTCTGTCGCACTCCGTTTGTGGAGTCACAAACAGCGCACGACAAATGATGTAGCTCTTGCGTCATTGCAACAACAACAACAACAACATATATTTAATATAGCGCACATATTTATACACAGGCGCGAAAGAGACAACCGACAGGAACATCACAGCGAGCAGGGAGTAGGCACAAATAGAAAAATGAAAACACGTTTGCAAACTGGAACATGCTAGATGGCCGTTGGCTATCAGATAGCTCATCCGCCCTTGAAACAGGTTTTGTTTTTTTTCCTGTCGGGTGTCTAGCCACCCTCCTCACTGCAGAACAGTGGGGGAGCCGGTTTAGTCGCCGACGACTCGACCGTGAATCTGGTTGTACTGGAATTACACGGTTACCAGTAGCAGGGCGAAGCCTGACCAGACAACGACGAATGCAAGAGATGCAAAAAAAGGGACGCAGCAACGAAAACATATAATTCACAGTGAGTAAAAAGACAAATATCAAGCAAGAACAACGAGGGTACAACACAGGACGATCAGCACGAACAACACACATATAACCAAAGACAAATCATACATTTAGTCATGAAGAGAACGAGTGAGCAGATATTTATGAAGATCAGCAGAAAAGGATCGGAATGAAGACTTGTGGTGAAGGTAAGATGGAAGCGAGTTATAGATACGAGGAGCATAGAAATAAAAAGATTTGGATGACCAAGAGGATTGATTGAGAGCAGGAGGACAGACTAATGGCACAGGAATGCGACAAGAAGTGCGATTATTGAGAGTCAATAGGGAACGGAGATATGAGGGAGAAGAGGGAGAGTGGATAAGTTTGAAGACCAGACAACATACCTTATAGCGGATACGAGAAAGAGCAGGTAACCAACCGAGCTGTCGGATATGCACCGAAGTAGGGGTTCGCGGAGGAAGCCTCAGTACAAACCGACAAGCAAGGTTGATCACTGCTTGGAGTTGGCGGATAGATTTCAAGGGAAGATGGAAGAAGAGCGAGTTGCAATAGTCGATCTTAGAAAAGATATAGGAGTTTACCAGAAGACTAGCGGATGAGACATCAATCGACGAACGAATAGGGTAAAATTGTCGGAGTAAAAAGCGGCACGAGCGGATAAGCTGAGAAAAATGAGTCGAGAAAGAAAGGTTAGGATCGAACAAGACACCCAAATTGCGCATTTGATTGGCTAGCGGAAGGTTGATAGAGTGAGGAGAAATTCGAGGAGGGTGAAAGACTAGATATTCTGTTTTGTCAGGGTTGAGAACAAGTTTACGTGAAGCAGCCCAAGAAGAAATCTGGGTGAGCAGCATAGAGACCAAATTTGAAGAATGAGGAGAAAGAGGAAAATAAATTTGGATGTCGTCAGCGTATACGTGAAATGAAACTGGATAGCTGCGGAGAATAGGACAAAGGGATGATACGTATAAGTTGAAAAGTAAAGGACCAAGAAGTGAGCCTTGTGGAACCCCAGAGGTGAGAGGAAAGTCGCACGATAAAGCCGCATTACTGCGAACAGCATAGGAACGATCATTTAGATATGAGGTAAGAAGAGAAAGTGCAGTGGATGTGAGGCCTGGATGAGCAAGATCGCAGCATAAGATTTCGTGGTCGACTAGATCGAAGGCAGCAGAAAAATCTAAGGAAATCAGAAGCACGGAATTTCCAAATGAAAAATTAGAGAATAGATCATTGGAGAGGCAGAGAAGAAGTGTTTCGGTAGAGTGCTGAGATACAAAACCAGATTGGCAGGGATCGAGAACAGGCAAGATGATAGGCCGTAATTGAACAAGGATGGCAGATTCTAGAAGCTTGGAGGACAGAGATAGAATAGAAATTGGACGATAGTTGCATGGCAGAGAGGGATCAAGATTGGATTTTTTGAGAATCGGCAGTATAGTGGCATGTTTGGAAGCTAAGAATGAACCGTGAAGGAAAGAAGAGTTAACCATATATGTGAAAAGTGGAGTAAGGAGTATAATAGCATCAGAGAGAGCAGAAAATTGTATGGGGTCAGTGGGACATTTAGACCTCTGAAGTTTGGTAAGAAAACGTGCTGTGGTAGACGGAGCAATCGAGGAAAAAGAGGAAACAGTGCTAAGGCAAGGAGGAAATTGGAGAGGAAAAGTGCTAGTGAGTAATTTGGATTGCAAGGAGGCAATTTTACAAGAGAAAAATGAGGCGAATTCACTAGCAGATATTGAGCAAGATGACTTAGAAGAGCGACCAGAAATAGATTTCAGAGTCATCCATCGTGAGCGAGATGATTGGAGTTGGCGTAATTGTGAACGATAGAAATTAGATTTTGACAAAGCAACCACAGAGAAAAAGGATTTGCGGGCACTACAGAAAGAGAACCATGATGAACAAGAGCGAAAGCGCCGCCAAGAACGCTCACGGGCTCTGCATTCTGAACGCAAGCGGGATAGATCGGACGACCACCAGGGAGGAGGAGGAGATCTTGAGCGAAAGTGATGTAAGCGCAAAGGGAAGATCTGACCATTGATGAGGGAGAGAGAGTCGGATATAAACTTGGGGAGGAGGAGTGGTGGGAGGAACAAATAGTTTGAGGGATTCAGAAGAGAGGTAACCAAACGACAAAATAATAAAGGATCAAATTTTTTGTAATCACGAAGCATCAGTGAAGCGGGAGAAGGCTTAGAAGGTGAAGGAAGAGAAACACAAAATGTGATGAGGCTATGATCAGATATGAGAGAATCAGGGGGGTAAGTGAATGTATCGAGGAGAGACAGTCTGGAGGAGTGCGTACAGATCACAAGGTCGAGGGTATGACCGGATAGGTGAGTAGCACCACTGTTCATAACGGAAAGATCCCAAGAATTGAGCAGAGTTAAAAAATCAGAAACATGCGCATGAGATGGTGAGTCAATCCAGAAATTAAAATCGCCTAGAACAATGAAATTATGGGAGAATGTATCTGAGAAGAAAGATAGGAGTGTATCAAATTCAGATAGAAATACTGAGGATGTGCCAGTGTGATCGTGTCGATATAACAATAGAATACCTAATTTAGGGTGTGAAGGAAAAGAAAGCGAGAATGCAGCGTATTCAAAGGAACTACAAGGAAATTGTAGAGTAGATAAAAGTGATAAAGATAAAGAACAGTGATAAACAGCACCAACACCACCACCGCAAGATTTTCGAGAAGATGTGAGATCGCGAGACACATGCAGGAAGTTAAATGAAAGTGGAAGTTGGGCGGAAAACGATGAAACGTCGCTGTCAAAAAGCCAGGTCTCGGTGAGAAAAAAGAGTGAGAAGTTGTGATAGAGAATGACATTAGAGACAAAATTAGCTTTATTACGTACAGACCGAATATTGAGCAGGCCAACCAAGGAGGAAATACAATTAGTGACGGCTAAGTGAGATATATGAGCAGATTGGGTAAGATTGTTAATAGCAGAATTGTTGGATACGAGGGAAACCAGATGTGAGGAATGACAAGATTGAGCAATAGCTGTAGAGTCAGAAACATGCATTTTAGGAAGAGAAGAGTCAGACTTGGGTTGTCAGGAAGAAGCGGTGACAGGAGACAATTCAGAACAATGTGAGGAAGACATAATAGTGCGTTGGCGGAGAGAATTTTGCACAGCAATGAACGAGGAACAGGAGGATGAAAACGAAGAGTGGTCCGAAGGTTTACCATGACGGCAGCAGTTTGAGCACTTTGACTTGCTCTTGTCAGGGCAGGCTGACGACAGGTGGGCACCAGCGCAGTGGCCGCAAACTGCTGTAGCTGATGGGCAGCGATCAGATTTGTGGCCCAGACCCGAGCACTTCCAGCATCGAGTCACCCAGTATCGATCGTAGACCGGGCAGCTGCACAACCCGACAAACACTCTGTTGCCAGCGACACGAATCAGTTGGCGCACCTCCGGAGACACTACGAGTACGGCATTGGTGCGGCCGTCTTTTGGCTTCGTCAAGAACAACAGTTTCATCTGTGACGCTGGGATGTTGGCGAGATGAGAGTTTTTCAGCCGCAAAGAGCTGACGACTTCCTCAGGTGACATTTGTTGAATGTTTGCCACAGTGATTCGCGGCAGACGAGAGGCAGAATTGCCTGTGACAGCCACATGCAGTTCTTCAGCCAAGTGTTCGTTCAGAGACTTGGCTGCCATGTTAGCTGAGGCTTCAGTGGAGCAGTGCAGCACCATACCGCCAGATTTTGTTGGGCGAGACTTGGCCACCGGTACAGTGCGAAGGGCCGACAGCACGCGCTCTGCCTTCACCGGCTCCACTCCTTTACTCTTCAGCACTAGGGCGAATGGTTGAGTGAAGGGCTGGTCGCGCTCTGAGACAGAGGTTGAGGGCGCACAGGTGTCGGCGGGCTTGGCTTCACGAAGGACAGAGGCGCGGAATGTCTCCAGTCGACTGTCGATCACCGCACACACTCTCTCCACGGTGAGTGAGGGGCGACGGGACGCGCGGTACTCGTCTTTGCACTCTTCGCACAGCCAGAAGAGCTTGTACCTGCGTATAGCGTTATACGCAGGGTTGGTCAGCGCGGCGCACGACACGTGAAACATGCCGGCGCATCCCTCGCACTTGATGACAGACGCATCCCCCACCGGCTCACCACACTTACACGCACACTCGCTGGCTGCAGAGGGTGGAGTAGACATAGCAAAAGAGATCGGCACACAGATAACACGAAGGAGCGAACGAAAATACAACAACACACGGCGAACTCAAGAACAAGACTGATTGCAGGCTACAATTACACGAAACTATATACACACATTATTCAATATACACCAATTTCACTGGCACAATGTGGGTGGTCGATGACTAGAAAGGTGGGTATGACTAGAAGGGGAAACGCTGGCACAATAAACACACTGGCACACTGGGGTATTTACACGCGCAGTCGCTCTGCGTAACGGCCACCGCGATGATTGATGGTGACAGGTGTCACGGTAAACGTGTAAACACGCGACCGGACACGCTCACAAAATCGCTCGAGCACTTTTAAATACACACCTAACGTAACTGAGGATCCGGGCCACAGACACAACCTTCTCCGTTGAAGGACTGAACAAGACGTGTGTGTGTGTGTGTGTGTGTTCAAGTTCAAGTTCAAGTTCAAAGTTTATTGCCATGAACAACATAAAAGTACAGTGACAAAATATCAAACAATTTGGCATAGTCTGTCGAGTGATAACTCTTGGACAGACACGTTATAAATATATATATATATACATTAACAAAACATATGTGTGTGTTCATTCATTCATTCATTAGCATTTATTGCACTCCAATTAATTGGCTATTCTGTGCAAAACATAGCATAAATATACTGCATAATATGACATAAAAACACACTTATAAACCCCACACACGCACACACACACACACACACACACACACAAACACACCTTACTAACAGTCATACGTCTCAAAAGAAAGATAGATAAACATCACACCTGTTAAGCATGGTTTGAAAAATCAGGGATCACGTGGCTGTGTTGTGGATACGGTCGCGTGGCTGTGTTGTGGTGTTTTATGTATTGCTTTACTGCACTGTGGTTGAAACGTCGTCTCCCAGACTCTGTATTGATCTTGGCAGGGATCAGTTGGATCGTAGTTCGCTGTTTCCTCCGTTCATTTGTGTCGAGAGTCGTGTAAATCTGTTCGGGTATTTTCGTTGTCAGGAGTTTGTGTATAAATTTAACTCGGTGTTGCTCGATGAGTGTTTCAGCTGTTGGCCACTGCAGTGCTTAGTAAATCGGGCTGATGTGGTCGCGTCTTCTCGTTCCAGTTACGACTCGTGCTGCAAAATTCAATATTTTCCCAATTTTTTTGCGTCTGTGTTTTATTTCAAGTTCCGTAGATTGAAATGCAGTATCGTATGTAGCCAAAAACGAGTCCAAGAACCAATTCTTCATGTGTCGATGGTGGAAGGCTAGTCTTGGCTATATTGAGTGCAATCAGCGTTCCTGTTGCATTGCGGCGGAGTCGAGATACGTGTGAGTCGTATGTAAGCTGTTGATCCAGCACAACACCCAGTAGTTTGATCGTGTCGCTCGGCTTGATAATTTGTCCGTTGAAGTCTAAATCAGGTGTTTCGATGCTTGCCAATGCTTTAGCTGATCCAAGCAGCATCATCTGTGTTTTCGATTTGTTCATCATCAGCAGGTTTTCGTGTGACCATTCGAGTATGTCGTTCAAGGTGGTTTGGATCTCAGTTATGGTTTCATGAATCTGGTCGCATCTTCCTCTAAGTAGCACTGTCGTATCGTCAGCATATTGAACGATTTTTGCGTTTGTAGAAATGCTCACTGCTAGGTCGTTTGTGTAGATGTTAAAAAGTTGACAGCTCAAGCTGCCTCCCTGGTACACCGAGGTCGGTTGTCGAATCGCTAGTGTTGCAGATATTGTGGTGGTCCCGTCCGGTTTCGTTATCTTCACTTGTTGGCTGTGTTCAGTGAGATAGTGTTTAAACCAGGAACTGTTTATGCCGTGTGCTTCTAGTTTCTGCAGGAGTCTACCGTGTGGGATCAGGTCGAAGCATTTGCTGAAATCTATAGTTACCATGATAGTCACTTGGTGCTGGTCCATTGCTTGTAATATGTAATCGGTTATCACAGCTAGAGCGGTTTCGGTGGAGTAGAAACGTCTGTATGCGTGCTGTGTGCTGGATAGTAGGTTCTGATTTTCTAGATAATCGGTGAGCTGGTGTTGTACGACTTTTTCTACGAGTTTGGCGACTGGCGGCATCAGTGTGATTGGTGGAGTTTCAGAGGAATTTCCTTTCGGTATTGGCACAATTGTAGCATTTTTTAGTTGTTTCGGCATTTTTTCTGTTGTTATGCTGGTGTTGACGATGTCCAGCAGTATGTGTGACATTCCGTAAAAGCACTGGCGGATTAGTTGCATAGAAATTTCGTTCATGTCTTGTGATGCTGAGGTTTTCTGAGTGCGTATTATTCGATATAGCTCCTCCATATGTATCGGTTGAATAGTCAGTGTATCGGTATTGACGCGAGGCAGCAATGTTGGAAAGTGTCGTTGAGGTCGTGGTATTTCTTTCGTTATTCGTTCGCTAATTGATAAGTAATATTCGTTAAGTTCGTTCGGATCAGCGTCGACATACTTCTTTTCTTTCTTTGTTCCGATTATAGATCTGCACGCTTTCCAGACATTCGTTGAATTCATTTTCATTTCATTTCGAATTGTTTCTGCTTTTTCGTTTCGGATTGCTTCCCTGCATTGTCGGTTGATTTGCTTGTATTCTGCGGGTTTGCCTGCTTTCATCGCTAGCTTTCTTCGTTCCAGTTTCACCCTCAGTTGTCGTGATAGAGGTTGTCGGTTCAGTTTGTCAGTTTTGACATTGTAATATCGTTTTGGTGCGCTCCGGTCGATGTGCCATTTCATGGTTTCTATCAGGTAATCGTATTTCTGGTCAACATCGTTTGTGGAATATATGGGCGTCCAGTCTGAGTTTAGTAATTCAAAGTTCAAATTGTTAAAATCAATGTTGTTTATATGTCGTTTGCAGATTTTCTTGGTTCCAGCTTCTGGTTTTCGTTTATTGGCATGTTTCATCGACAAAACGGTGACATTGTGCGGAGTTCCATATCGGCCTTGTTCTACCCAACAGTCAGCTATTAATTGCGGTTTGTTCGTTGCGATAATGTCCAGTAGCGAGTTGGCTGGTCGATAAGTGGGTTCGGTCGTGTTCGTTATGTGTAGACTGTAGTTTTCACAGAGTTGAACAAGCGCAATAGTTTCTGCGTTGGTCGAGTACATGAGGCTGCAGTTCAAGTCGCCGCCGATTACTACATGCGCTTTTGGGTAACGTGTAATTACCTCTTGTAGTTGGGATTCCAGGTGGTGCAAATCTGTCGTAGACTGTGAGGCAGGTGATCGTGATGGTACTCGGTACAGTGAAGCAACTATAATTTCGCTACTGTCTGTTAAGCGTATGCGTGCCCAGAGTGATTCTAGCCGAGACAGGTGCGGTTGGTCGCGTATATCAGCCGTGCTGTTGGGTTGTGTTAATATGTTGCTGGTGAAGCTATCTTTATGTATTATCGCGACACCTCCGTATCCGCACGGGAGGCCAATATCTGTTGGTCTGTCGCATCGTAGTAATGTGTAGCCGGATATGTTTAGGAGTCTGCTAGGAATGTTATCTTGCAACCACGTTTCAGATACGATGATGATGTCGTAGTTTTTGCCATGATGAAGGTCGAATCTCAAATCGGTTATATTGGGTTTCAATGACTGAATATTTACTTGCGCTATATGAAAAAGGTTTGTTGATATCGATCCGTTAGATCGACTCGTTCGTCGGTTGATCAGATTCAACCATGAGATGTGGGAGTCGTTCTGTTCGTTTCGTAGAGCTGGTTCGTTTCGTGTATTTTGTTTGTCCGAGTGTGTCGTGGGCCTTAATGGTTTTTTGGGTGTTGTTCGTTATTGCGCGCGGTCGACTGAACAACGCGATCACGCGTCGTAGTCTGCGTTGTATCCGTTGATGTACGCTGGATGACATTGTTACGGGCTGCCACAAAACACGGGCATTGAGTCGAGTACGCTGAGTGTGCTGTGTTTAGGTGACCAGCAGACACACAGTTGCAGCATCTGTACTGATTGTTCTGCTGGCATCTTTCGTTAGGTTTGTGACTCTCGGAACAGTATCCACATGTGTGTTCTTTTTTGTTGCAGTCAGTGGTTCTATGATTGAAGCTTAGGCTTCGGTTGCACCTGGTAGCCCAGTATCGGTCGTAAACGCGGCATCGCGCTACTCCGACGAACAGGAATCCAGTAGTCATGATGGCGTTCCTTATGTTTGCGGCCAATGATACAACCACGGTCTTCGTATGCGATGATTTCGGCGTGTTGTGCGAGAACAGAATTTTTGTGTTGTCTTCGCTGATCAGATGACGGATTGATGGGTTCTTGTTCTTGATGTCGTCTATTATATGGTCGTCGGGAAGATCGTTTTGCACTCGTGCTATGGATATTTTTGGTCGAAGCTTCGTTACTGCAGAGGCGATGTGAGTCGAAGAGGTTTGTATATCAGAGACAGCTGCTGTGGCGGTCTGTGTGTCTGGCAGTGTGAGCCTGATATCACCGCTGCGCATCGTAGTCATTTTGACAACAGGTATTCGCCGTAGTGCTTGGGTCACCGTACTTTTGTCGACAGCATTCCCTTGGATCGGCTTGACGATGACGTCACACATTGGTGACCCGCTGGTCTTGACCGCGTTGGCGTATGCGAGCGATGACTGAGTTTCACCGCGCTCGGTTGTCAGTTTGTTTACTTGAGCCTTTAGTTCCGTCACTGCGTCTATGACGTCACCAAGACTCGGTTCAGTGGCCTCTCTGTTTGAAATTGGCGCGTTCTGGGCTACTTCTCCGATCCATGACACTAGTGCCGCGTAATTTGAATGTTTGTTTTCAACACAAGATTCGCAATGAAACTGAGTCCTGGATGTGAAATATGTGACGATTACGTACGTTGGCAATCTGGTGCACCTGGGGTGGATGTGGTTGTTGCACGTCGCACACTTTAGCGCCAGCCTGCCTATTTGTTGAGAGCAGGATTTGCAGATGGATCCAGGCTGGGGTGTTGCAGTTCTTGAAGCGTTGATTTCGGCGATAGGTGGTTCGTTTGTCATATCTCGATCGCTTTCCATGATCACTAATAACTATCACACTATATTCACCACAGAATAGATTATATAATTATTTAAATGTGTGTGTGTGTATATGTGTGTGTGTGTGTGTGTGTGTGTGTGTGTGTGTGTGTGTGTGTGTGTGTGTGTGTGTGTGTGTGTGTGTGTGTGTGTGTGTGAGCGCTTTTGAGACCCTCGGGTGAAAAGCGCGATATAAATGTCTTAATGTAATGTAATGTAATAATGTAATGTAATGTGTGTGTGTGTGTGTGTGTGTGTGTGTGTGTGTGTGTGTGTGTGTGTGTGTGTGTGTGTGTGTGTGTGTGTGTGTGTGTGTGTGTGTGTGTGTGTGTGTGTGTGTGTGTGTGTGTGTGTGTGTGTGACAAGTGGTGAGTCGGTAGTCGGTAGTCGGGCTGTGTGGACGTGTTTAGAATCGTTCCTGATTAAGCTTGGTTTATATCTGTGTATTGGAGTTTTTGTACTAGATATTGTATAGGTGCAGTGTTGAGAGCGTGCTGCAGCAGTGTGTGGGTCCTCGAGTGCCTGTATGCACTATTGTGTGCGTTCTGCGCTTGTGCACATGGTTTAATTTGCATATTGAATTTAGCATTAGATCATGGTTTCGGCTAATTTGAACTGAAAAATATGCCAAGAAAAATTGACTCGAAACCATGTGCCACATGGAATGTGGTGCGCCTGAAATTTGAATTTTGTAATTATCTGATTCATTTCGACTTGATATTGTGTCTATACAATTTGACACCTGAAAAGACAAGGAAAGAAACATCATGGAGACGGGAAAAAAGCCACCAAGCGGGATTCAACCCTCTCGTGCAGCTGCACCGCCAGCTGATACTGTGTGCATTATATGTACACGGTGCATCTCAACTGTGGCTCTGCGCTGCACTGCTTGCAACAAGTTTGTGCATGCGGGGTGCACAAACTTGCCTGAATATGCGCTGATTAACTATTTCACCACACGCTCTGCTTTCACATGTTCATGCTGTGTCAAGTCTCGTGTCAGAAATTTCTCCGACTAGTGGACTCGCTAAGTGGATTGAGAAGCAGTCGCAAAATGTTCCTGTTGGTCATGCGTTGATCTCTGATTCGTCTTCACGTAATGATGACCTTGCGGATATTAAGAAATAAATTGCCGACATTCAACGCCAGCTCAATGTGATCAAGCCTCTAAGCAAATGTTGTGAACCAGCAAAACCAGCGAACATGTCTTATGCTCTAGCCACCAAGATGCAATGCACTCGAGACATTGTGGTGAGTTCTGCTGATCAAGAGTCGGTGGACAGAAAGGTTGTTTTTGACGCCTTGCAGACTGTGCCTGTAATTAGGATGTCAGCCACACGACAGGGCTCAAAATACGACTACCCGACACTGAAACGACCCAAGCTGCAATGTCCGCTCTGAAAGCTGTCCCGCAAACTAAGACATCTGTATTGGGAAAAGTTTTACCAAAGCTCACTGTCACATCGGTTGGCAACGACATCAAAGATGAGGACATAATTGATTCTATCTTGAAGAAGAGCATCAATGTTTCTTCAGCGATAAAACGGACTGGTGACCTGAGACTTGTTTTCACGAAGAAGACGTCTGACTACACCAAAACCGCTGTCATCTCGGTGTCGCCCGTGATCCGTGACATCATCATGCACACTGGCTGCATTTATATTGGGAATCGAAGATGCCTGGTTTTCGATCGTTTCTGGGTTTCGCGTTGTCATAACTGCCATAGATATGGCCACACTCATTCGAAGTGTCGGTGTGAATCGTGTTGTGGGTGGTGTGCTGGCAAACACGCCTCTGACTCTTTCTCCTCAAAAGAAAGCTTGAGGTGTGTCAATTGCATGCGAGCTGGTCGCGCTGACACGTCTCACACGGCATTCTCAACATCGTGTCCCTGCTTCGTCTCTGCTCAAGAGGATCTCATTCGCCGTACTCTTACATCCAGTGATCCTGACCAGGGAAACTGAGTGTGAGTGACGTGTCCTCTGGATCGTGCAATCCCCAGAATAGTGACGTTGTCTGCAACACACATCGTGTTGATAAGCCTTTTCTTTGTGCTCTTTGGAATGTGAGATCGGCTAAGTCAAAACATCTCTAGTATATAGCCTTCTATATAGGTACTCCATTTTTTGCATCGTTGAAACATTGTTGTCACTGTCTGACATTGGTCCTTTCAACAGTTCCCTACCTTCAAATTTTTCCTCAATTCATAAATGTAGAGAATCTTCTGATCATTCCAGGGGTATTGGGGGAGGTCTTAGTATTGTCTTCAACACAAATTTCCTCTCACTCTCTTCCGTTACTATCGACATTTCTATGAATTCGTTTGAATTTATATGTTGTAATATTTCTTGTCAAAATTCTCGCTCGGTTTGTCTTCTTCTCATTTATCACCCTCCTCTATTACCTGTGTCTCGTTTTCTTGAGGATTTTTCTGTTTTACTTGACCATCTTATTCCAATTTATTCTTCAAATATCATCATCTGTGGCAACTTCAATCTTTGGCTGGATTCAACTCAGTCCCAGGCTCTGTCATTCATCAAGCTCATTGACTCATTCGGGCTCAATAATCATGTTAAATATCCTACGCATATACATGGCCACACACTAGATTTAGTGATGTCATTTACTGAGGCGGGTTATCCGCAATTGGCTAACATAGTTGTCCATCCAATTGATCCATCAATATCTGATCACTCGATGATGGAGTTCACAGCTATGCTCCCTTCCTATTATAAGCAACACAAACGAACATTTTATGATGACTATACCTCTATCAATTTGGATTATTTTTGTCTTGATGCTATTCCTTCATTTTCTAACGTTTATTTCAATCACATCATTCCTCAACAACTGTTCTGTTATTTTCATTCCGCCATACACGACCTTAAAGCCAAGCATGTTCCTCAGAAAACCACTGTTGCCAGAGCATTTTCTCACTCTCCTTGGTTCATCTATTCTCTGAAAGTCTCAAAAACATCTCTTCGTCGCGCTGAACGCACTTGGCGTACACTAAAAACTCTGACTTCCTGGAACCACTTTTGCTCCGTACGCCAACATTACCATCAGTTATGCGAATCCGCCAAAAGTTCATTTTATACCTCCAAAATTCTCAACACTTCTAATAATTCCAAAGCTCTTTGGAACCTGCTCAAATCTCTACTAGGCTGTGCTTCTCACTCCCCTCTTCCTGCTGGTGATCAATCTCTTCTTCCCTTTCAATTCATGGACATTTTTGGCAATAATATCAACAAAATCGTTTCTGCATTTCCTCCAGTCAATATTTCTACGAGTAATTCCCTTCAGTCGTTCGACTCTTTCAGTCCCATTTCTGTTAGTGATTGTCATGTAATAATTAGACGAGTCCGATTATATTCATCTAGTCTAGATCCTATCGACCTCCATCGCCTTCCTCAACTCATTCCTATTATAACTCCTTTTATCACACACTTCGTCAATAATTATTTTCTTCACGGTGAATTCCTTGCTCCTAAGATTGCCTGTATTAAACATATTCTTAAGAAAGCACACCTTGACTCTTACACCTTATCTAATTATCGGCCGATATCTCACATTCCCTGGCTGTCAAAAGTTCTGGAAATGCCTGCTTTTTCACAAATTTCTATTTTATATGAATCATGTAACCTATTTTTGCCTGAACAATCTGGTTTTCGTAATCTTCATTCGACTGAAACTTCTCTATTTTTCACATACGATTCCTTACTCAAATTGTCCTTGACCGGTAAACAAGTACTACTCATCCAACTTGATTTCACAGCTGCCTTTGATACTGTAAATCATGTCATCCTTCTTGATACCTTAAGTAAGTCAGGAGTTTCGGGATCTGCCCTATCTTTCTTCCGTTCTTATTTGAGTGATAGGTTCCAGTTTGTCTCAATTCCAGGTGGGTACCATAGTGATTCCTTTCCTCTTCTCTCTGGTGTGCCGCAAGGCTCTGTACTTGGGCCCTTTTTGTTCAATGTCTACCTCACTCCTTTACAAGACATACTTCGCAATCATTGTCATTCTTTTCAGGTTTATGCAGACGACATTCAAATTGTATTAGCGTCCGACCACATTCAGCAAACCGCTATTGACTTCCTGATGTCTACTATCCAATCCTTGTCCTTTTCTCGGCATCTCAAACTAAATCCTGACAAGACGCAGTTTATTCTTTTCTCTGATTCCATTAACAGTTCGCTTAGTGTTCCTCTGTCATCATCAGTGTATAATTTGGGTGTTGTTTTTGATAGCAATCTAACTTTTGACTCTCATATCTCTCAAACTATCCGATCGTGCAATTTCCATATCCGCCGTATATACTGTATTCGCAATTTTTTAGACATTTCATCGGCCTTCAAATTGACCAACTCTCTAGTTTTATCTCGCGTTTTATATTGCTGCTCACTTTTCCTGTCACTGGATCATCGTCAATTGAGAAAATTTCAATCCATCATAAATAAATCATGTAGACTAGTATTTAATTTACCAGCACGAAGTCATGTCACACCACACCTGTGTCGTCTTAGATGGTTGCCTATTATTGGCATGATTCATCTCCGCATTTCTATCATTATACACTCTGCTCTAATACACGGAAAACCTTCATATATATATAATCTCTTCCATCGAATGTCGACTAATACTTCTCTTCAGCTAAGGTCTTCTGATCACATTTGTCTTTCTGAACCTTCATTTCCTTCACGACACTCACATTTCAACCGCTCTTTCTCCATTGTTGGCCCTCGAATTTATAACAAACTTCCCCCTTCGTTCCGTAGCGTGACAAATTTGTCATTATTCAAGCGAAAATGCAAACAGTACTTTCTTGATAAATGTTCCACAAGGGCTTCTAATAATGACCAAATTATTATTTCAGAGTGCTATCGTGTATGACTTCCATTGGTGCCTCTTCTGTGTAAATTAATGTGGTTTACGTAGTGTTTTTCTGTTTGTGAGTATGTTTGATTTTGTGTATGCTTATGTGTGTGTGTGCGTGTTTTGTGTTAGCTTGTGTGTATGTTTCGTATGTTCCTTGTGTCAATTTCCTTTGTTCATATATCAGTGTAATTAATTTGAATGGCGTACTTGAATTACGTGTTGTGGCATTGCTTTTCAGGAATCTGTGGGCGATGTTGATGTTTTATCCGCTCGTATGTGCTTGTATGTGTGTCTGATGTAACTGATTGTATGTTGAATCTATTTGGTTGTTGTATCTGTCTGTATGTGTGTATGTGCGCTTTAGAAACAACTATGTGTAAAGCGCTTAATAAGTGTTCAATAAACTGAACTGAACTGTATGTGTGTGTGTGTGTGTGTGTCTGTGCGTGTGTGTGTGTGTGCATGTGTGTGTATGTGTGAGTGTATGTGTGTGTGTGTTTGTGTGTGTATGTGTGTGTGTGTGTGTGTGTGTGTTTCGTATCTATTCCATTCGTAGATATATAACCATCTATGCTGACTTTAAGTTAGCTAATTCATTCATCTTTAGTAGAACTCAGTACTGCTGTTCTCTTCTACTATCTCTCAACCACCGCCAGCTTAGGAAACTTCAATCTATTATTAATCAAGCTTATCGTATGATATTTAATCTTCCTTCGGGTTCTCATGTATCTTCTTCTTCACAAAAACTTAGGTTACTTCCCATTAAGGCTCTTGTTGAGTATCGTATTTGTTTAATTATTCATTCAGCTCTTCATCTTCGTAAGCCTGCGTATCTGTTTGACCTTCTGTCTTATAAAACCTCATCTCTTTCTCTTAGGTCTTCTAACGATCATTTTCTACTAGTTGAACCTTCCTTTCCTTCTAGGCATTCTCACTACAATCATTGTTTCTCTATCTTAGGACCTCGTATCTACAATAGGCTTTCTCCCTCAATACGCTCAATCAAATCTCTATCTCTTTTCAAAAAACATACTAAAAAATTCTTTCTCACTAAGTCTTATTACTGTCTTAATAATATTGTATATATTAGTACTGAATATAAGGTCTGATTGTTTCCTAATTCTGTCTTCTATGTGTATGTGCTTCATGCGTGTGTTTTCTGTTCTTGTGTCTGTATGTTTCTCCATTGTATGATGTCTGTGTGTTGTTGTGTTGAGCTCTGTTATCTGTTTGTGTGTCTGTTGTGTTGTGTTCTCTGTCTATTTTTTTAGTGTATGTCTATGTGTGTCTGTTATGTTGTGTTTTCTGGTTTGTATTTGTGTGTCCATTGTGTTGTGATTTGTCAATCTGAGTGTATGTCGTTGTATGCTTGCTGTGTTGTCTTAATGTGTTGTATGTTGTGTTGTGCTATCTTAATCAATATGTATGTGTGTGTGCGTGTGTATTTTTGAGTTTCTGAGTATGTTAACGTGAGTGTATGTTTGTGCTTGTGCGTATATGTACTTGTCTGTTTTGTGTGTGTGTGTGTGTGTGTGTGTGTGTGTGTGTATGTAGATGAGTGTGTTCGTGATTGTTGCATGTGTATGACTAGAGATGCGACCTAAAAAAAAACCGACGTTTTTTTTTCAAACCGTTTTTTTTGCCAAAAAAAACCGCGACCAAAAAATAACGTTGCTTTTGTTTTTTTTGAAGAGTCATGCAAAGAATTCAAATTATGGAAATGATATATTTGGGATGTTAAATGAATTATTTTCATCAACTCATGGGTTATTAATGCTATTAGTGACCCTATCAAATTGAATCATCATTAAATATGCACAATATAATTGTTATAATGTGTCTGAAAGGCCTAATATCATTGTTTGCACGGTACTGTGCGGCACTTCTATGTACAGTACAGTTTTGCATTCAATTATTGAGTTAATCATTGTGTAAGAAAGCAGGGTTTGAGAACCGTTTCTTATGCTAAAACTAGCATTAAAACCCGCCCGTTGTGCGGAGGAATTCATAAAATGGAATTAATATTCATAATAATTCATATTCATAAAAATATTCCAAATTAAAACAGAAAATGAAAACTCATCAGTGTCTTACTCAATAGAAAAGTCCAAGTGTGAATATTTTTTTTTTGACATAATATTTTCCCTCAACCCGCCTCATATATAAACCAACCCATTGTGCGGAATAATTCAGAACACAAACACGTAACAAACAATGAAAATCCTAGCATGTAAGCCCGCCCGTCCTGCGAAACAGTTCATACTATTAAATTTGTATTCAATTCATGAGAGAAAAGGAATATGAATTAAAAAAGAATGGAGTAAACCCATACAAAAGTCTAAATTTCTATATTTTCATATTTATTTTCACAAAATAGTTTGCCTAAACCGCCTCATATTTATACATGCCCGTCGTGCTGAATAATTTTGAACTCAGACACGAAACAATGAAAAATGACTACACTTTTTCATCATAATGTTTCCAAAATATTTTAATAACTTAATATCACCGTCTAGCATTGAAACCCGCCAGTTGTGCGGAGCAATTCATAAGATGAAATTCATATTTAATTCATAAACATACTGCAAATTAAAAAAGAAAACAGATATACTCATTAAAATCTTACTCAATTGAAAAGTCTAAATTCAATTATATTTTTTAACAACATATTTTCCTTCAGTCCGTCTCATATTTAAACCCGCCCGTCGTGCTGAACAATTTATAAAATAAAATGCATATTCAATCCATAAAATAAAATGCATATTCAATCCATAAAATAAACTGAATACAAATTAAAAAGCAAAACTTTTAACATTTTCCCTCGAACAGCCTCATATTTAAACCCGCCCGTCGTGCGGAACTACACCCCAACACCAATGGTTCTTTATATATAAACCAACTAATGACAACTAACTAACTAATATTCAAATGGTTCTTTATTATATAATAATTGTTTTTTATTTAATGGTTCTATATGGTACAATAATTCAGTAGTTTACTTTGTTCCCAGTAGCATTTTAACCGCCCGTCGTGCGGAACAATTAAGCCCCTGATCTATACCATTGAACCCGCGCAATTATGTCACCTCATATTCAAGCATACATACACAGACAGACAGATAATTTCTTCTTTATGTATATACTAGCATTTAAACCCGCCCGTTGTGCGGAGGAATTCATAAAATGGAATTAATATTCATAAAAAATATTCCTAATTTAAAAAGAAAATGAAAACTCATAAGTGTCTTACTCAATAGAAAAGTCCAAGTGTGAATATTCATATTTTTATTTTTAAATAATATTTTCCCTCAACCCGCCTCATATATAAACACAACCATTGTGCGGAATAATTCAGAACACAAACATGTAACAAACAATGCAAATTCTAGCATGGAAACCCGCCCGTCGTGCGAAACAGTTCATACTATTAAATTTGTATTCAATTCATAAGAGAAATTAAATATGAATTAAAAAAGAGTTGAGTAAACCCAAAAAATCGTATTTAAACCTGCCCGTCCGGCTGAATAATTCAGAACTCTGACACAAAACAATGAAAAATGACTAATTTTTTTATCATAATGTTTTCAAAATATATTTATAACTCAACATCACCATCTAGCATTAAAACCCGCCCTTTGTGCAGAACAATAAATAAAGTAAAATGAATATTGAATTAATAAAAAATGATTAGAAATTAAAAAAGAAAAAGTAAACCCATAAAAAGTCTTAACCAATAGAAAAGTCTAAATGTGAATGTTTTATTTTAGATGTGGCAAAATATTTTCCCTCGAACTGCCTCGTATTTAAACCCGCCCGTCGTGCGGAACTATAAATAGAATATAATGAATCAAAAAGCAAAAAGCTTATCCAATAGAAAAAGATAAATTTGTAAATTCTTGTTTTAATTATTCACGAAGTTTTTTTCCTCAACAGTGCTCAAGTTCACACCCATCCTTCGCGTGTAGTAATTTAAAATTGTAACTATCAAAACAATGAAACCTTCTGTCATCTCTATAATTCCAGATTTATGCGTCCGCTAAAACAGAATATTCATATAGTTGGCATTGCATGATATTACAACCCATATCCTTATGCAACTTAAGCTTATGCAACTTGAAATTAAACCAATTAAATTATACAGTAAAATTCAGTAATTAACTTTGTTCCCAGTAGCATTTTACCCGCCCGTCGGGCGGAACAATTCATGTGTAAATATTGAGGACAATAAAGCCTTTCTATTCAGTATAGTGTAGCATTAATTAAACTGTACCCAATAAAACCACACCATCCATGCTTGGAGCAAATATGATGCATTTTTAATTGTGGTTGGGCTTCAGTGAAATTTAATCGGTGTATATTCCTGTGTAATCGCAAGTGCGCATAATAGCTGTCAAATTGGCAATATGTCTTTTTGACTTTACACCGCCGTAACTTCCTTCAGATATACTTTGGAGAATCACAAACTATACCGTATTGTAGAAAACAAGATTTCTAGCACGATGGAATAATTTATTTTTATGTATAACAAATAGTTACTGAGAAATAGTAGAAAAATGAATGAATTTTAGTCACCTGGTGTTCAAGTGAAATTTGGGATGTATTTGAGAATTTTGCCAATTTTACAAGTTTTTTGTATCATTTGTGGGTATAAATTACAGCTTATCTTGTAGAACACAAAATTATCTACACAGTAGTATATCCCTGTGTAATCGCAAGTGCTTAAATTGTGATTGGACTTCAGTGAAATTAAATCAGTGTATATTCATGTGTAATCGCAAGTGCGCATAATAGCTGCCAAATTGGTAATATGTGCTTTTGACTTTACACCGCCGTGACTTCCTTCAGATAAACTTTGGAAAATTACACATTATACCGTATTGTAGAAAACAAGATTTCTAGCACGATGGAATAATTTATTTTTATGTGTAACAAATAGTTACTGAGAAATAGTAGAAAAATGAATTAATTTTAGTCGCCCGGTGTTCAAGTGTAATTTTGGATGTATTTGAGAATTTTGCCAATTTTACACGTTTTTTGTATCATTTGTGGGTATAAATCATAGCTTATCTTGTAGAACACAAGATTATCTACACAGTAGTATATTCCTGTGTAATCGCAAGTGCGCATAATAGCTATCAAATTGGCAATATGTCCTTTTGAATTTACACCGCCGTAACTTCCTTCAGATACACTTTGTAAAATTACAAATTATACCGTATTGTAGAAAACAAGATTTCTAGCACGATGGTATACTTTATTTTTATGTATAACAAATAGTTACTGAGAAATAGTAGAAAAATGAATTAATTTTAGAGGCCCGGTGTTCAAGTGTAATTTTGGATGTATTTGAGAATTTCGCCAATTTAACACGTTTTTTGTATCATTTGTGGGTACAAATTATAAATGTTCTTATAGAACACAAAATTATCTACATAATAGTATAATTCTTATAGCTGTACCATTGCTAGTTCATGAGGAATAGATAGCGAAATATTGACCAAAATATTCACGGTATTTTTGTTAATTTTGCCTTTTTGCCTTTTTGTCATTTACACTTCACACCGCCGCAACTTTTTTTTAATACACTTTGGAAAATTAAAAATTATACCGTGTTGTAGCAAACAAAATTCCCAGTATGATGGTATTATTTATTTAGATGTGTGATAATTAGTTTTTGAGAAATAGAGAAAAAAGTATAGAAAATCGGACGCGTGGAGTTTAAATATAATTTTGAATGTATATTGAATTTTTTTCCATTTTACATGTTTTATATTCAATTTTGTGGTATAAATTTTAGTTCGTTGAGTAGAACGAAAAAAATTCTACACAGTGGTATAATTTGTATAGTTGTATCATTGCTGGTTTAGGAGGAGTAGTCTTCAGAAAATTGACCAAAATTTTCGCGTTTTTCAGGGTTCATTTTGTCTTTTCACCGCTATAACTTTTTTTGGTTTCATTTTTGAAATTTAAAATTTAATCTAAAGTGTAGACAAGAAAATTTCCAACGTGATGGTATATATTGTTAGCGGGTACGCCAAGTGGTGGCCGAGTATTAGCTGATAGAAAATGGACCAAGGATGGTGAACACACAGACACACACACACACACACACACACACAGACACACAGAGGATCTCTTTTATATATATATAGATGTGAAACTGTTTAAAAAAAATAGGTGGCATAATTTTATTTTATTTTTTACACTTTAACTTTTTACTGCCAGAAATTAACTACGTTGGTTATAATAACTTTCATCATTTCATTCAGCAGATCAATTATTTGCAAATATAAGAGTACTACCACTGCAAATATTTACACAAATACTACGAATATGCACACAAACTTAGTGTCCCTAATGAGACTACGAATAAAAGCGGGTCGCAGTGGCAACGGACCAGAAAAAAGGAAAATATTTTCGTGTAGGAAAAAAAACAACTGAGGAAATATATTTGATGTACAAAAAAGTATTTGAACACAAATAACTACA
The DNA here is from genome assembly GCA_916048095.2 of Sacculina carcini. Lineage (NCBI taxonomy): Eukaryota > Metazoa > Arthropoda > Thecostraca > Sacculinidae > Sacculina > Sacculina carcini. The sequence goes on from OU696586.1 coordinate 7,978,781, forward strand.
TCAAAGAAACCATCATCCATAAAACCAGTTTTAAAAACAGGTTACTAATAGAAAAACAGTTAATTTGGTTAAACTTTCCTTGATCTGCCGCCAATTTTTTTCGCAATCTCTACATCTACGAAAACAGTTTTTCCAAAAAATATATTTTGAAAAAACATGGTTTAAAAGAACAGTTTAAATTAAGTGGTTTAACCAGCCGCTTATACGTACCACCAGGCTACTTGCTATACAAAAGTTATTTGAACGTACATCAATCAAATTTATCTTACATAGATACTGTTTTAGAAAGCATTGTTTCATTGAAAAAGCGTTAGTTTAAATGAACGTTTGTCAAAAAAACACTTGACCAACCAATTAGCTTGTCTTGTTCTGCTGCCAACATTCTCTGGACCTGCACATTAATAAAACGAATTTAAAACCAGTTTGAAAAACATCATTGCATTTTTTCATAAAAAACATGGTATCTTTTTAAAAAAAAAGATTATTCAATGAATTTGTTTTGTTATGCTGACAAATTATTTCAAATATCCACATAATTAGAACCATCTTTAAAAACATGGGTTTTCTCAATGAAAAAAACCTAAACCACCGGACCCGGATGCACTTTCAAACAGTGTCCTGAGGTATTTATTGATAAATATTCTTGTTTTTTATACTATTATCAAATTATCTTTGAAATAAGACACGTAAAGATGTACAAAACATCAATTGAACTCATTTCTATGTACTAAAATCTCACATCCGATGACAATTGGGGCTAATTCTAAAAAAACAAAAAAAAACAAAAAAACCCTAAAAAACATGTTTTTTTGCAAAAAAAACGCAACCAAAAAAAAAGTTGTTTTGCATCACTATGTATGACTCTTGTGCTTGAGTGTGTGTGTGTGCGTGTGTGTGTGTGTGTGTGTGTGTGTGTGAGAGCGCTTTTCAGACCCTCGGGTGAAAAGCGCTATATAAATGTATTAATGTAAATGTAAAAATCTGTGTGTGTGTGTGTGTGTGTGTGTCATTATGTGTGTGGGTGATGTATTGATCTGTCATGATTGTGTGTGTCATATTGTCTTTGTGTATTTTCTCTCTTTCTCTTTCTCTTATTCTCCGCGTTCAAAGTGCGCAGGGGCTGCATGATGCAGTTTATAGCGCTTGCGCTCTTCCTGCGTCACTTGGCTCGTTTTGTTCAATAATAATAATAATAATAGTTTTTGTAATCCTATTTTCAGCAACTTCTAACGGCGACTGACTTAAACCGTGTTTGGGAAGTCTGTACAGTTTGAAACGTGGCATTTTTACCTTGCCGTGCTCCAACATTTCCAACATCCATTTGTAATCTAGCACCTATTTGTAGCTTTCGCAAATAGCATACGCCAACAAGGACACATTTTATCGCTGGCAACATTTGTTGCCACTCGGTGTTAATATGTTGTTTCATTAAATGTGCTTGGGTGATCGTGCTGGCGTGCGCGTTTTGTGTGCTTGTGCCAATAGCGAACAAGCACGCTTGTGACATAAGCACGTGTGCTTATGTACGCTTGTGCACGCTAAGCACGCTTATGACATAAGCACGCGTGCTTATGTCACAAGCGTGCTTGTTCGCTATTGGCTGATGTTTGCGTTCGCTGTGTTTGTGCTGTCAAACAAAGGCCAGTGACCTTGTAAATTTTCATCGGTGTAGGTGACTGCGCGTGGGCAGTGTGACGTCGCGTGTGGACTGTCCACACCCATCACCTATCACCTACCACGCCTATCACTGTCCATAGGCGTGGCAGGTGATATCGTACGTGTGAGTGGTGGGATACTAATGTATGTGAGACTGGTGCATCTTAGTAAGATCATGAAAATTGTCTTGTTGATTATTGTGTTGCAGGAAATTATATTGTTCTTCTTAATCTACATTATTGTATATATATATATATATATATATATATATATATATATTAATAATATAATATATATACATATATAATACATATATGAGCAGAGTCCAGTTTTTGAGTGGACCAGTTGGAAAGCAAATGAGGGACGAATCAAAAGCAGTTTTCTTTGGCGTTCTTCTCTTTCATCCATGTTTTCAGATCACCATTTTGTGTGACATTAAAATAGTGTTTCATTTTCAAATTCGTCCGATGGAGAGCCGGAAATTAAATTAAACAACAAAATTAAAGCTAAAAATTGTAATTATATATAATATAGGTTTATTTGAACTGAAAAGGCTCTTTTTTAAATAAAGCGGGATGAATTGAGGATAAACCTGAGCGTGTGAGCAATGTATGATTGCAGGTCCTTTGGCGTGCTGTTATGGGAAGTGGTGTCTATGGGGCAGCTGCCCTACCCGGGTCACACCAACAGCGAGGTGATGAAGCTGGTTGCCGAGGGAGGCAGACTTCCTCCTCCATCCTTCTGTCCGCCACCAATCGAATATGTGATGACCCAATGTTGGCAGCATTCGCCTGACAAACGGCCCTGTTTCACTGCAGTCCTGGAGCTGCTGATTGCGTGCAGACAGGTCTGGTGACATTCACACGCGCACTGCTGCTGGACAGCCGGGTGGCTTCCAAAAGTAGGAGTCCACTAATGATAATATAGTTATTATTATTTATATATTTAGTTGATCGCATTGCATCAGATTAACTGTTGGACGCTGTGTGTGTGTGCTTATGTGTATGTGTGTGTGTGTCTTGTAGGTGTTAGTGATAAGTTGTAATTTGCTCAGCTGCTTGCATGCTAACTTACGTGGTAGGGCTGCTTCTATAATGGAACGCGTCTGTAGTACATCAATCTATGTACGAAATTGTCAAACAACATTCAGTCCGTGGGCTGTTTCTGTGTTTGTGCAGGTACTACTAATAGCTATGTTTGAAGTAGTTCTTGGTTGCGTTGCCAAGTTGTTTGCACGAACAACTGTTAAACAGGGTATTATATTCAGAAGTTATCGCGGAAACAATGTCCTACTAACCAAATATATAGAAGAACAGGTGTCAATAGAACTACAATTACTAAAGCGTCTCTATATCTCGATCAAACAGCTGCATTGTTACCGCTAGGTTCCGGACTCGCGTATAAGTTACATATTACAACAATGGGATGGACTATAATAAAATATTTAATAGTCGGCCTATATTAGTACATATATTAAAACACTTGAAATGAACTATAAAATAGAAAATACTGATACGCTTAACAGTTCACACTAATAATATTAGCGCCTGGGAAGCTGGAGTTTGTTATCTGGTCGGCACGGTGACAATGTAGTCGTAGTTGACTTGTGGAGTACTTATTTTTTATTTAATGTCGACCAACAGCTGCGGCCGTTTCAGACTGTTGTCGTCGCAGGCACAAATATTTTCTTACCTGACTTGGTTTCAGACAGCATAATTCTATATTTTACAGTCATAGGCAAAGCTTGACTAGCCCCTCCTTCTAAAAGTCTCTGGGCCAAATATGATCACTGTGCTATATGTGAGAATATATGAACACGTTCATGCACAGTACAACATTTAATTATTTGAATATTTCTCCGTAGCACCTATAATTAGAAAATACCTCATAAAACATGATATTGTAGCTTAACTCGTTACTGTTGAAATTGTTCATACGTTTCGGCGGTTTTCTAACTATGCACTTGTGTTATGTGCGTGTGTGCTAACCTTATTGTGTTTTACTGGAAGTAAAATAGGATTGTCTCGTCTCCATGTCCTTTTTTATGAATTTCCCCCTTCAATGAGATGGTGTTTACGTTTCCAGAGCATCTTGTATACACATATAAATAATACATTTTATACATATCTTATACACAAGAAGGGAAAATGTTTTTCTCCATATTTCTTCTGCACCTTGCTTTATTCAATTTCATGTCATTTCTCTGTATTTTTCTCCTCGTTTTGATTCACTCACTTCCATACTGACTTGTCTTTTCCTATAATTTATTTGTAGATAGTTATTTAATTGTCTGATCATGCTTCTAGCTTAAATTTACATAGTATTTTCAGCCTTTCTATGTATTTATTTAACACCGGACACCGCACTGGACACCGTCTTTGTTGCCATCCTATGTACTCTTTCAATTGTTCTGATATGTTTTGTTATGGGGATTGAACGACCGAATCATATTCCAACATTGATCAACATTAGTGTGTTTGTTTGTTTAGCTTAGCTTATTGCCCAAAACACATAATACACAGTAAAAACACGAAAAAATGTACAGGTAACTAAATTTCGTCGAGCTGACGCTCTTGGACGAACTTGTACTAATATATGATCAATTGTTTTGTACATAACATAACAGGGTATAGTGAAAAAACATTCAATAAGGGTATAATTTGATTTGGATACTTATGAAAGAATACACTTGAACGTACACAAAACATTCAATCTCCACACACGCAGACCCACACATACACACACACACACCTACACACACATACAAGCACACATGCACATAGTCACACACACACACATACACATCGGCATGCGAATACAAATTAAGCATGCAATCACAAATGTGCGTTTATAAAAGCAAGAACATAAGATGAGACATCAAAACATGACAACACAAAATTATATATATCAAACGGTGCAAATAAGTCACATTCTTTCACACATAAAATAGGCAAAATTACACAGAAAATAGCACGTGCACAAATGAATGTACAACAAAATGAAGAAGACAATCAGATTACACGTGGCAGACAACAATAGATCAATGCCCAGATGACTCTAGATGAACTCTTTTGATGGAGATGGTGTTTTTTAGTCTGCTTTTGATCAATTTTCTATTCCCCGTTTTAAGATGAGTTTTTAATTCGACGGTAAGCTGGTTATAAAGTGTGAGGCCTGAATGAATTATACTGCTCTTAAACATGGTGGTGCTGTATGAAGGGCAAATTATGTTTGTTGCTTGTGTTCGTGTGATAACAGTGATATCCGTTGGTTTGAAAATCCGTTCATTTTTTTTATTTTATGTAATGTTAGTAGTAGGAATCGCTTATAAATTAGAGGGAATAGGAAGATATTCCTTTGATCTATAAGTTTAGTAACAGAATCTATTTTTTCAGAAAAAATCATGTACGTAAAAAGTTTATTTTGTACTTTTAGACATTTATTATGAAAAGTGGGCCATGTAGATCCACCAAATTGATACGCAATAGGGAAGGAATGTATAGTTCATGAAGTAGTAGATGCTCATCATGTCATCAATCGTCAGATGATTCCATATACGGTATAGTAGGCCAGTTATAAGCGATATTTTACTACATATGTATGAGATGTGATTGTGCCAACTTAGATTACTATCAATAATTACTCTGAGAAATTGTATTGTCTCAACTTGATTGATCACCTCCCCGCTCGTAGTTATCGGTGAAAATTGCCTTTGTATTGATCTGCTTTTGAAGAGCATGCATTTAGTCTTCAGTATGTTTAGCTTGAGCTTATTGGCGCGAGCCCACAAGCTGATGTTACTAATATCTTTAATGGATCTAGAGTGTAGTGACTCCAAGTTGAAATCATTCAGGAGAATTGTCGTTTCGTCAGCATATATCACGAATTCACTACCGGGGCTTGCATAAACTATATCATTGATAAAAATCAAGAATAATATAGGTTGTGGCGTTTAGCTCGCCACGAAGCGTCACATGCAAACAGGGCGAGCTAGTTGGACCGAATGTACAAGAGGACGAAACGAACAGGTCACACATACAGACAAACATACAATTGGTGAAACACGAACACAATGATGGTCAAACGCAACACGACACACAAATATACACATGGCTGCACAGGTGACTGCATTTCTGGCAGGTACCGCCAGGTGGCGCGAGACGCAATTACACGTGGATCACCACAGGACTCTCCCACAAGAAGCGGAGCGGTAATTGAGAAATCGGCGTCGGTAAATTCTTTTTTCGTTGGTTTGATACACCAGGGCGCCATACTGCACCGTAGCACGAGGTCAATTGAATTTTGCACAATCAAGTCGTCCTCGTGCTACGCAGTCCGTTGGCGAATCGAGTAGTAATTGCATAGACTGCAGCCAGCAAGAAGTCGAGCCAATCTTGATTGAGTTGACTTCTTGCTGCGCAGACGGTTGCATCTTCAGTGAGGCGAAGTTTACGTAGGTTGGGGGAAACTGCATCCAGCAAGAAGAGGAGGCAATATTATTGTGTTGTCTTCTCGCTGCACAGACATTTCCTATTCGATGGTTTTACGTCCGGCGCCCGTAGGAAAAAAACACGATTGGGTACGGCACCGGACGGAGTCGGTCTTGGATGGTGTGATGCACCATGGCGCCATACTGCACTCGTGCTGCGCAGTCCGGAGGCAAATTTGGGGGTAGCTTTTCGGAGAATTTCGCAGATTATCGAACGGTAGATCGGTAAAACTTAGGTAGATAATTGATAAAAATTCGGAGGTAGGTCGTCGATCGAACTTCGGAGTAGATGCACGTATATTTTCGGTACGACGTCGGATTATTGTGCAGAACCTGCAGCCAGCAAGGATTCGAGGCAATCTTCATTGAGTCGTCTCCTTGTTGCGCAGACGATTGTCATTCAGTGGTTTTACGTCCGGCGGTGGTAGATGAGCGACTAGGTACGATGCCGGACAGAGTCGGTCCCGGATGATGTGATGCTGGTTACTATTGTCGACAGCTTGTGGTGTGTCGCATCTAATGACGAGGCACAAACGGCTGCTTACTGAGGCGCGGCGTAAGTAGGAGGCGCACAGATTAGGCGCCGCAGTGATCTAACACAGCATCACGCCATCATCACGTCGGGGTCACCAATGTGGCGTCTAGGCAAGCCACGGAATTACACATTCACAATGCGAGTTCTTTGGACCGACTGTACAAGAGGACAAAACGAACAGGTCACACATACTGACAAACATACAAACATACAATTGGTCAAACACGAACACAATGATGGTCAAACGCAACACGACACACAAACATACACATGGCTGCACAGGTCACTGCGCTTCTGGCAGGTACCGCCGGATGGCGCGAGACGCAATTACACGCGGAGCACCACAAGGTACTAAGGTAGATACCTGAGATACTCCCTTCTCAATATCAAGGAGACTTGAGAATTTACGGTGCTAAAAGACACATTGTTTCCTATCGGTGAGTTTTTGAACAAATCGTTGGATATATCTCTGACCCCAAATTTGGATAGTATCTCTAGCAATATGGAATGATTCAAGGCGTCGAAAACTCTACTTATATCAAAGAATATTCCAATGACATTTTGTTTTTTCTCCAGATGAGTATACACTCTATTCACAAACTCCATGCTAGCTGTCTCCGTGAAAAGTTGGCTTCTAAATCCATACTGATTTTCAGAGAGAAAGTGATTACTTTTCAGGTACCGGATAATAATAAAGTTCGTTGGGCAATTCTTTTTTCTATGATTTTAGAGAATGCAGGTAGTATGGAAATGGGTCTGTATTTATTATAACCTTTTTCATCCCCAGCTTTATATACAGGTACAACCTTTGCGATTTTCAGTTTATTTGGATACGTTCCTGTTTTCAATGTCAAAATGACGATGTGCGTTAAGAGACTAGCAATCAGTTGGGAACAATATTTGACAATCTTAGGACGGACGTCATCATATCCAGTTGAACCTTTAGAGAGATATTTCATCACACTGTATACTTCGGCATAGCTAGTTTGAGTCATTAACATTGAGAATTGAGGCGGATCAGGCAAAAATGTTCTGAAGTCTTCCAAGGGAAAATCCAAATTCGTGTGAGAACTGAGGAAATGTTCATTAAATTTTAACCCTGCACTCTGATTATCAATGGTCAGGGCCGTATTTGACTTTGTCTTTCCCAATATAGTGTTTATGGTTTTCCATTGTGTTTTTGGTTGCCTTGATTTGCTTTGAGTTCATTTTGAAGTAGTTACTTTTTACAGCCCTTATTCCCGATGTTAATTATTTTCTGAACAAACCGTTCAGAATATATTCACTTGTAATCACTTCTTTAGGTCAATGGCCATTTATATGACAGCCATTCAAGCCTTCTTTTCTCTTTGCTTTTCAGTTCTGGCGTAATATACCGAATGAGTTGCTGCTTGCTATTCATACTAATTGTGCAAACGGGAAAATGTCTGTCATACGGTTCTCGAAACATCCCATACATTTTCTCATAAGCCTTATTGCAGTGCTGAGTGTCGAAAACGATGCTCCAGTCCACTAGGCAACTTCGCTAGCAAACGACTCGAGGGCTTGATCAGTCACACGTCTTTTCTCGATATACTGACGAACAGGTTTCCCTTTAGGTAGTCTAAATTGACTGAGCGTAGGGTAACGATCTGTTATATCAGTCTTAATGATATTTAGCTAAATTTAGCTAATTTATAAAATAGCTATATAGTTGTAAAATTTCTTTTCCACTAGAGTAGTCCATATCTGGTCAATTAGAGTAGAACTTTCGTTGGTGACGCGTGTTGGTTTGTCTACTAGTGGGAAAAATGAATGTGACAACATAAGATTCATATACCCGGCAACATTTCTTTTGTTGCTGTCGGTAATATTCAAGTTGGAGTCACCTAAAACAGTGAATCCTTCATACTTTTTATGATGAGCGTCCGTAAATACTTCATTGAATATATTGATAAAACTTTGTACATTCCCTCTGGAAGGTCTCTAGACACCGATACAAAGATATGATTTATTGCATATTTTTAACTCCACACCAATTGACTCTATTGAAGTATTCATAACTGATAGTTCATTCAATTTGGTAGAGTTATACACATCGGATACCTACATAGCAGCTCCTCCTCCGTGGAGGTTTATTGGATTAAGAGACATATTATATCCGGGTATGTGGTAAATTGACGACAAATGAGTGTCCAACCTTATTTCAGAAAGTCCAATAACCCCTAGTTTCACGGGCAATTCTTGCAAAAGCGTATCTTCAAAGACTTAAAATGAGGAATCGGTCTGATGTTCAAGTTTTAAATGGTGAAATATTTATCATTACGGTTATTCGGTATATTATCAATTAATGCATATTCTGATTTTATTGGATACTTTATCCGCGTCCATGGGTAAAAGGTCATAGTATCTGCGTCGTGTACGACATTGCTATGTTCAGCTTTCATATATAAAGGAGTACCGGGGCTCGCTAGCTCAGTTGTACAAAATTTCCCATTTAAATGATAGTTGTCTTCATGGAAAAATGGCAATATATTGCAGTTATCACTTATGGACATCATTGTGTATCAAGGTAGGCCGCATTGCCTTGTATTACTTCTGCGAGTAGACCAAATAACGGCGCCTGCTGCGAACAACTGAAGCATTTTGTGTGCTCCTGGTAGCAGCTGTTGAGACATTGGCCCCCGATGCTGATCGGCTGGCACCAGTAGCATCGGCCATACTCTCCACGTGAGAGCAGGCCCGCTCACCTTCCCGGGTGACTGCAGTTCCTCTGTGACCACCGGCAGAAGTAGCAGCAGGTCCAGGATGAGGGGTTGCACAAGACGCGGCAGGCTCAATGCCGGCAGCAAGCTCCATTGGGACGGCCGAAGGGCCAGCGTCCCCTGACTGGCCACCACGACGCTCCCGAATTATCAATCTTGCTTGCCGGAAATGGGCTATTTTTCCAGTGGCGCGTGCAGCCTTCAATTCTGGCATATGAAAATTTTTCTCTTCCTGAGATGTCGGCGACAGGTCTTCGTTGACGAAAATACCTGTTCCCTTCAGTTTTCACGAGTTCCGCAGTGTATTTTGTTTTTTGTTGAACTTTTCTAATCTAACGAGCATAGTGTGTGGTTTCTTACGCTTTTCATCAGGCCGACCGACACGCTGAATCTGTTCAATAGTCGCTTCGGTTAAATTCACCTGTTCTTGGAAGATCCTTTGTGTTATATCCGCCGTCTTCTCCCAAGTTACGCCGGTACTCTCCTCGGCAAAACCGGATATACGAAGATTCTTCCGCCGTTTGAAGTCTTCCGCTGCCTGAGGTTTACTTTCGCACAACTGGATCTTACTGGACTTTTCCTCAGCAGCGTCCCTTAGCACTTTCACCGCCGCTGGCAGGTCCCCGATCGCCCCGTGGGCGTATTCTAGAATATTTTCGAGGTCCTTAATTGTGTCCTGAGCTTTCATCATGCGCGTGTTCTGTTGCTCTCAATGAGTTCCAGAGCCGAACGAAATTATATTTTTTGTGCCTCTATCATGACCTTCACTATGTCGACGTCCATAACGCCAATGACAAAACACTCAAAGTCAAGTTCACACACGACGCCTGAACAACACAACCGATCACTGTCACACTCAAACTCAAACTGTCACACTCAAACTGTGTGTGTGTTGGTGTGTGTATTTGTGTGTTGATGTAGGACTCTGGTGTGCTAGCATGCCGTCTGCCGTTGTTTGACAAAGCTGGCTGTCACGACCATCACCAGCCATCAACTTCGATTCGACCACGGGATGGTAGCCGTCCACTCACCATTTTTTCGCTGGGTGCCGTTTCAACTACCGTCATATCGGAACAATCGGATCAGCCACCGGCCCAAAAATCGGCATCTCTTGGACGTCAATACGAAGATCGGAGACGGAGATCCTCGACAGATTATCTGCTGCCGACGCCTTTGTGTGACCGTATTGTTACATCGTCGGCAACTGATGTCAGCAACGCACTGCAACATCACTGTGAGTACGGTGAGAGGGCGGGTCTGCTATTAGTAACGGGCGTCGTTGGTCCGGATGGCGCCGGTCGCACTGAATGCACGGCCACGGCAACAAGTAGTGCCGGCATTGACAGCACGGGAAGCAGACGAATCTCACACGGATCACGGAACAATAAATGTGACGTAGCCAAACATAGTCGGATCGTTGTCAGTGGTGGACACCGGGCTGAGTATCCCGCTAGCTCACATGGTTCAGCAGCTCCTTTACGGGAAGGTGGAGTTGTGACAAGTCAGCTGATGGCTGTCTCTGAGGATGTCAACGACAAGTCGTTGATGACTAAAAGAAGCGATTTCGGCTCACATTTCGACTCATCCGAGCTGTTGCTGGGAATGCCGTCTTTTTCACCTCCACCACCGCCATCACCACCGCCTCCAGATTCCGATCACAATGTTCGCTGCTAATGTCAACCGGTCTCGTTGAGGGAAAGATGCTCTATAGAGCCGTGTGCGTGATATCTGCTGGATATATGGTGGGTTGAGACGTAGTGATTGATGTTTTTGTTAGCATGATGCATAATTGATTATAATCAAGCGGGTATATTGGTTTTGTTGGATGGTATCAGCTTGCATCGGATGAATGTAAGCATCACAGCACATATACAGGTGACAGAAATGTTTATTCATATGCGATGTTTTTGTGTATGCCAGTTATGATGTGGTGGCCAGTACCTAAATAGTTATCACTATCTAGGTATGTAACGCGGTATTCCATTCTGCTGCCAAATAATTAGCATTCATCATGATTTGTTGTTTTTCAAGATTATTGCCGCTGCTATTCAGTAGACAGAAAACTTTGCATAAGTAATAAAAACGTCCACTACTGCATACAATTATTCAATATTTTGGCTGAAAGGTATACTTGAATACTAATTCATACTAACAAAGTGTGTGTGGTGTGCTTGCGCATGCACATGCACATGTGCCTCGAATAATTTGACACAAAAACTGCAGATCGTCCATAATCGTTTTGTGCTGGGTCAAAAGCACGGTGACACCGCCTGAAAACAAGAGCTTACTTCAGCTATATTGTAAGCGTACATTTCTGTGAAGATATGTTCGTACGACACACAGACCGGTTGCTAAATATCATCATGAGTCATCTTCAACGTGTTACATCACTCCCACGCACCCATAATCCCACGCACCCATAATCATTCCCACACACTCACACACACACACACACACAGACACACATACGATATGATTATGAGAAAATTATAAGAAATATTGAATTATGTGAAATATATATGATATTATGCTACCAAAATTTAGAACTACTTTGTTTCAAAATTGCTTTTTGCATAAAGGCCCTGAAATTTGGTACAAACTTCCACAAAGCCTAAAATGTATTAATGAAACAAGTTCTCTGGAAGGGTTCAAACTTGCTCTGAAAAAACACTTTAGCCGACATGATTTCAAGCATTTAACGGTGTATGTTGATAAGACCGTCTTATTTCGATGTAATTCATGTAAATTGCATATACTTAAATGCAGTGTCTCGTGTTGTTTCATACATAGTCTGGATATCAATACAATCTCAAAAAGTTGTTTTCGCTGTTTCATTTTGCCAATTCTGGAGTACTGCGCCCCCGTGTGGTCTTCTACTGCGGATTGTCACCTCAATCTCATCAACAGAGTTGTTAGAACTTGCAAGTTCCTCTGTGGTGACTTGGTTCTTGGTGATCTTTGTCATCGTCGAAAGGTCAGCAGCGTGTGCATGCTGTACAAGATCAAGCACAACGACCATCATCCAATAAGCAAATCAATTCCTGATGATTTCGTGGCAGCAAGAAGCACACGGTTTACATCCAAACAGCATTCCCAGTGCATGGCTCCAATTCGCTGTCGTACAAAACAATTCCAACGTTGCTTTCTTCCGGCCACTGTGTCTACTTGGAACACGTTGAAGGAGGAGGCTTTCTCGCAGAACAATTTGAAGAAATTCAAGGCCAAAGTAAATGAAATGCTACTGAAAGAGCGGAATTGACTGTTGAGTCTTATTAATTGTATATTTATTCATATTTATTTTTATTTATTCATGCTTATTGTTATTTATTTTATATTTATTTATATTTATTCTTATTTTACTCTCTATGTATTACTATTTATTATTGGTTGTTGTTATTTATTAAATTATACTTTTACTCAGTGTTGGCTGTTGTTGTTTATTGAATCATATTTATTGTTGTTGCTGTTTATTGAATCATATTTATTGTTGCTGTTTATTGAATCATATTTATTGGTGTTGTTGTTTATTGATTCATATGTATCTGTGTTGTTGTTAATTATTGAATCATATTTATATTTATTGTTGGATGTTTCTTATTGAATCATATTTATTGTTCTTGATTGTTATTTATTACTTATTTATTAATATTTATTCATATTTATTGATGGCTGTTATTTACTGAATCACATATTTATTGTTGATTGTTATTATTTATTGAGGAACGTGGGCGGAGTGACATTATGGATTGTTATCGGATGATGGTTTATTATTTATTGTTATTTATTTATTATTTTCTTTCCAACTTTCTTTCTAGACTTTTTTCTTTTCGAACTCTCTTTCTCTCTGAATCTTTTGGGCGCTTCCGGTACATGGGGCCACCTTAGGGTGGTAATAGTGCTTGCACTCTTCCCATGCTGCTGGATATGCCTGTGATTGATAATAAATTGATAATATGATTTTCGTTGTTTGCTACATGATTTGTCCATTGAAGTATATAAATATCACACACAAATGAGCACATTCACATGATTGTACAACTGAATGTACTTTACAATATCCGTTCGTCCAAGAGCAACGGCTGGACGAATCGTTTCCTTATCAATCTGTGTTTGCTGTATAACTTGTTTTGTTGTCTATGTGTGGCAATACATCAAATTGACATCAAATTGACATACAAATGATCTAGCACCGTAAGGTAAGGTCGTAGGGATGGTAGCAATATGAAACGCTGCTAGTGATTCGAGACTCTACCCTCATTGATGATGAGCAGAAAGACAGGCTGGAAGAGAAGATAGAGGAAGAGAATAAGGTAAGAGAGGACGAACCAACATTGTTGCGCCTGACAGCACTGCATTTTTGGCAGGAATGCATTTAATCGGCGTACTTGTACATCCTGCTGTACACTTACTCTGCATTGAAATATTGCGATCTTGTTTGTTTTGTGTATTTGGGAGTCAAGGGGTCGCAGAGTGCATGCTCGCAGTAATTTCATTAAATCTAACCGGTTGTTCAGAGGTCTGTGAGGTGTAATTTTACTTTGCCAGTTCAAACACCTAAGCATCGCTTACCACGCTCCCGGGTAAGCTTGATATTGTCAAATTCACCACATGAGTGATTGCAATGGCAGCTCAGTAAATTGGCAATACATACGTCAATAATCTGCTTGTAAACAGGTTAGTCGTCCTTGGTATCGAGGCACTGTCTGTTCACACTGTTGTTGGGATTAGAACATGTAGCAAGGCGACTCTGATGCGCACATTGAGCTCTTTTCCAGAACATGTTTTCCTCGTGTGTTTGATCACTAATTGTGCATTAATTCAAGGAAGTTTCAAATGGTTTAACTTGTTAAAACAGATATAATTCGAACGGCTTATACATATGCAAATAATCATCTTGGCATCACATCAAACCATCATTTGCACATGTTTGCACATCGCAAATACTTCATTTGCACATCGCATCGTATACATAAAAGTAATTGCACATCGCAAGTAATGATTTAATTATATTTTAATCCTGTAATAAGTTTAATTATTGTCTGCCTAGTCATTCACTTATCTATTATCATATCATTTAGAATGTTGGTTGTTAATAATGCAAAATTTCAAATTATTTGTATGCGTATATCAAGGGGCTTAAAGGTCCTGTTATGATGCAGGTAGTATATTAGTTAGGTTTCTCTTCTGCTGCACGGCCCTCCATGATACCAATTTGAAAAGACGATGTATTAAATGACACACAAAATGATGATGACGTTGAAATATTGTCGTGTGATCGTGTTCAGTGAGAGAGAGAGAGAGTGTGTATGTGTGAGAGATTGTGTCTGAGTGCGTGAAGGTGTTAGTGTGTCTATGTGTGATCGTTTATGGTTGAATCGTGTATTGCGTATGAGAGTGTGTGAGCGCGTTTATGTGTGTACGCGTTTGGTGAAGTGTTCATGCCCCGCGGCGACGAGCGAGTGACCGGCTCACCGCTGATTTGTTGTGGCGCCTTGTGTGAGGCGTGTGCGTGTGTACGTGTGTGCTCCCGTGTGTGACGGTGTGAGCCTGGAGTCGTGTTGGAGTGTGACGTCTTGGGCCCCGTGGGCACCACTGCCCCAAGCGCGCCTGTCTATAAATACAGTTTTACCTTTTGTTTTCTGCAATATATTTCGGTGTTTTTGTTTGAAAGTATTGTTTGACTGTGCCCCGGCTTCAGCAGCGCAGACAGTGCTCTCCGGTATCAGCAGCGGCCTCGAAGACGTCGTGGGGGTGCTCGGCGGTGTGTCAGGCTGGTGTGCAGGGGCACGGCAGGAGAGCATGGTGCCAGCAGGGGGCGGCGGGGAAGTTGCCGCCGAGGGTTGCTCGTCGTCCAGCCTGCACTGGTATTGGACTTGTCACCGGGCAGCTGGAAGCTTGCTGGTGGATGCTGCTGGTGCTGGAGGGCAGGTGAGAGGAAGGAGCTGCTGAAGCCAGAGGAGGAAACGATGAACGACGACGGCGTGGCCTGTCTGAACGGCGACGTCACGGCTGTCTGCGGCAGGGTGCTGAATAGCACCGGTGTTGAAGGGAGCATAGTGGATGATGGGGTCGAGGAGTTGTGCCCTGTCGCAGCAGCCGGTGATGAAGAAGACTGCATGCTGCGGCGGAGCACTGAAGAGCACGAGCGAGGCGGGAGCGTGGTGGACGCTTGGGCCTGCTGTGTTGTGCTTCACCGAAACCACGGTGTGTGTGTCTGGTGGAGGCCGTCGTCGGGTTAGGTTGTTTTTGTTTGTTTTGTGTTTTAATTGTCTGTTCTTTAGTTGATTTATGTTTCTTAAAATCAGGTGGTGGTGTGGTTCGATTATGTATTATGTGTGGGAGAAAGTGTGTATGGTATACTGTGTGTGTGAGCGTGTGTGATTCGCGTTGGCGCTTTGTGTAGCTTATAGGTGTGTTTGTATGAGCGTATGAG
Organism: Sacculina carcini; assembly: GCA_916048095.2. Taxonomy (NCBI): domain Eukaryota; kingdom Metazoa; phylum Arthropoda; class Thecostraca; family Sacculinidae; genus Sacculina; species Sacculina carcini. The sequence continues at coordinate 7,994,638 of OU696586.1, forward strand.
GCGGCTTGTCGTGGTTCGGACTTGTAGAGTTGTTGAGGGTTATTTTGGCGTTCTCGCCTGTCGGCATTTTGACAAAGGCTCTCGCGTGCGTTGAGTTCTGGTTTCATTGGTGTTTTTTCTATTTGCATATATTAATATATCTATATTATATATATATATATATATATATATATATATATATATATATATATATATATATATATATATATATATATATATATATATATATATATATATATATATATATATATATATATATATATTGTTACGACGGTATAACAGATCCTTTCAAGTGGCTGAGCAGAGTCAAGAAAATGTGTCGTCTGCATGGAGTCAGCAATGTGGCGCAAGTGGCCGCGATGCGCCTTGCAGGAGACGCAGGAGCTGAACGAAATGTCAACACCAGATGTCGTTAGTAGAGCGATGGTTGTCTTGGCAGAGAGTAGTGTGGCCACACCAAACCACGTACACTGTTTGGAGAGAAGTGACACTAACAAAACTACTGGCCTGGCTGTTTCTGCACCTACCTTGAGCAATTCAATCGTGCATCGTTTTGTAAGGTGCTACGTGCGCGGTAAACGTGGTCATATTGCTCGCGCATGCTCCCAGCGTTTCAGACGTGATAGTGTTGACAGGGGTCGTCAATTGACTTGTTTTAAGTGCGGTCAGATTGGTCACATCAGTTCAGTCTGTCTGGAGAACGAACAAGGAGAGGGGGCTTCGGTGTCAGTTTCTTCTCCTCGACCATCTCGGCGCCATTAATTATCGATGTGCGTGTCAATGACGAGCCCTGTCGAGCACTATACCATTTGCAATTTGATTTGAGAAAAGTGAAAATAGAATTGAGAAAAGTGAAAATATATTTGAGAAAAGTGAAATTATATTTGAGAAAAGTGAAATGATATTTGAGAAAAATGATATTAGATTTGATCCATGTTATTTCACAAATTATGAGTATTCATTTGAAATGTTTAATATAGGAACATAATAACTTCATTAGAAGTGTTAAATATAATTTAGTAATATAGGAATTATTTCAGCTATAATGCCACTATTGTGATATCCAGTGCATTTATATATGTATAACGAATTCTTTAATTGTATTCAATCCAATTACAATACAGATATATGTACTACTTAAGATGCACTATACAAGTATGTAATATGATATGTACTACAATAACAATATAATATGCATATATGTACCGTATATGTGATTACTTTATGAGAAATTATATCAGCCAATATATAAGTGTCAGCGATTTTGCATAGAGCCACTGTTCTCGGGGAGCACTCGCAAGCAAAGCGTGCACACACACACACACACACACGCACACACGCATCTACAGAAACAGCACACTCTCAGAGACGGTACATTCCGTCTTATAGCAAGTGTTCAGACATCAAGTGCGAATACACGCTTGTCGTTGCTAGCCATCTGTACTATGTTTAATATTGTACAGTATATTTTTGTATATGGTGTCTATTTGTGTGTGCGAGTCAGTGTGAGTGTATGTATGTTGTATGCACGTGTTATGAGCGAGCGCAGTTTCGCCAAGGAGCGAATTGTCGCTGGTGTGGGATGCAGGGGGTGGGGCAGTGCGCGTCATAGGGCAGTTGTTTGCGCAGAACGTTCGTGCGTGTTTTTAGTGAAGGTGTTTTATTGGGCTATGTTGCGTTGTGATTGTGTTGAGTTGTGATATCTTGCTTTTTCGCTTGAATTTAGCACACGCGTTGTTTGAATTGAAATTGCATTTAAACGTCACGCCAGCTGATGAACGGAAAGTAATCAAGAGAACAAGCATACACAAACAATACAAAATTAATGTGTCAAGAAATCTCGACGAGGTCCTCTCCGCGGATCGCTGCAGCGTAGTAACGCTCGACCCGATTGGCGTAGCTCTGCAGGTGCGTTGTATCCACGTGGATGATCGCCTCGAGAGCGACCGTCTCCAGCAGTTGCATCCGCTGCTCGGTAATGGACGGGCCGGCGTTGTCTCGAGTCATGGCCAGCACATCGGGCATTTTATCTCTTACACTTCTTTTCACGTGGCTCTTCATTGAGCTCCATAAAAGCTTGATAGGACTGAGCATGTACGAGTAGAGGGCCATTCTGAGCAGCTGAATGTCGTGCTGCTCCTCAAACACTGCCTCCAGTCGACTGTGTGCTGGGGCATTGTCAATAATTACCGTGGGACGATCGATTCCAGCTTGGCGACACTGAAACCATTGAGCACATCTCTCCTTGTTGAACGAGCCCCGTCTGGTGGACATGAGGACGAGTCTTGTTGTTGTCATGGCGCCATTGATGTTCAGATTGGCGCATTTGCTGGCCGGGAGAACCACAGCAGCTCTGGTCCCCACTTTTGACCGTCCTTGGCTACGCTTGCAGAACAAATTTGAGTTCGTCTCATCCACCCACACTGGAGTGCGATCATCGGACCGAATACGGAAGAGTTCCTCCATGTTTTCGGCCCTTTTTCACTTATTGTCGGCGTTGTTCATGCGGTCATTCGTCGGTCGCAAGGCTTTCAGCGAGAAAAACTCCCCGTCAAGCTAGTTCTTCATTGTGTTCAGGCACACCTGACATCCGTGCTGCGTGTGGATGATGAGCTGAAGGTCTGTCAAAGTGAGTGATGGCGTTTTTTCAACCGCTAATATTATTGCGTCAATCATTTGTGGCGTTTTTTTCACGCGAGTGCCTCCCCGGTCTTTTGGGCAATCCTCGTTGGATTTCAGCCAGTGATAGACCGTTCTTATGTTAACACCGAGTGTTTTAGCTACATTCTTCCAATCCCTTTCGTTTCTATGCGCATCCATAATTCGTTTGCGATCATTTAAACTGATTTTGTTGTACTTTATGGCTATGTTTACACGTATTGTGGAATCACTGCTAATGTCTGAAGTCTGATTATGCTGTTTCAATGAATTTCTGCTCAATAAAGAAATTTGTGATTTTGCCAGATTCTCAGTTTGTTATTTTTTAAACAAATAATGTATATGAAATAAATTTGCATTTTCAGGTTATAAGGATAATTTTAAATTGTGCAAAAACATGGATCAAATCTAATTTCACTTTTCTCAAATATAATTTCAATTTTCTCAAATCTAATTTCACTTTTCTCAAATCTAATTTCACTTTTCTCAAATCTAATTTCACTTTTCTCAAATCTAATTTCACTTTTCTCAAAAATATTTTCACTTTTCTCAATTCTATTTTCACTTTTCTCAAATCAAATTGCAAATGGTATAGTAGACAATGTATGCTCCAGTAGTTTGGTGAGCAACATACTCTGCAGCCGTGAAATATATTCGAAGAAATTACCTCTTGAGACGATTAGTGGGGACAGAATGGTCTGTGACGGTACCAGCTTAGTCCTGGTCTGTGTTGAGGATCGGCGGTTTTCTGTGGACGCTATTGTGGTAGAGCATCGGCCGTTGGGAGTGGATTTCATGTTGGAACTTGATAGAATTATGACTCTGAGAGGCGTATCAATATATAGAGACAGGAGGCTGGCTTTTGGGGATCCAAATTGGGAAGGTAAATTGGGCCACGAAGGTGTGTCAGCAGCAGTTGTGGACAAACCAACTATTGAAGAAAAGGTTTTTGCCACGACCTTCAACCCTGCTGATAATGCCTGGAGTGTGAGCTAGAAGTAGTCCGAACATCCCGCTGTTCGGACGAACAGTATTCCTTAGTATAAAATATCACCACGGGATCGTGAAGAGTACGACGCGGAACTGCAGATGTGGATTGATGAGGGCTGGTTGGTGGAGCACGATGAGCAGAAGCATGGGTCGGTGAAAGATTTGATACCGCTGATGGCAGTCAATCAAGAAAACAAACGAAAGGTGAGGCCGGTCATTGACTTCCGGCAAATAACCAATGCGTTGAACTCCATACAGCTGATGTGGATATGTGCCAACAAAAGATGCGCGACTGGAGGAGAATGGGTGAGAGCATAGAGTTGCTGGATCTCAAAAAGATTACCTACAGGTGCGGGTCGAGCCACAGCTCTGGAGATACCAGACAGTCATGATTCAAAGGAAGCGTTATTGCCTTACCCGTTTGGGATTTGGTCTCAGTGCGGCGCCTCTGATAATGAAATCGATTGTCGACGTGCTGAGGCAGGATGCAGATGTGAACAAAGCGTCATCAGTGTATTTAGATGACATTTTGGTCGACGAGCATGTGGTGAGCGCCGATAAAGTGATCAGTCTTTTCAGTTGATACGGCTTGGTGTGCAAGCCCGTGAGTAGAGCTGAACCATCGTTTCGTGTTCTTGGACTACGTGTGCACCAACAAGATGGACTACTCACTTTGGCAAGGGAATATGAAGTTTGGGGTCTGTGTGGACCAGTTACAAGACATAATATGTTCTCATTTTGCGGAAGGGTCGTTGGAAACATGCCTGTGTGTACATGGATGATAGCAGCCTCTTCATTTGCGAAACGTTTGGCAAATCAAGCATCATCTGGGTGGAATGATTAAATTTTGGACTCTCATTGTGTACGAGTGATCAATCTGTTCAGAGGAAGGGTAAAATCGGAAGACATGGCAAGAGGGCACTGGTTTGTGAGCTTATCATGCTGATATATGAGTATATGCGAGTCAGTTAGTTTTGGTGTCGTGTTAGAGGTGAATGGGCATGTGATAGAAGACGCGTGCTGGTTACGCAAAGATGATTACCATATTAATATGGCTGAGCTTGATGCCGTACTGAGGGGGATCAATTTAGTGGTTTCGTGGAGAATGAAAAATTCGAGTCAAAACAGACTCACTCAGCGTGATCCACTGGCTAATTTTGGGAGCTTCCGATACATGGGGCCACCTGAGGGTGTAATAGTGCTTGCACTCTTCCCATGCTACTGGATTTGCCTGTAATTAATAATAATAATACGAGATGCCCTTACAGGGAAAGCCAGCATGAGAACCAAGGCAGCTGGAGTGCTTCTGATAGGAAGAATGCTGGGCACGGTGAAAGGTATTCAATAAAAGCTTGCACTGAATATTGAAGTAGTGTTAGTACGCTCTGCAGAAAATCTTGCAGATGTCCTAACTCGGGTGCCCGTCAAGTGGATTAATTCAACAGTTCAAACGTGCTGCGCCGGACATCCATCACCGGAGGTGCAGCAAGATGAAATTGTGAGATTGAATCATGTTGCTGGATATCCAGGGGTAAGAAGAACGTGGTCTTTTTCCAAGCGGCGGGGCGCTCGAGTGACCAAAAGGATGTCCCACGAGGTATTCATGAACCGCGACGTTTGTCGCTCGATTGACCTGGCACCGGTCAGATGGAACCACAGCACACTTTTTGTCAAAAAGCCGACGCGCGAAAACATCAAATTAACCCACAAAAACTATCCAACTCCGAGCCACGACAAACCGTCATATACATTATACAAGCACACCTATAAACCTAACACACACACAAACACACCTATGAGTTACACAAAGCGCCAACGCGAATCACACACACAGTAAACCATACACACTCCAACGCGCTCACACGCTCTCTCCCTCACAAAATACATACTCAAACCACATTTAGTAAACTCGAACACTTGACACGAGCTTACAACAATTACTGATCGTCAATGAATCACCGACATCACACAGCTCAAATTGATGTTGAACACAAATATCGATCCGCCGGTGGCTGATTCAAAGCAACTGAACTCACACCAATACCATACCATTCACACAACTGAGCCTTACCCGAATCACACTCACACACATAGGACAATAGAAAAAAACAATCATAATCGATGATGTTTACTGCAACATAAAGTGGAACGATTATACTCTGAGAGAGCGACAAATTAATGAGATATATTTTGATTACTGACCCAAGATTTTTTTCTCACGCAGCACATCGATGAAGGCATTTGAAAAAGAGGGAAGGATCATTTGTCAGTGTTCGATGTGGGGTTTACAAACAAAAAGAAGTACAAGATATCAAATATAAGCCACAATTTGGGAAAAGTGATAACATAGTGATATTTTCAATTCGTATATATTTACTAGAGACGTTATTTGCATGGAATAGACCAAGTATGGGAAATTTGTTTTTTTAAATTGGCAAACTTCCGAACTGGTGTGTGGGTCTACTTGCCTGAGGTTTTCGAAACGGTCCTCCGAATAGAGCCACGTAGTAGAGACCACGTGCCTCGAAATACTAGGCGATGTAGACAATTGCAGAACATTTGCAGATTTAAACACTTGTCGACTTGAATACTTGCAGGCTTGAAAACTTGAAGACTTGAACAGCTTGCAGACTTGAACAGCACTAGCTTATTTGCACTTGACAACAACGGACCTCAATGTTTGAATGCATTTCCGTGCATGCAATGCATTTTTGACACACTTGAACTGAACGACTAACTGGCACCTGTCACCCTGTGATTGGCTGATAACTGCAGCGTATTTTTGACGTCACTCGGGCATAACCGCTTCGCCCCAAACGAAGCAGCAGCAAAGTTCGGGATAATTTAGACAGCATAATATGTATATATGTAATATTTCCTACACAACTGCAATTATTGGACTATAAAAAGAAATTACAAAAAGTTGAATTAGTATTTCGGAAATATATATTAGGAAGAAGCATTGAGAAGAGACATTGATTTGCAGCACAACACCTTTGCCGTCTATACGGCGATGGAGTGAGGATGTATGTGCCGGTTAACAAACATATGAAGAACAAAGCAGTGGTTAAACAAACTTCTAGGGAAGAAATGAGAGATATAAGCTATGGACGAACTACATAAATATCTAGATTCTGACAGCTACGAGAGATATAACAAGAGTAGATGCAATTATACAGAGAGTCAGAAGGTAAGCCCAGATTGAAAAGACATGCCCCAGAAGCCCACACGAAGAAGCTCCACGCGCGCCTGCCTCTGAATATAGTTTGATTATTAGTTCTCGTTACAAGGTATTTCGGCCTTTGTGTTTTGGAATGCACGACTTCACGAGTCCAGAACCAGTGCAGGCGGAACAACGAGCAACCCTCTGCCACAGCTCCCCAGCTGATTTCTGCCGGCACCATGCTCTCCTGCCGTCCCTGGTTAGGTTTTTTTGTTTTGTTGATTCCTCTGGTTTGAGTTTTTTGTTTTGATTTTAATTGTCTGTTCTTTAGTTTGTATGTTTTTTCAACACTACAAGGACCGGAAAATTGAACTACCTAGAAGGACCGGAGCCGTCAATGTACGGCCGCCAATATAAACTATTCTTCTGGCTGACGTTTTCCTAAAATGATTGCTGATCTACGTTTTATAGTGGCTTAGACAGCGTTTAATCTAATGGTGATAAAAAATTATAATTGAAGGATATTTGAGAGTCGTAAATTTAATTTGAAAATCCCAAGTTTTTTTTTTAGAAAAAACGAATTATGCATGTTTTTGTTGTTAATTTGCTGTAAAATAAAACGAAAATTGAAGTTATACTCCAGACAGGCGCGCGTGGGCATCACTGCCCCACGCGCGCCTACAAGACGTCAAACGCCGACAACAATTCGAACACGACTCCTAGCTCACACCGTGACACACGGGAGCACGCACGGACACGCACACACGCGCACAGTCCTCACCCGCCGCAACAACCAATCAGCGGCGAGCCGGTCATTCGCTCGCCGCCGCGGGGCATGCATACTGGACAAACACACACACACACACACACACACACACACACACACACACAAACACACACACACACACACCGAAGCAGCTACACACACTCACCGATACAGCTATACACATCCGCTCACACGCTCTAGTACGCATTATACAATTCAACCATACACGATCGCACATCGACACACCAACACGTTCACGCACTCACAATCTTTCACACACACACACTCTCTGTCTCTCACTGCACACGATCACACTACATCTCAACCTGTTTTTACAGAAACAAACAAACTAGAGAGCATACAATTAAATAAAACGCGAACCAAGCAAAAATGAACCAATAAAAAACCTAACCCGACGAATACCTCCACCAGACGCACACATCGTGGCTGCGGCGAAGCACAAGACGTCAGGCTCCAGCATCCACAACGCTCCCGCCTCGCCCGTGTTCTTCACTGCTCCGCCGCAGCCTGCCGTCCTCTTCATCACCGGCTGCCGCGGCAAGGCACAACACTTCGACCCCAGCACCCACCATGCTCCCGTCGTCTTTAGTGCTCTTCAGCACCCTGCCGCAAACAGCCGGAACGTCGCCGTTCACGCAGGACACACCGTCGCCGTCGCTCGCTTCCTTCCTCCGGCCTCAGCAGCACCTCTATCTCACCTGCCCTCCAGCACCAGCTGTCTCCACCAGCAATCTTCCAGCTGCCCGGCGACGAGCCCAACACCAGAGTAGGCGGGACGACGAGCAACCCTCGGCTGCAGCTCCTCCGATGCTTCCTGGCGGCACCATGCTCTCCTGTCGTCCCCCTGCACACCAACCTGACACGCCGCCGAGCGCCTCCACCACGTCCTCCAGGCCGCTGCTAATACTGGCGGGCACTATCTCTGCTGCTGAAGCCGGGTCGCAGACAAACAATACTCTCAAAACAAAAGGCCGAAATTGCTTGTAAGAGAAAAAAAAATCCAAGTTATATTCCAGACAGGCGCGCTTGGCATCACTGCCCCACGAGCGCCTACAAGGCGTCACACGCCGACAACACTTCGAACACGACTCCTAGCTCACATCGTGACACACGGCAGCACACATGGACACACACACACACACACGCGCACAGTCCTCACCCGCCGCAACAACCAATCAGCGGCGAGCCGGTCATTCGCTCGCCGCCGCGGGGCATGCATACTCGACAAACACACACACACCGAAGAAACTACACACACTCACCGATACAGCTATACACACTCGCTCACACACTCTCGCACGCAATATAAAATTCAACCATACACGATCACACATGGACACACCAACGCGTTCACGCACTCACAATCTTTCACACACACACACACACTCTCTCTCTCTCTCTCTCTCACTGCACACGATCACACTACATTTGCTTAATATAACGTTTATGCCAAATTAACAACCACCATTTGAAAGACCTTTTTAAGCTCTATCCAACAATATAGTTCAAGCAACTATGCTAAGTAATAATTAACACTGGAAGAACCGAAAAATTGAACTACGTAGAAGGAACGGAGCCGTCAATTGATGACTGTCAATTAAGGGCTTTATTGGCTTCATTTCCAATTAGTGGCAATTTTTTGGACGAATCGGTTGTAAGTATACTGTTTATAATTGTAAATATACTGTTGGTTTTGATAACGCTGAAAACAATGGTGTTAATCCATTGATATCCAAATTATTTTGGGTGTCGTGAGGTTGATTTCAAAATCTCATGTTGAACAAAAAGTGACAAAGTTTGCACATTTTCATTATAAGGTCGCGTTAAATAGTATGTATGTCAATTTAACAACAACCATTGGAAATATTTTTACTTTCTATCAAAAGATATTGTGGTGTGATTGTGAGCGAGAGAGAGGGTGTGTGTGAGCACGTTGGAGTGTGTGTGGTTTGGTGTGTGGGTGTGATTCGAGTTTGCTTTCGTATTGTGTAGTGTGCTTGTATTTATTCGTGTGTATGTATGTATGAGTGTCACACTGTGCATTGCTCATGCCCCGTGGCGGCAAGCGAGTGACCGGCTCGCCGCTGATTGGCTGTTGCGGCGGGTGAGAACTGTGTGCGCGTGTGTGTGAGTCCTGTTTGATCTGTGGTTGTGGCGTGACGTCTTGTAGGCGCGCGTAGGACAGTGATGCCCACCAGCGCCTGTCTGTAATATAATTTAGTTTTATGTTTCGTTGAAAGCTATTTCGGCCTTTTTGTTTTGGAAATATTTTTATCTGCAATCCGGCTTCAGCAGCGGAGATGGTGCCTTCCAGCATCAGTAGCGGCCTACCGGCGGAGGACAGCTGTGGAGGTGCTCGGCGGCGTGTCAGGTTGGTGTGCAGGGGGACGGCAGTGCAGCATAATGCCTCCAGGAGGCAGCTGAGGAGCTGTGGCCGATGGATGCTGGTAGTCCCGCCTGTACTGGTGTAAGGCACGTCGCCGGGCAGCTACAGGATTGACGGTGTAAGCGACGATCGCCGGTTGAGGCTGCTGGTGCTGGATGGCAGGCGACAAATAGGGGCTGCTGAAGCCGGACGAGAAATGACGAACGATGACGACAGTGCGTCTTGCGTCTGCGGCGGAGTCACGACTGTCTGCGACGGGGTGCTGCACAGCACGGGTGTCGGCGGGAGCACGGTGGGTGCTGGGGCCGAGGTGTTGTGCCCTGTCGCAGCAGCCGGTGATGAAGAGGACGGCAGGCTGCGGCGGAGCACTGAAGAACACGGGCGAGGCGGGAGCGTGGTGGATGCTGGGGCCTGTCGTGTTGTGCTTCGCCGCAGCCAAAGTGTATGCGTCTGGTGGAGGCGTCGTCCAGTCAGGTTTTTTGTTTTGTTGGTTTCTCTAGTTTGCGTCATTTGTTATGGTTTGAATTGCATACTGTTTAATTTATTTGTTTCTTTAAAAACAGGTGGAGGTGTGGTATGATTTTGAGCGAGAGAGAGGGAGTGTGTGAGCTCGTTGGAGTGTGTGCGGTTTGGTGTGTGTGTGTGTGTGTGTGTGTGTGTGTGTGTGTGTGTGTGTGTGTGTGATTAGCGTTTGCGTTCGTGCTGTGTAGTGTGTTTGTATGTATGCGTTTGTATGTATGTATTAGTGTCACGCTGGGCATTGTTCATGCCTCGTGGCGGCGAGCGAGTGACCGGCTCGCCGCTGATTGGTTGTTGCGGCGGGTGAGGACTGTGTGCGCGTGTGTGTGAGTCCTGTTTGAGCTGCGGTTGTGGCGTGGCGTCTTGTAGGCCCGCGTGGGGCATTGATGCCTACGCGCGCCTGTCTGTAACATAGTTTAGTTTTCTGTTTCGTTACAGATATAATTATGTTTCAACATATTTACTACTTTATAGCAAAATAACATGGTAATCCTGGAAGAAACGCAGTCGTAAATTGGCGGTTTGACCGCTAGAGTATATATCAGTACAGATTTAGGGAATTCGTTTGGTCAATAAGGATATATCTCGCAAGCAAATTACCTGCAACTTGGTGCTCTATACATTTTAGACATGTGCAGGCTGCACCGGGCGTACTTCAGTATCGCTTATTGGTTTGTGGGCTTGGTTTCATAGTGAACTTGTAAATATTTTAGGTGCTACAGTTTTGAACATAGTCGTTGGTCTTGCACAGTATAATAACTCTACCTTGTGCAATAATGCGGAGAAAGACACAAGTGGATGGGGTAAAAGTCGAGCAAGCGCTCTTTCGCTTCTATGGTGTACCATACGATCAGTCAAACTATTATGATACCCAAACGCATGCTAATCTGCTAAATGCTAAATTACGCATTTGAACAAAGCAGTGGAAATGCTAATGTTCGCGTGAATTTGCATGGGTAAGGCCTCACGGCCCCGGCTTGCACACCGCAGGTCCGGCCGCACGGTGTATCGCAGTCCCAGCCAGCACAGAACGAACGAACGAACGAAAACAATATATTTGCAATCCACATCTGGTTTTTCGTGCAAAAATTTACATTTGTGAACATGGTCGAAATCAAGTGTAAAAATGACATAAGTTATACACAATCTGGCATCATCGTTTTATAGTTTTTAAGATAAAATCGATTGAAAATTGGATAAAATTGAAAACTATACAATAAAGCAACAGTTTTCAGGTAAGACTAGTCTATCTAACAAACAAGAAACAGGAATAGTTTGCAGTGATTGGATAATGTGACGAAATTAAAGCTGTTTGTTATAGGTTTTTGCTGCTCTAGTTGCAGAAAAGCGATGATGTGCGCTCAATTCTGTTTCAGAGTATTTCCAGACTCCTCCGATTCGTTGCTATTGTGAACTTGCATGAGACCGAGTTACGAAAAGTGAACATATCGGCAAGGATGCGCGACGCTAGTGGATCGTGCAGCGCGCGATTTACGGCCTTCAGATCACAGGTCGCTATTATGATTGTCTTGTCGAACAACTTCGGCGACTGGTACATTCCTTTCCATGTGCAGACTTGTCCATGATGGTTGGCTGTCCACATATATCCCGAGTATTTTCATACATTCGACTGGGGGGATTTCTTCATGCGGCAGATGAAGGCGGAAATTATTGATATATATATATGAGAGGCACGAGTACCACACATGGTCAGTTTCGTCCTACTCATGTTTATGGCCATTTTGTTTGCAGTCATCCAGGATTGTATGGTGAGTATACACTCGGCTGCTCGCTGTTCCAGTTGGTCCGTATGTTGTAAATCTGACTCTAACACCAACAGAAGACCGTCAGCGTAACAGAAAATGTTTCCCCAAGGAATACTATTTTTCACGTCGTTTACGGCAAGCAGAAAGAGCAGTTGACCCAATACAGACCCTTGAGGGACATCATGTCTCATGGGAAGAGTTACAGTGCCGTGTTTCACCCGCTGACTTCGGCCAGTCAAGTAGCTGAGGAACCACTGTGGCTGAATGCCGTACCAAAACAGCTTCTTTGTGATGATGTTGTGCTGGATGCAGTCGAAAGCTTTACTTCCATCAATCGAAATCACAGCGGCAATCTTCTTGCTGTCGATTGCACGTGCAATTACGTCAATCATCGCCAGCAGCTTATCCTACGTTGAGTGTTTCTGTCTGTATGCAAACTGCCTGGGACTTAATACATTGTATTGAGTTAAATATTCGGTCAGTTGACGGCAGACGATCTTCTAGAGCAGCTTGTTCAGACCACAAAGGTTGGAGATCGGTCGAGTGTTTGCCGGGTCGGATAAATCACCATATTTAGGTAGAGGGGTGACCACGGCAGTCCTCCATTCTGCCGGAAAAACTTCCGTTTTCAGCGCGTCATTGAGCTTCAGCAGAAAAGGGCCTACTACGGCAAATCATTTCTTTAACGCGAATCGGTTAGATTCCATCAATGCCTACAGAGGTCACCGAGCGAATCGACCTCAAGTGCGCGAAAAGAGTCGGCAGTGTGATTGGCTATACTTTGAGCGAAGATGAGACAACAGCTTAAGGCCGGTATTGAACCGACGTTACCAATGGTAGTCGCGCTATGATCTGATCGGCAACGCGTGCGTAATAGCGGTTGAGTTTGTCAGTTTCTCGAGGAGAGTCAATAATGATCTTCATTTTTTCGTCTTTCATAACAAGCTCGTTGATGCCTCTCCAAAAATCGTTTGGCCCGTTTGCAAGCTGCTCTCCGAGATAGTCTTTTCGCTCCGCAGTAATAATACATTTGGCATCACCCCTCAACGTTCGGTATTCAATGCGCTGGATACGGTTTCATGACTTTTTTCACGCCGCATACAATCTGTTTCTGCGGACAAGAAAGTTATTGATGCGATCGTTGTGTGAAACCCATGACAGGCGGAATGGTCTGGCTCGAAAAGAAATTTCAGGACAGACTATATCAATGCAGTGTTGCCAAATACTAGTGAAAAGTCTGAGCTGATCGTCGACGTGATCGGCTGGATCGAAATCAGACCAGTCGGCGGTCAACAGCCGCAAGCACAACTCGTCCCAGCAGATCCGACGCCACGACCGACAGGTAATTTGCTGACGCACAACAAGTGGTCGGCCAACTCGAAAGCCGGCGGAAAACGGAAGGTGATCGCCAATAGGAGCGTCCTCCACCACCAGGTTGGGCACATGCTTGGCTGGTAGGTTTGTCACAATGATGTCTAGCAGTGAGGGCGTCGGAAAGAGGCGAGTGGCAGTGGTGATCAGCTGAGACAGCTGGTAGCTTTGAAGAAGCTCAATTAGTCCAGACGAGCCAGAGGTCGAGCCAGAGCTAGAGCTCAATTAGTCCAGACGAGGCTTGAGAAAGCGTATTTCAATTTGCATCGCCAGCGAGATTCAATGACAATGAGTAGGATAGAGCAGTCTGTAAGATTTCATCGAAACAGTTAAGTCTGGCAGACAGCGCTGCGTTTGGTGGCCGGTAAACGACGCCAACAATGAAAGTGCGCAGCTTTGGGCCTTTCATCTGACAAAGAGTGCATCGATACTGTCAATTCCACAGATGTTTAGACGAGTGGCTCGAATACTATTCTTGCATAAGATGGCCACGCCGCCTCCGGACTTGCCTTTTCGATCACATCTAAAATAGCGTAACCGGGAGACACGATGAACTTGTTTGGAATGTCATGTTTGAACCACTTTTCAGAGATTTACAGCACGTCGATCCGTTTTTTCCAGTAAAAATAAATTGATTTCATCGACTTTAGGAAGAGCAGACTGTGCATTAAGATGACCAATGACTGCACCTTTTTTGTTGCATGCGTTATAAAAATTTATACCAGCAGACTCGGCATGATGATGCAAGCATTTACGCGTGTCGGCAGCGCTGGAAACAATTGCCGAAAAAAGTCATCCCAAATAACAGCCGTCAATTGACGGCTCTGGTCTTTCTAGGTAGATTTGCTTCTATAGAAAAAACAATTAATGCTAGATAACTAATATTTTGTCTATATGTTAATTTTACCTTAAAAATACAAGTCAGGAAAATACAAGTACATAACTCTAAGCAGTGATAAAGTTATTTTAGACTGAAATTATAATAGACGTCAATTGACGGTTCCGGTCCTTCTAGTGTTAAAATAGGCGGAGGTGTTGTGTGATTGTGTATGGTGCGAGAGAGAGAGAGAGAGAGAGAGAGAGAGTGAGAGATTGTGTGTGAGAGTGTGAGCGTGTTAGTGTGCCTGATTGTGTGTAGTTTACTGTGTATGTGTGTCATGCTCTTACGTGTTTATGTCCTGCGGCGGCGAGCACTTGATCAGCTCGCCGCTGATTGGCTGTTGTGCGTGACTGTCTGAACTGAGTGTGCTTGTCCGTATGTGCTCCCGTGTGTGACGGTGTGAGCATGGAGTCGTGTTCTAGGTTTCACTGTGATGTGATGTCTTGTGGGTGCTCGTGGGGCAGCGATGTCCACGCGAGCTTTTCTCTGATTATATTTTAGTTTTTTTTTCGTTACAATATCTTTAAATATTCAAATCAAGCGGACCTGATGGTATAGGGAGCTATGTGCTGATAGAATGAGCTGAAGCATTTGCAAGCATTTGAACATAATAATAATCATAATTCAGAACTCGATAAGGAATGGCAATTTGCCAACGCTGTGGAAACAATCTGATGTCACACTGCTGCTTGAAAAGGGAAACGACCCAAAAAATTATTAACCGATCATGCTGACGAGTGTTGTATGTGAAGTGATGGAAGAAATGATAAAAACAGAGTGAGTTACTACTTGGAAATCAATAATTACCACTCCTATCCAATTCTGGATTAAAAGTAATAGATCTACAGCTACAAACCTTATCAGTTTTTACAGCCGTATGACTTCATGAACAATATAGATTCTACTCGCTTCAATTCAATTCGCTTCATTCTTAGATCGGAGACCACATACATTAAGACTAAGTATTAAGACTAAGTGTTACCGTACTTTGTGTCGCGGCCGTGTTTATCGCACGTCTGGCGCCAGCGAATCCCTATTGGCTACGGTAAGTCTTTGCTGCATCGAGCTCGTCGTAGGTGATATCGGCCTTATGCAGATCTGCTAAACCGTTCACCACCACAGGCGACTTTCTGTTGGCGTACCATATGACGAGTTTGCCGTCGTGCGTTGAAACGTTTTGCACGTTGTCTTTTTTTTAATAGCTCTCATCATAGCTACCCTTGCTGGAGTCAGTTCCTCGTTCACATATATTTTCTTGTTCTTCAGCTTAAGCTGCTTCCTATTCCGAAGAATCTGGACTCTTTTCTTAGGCAGGCAGAATCTCACAATTACAGGTATGTTGGTATTTGCACCAGATTTTCTTTGACCTGCTCTGTATACGCATGCAATGTCGTCATGCGTATACAGAGCACATACGCACACACACACACACAAACACGCATATACACATACACACACGCACACACACACTCAATCAATCACATTAAATAACACTGTGAAACTATAATTGCAAGTGTGCAAGTGTGACGTATGTGTGTCTGTACATAAGCAGTGTGGCAGAGATTGTGCGAATGTGTGTGAAGCTTGTGTGTATGAACGTTTGTATGTTTGTCTGTAGCCCTAAGTGCCAGTGTGATTGTGCGTGTGAGAATCATGATGTAGGTTTGTGTGTGAGTCGGTGTGTATGTGCGTGTGCGCACTGTTTAACGTCACGTGACCAAAAGTTATATAATCCACAAATGAGCTCAGCAAGGGGAATTCCAGGCCAGTCATCCGTCAAGTGTTCGGCTGTTCTTGTCCGGTGCCACAATACGTCCAGCTTCGCCTGTGCCATCGTTTTATGTGGCTTGACCACCGCAGCGTTGAACCAGTCCACTTGGTCGGCGAAATCTTTTTTTCTGCAACCCGCATTCATAATTCACTTCCTCCTCGCCTACTCCGAATGAAATCCTACTCATCTTTCTCCTCTGAACTGCACAAACATTTCCTGTGTTTGGCCTCAGAGTCTTCATAAGTTTACTTGTTTGCAATCATATGATTGATTGATTTTTCCTATTTATATTGTATAAGTTGCTATTTTCTTTAAATATATGATTTATCTCTCTTTTGCACATTTAGTTACGTATTCCGGACTCATAATTGCTACATGTCTGTGTTTCTGTTCTGCGCTGGATGTTTACACTTTACACAATTTGCACAGTCGACCCAATTTTTCCACTTGCTCCAGTTGTATTTTGCCTGTCGCGCACTTATTATTATTTTGTGCGCTATATTAAATACATTTTTGTTGTTGTTGCTGTTTATTGCTGCGTCATTGTAATATGAATTAACGGGAGTACAAAAAGGATCATCGAATCATGGATCATGGATCAAGGAACCTTACAAAACTTAGTACTTACAAAGGATATTACTTACAAATATAGTACTTACAAAGGATATGTATTGAACTGGGTCACTTGCGAACACTAAAGCTTCAATGGCACGAGTTAAGACATTGAGTTTGTTCACTCATATGGTTTATGCGCGTTTGACACCACTGCATAATGAGCCAATACTCGTTATTGTTGCCCGGAGCAGTCTTGGTATGTGCGTGTGTTACAGCATGCTTTCAGTTAGTTCGAACGTTTGGAAGTGTATGTGTGTTTTGGAGTGTTGGGAGTGAATATGAACAAAGTGGTTTGTGGATTCGCCAGCTGAATTGTGTACCGGTATGTTGTGGCGAACACACGTGTGTTAGTGGTAAATCAAAGTGTTATTACCGCTTCTTCAGTGCGGCTGCTTCATGCTTAAACAGCGAGATTGCGAACTGCCGTTTCAGTGCAATTATCGCTGTTTCAGTGCAATTATTCGCGAAAGTCTGCTGCACACAAAACGGTGGGAACGTCCACACAGTCTCATTTACTTAAAAATAATTTGTACTACTTCAGTCGAAACCGCTTAATGTCATACCGGTTAATGTCATAGTTCGGTTAATGTCATACTTTTTGTGATCTCGTATGACATTTGTCTATACAAATGACATCGGTTATGGTCATACCTTGTGGTCAGCCAATCCATGTTTTGCGTGTTTGCCCATTCAGTCAAAAGCGTATTTATTATTTGCACGTAGTTATAGCTGTAGCAGTGATGGGAAAACGTAATGAGTTCATACTGCAGGATAAGTTGCAAATCTTGGACCAGCTCAAGGCTGGCAAGAAACAAACGATCATTGCAAAATACCACGGATGCAATCATGGAACAATCTAAAAAATCAGGAAGAAATTCGAGACATTGCGGTGACCAGCAGCAATCTGAGTCGGAGGCGCAAGAGATCGAGCAATCTTGCAGAGGTGGATGAGGCGGTGCTCATGTGGTTCCACCAGATGCGTGACAAAATGCTCCCGTGAATGGACCTCTTATGATGGAAAAGGTCAAGACGTTGGCGATTGGGATGGATGGGGCATTTGAAGCGTCAATTGGCTGGCTCGGCCGGCTGAAGTTGCGGAAAAACATCAGATTCGTGAAGGTGCAAGGAGAGAAAGTGATGGCTGATGTGGTGGATGCAAAATATACGTGCTGCCCAAGCAGCTGGACGGCTATGCGCCCAGGGACATTTTCAATGCAGACGAGACGGCACTGTTTTATAGAGCGACGCCATCAGGCACTTTTGAAGTCAGCGGCATCAAGCCGACGCAGGGAAAGGTGCACAAGGACCGGTTGACGGTGCTAATGGTAGTAAACAGCAATGGATGCGAAAATCAGGCTTGTGTCGTTGACAAGCAACACAATCCCATATGCTCCAATAGACTGGACATAACTCCCCTGTCGTACTTTCCCAGTGCCAACGCTTGGATGATGCGAAAATATGGACACAAATTTTGAAGGACTTTGACCGGAATTTGAAGAGTCGTTAGCATTGGATGCAGAAGTTAAGTACTACGGCGAGCTGAATGATGCTGAGCTCGTTAGTGCAGTGAAAGACAAAGGCGACGATGGCGGCGACTATGATTACGGTCGGCTGATGATGCCAGTGGACTGACGTGCCATTCCCCACCGCAAAGGAGGCGAATGCAGCGATGGTTGTCATTCACACCTACTTGGAGAACAATTTTGCTTATTTTGGGCACTGGTCGTTCAGCAGCATAGAGGAAAAAACGGAGGAATTCTTGCTGTGCAAACACAAACAAACCTTTATTTACGATTTCTTCATGAAGCAAACACTTGCGTACTGTGCATTATTTTTACATTTCCGAGTATCATAAAAATAAAACGACTTATAAACACAAGTTTGGAGCCGTAAAATGACCGAGAATGTTAAGTTCGGTTAATGTCATACCATTTGCAGGTCCCGAGGATATGACATTAAGCGGATTTGACTGTACCGCTAGTGCCAAATTCACGTTCCACATGGCAAATTTCACACTTGATCGGATTCATGTCGCATAACGTGCAACAGCAGACAGCAATAATCTCCACCCGAATCGGCCGTGACCTTGTAAATATGTGAAAGAAGGCATTCAAATGCTCACATCTCATGTTATCCAAAATAGAAGAGCACACTAAAAAGGGATAACGGTAGAAAGAGGCGATAACTACTTGTGTTGAAACTCGAGTTTAATAGTGAAGATACGCGAGATTGTGCAATATAACAATATTATAACAATATAACATGTGCAATATAACATGTGCAATATAACATGTGCAATATTCGCACAATCAGATACGATTGAAACATGTTGATAATACAATGTTGAACAGCCTGACCAAATTATTGAACGTGACCACGCGATGACAAGTACGAGAACTCAGTAATGATATGGGTAGATAAATTTATTGAACACTTTCAATTTCTTTCACAATCAAACCTCTATCACACACACGCATGCACAAACACACATACGCACACACACACACACACACATAAACACAAAACCACGCATATACACACACACACAGGCACGCAGACACACTCAAGCAATCACATTAACGAACACTGTGAAAATATAATTGACACGACGCACAAACCAAGCTAAACGTCACATAATGATTCCTCCGTCCATTCTTGTCATCTACATCACACAATTTCAAGCAAGCGACTAGTAGAACACATTCGTAAACATATTGGACGAACCAAAGCCGTAAACATTTAATCACGATTTCAATGCGAAATAGATTATATCCGTAGAAGAATCAAATCGCAAATGCTACACAACTCTCAAGCAAACTACATATGATGATGATGATGATGATGATGACCAATACATATCATCATCATCACATAAACACAGGTGGTTAAATGGAAGCAGCTTGAATAGTGACCGGTAATACGTTAACAGTTTACGTTCGCACAGCTCTCAGTTCCAAATGTTGGACAGCCACGCACGCTTTGTGGTCACTGTGTGTTTTGTAAACCACACATACACATGGTCACAAGCAGACATACACAAGCACACACACACACACAAAAACAAATGGGAAGGAGAAGCCAACGCCAATAAAAGCCTGCGCTGAATTTAAATACTCTGACGGCAAGTCACCGCTTGAAATAGAGGTTGTATATTTGAGCATGTGTTGCATGGAACAGCGGCAGTCGTCTCACCGACAGCCGCATGACTTCACCACCATTTCCTGGTAATTTTTCAGCACGACGTTATCTTCCTCGTCAATGTAGAGCATGGTGAGTGCAGTGAGTCTTGTGGGAGCGCAGCTGGGCGGAGGAACCCAGCTGCCCTTGCTGGAGTGTACCAGTGTCTGCACTATGGCGTGATTGGTGGCATTCAAGTGCACCGGCAGTGGAAAACGACTGCAATCGCCGTAGCAGTAGAATGCGTCGTAGTATGATGGTGCCACAATCCATGTATCCCAGCCGAGCTCAGAAAAGTTCACCAACAGCCGATGCCGCTGACACTCCTTGTGAGCGCCCGGATACACGGGAGCAGTGCGCCGCGGTCGCGTCCGAGCCTGCTGGTCGTCGGTGAATGCCACTAGCTGGGGATTCCAGTCGCTCTCCGGCAGTCTGCCCGAGGGCACGGCAGTAGTTTGGTCCATCTGTAGGTCACTGTTCCGTCGACGGCGGCGCCGGCGGCTGCGGTGGTCCTGTACGATCACTAGAATACCGTTGTTGGTGGCTGGCTCATGTATCCATCGTTGCACGGCCGGTGCGACGTCAAGACCCACTCTGACGGATGTCGGCGATGCTGTATCATCGTTGTATGGTATGCGAACGGTCTTATAATCAAGCAGCCTAGTTATCGGTTCCCCTCCTAGACTGGTGCGGCGCACAACGTCAATCACGTGGATGCTCACCAACTGCTCACTGCTGTTGACATCTGAGTAGTCACTATGCGGTGAGCTGTCATCTGGTATTTCAGCGACATGCTGCGATTTGCTATCCGGCGAACTTGTGCCGTCTAGTGAAATCCATAACTGGAGTTCAGCTGCTTGCAGCTGCTCGTGGATGGGAATACTGGATATGTCAAATTTGAGTCGACGCACTCCAGGTTCATACAACCGATGCTTGCCTATTTTCTCTGTAACGCGCAGCCACACACACACCCACACACAAACACACACGTACGTTATTCATTGACAATGACGGTAATTGGATGTTCACACACAAACACTACTTTGAACAACGATTTTGTACGTGATCATTCTATCAAGGATAAGTCACAAAGTATTGTGGCTTCTGGAGGAGAGAATGGAAATATTCCTTCTCGCCTGTACTTACGGTGTTAAATCACGTATAATATTACGATGTACCCCGGATATAAGTGTTGTCTGGAAAACAATGTGCTCTTATATCCGTGGTGCCTTTATATATCTTATGTATCTCCTGTTTCCATTTGTTCAGTAAAGTTAAACACTTTTCGGTGAGCAGTCCCCATGCAAAATCACACTGATGTCGAAAGAAAGCAGTTCATTAGAAAA
This sequence comes from Sacculina carcini, assembly GCA_916048095.2. NCBI lineage: Eukaryota > Metazoa > Arthropoda > Thecostraca > Sacculinidae > Sacculina > Sacculina carcini. The sequence continues at coordinate 8,016,067 of OU696586.1, forward strand.
ACCAATTTTTTCTTATTCAACCAAAGTCTGCCAAATACCCAATAACATCACCAGGTACGAGGTCCACTCCAGAAGGTTTGAGACTGCCTTCATAGAATCCCTATTAACAGTGCTAAGCCCTATTAACAGTGCTTATACCAGTGGTCAAGTTGTCATAAACTCACGTGCCTAACTTTGTGTTTTCGTTGTTGCTGGAAAAGGCTAGGGCATCATAGCGGCAAGTCGCACGCAGCTTGTCACAGTGACCAGTGTACATCATGCAATAAGGTCGTGTCACTAATATGTGTCAAATTTCATTTTTCTCCGTAATTCAAAGTAATTTTATCAGCAATTGGTTAGACTTGGACATTTATCTATTTGTATTATAATTAGCATGTTCACATGTATCCTATAGCATCTGCATACTATTGAAATATTAAGATGAAATTGGTCTAGTATACATCGGATAAATGCGTAATTCTAGCCATATTTAAATATTCAAATGCATTTGCTGAAAAATTGGTTAAAGATACAGATTTAATTTTATAATACTCAGCGCAAAGTAAACTATATCTTTCTATACTTTGACAAATATAAAGTTTGAATTAAGTGAAAATCGACCGATTCCATGGTATACCACTAAAATGTGTAAAACTGCAGTTTTCACGCAAATTCAAATTAATTTCCTCAAAAATGGGATACAGTTAATTTTTGTTATTCTTAATCAGCATGGTCACATGTATCCCATAGCACATGCACAACATTCAAATATTAAAATAACATTGGTACAGTAGGCATTATATATGCGCTATTTTAGCCTTTTTCGAATTTTCAAATGAATTTGCTGAAAAATTAGTCAACGTTAGAGTCTTGATTTTATAATCTTCGTAATCAGCGCAAAAAACACCTATCTCCTATCAGCACCTATCTCCACCTTGACATTTGTAAAATTCAAAAACAGTTAAAAATTGACCCCCCCCCCCTAATGCACATTAGTGGGTAAGTGGGTGGGTTAAGTGCACTGTTGCGATAATAAATACAATAAATTATTGCATTAGCAGTGTTTTTCGCCTTTGCGTTAATTTTTGGTTTACGCTTACTTGTGATGATTATGGTCTTGGCAATGTTAGACCACTTTTTGGTTAAAAAAATTAAAAATCGACTCACCCTAGTGTATGTTCATATGTCATCGCAAGTGCCTCTGCGAATAATTCACGTGATTTCCAGCAATATTTCAGAACTTTGTAGAGAATTTTCGCTTTAACCGAAGTATTATCATGCGCGAAAATTTGCCTTCATTTTCGATTAAATCCTCGAGAACTTACAACAATTTGCGCTTGCCCGAATTAGTTAATTTTTTCAGCATATATCGATTTTGTCTTAAAACCGAATAATACCACGTTTTCCAGAAATGTGTTCGTTTCAAATGAGAAATATGGACAACCCATGGGATCCGTGCAGACCTTGCCATTTTCTGTTTTAGAGATGTTATAATTTTTGCCTGTGAGTGCCGTAAATTAGTAAAACTACAAAAATGTAATTTTGGACTCAATAAAGCACTTTTATTGAATGCAAAATTGAAAGAAGAATGCAATATTTTTGCAAAAATAATGGCAATGTAATCCATGAAATACATGATATATAATCAATGAATCATAGGTGGCACAAAAATATAGTAAAATGAGCAATAGGTTTATTTTCTTGTGTGATATGGTGCAAAGCACTGAATATGCAACGCCAAATCACATTTTGAGCATTTTGAGCTTGAGATTTTTCCCGCATACAACGTACTGTCATAACGCGCTGTCAACGCGCACAATCGGATAACGTAAGGGGTGCAAACCTACGTGCTTTTTCGCACGTTTTCAGCAAGCCATTCACAATTTCTCTCAGAAAATCGAATTGTGTAACATTGTGAATTTTTCTGTATAGTATCCAACCATTAACGATAGGTCCATTCAGGAGGAAACGAAAAATGGGATAGTACCAAACTCTCTTCCTCAACGCTGACTTATATTTTGCTCCGAACTGGTCAAACAAATCCACTCCGCCCATTCCTTCATTGTACATTTTCACCATGGTTGGCTGGGGAATTGTCACTACTTCTTTGTTAGTTTTCGACCAACGTTTACATTTTCCCATGGATAATGTCCTGTTGTCGGCTTTGTTTTATAGCAATTCGAACATCGCTGTTATCATTCCAGACGCAAGCAAATAGTTTTTTATCACCGTCTTCAAATATTACGGCATCCCCTCTCGGTTTCTTTTCTCTACAAATGTGACCATTCTTGGTTCTGTCCTACCGAATAGTGCCTGTTAGCCCGTTGTTATCTTTCTGAAACGACTGGAGAAGTGTCAGTATAATGAAGAAATTATCGATGACTCCACTACTTCTATTGAGCACAATCCTTTTCGCTAGTTGATATACAACATATTCACCGACCAGCATGCCTTCTTCAAATCCTGAGTGTTTTCCTTGGTATAGGCTGAAATTCATAAGGAGTCCTTCAAAAGAACAGATACACCATAATTTGTACCCAAATCTGATTGGCTTTCCTCTGCTGAACTGCTTCATGTTGTGCTGTCCATAGTATGGTTCCATGGCTTCGTCAATGGCCCATGTCATTGGTAGGGGTCGAGCCACATGGAGAAGCAGCTTGTTAAAATGTTCAAGAAGACTTCTTCCCTTATAAATTTTGTCGTTGACGAGTTTTTTCGTGTTGTCAACAAACTGTAGGCTCCTTACGATTTCCTCGATACGATTCATTGCTCATTCCACATTGCGTCACCGCTGTATTTCTTGAGTCAGCTTATTTGGCCCAGTATAGCCGTCGGTTCGGGACTGGGCTGTAACCAGATAGAAGGAATATGCCAAGTACTTGGTATAACTCTTCGAAAGACACATTCAACTATTTGCCAAACTTCATCTGATGATACCGATTTGTTTCACGTTCCAGAACTTGCATCAAATCCTTATCCCAAAAAAAACTTGAAAATGTCGATTGGTGACTTCGCTTCGTCAATCCATTTTGCCAAAATGTTTGGTGTATGTATATATCTCAAGCCTGGTTCGTTTTTACTACAGGCGGTGGAATTACTTTTGACCCACTCATAATGAATTTTCGAGCATTACATCTTGCTTTTTGGCGGATAGTCCGTTGCACTCTCAGAGACAGTCTGTTCATGTATGTCAAAAATTGGTGTCGTACATGAGGAGGAGGGGTCTTCTCGACTGATGAGGTTTGAAATTTTCAGATGAGGTGACTGAGCGAGAATCTTTGCTCCCAGTAGTCGTATGCTATTTTGATCAAAAACGACCACATCCTCACTCAAGTCGTCGACGTCTGATTCATCCCCATCGTTTGGAGGATCCAATATAACTTCCAAACATGAACCATATTCTTCTTCAGACAATTCAAACAAATAATTAACCGCCTCCTCAGCATTTCTGGATTCCTGCAGCATTATCCATGAATGCATTTGTAAATATTCTCAACAGACTCTTATACAGTGTAGCAAAAATTATCCCTGCATATTACTTATACATTAGAATTTTGCAGAGCTCCATGGAGCCCATTTAAATGGGCGCAATACTTTAGCTGATGGAATAAGTAGGAGAAAATTAAATACAGGAAAATGAATGCACTCCATTGCCAAACGACATATTTCAGGAACTATTACACGAATTAATAAAGGAATATTTACGAAATTATTAGAACAAATACATACCTGCGTCCAGCCATTTCGGTTTGAGCAAAAATTATGAACTTAGCACCTAATAAATTCCCACATAATGAGCAAATTTGAATAATACAAGTAATAAACCACAACAATAGATCCTTCCACGTGCGGCGCAACAATTGGAATATAAAAATGTGGATTTGATTAGACAAAAATGATAAAATTATGAACGTCAGTTAACGCCCATTTAAATGGGCAAAATGCGTTCGTGGGTTAAGCGTCCGTAACGTTTCTAAGATGTATTTTTATGAAACTTATGCTGAAAATTGTAGACCATACAAGCTTATACAATTATCATACATACATCCTACAAGCTTATACAATTTTGATTTATATAGCCTAAGTCAGGTTTTCTTAACCGGGGGTATCCATACCCCCAAGGGTTATGGGAAACAAAATTAGGGTTATAGGACTCAATTTCTGGGTACAGGTATACATTATTATTGGTCTATAAATAATATAATTATCAAGGATTATATTTTCCCTAGTAATCCGTATCTAAATTAGAATGAATTCAAGTGATTGAAATACTCGTGGATCTGGAAGACATACTGGCAAATAACAGGATTGGGTGATAATTATTTGAGCAGTCAAGTAAAGGGGGTATGGGACCATATTCGACAATCCATGGGGGGTATGAAACCACTAAAAGGTTGAGGACACATGGCCTAAGTGATTAGTCTATAATAGATGTCAAGTTGGCAACAGGTCATTTTGACTTTACACCACCTAAACATTCTTTAAATACACTTTGGAAACATTAAAATTATACTGTATTGTAGAAGACCAAATTTCTAGTACGATAGTATAATTTATTTAGTTACAAATAGTTGTTTAGAATCAAGGAGGACAAATAATCCATTTTAGTGGTCCGGTGCTCAAGTAAAATTTTGGAAATATATTACAATTCAATTAATTTTACACCTTTTAAGAATAATATTTGGATATGAATTATAGCATATCTTGTAGAACACTAAATGTTCTATACAGTGATATAATTTGTATACCTGTGTCATTAATGGTTTATCAGCAGATGACAGAATATTTACCAATATTTTTGCATTTTTCCGGCATCATTTTGACTTGACATCGCAATCACTTTTATATATTATGTTTCCGACTTAAAATGTATCCATCTTATATACATTGTAATTTCCAGCATGATGGTGTGAATTGTTAGCGAGTACACCAAGTGGTTGAGGAAGAGTAGCTGGCAGAAAATGGACCAAGGCTGGTGGGACACAGGCTGTCTGTGTGTCTTTCCCACGGAGTATTTATGACTTACACCACGTGGTTTAAACCATGGTTTATGCCAGGGGTCGGCTACCTATTATACTCAAAGAGCCATTTGCGACCGTCCCCCAATGAAAAGAAAGCACACGGAGTCAAAACCCATTTTGACATCATTACATATATATTATGCATGTATATATTATGCTATGTACGAAACACTTGCATTCATGAAAATGAAATCAACGAACTGCTGCAGAGAACACACAATTCTATTTTTGCATGTAACAAAGAGCATTTTACACTTGGTTGATGCTTAATTTAAAATAAGACACCCTATTTGAGCCGTCGTATTTAAGAAATAAAAATCAAAACTTACCCAACCCACTGAACAAATAATGCAAACAGCCTGCAGTCACCTGCCCTCTTATTTGAGATAAATATATATAAATAAATAAATAAATATAAATAAATATATATATATATATATTTGAAGTTTTCCACATATATGAAGAGAGAAAAGAAAACACAAATGACTGCCACCTCAGTCAAACGTTTCGGTCTTAAGACCTTCGTCAGTGACTATAGACAGATCAGTTCAGATCAGTGACTATAGACAGACTGATCTGTCTATATTATTATTATTATTATTAATTACAGGCAAATCCAGTAGCATGGGAAGAGTGCAAGCACTATTACCACCCTAAGGTGGCCCCATGTACCGGAAGCGCCCAAAAGATTCAGAGAGAAAGAGAGTTCGAAAAGAAAAAAAGTCTAGAAAGAGAGTTGGAAAGAAAATAATAAATAAATAACAATAAATAATAAACAATCATCCGATAACAATCCATAATGTCACTCCGCCCACGTTCCTCAATAAATAATAACAATCAACAATAAATATGTGATTCAGTAAATAACAGCCATAAATAAATAAGAATAAATAGTAATAAATAAGTAATAAATAACAATCAAAAACAATAAATATGTGATTCAGTAAATAACAGCCATAAATAAATAAGAATAAATAGTAATAAATAAGTAATAAATAACAATCAAAAACAATAAATATGATTCAATAAGAAACATCCAACAATAAATATAAATATCATTCGATAAGTAACAACAACACAAATAAATATGGTTCAATAAACAACAACACCAATAAATATGATTCAATAAACAACAATAATAAATATGATTCAATAAACAACAACAGCCAACACTGAGTAAAAGTATAATTTAATAAATAACAACAACCAATAATAAATAGTAATAAATAGAGAGTCATAGTCACTGACGAAGGTCACTGACCGAAACGTTTGACTGAGGTGGCAGTCATTTGTGTTTTATTTTCTTTCTTCATATATATATATATATATATATATATATATATATATGCACGATTTGTTGAAATGAACAGCAATCTGACACATAAAATGAGACAGGAAAGGGCATTGAAACGAGAATAAAACAACATCGTGCAGATGTGAGACATCACAGAATGTCTAATTCATTAGTAGTACACATTGAGGAATGTGGCAGTTTACCCAACTGGGAAAAGGTGGAAATTGTAGCTGAATGTGGGAAAAAATCTGAAAGAAAAACAGTAGAAGCCGCCTACATAATAAATAACGTAAATATAAATAGTAGGGATGGGCATGTTAATTTAGGAACCTTGCCTTCACAATTAATATTATAAGAAGACGTAGTAATATATGTGTGTATGTAGATGTATATGTATGTATGTGTATATATAAGGGAAAAAACATGGAAAAAAATATAATAATATGCATATATATATATATATATATATATATATATATATATATATATATATATATATATATAAAGTTGATGCGTAATATACTTCAGGGTGTGTTCAAGGAAATAGTCACGAGGTTTTGTCATATATGTAGCACAATATGGAGATATCACTAACGGTTTTGCATTTGAATCACTGATCTGTTTACAGTCACTGACGAAGACTCAAGACCGAAACGTTTGACAAAAAGTGGCAGTCGTTTGTGTTTTCTTTTCTTTCTTCATATATATATATATATATATATATACTTTGGAAGGAGGCCATTATGTATGCACGATTTGTTGAAATCAACAGCAATCTGGGCACTGTTGTGCTGGTACGATAGCTTCTGTATGCTTCGCACGATTTTTCTGTGTTCAGGAGACAACACACTCAGTTGTTCACTGAAGTTTATTCCTCGAGGTACCTTTCGGCTATCACTAGCCATCGTCAGGAGAAGTAGATATAACACAATACAATACACAGCAAAATACACAATATCAAACAATACAGGATAAACGGTGTTTATAAACAAGGTGGACAGAATGTCACTCATGTGCACCTACATAATGACACCTATGCGGCAAACGGTTGATACAAAATTAGCACCTATGTGCTAAGGTCGATTGGTGTCGCATGGATGGGAGGGCGTCATCTGGCTGTTGCTGAATGATATTTTCACATTTATTTCTATTAATAAATACAGCTTCAATTATTTTGAGCCTACGGATGTCATTTTCCTTGTAAATGATTTCGGTTTTTTCATCCATAGTCTTTCGGTCCAATTTCATTTTATGCTGCTGGCGGTAGCGCCTGGCAATGGCTCCGTCTTGAAGGTGTGCTGAAATTCGTTTGGACAGCGATGTTGTTGTGTAGCCAATGTAATGCGAGTTTCGCTGAACGCAGTCACCAGTTGTAAATGTATGCTGGTATACTACATTGGTTTCTTGCAACATGCTGGTCCTGTGATGGCAACTGTTCTTCATCACTAAGCTGCGTGTTTTGCGTGTCTTGTAATAAATGACAAGCTGCAACTTGGTGCCCTCTTCTGTTGGCTGCACGTTCCTATGGACGATTCTTCTGATGGCGTTTTCATCATCTCGATAGGCAGAAGACATGATGTTCTTGTAGTACAATTTGATGGTCAATGTCTCTTTGTGTTTCTTCTCTTCTTCGATATATTTTGACAATTTGTCGCGTATTACACGATCAATGGTCGTTTGTTCGTAGCCGTTGTTAACCAGTAGCTGCCGGACTCTTTTCAGCTCTGTGCTCGTTGCAGACCATGTTGAGCAATGCGTAATCGCTCTGTTCACGAACGACCATATCACGCTCATCTTATACGCTTGCGGGCACTCACTAGCGGCGTTCAGACAGAAGCCTAGGTCTGTATTTTTCGTATAGACGGCTGTGGAAAATGAGGTCTCATGTCGCTCTACTGCAACGTCACACATCAGCAGGAAGCGAATTGCAAACTGAGTTTTCTGGACGTTGCAGTAGAGCGACATGAGTCCTCATTTTCCACAGCCGTCTATACGAAAAATACAGACCTAGGCTTCTGTCTGAACGCCGCTAGTGAGTGCCCGCAAGCGTATAAGATGAGCGTGATACGGTCGTTCGTGAACAGAGCGATTACGCATTGCTCAACATGGTCTGCAACGAGCACAGAGCTGAAAAGAGTCCAGCAGCTACTGGTCTTTGGCTACTGGTCTTACTTTGCATGATCTTTTTCATTTCATTACTGCGCTTTTCGGAACTACATCTCAAAGCTCAGTAATGAAATTAAAAAGATCATGCAAATATTCCAGGGTTTGAAACACACATCAGGATTAATAATCAAATGCAAAAGGAAAGTGCAAAAAATACATCAAAGAAAACCGTGTGCACTCAAAACAAATAAGGACATGATAATCGTTCCAGAATCAAAGGAGTGCAGACAACTGAACACTATATTGAAGAGAACAAACTACATGCTGGTATCAACAACAGGATCAAAAATATCCGATCAGCTTATGAAAAAGATAGTCTAAACATCTAGGAAAACTCAAACAGGAAACGAACTAACCAATAAAGATAGCGTAGTATATAAAATACCATGTAGTGGATGCGATAAGGCTTATTACGGTGAGACAGTAAAGGGCATTGAAACGAGAATAAAACAACATCGTGCGGATGTGAGACATCACAGAATGTCTAATTCATTAGTAGTACACATTGAGGAATGTGGCAGTTCACCCAACTGGGAAAAGGTGGAGGTTGTAGCTGAATGTGGGAAAAAATCTGAAAGAAAAACAGTAGAAGCCGCCTACATCATAAATAACGTAAATATAAATAGTAGGGATGGGCATGTTAATTTAGGAACCTTGCCTTCACAATTAATATTATAAGAAGACGTAGTTATATATGTATGTATATAAATGTATATGTATGTATGTGTATATATAAGGGAAAACATGGAAAAACACACACAAAAAATAATAATAATAATAATAATATGTATGCATATATATATATATATATATATATATATATATATATATATATATATATATATATATATATATATATATACTAGCATTAAAACCCGCCCGTTGTGCGGAATAATTCATAAGAATATTGCAAATTAAAAATAAATAAGGCAAACTCATAAAAACCTTAATCAATTAAAAAGTCTAAATTTCATTATTTTTAATTTACATTTTGACAAAATATTTTCACTCAGCCCGCCTCATATTTAAACCCGGCCGACGTGCGGAATAATTCAGAACTCGAACACCATCCGTTCTGGTTCTTGAAGTCAAATCCATTAGTTTTGTATATGAATTCATTCTACACGGTGAAATTGAACGTTTTATTGCTGCCCGCGGGACATTTTTATTTCATAAAAATGAGCCATCGCTTCGTTTGCGTTTGAAGCCCCTGATCATTGAACCAGCGAACCATGAACCAGCGCAATTATGTCACCTCATATTCAAGCATACATACACAGACAGACAGATAATTTCTTCTTTATGTATATATATAGCATTAAAACCCGCCCGTTGTGCGGAACAATTCATAAAAATATTGCAAATTAAAAATAAATAAGGCAAACTCATGAAGACCTTAATCAATTAAAAAGTCTAAATTTCATTATTTTTAATTTTATTTTGACAAAATATTTTCACTCAACCCGCCTCATATTTAAACCCGCCCGACGTGAGGAAAAATTCAGAACTCGAACACCATCCGTTCTGGTTCTTGAAGTCAAATCCATTAGTTTTGTATATGAATTCATTCTATACGGTGAAATTGAACGTTTTATTGCTGCCCGCGGGACATTTTTATTTCATAAAAATGAGCCATCGCTTCGTTTGCGTTTGAAGCCCCTGATAATTGAACCAGCGAACCATGAGCCAGCGCAATTATGTCACCTCATATTCAAGCATACATACACAGACAGACAGATAATTTCTTCTTTATGTATATATAAATCTTCTTTATGTAAATTTCTTCTTTATGTATGTTCTAGCATTAAAACCCGCCCGTTGTGCGGAGCAATTAATAAAAAAATTGCAAATTAAAAATAAATAAGGCAAAGTCATGAAAACCTTAATCAATTAAAAGGTCTAAATTTCATTATTTTTAATTTTATTTTGACAAAATATTTTCACTCAACCCGCCTCATATTTAAACCCGCCCGACGTGAGGAAAAATTCAGAACTCGAACACCATCCGTTCTGGTTCTTGAAGTCGAATCCATTAGTTTTGTATATGAATTCATTCTATACGGTGAGATTGAACGTTTTATTGCTGCCCGCGGGACATTTTTATTTCATAAAAATGAGCCATCGCTTCGTTTGCGTTTGAAGCCCCTGATCATTGAACCAGCGAACCATGAACCAGCGCAATTATGTCACCTAATATTCAAGCATACATACACAGACAGACAGATCATTTCTTCTTTATGTATATATATGGCATTAAAACCCGCCCGTTGTGCGGAGCAATTAATAAAAATATTGCAAATTAAAAATAAATAAGGCAAACTCATGAAAACCTTAATCAATTAAAAGGTCTAAATTTCATTATTTTTAATTTTATTTTGACAAAATATTTTCACTCATCCCGCCTCATATTTAAACCCGCCCGACGTGAGGAATAATTCAGAACTCGAACACCATCCGTTCTGGTTCTTGAAGTCAAATCCATTAGTTTTGTATATGAATTCATTCTATACGGTGAAATTGAACGTTTTATTGCTGCCCGCGGGACATTTTTATTTCATAAAAATGAGCCATCGCTTCGTTTGCGTTTGAAGCCCCTGATCATTTTACAGCCGATATTATATTATGCAATCTATATTCTGCTACGTAATATTCCTAATACATATATCATCAGATCGCAAAATATATTTAAAGGTTCACATCATTCTCCAAAATCATTTGCTTAAGAGCTATTCTACTTTTATCGCTAGAATATTTACTGCTAGCAAAATATCATATACCTCGCTATCATTTAAACCCACTCTTTATAGATACATTTAATTCGCCCGTCGTGCGGAACAGTTCATAAAATATAATTAATATTCAATTCATAAAAAAATTAGTGCAAATTGAAAAAGAAAAACAAACCCACAGGAAAGTTATAGCTAATCTAAAAGTCTAAATGTGAAATTTATGTTTCAATTTAGAAAACATGTTTTTCCACAACACTATCAAAACAATGCAACCTTCTGTCATCTCTATAATTCCAGGTTAATGCTTCCGCTAAAACAGCATAAGTTGGCATTACATGATATTGCAACCCATATCCTTATGCAACTTATGCTTATGCAACTTGAAATTAAACCAATTAAATTACACAGTTATATTCAGTAGTTTACTTTGTTCCCAATAGCATTTTACCCGCCCGTCGTGCGGAACGTTATTGAGGACAATAAAGCCTTTATATTCAGTAGAGTGTAGCATTAATTAAACTGTACGCAATAAAACCACACCATCCATGCTTGGAGATATTATGATGCATTCTTAATTGTGATTGGGCTTCAGTGAAATTTAATCGGTGTATATTCCTGTGTAATCGCAAGTGCGCATAATAGCTGTCAAATTGGCAATATGTCCTTTTGACTTTACACCGCCGTAACGTCCTTCAGATACCCTTTGGAAAATTACAAATTATACCGTATTGTAGAAGAAAAGATTTCTAGAACGATGGTATAATTTATTTTTATGTGTAACAAATAGTTACTGAGAAATAGTAGAAAAATGAATTAATTTTAGTCGCCCGGTGTTCAAGTGTAATTTTGGATGTATTTGAGAATTTTGCCAATTTTACACGTTTTTTGTATCATTTGTGGGTATAAATTATAGCTTATCTTGTAGAACACAAAATTCTCTACACAGTAGTATATTCCTGTGTAATCGCAAGTGCGTAAATTGTGATTGGACTTCAGTGAAATTTAATCAGTGTATATTCATGTGTAATCGCAAGTGCGCATAATAGCTGTCAAATTGGCAACATGACATTTTGACTTTACACCGGCGTAACTTCCTTCAGATACACTTTGGAAAATTAATAATTATACCGTACTGTAGGAAACAAAATTTCTAGCACGATGGTATAATTAATTTTAATGTATGACAAATAGTTCCTGAGAAATGGGTATAAAAATGAATAAATTGTAGTCACCCGGTGTTCAAGTGTAATTTTGGATGTATTTGAGAATTTTGCCAATTTTACACGTTTTTTGTATCATTTGTGGGTATAAATTACACCTTTTCTTGTAGAACACAAAATTCTCTACACAGTAGTATATTCCTGTGTAATCGCAAGTGCGCATAATAGCTGTCAAATTGGCAATATGTCCTTTTGACTTTACACCGCCGTCACTTCCTTCAGATACACTTTGGAAAATTAAGAATTATACCGCATTTAAAAAAATACAATTTCCAGCACGATGATATAATTTATTTTAATGTGTGACAAATAGTTCCTGAGAAATAGGTAGAAAAATGAATTAATTTAGGCGCCCGGTGATCAAGTGTAATTTTGGATGTATTTGACAATTTTGCCAATTTTACACATTTTTTGTATCATTTGTGGGTATAAATTATAACATTTCTTGTAGAACACAAAATTATCTACACAATAGTATAATTTTTATAGCTGTACCATTGCTGGTTTATGAGGAATAGATAGGGGAATATTTACCAAAACATTCACGGTTTCCAGTGCTAATTTTGCATTTTTGACTTTGTCATTTTGACTTCACACCGCCGTAACTTTTTTTTAATACACTTTGGAAAATTAAAAATTATACCGTGTTGTAGCAAACAAAATTCCCAGCATGATGGTATTATTTATTTAGTTGTGTGATAATTAGTTTTTGATACATAGAGAAAAAAGTATAGAAAATCGGACGCGTGGAGTATAAATATAATTTTGAATATAGATTGAAATTTTGTCATGTTTACATCTTTTATGTTCTATTTTTGGATATGAATTATAACCTATCTTGTAGAACAGAAAATTCTCTACACAGTGGTATAATCTGTTTGGCTGTACCATTTCTGGTTTATGAGGAGTAGATGGCAGAGCATTGACCACAATTTTCGCATTTTTCAGGGTTCATTTTGTCTTTTCACCGCTATAACTTTTTTTGATTTCATTTTTGAAATTTAAAATTTAATCTAAAGTGTAGACAAGAAAATTTCCAACGTGATGGTATAAATTGTTAGCGGGTAGGCTGAGTGGTGGCCGAATAATAGCTGATAGAAAATGGACCAAGGAGGGTCGAACACACACACAGACACACACACACACACACACACACACAGACACACAGAGGATCTCTTTTATATATATAGATATATATATATATATATATATATATATGCGTAATACACTTCAGGGTGTGTTCAAGGAAATAGTCACGAGGTTTTGTCATATATGTAGCACAATATGGAGATAACGGTTTTGCATTTGAATCACTGATATGTTTATACTCACTGACGAATGTCGCAAGACCGAAACGTTTGACAAAGAGTGGCAGTCATTTGTGTTTTCTTTTCTTTCTTCATATATGTCAAAAACTTCAAATATATATATATATATATATATATATATATATATATATATATATATATATATATATATATATATATATATATATATATATATATAATTCTAAATATGCTGACGATATGCTGATATTACAGATATGCTGACGGTCACAAGTATACGAAATGAACCTGGAATGAGCCAGTGGGCGGATTCACCTGCCTGTGTAGAAAGAAAGTTTGGGCGCTTCCGGTACATGGGGTCACCTTAGGGTGGTAATAGTGCTTGCACTCTTCCCATGCTACTGGATTTGCCTGTAATTAATAATAATAATAATAAAAAGAGGAAAACTAAAAATCACATTTCTGGGAAGTAGCCCGATATATTGAATAACCCCTTCGGCACACCGGCAATAAAGCCTTTGAGAGAAAACTTCACAATGAACATGACAACGTTCACGTAAACATACATGGAGAACACACCTACAACATACATTGGTAGCATAGCAGAAAAATAGGCAACGGCCCATACAAATTTACTTTGAATACTCGAATACTGCTGAATGCACATCATATTAGATCAAACACAAACTGTAGAATTCACCAGTATGATACGCGTTGTGTCTGCATAAACAAGTCATGAAGGAAGAGTATTCAATGAATGGGTGCGGTGTATGGAATGATTTCGTGGTCTCTGATTGCGTGCATGGTCCATAAACATAGCGGTCAACTAGCGTTCAGCACGCGTATGAAAAGACCGCAGTTTTATATCAACACCGCATCATTAAGCTTTGTTCGCTTAAAACTTTCATCCAGTACCAGGCAAATTACCTATTGGATACATTCATCATTCACAGGACATTCACATTCACAGGACAAATACAGAACACAGACACAGATCACAGACAAAATTGAGACACAGTAAAACAAAAAAATTCAATACAGACGAAAATGCCTGCCAAAAATGACACATCCGCGAGAATATTCTTCTCTATTGTCTGCATAGAGAAACGGCGTTATACATATGCATACGATGATCAAAGTGAAGAGACTCCCAATATTGCTCCGGACAGAAAGATACAGCTTGAAAATGGTTACTGCTCTCGATGTACCGGGAGAATATATAACATGACAATTTCGTATTGACACTACGAAGTTTTCATACTTCCATTATGTACTTGCCTTCTGGTACTTCCATTATGGAATTGCCACTTTTTCGATATGAAATGACTGGATAAATAATACAACACTTGTTTTCACAGGATACTTTCAGCCACAGCAAAGTTATCTGCATACAGCGGTGTTTTGGCTCAAAATCTTAATACAATGATTGATCCCTCATGGGCCTACCACCCGTCATGACCAGCACATATTCTCCAGGTTCATTCACGCTTGCTCACAGTGTCTGACAGCTCCATTTTCCTTACAGCTCAGATTTCACTTTCACATCCCTAGTGATTAACTCATTGCGTATTTTGGATTGACTTTCCATTAGACAAGTACCTGATCAGTAGGGTGGCCTATTGGTGCGCTAAGAATTGGTAAAAGTTGCGCTAAAAAACCCTAACAGTTGCACTAATAAGTTGCACTTAAAATTTTACAAAAAATTCACTAAAACTCTCAAAAAGCTGGTGAAAATCACTTAATTATGAAACTTAATTTCCTCACTTTTTGTGAGGAAAATTTGTACGTTTTACATTCGATAACAATTACGACAATGTTTTGATCACTCGCGGTTGTGCTAGAATTGCATGCTTCATGAGCTTCAACTGTCACCTCACTGGGGATTCGGAAGCGCTAAAAATCTCAAATAGTTGTGCTAATAAGTTGAGCTCAATGGTTCGCTAAATATCGTCAATTTTAAATAATAGGGTAATACAATTTAAACACTGAAATCACTCCTTAACATTATACCTTGGGAGTTTCACGTTTGTTTCTACTTAATGCATTTTGAGCATTGGTGGTTGCGTTAGGATTGTGTGTTTCACATGCTTATCTAGTCTGTCGAGTCTGTCGCACTGATGCCTGGTAGTGGCATTTAAATACACAACATTATTTGAAATTCTCACTTGATGTTAATTATATTTAATGTTTCAATGTCTAAATGGATTTTGCAGATAAAGCATTATCTGATTATGCGGTAATTATATTCAAGTACTGTTGATCTAACTAGTTGATCTAAGGTTGCTCGAAAAGTATAAAAATTCATGTTTAATTCTATTGCACAAATACACGTGGCTATATCACAGTTTTATGTCTATATTATATTTAATATGTCTGCATTGTGTTTATACATATGTGTGTTTGTATGTCGTGATATGCACACGCAGGATGTCTAGCACCACACACGGACACAATATTCAGCAACTTTCCAAATACATGCTTATCGAGTATATATTGATAATACATGAACATTTGCTACAATGTACACCTTTACAACTGTATATTTTTCTCGATAGTGTAAAATGATTGTTCTAAAAGTTCAAAATTGTCCTAAATCTATATAGTTGATGTTAAAAAAGGAAACGTTGCAAACGTTGCGCTAAAAATAAAAAGTTGCATATATAACTTATTACAAACTTAACTCACATCAATACAATATTGATATTTGGGCTCCTTATGACAAGCAGATTATATGATAAAAAGTTGCATTTGCAACAAAAGGTCACCCTACTGATCAGTAGGCAAAGTTCAGGCTGCACGATTCAGGGTAAATATACAATCGGAAGACGTGAATGTTTCGTCAGTTGTCGAATGGGTATAAATTATGAGTAGAAACATGAGTGTGATTACGCAATAATGAGTAGAAACACACCATATTGTTACATTGTCAAGATTATTGGTCATCCTTATCAAAAAGGCAGCGAATAACGAGAAAATATCATTTTTTCTTCGAGGAAATATCATCTCATCTATTCTTATCATCTATCACATTTATCTTCAAAATGTGAGACTTCTGGCAACACAATTTCCATAATATAATACATGCTAAAGCGAAAGAAATTGCAAGAAATACTGCCTAAATACCTATAGAATCTTATCATGCGTATCATTGCACGCTTAACCAACTGGAAATTGTATTCATGCGTCGACAGAATTTTTATTTTTGACCAGACGAAAATGCCACGTCATGCAAGAATTCACAGTTCTAAGAAGCACCATACTGTTGATGCCCCATAGAATTATGCTAATGCGCCTGGGCGTGGAGAATTGATGGCATGAAAAAGGACTATTCTAAAATCCATTTTAAAGCCGAACATTAATATTATTGCCGAATATAAAATTCGTTTACTGTTCTCAAAGGAGTGGCATAGCCATTGGAAACAAGAACAAAAATGAAGCTGGAATATCTAACGGAAATAAAAAGGCAAGCCTACACAGAATACGAATAACAATCTGATGTCATTTTAATACGATTCGTAATCGCGATTTGTTTGCTGTTATCACTGCCAAACCAACGTATATTTCTTTATAACCTGACACAACTTGATGAAAAACTGTCAAGACCATATACAAATAAGTAGGGACATATAGTGAGGCTAAATGAAATAATATTCTAGTAATATTTATCATCCATCCAATTCAATTAATATTAATCATCCATCCCGTTCATTCAAGTGATGTTGATTTCATTGATATGATGGGTATATGCCATGACATATGAGTTTGATGTGAACATGTCGTGGCATATATTATAGTGTCATAAAGATAGTCTTATAAAGTCCTCTATCTTCCTATAAATTATTCGAAATTACTTCATCCTCTTTCGTCTAAATCACATGCTGAATCAAGCACGAACAGAAACGATAGCCAAGTGCGTGCATCAAGGAAATTATTTGAAGTTCAAAACCAAGCGTCAAAGATCACCGGCATATTATGCAAATGTCACGAATATGAAATATAGGCCTCACAAACACTATATTCAACTATCACTTACTTGTATTGCACGGATAGATATGGGGAAGATCCGTCAGTTGTTCAAGGTCTCATGAGAACCATGGGTGTGGTATATATTCACACTTTAAATGGTATTTCCCATGATAATGCCAGCTTCAAATAAAATAAATATACGTTGACCACCATATTTTCAATTGAATTTGTTATAACCTCAGATATTACAGCATGTTTGGACCATTTGTATTGGCAGCTACAGTTGGGTTACCAGAATACATTTTAAGGTCTTCGCAGATATATTTCTTTAGAAGGAGGCATGAGAGAATTGTGATGTACTTCCTCGTCTTGCTGTTTAATAATTCGGTTATGTCTAGCCTACAATATTTGCACACCATATGTGCACTTTCGTAGAAATACTGACATCGGTGCACAGTGGAGAATGAAGGATGGTAATAAGCCCTGCGAAATTAAGGGCAAATTATAAATAAATCAATCATTCAATAAATCAATCTACAGAGTGAGAATGAGAATAGCGCAAACACTATAAATTGCATTACTGTAATTCACATGCACATTGATCATCATTAGAAAGAGAAAAAACAATAAAAACAGAGAACAAAAACATACTTGAAATTATATAAAGATAAACGGAATACAAATGAGTTTATCGGATATTAAAATGAGTTTTTCAAAACGCATGTTTGATCCCAAGTGTTTACTTCAACAGTATAGTCCAACTCAAGAGAATAAATAAGACAGAAAACGGCTCGAACAAAATTAATGAGTGATTTGGATAATATGTAATTATTGCGCTCTCGCTACTATATGCGTATCCATCAGTGCATTGAAACTATGAAAAATCTGGAACAATGGTCAAATTAATAGAACACATACAATACAACTTAATACAACTTAATAGATTATCATATCTTTCATGAGTAGCGTGATTTGGGTAATATAATTTTTTAATATACAGTGCGCTTTGAAATACAGCTATATGTATACTTTATTCACGAATATGTATTTACAAGCATTAGAAATTACATAACTATATGAGAGGAAGTACCAGGAATGTCCGCTGTGCTGATATAAGAGCTTGTCCACGAGCGGATACGGACGCAAACTTAACTTGGCTTGTAAATCTTTCAGGATCTCCAGCCACTATCAGATAGTCGCATGCACTGAGCTTGTTATAGTTCCCCGGATACAATTGACAGGTGGATGGGTATTGGTACACATTGATCCGACAAATGCAGCTAGCTTACCGTCGTGCGAGAACGTGCGCACCGTTGTGGCACTGCCCGTCAGAGAGCCGGGAAGGTCCAGTTCGACAGTGTTCCACTTCGAGGTCGTTGCCGAGACCCGTTCGAACATCTTGCGCATGTACTCTGGCACAACTGGAGGCTGATGACCAGATGGTGGCCTTCGCTGCCGGCCCAACATGCGCAGAAACGAGTTTTCCAGCAGTTGCATGTCTGACTGTGGTAGTTCCGAAGCAAGAGACATCGCGGACGGCGACTTCGGTGAAGAAGAGACTGCCGTCGCTGTCGAAAATACTCTGTTGCTTGTCACGATCCACATAAATAGCACCAGGCGGGACTGTAAAAGTTGCGGCGCACGTCGCTTTGCACATGAGGCACGCAGACATCGCAGCCACTGTGCGGCTAAAGGAGTGGACATTGTCGATAAATTCGACCGCCTCATGGACGCTTCCACTACACACCTACGCTAGAAATCGACTGACCGCTTCTTCATAATGCCACAACAGTCAGTATCGCGCCGGCTCGCTGCCTCAAGCGATCACGTGCAGCCAGATCACACCCACCCACACCTACGCACACAAACTAGCCCGCGTGACGCACGGACCTTCGCACCAACCGGTTGAAATCAACGATCAACGAATCAACAGCCGTTATCGACGCGATTGGCCCACGAGCGTTATTGACGCGCGAATAGCACACTCACATTTACGAATCACCAGTGACAGTGCACGAACAGTGTCCAGCATACATATACACACACGCGCGCATACACGCACGTGCTCATTCTCGCGCCAAAACTGCATACGGACGGCAACGCAGTGAAGACGCGCAAACAAGCAGGCTCCCACTTCGCCTGTCCTCTCGCCAACTTGTGTCCATTCCCTCACACACACACACGCACACACACACACACACACACACACACACATACACACAAGCATACCGGCACGCGTTAGCATGTATGCAGACGGACACACAGACAGAGGGCGTTTAACGCGGACAGGTGCGCGGACTTGCTCATATGTGTCCGTGGAGACGTAATGTCTGGATGGAACGACACACAACCTCGTGTACGCACAGCCACACAGACGCTGCTTAAACGGTGGAGCACACACACACGCACTCACTCTCATGCACACGTACACACACACACACACACACACAACCACACATGTAGTGAGCGTGAGAAAGAGCCAAAGGTAAAAGATGGCCAGGATAAAACATTTGCGCGTGTGCGAGTGAGCCTTCATATATGCGTGTTATTACAGCTTTAACTTGCCAAGCGCGGAAAAAGCAATGGTGTGATAAAACTGACTTGCTAATGTAGTTTTCTCATGATAATCCTACCGCTCTTGTACACACACTCACACCAACGCCCACAGTATGTATCACACATGCACACCTACCCGAAAAAATTTTCATGGTCTTCAGTAGCAAACATTTTGGCTACAAGTAATATAATATAATTGTTATAGACGCTATTCTCTAGTCAACGGTGTATCAGAATTTCTGAAAAAATTGGTTGCAACCCCATAGAAATATTAGATTCATATAACTATAGGGTGTTTAAGTGAAATTTTCATGAATGCACGAACATAATCAGAGCTAACAAAAAATCAAAAACGGTTTTTATATTGTGAAAACTATATTATATTTTCGGGAAAAAGTAAACTTATAATCAACCTAAAAACGAATTTGTGATTCGTAAAAATACCAATTATCTTGCAGTTATGGGAGAGGAAAGCGTTATACACCCTACTATTCTATTTTGCACATTTTTTCTAGGTTTTGATGCAATTTTTACTATATACCACTAAAAATTGTCCAACAACGCAAAAAGGTTAATAATTATCAAAAAAATAAGTAAAAGAAAACATTAATGCAAAAACGTTAATTATTTCCTTGCTCATTAGTAACGCAATATACTCTTTTAGTTAGGATGTTCTTTACATAGCTTCAATAAGAATTTTCCTTGCGCCATTATGGGTATTCTCGTTTCACAACTTCATCAGTAGAAATTTCCGAATTGCATGAATCGAGCACTTTCAAGAATGCGTAATATAATAATGTTTGTCAGCGCATTGCGGCATGGGCGTAAATCACGGAGTGTATGAGAGTGTATACACCTTGCGACTGATTCGCTGGGGTATGAATATGCAGTTATACTCCCTATAATTCTGCTCATTTAAGCTCATTGGATATATTGCTATCGAAATCAGCATAACAAAATGTAGCAATTCACTATACATGTGTATGTATGCAATGATATGCAATACACTTTTCATTGAGGTATGTGTGTTGTAATATACCGGGAATAAAATGTTGAGTGTCTCATGCAATGCCCAACTGAGTCAACTTTAAAGACTAATGTATAATTGTTTTGAACCAAAAATCATAATCCTCATAATTTTCTGCTCTGCACAATTTGTGTTGTCCTTGCCCACGCCTGTAATTCCTCCATTCCGACAGCATTAACTTGTCCTATCTACATTCTTTTTGGCACTTAGCACCGGTGTTTGATAACCAATAATGTGTAATGTGTTCTTTATTCTTGTTTTCAAACTCGCTTACTTCATTTTTCTATTTGTTTTAATATAATTTGTGTCATTTTCTGCTGGCTCATGTATTTTAACCCCTTTCCCACTATGACTCTTTTATATTGTTGCCGCCATTTTTACTGTTTACGCGCCTCGGCTTTACTTGACGCTATATCAAATACATGTGTAGCTTTTTTGGTTTGGTACCAGCACTCAGAAACTCAGAAACTGGATATATTAATACAGCACAATTACATGTACGCAAAATAGAGCTCACTGCGCGGTTAACGCTACACACTACTACTGTGACTACTGTGTTCAATCTACCATGGCTTACGTGACATTTGATATGGCTCTTGTCATACGATCTGTCATCATCAGCTGACGCTGCCAGCGCTGGCAGGTTGCACTGCACCTTCCTGGAATGCACACACCGGGCAGTGCAAGTCCATCATTGTGCAAACCACACATACATACAGATGAACGCACACACATTCGCAACACCACAGATGATTTCAAACACATACAAGCAATGTGAAACCTGATACCACAGTCCAACACATGTTTGTTTACTTGTTTTGTTTATTGCTGCCATCCCTCTGAGCCTTGGTACAAATATACGATCTTGAATTCTTGATCTTGCGGTGTTGTTTGTTACGCTCGCGTCCTAATATTTGTATTACGTTTTCATTAGCTCTGTAACAGCGATGTTGCAGATGTCACCAGTTGTAAAAGAGTTGGCTGTTGGTTGCTGTTGTTGGCGTGGTAGTCTTGTGGAGCAGCCTCTTGAAGTTGTGTGCAGCGATAATGCGTATTGCCGATTCCAAACACAGTTGATTGTTGAAAATAAACTTATTGCGTCGTGATAATATCTCTAATGTTGCAGTTCCTACTTCTGTTGTTCCTAACCCTATCTGTCATAATGTTATCCCCAATGTTCTATCCGGTGGTCTATTTCCTATTCTATCCCGTCCCCTAATTCTCACTCACTCCCTACATGATGGCCTAGTCTGTATTCTCCAATACTCTAATCGGTATTCTCCTATTCTTATATGTTTTATCCACTGGTGTTGCTATATTATGTTTCCGTTCTCCCCCGAAGGGTGAAAACACTGTGCTTATATACCGCTAACTAGCGCCGCGTACTACACTATACAGCTCCAAGCTGGGCACGGCCTAAGTAAACAAGTACATGAGTGGAATACGCATATCTATGCTGGTCACTACGCAAGCGGTTTCTATGTTACAAAAACATCTGGAAAGCAGCCGCAGTGATAGATGTGTTTATGTGTGTGCACGACCGACGCTCTGGTTTCTACTTCTAGCCTACTGCTGCCATAAATTTACACAATGCACAAGGAAGGCAATGCACGAGTGTTAAATCAAGATATAATAATAAAAGTTATATATAACACCGCATCAAATATAAACATTGTTACAAGCTGCTTAAAAATGGAGTAAATCATTTTTACAGTACTGAACGAATCGCGTCCTAAATAGGTGCCATATATCCAGCACGCACGACATGGTTGCCTTCTCAGCGCTGAGTGACAACTTCTTAGAACTTCTAGATAAAGCGTTCATAACCATGTATGTGAGCCTGATTACCAGGGATATAAGTAAGCCTATAAAGGTTGAATATAATATATGTTCTCATATATGCATTATTTTCTTTCCTGAAAAGAATGCTTGCTTAATTCTCTTGTAGTAACATTAAACTTTATAAAATATTATTCAATAAAATGGTTTTCTTATTACGTCGTTCTTATTTATATTTTTTATATCTATCAAGAATCCAGGAGGTGCGATAACTTTATGCTGATTTGAAAAGTGAGCTAACACTGAAAAACGTTAACACTAGAAAGACCGAAAAATTGAACTACCCAGAAGGACCGGAACGGTCAATTGACGACTGTCAATTATGACTACTCTATTTTTGGCGATTTTTCCCAAGAATGTTTTTATGTTTTCCAATGGTTTAGACAACGGAACAAACGTTGAATGCACTGGTATTGAAATAATAGTAAAAATTGATTCTAACTCTATAATAGTTTATTAGAGTTAGTTAGTTAGTAAATTAGAGTTATAACTCTAATTTAGAAATCCCAACTTCATTAATAGAGGACGAAATATGCACAATTGTATAAGTATGTTGAGCTATACGTTTGCTAATGCTGAGCTATGCTATGCTAACAGCGCTATGCTAAGCTATATGTGTGTAAGCTATATGTAAGCTATATTTATAAGTATACT
Source organism: Sacculina carcini (assembly GCA_916048095.2). Lineage (NCBI taxonomy): Eukaryota > Metazoa > Arthropoda > Thecostraca > Sacculinidae > Sacculina > Sacculina carcini. The sequence continues at coordinate 8,039,804 of OU696586.1, forward strand.
ATGCTAAGTATAGGTTTATATAGTTACTAGCATTAAAACCCGCCCGTTGTGCGGAACAATTAATAAAAATATTGCAAATTAAAAATAAATAAGGCAAACTCATGAAGACCTTAATCAATTAAAAAGTCTAAATTTCATTATTTTTTATTTTATTTTGACAAAATATATTCACTCAACCCGCCTCATATTTAAACCCGCCCGACGTGAGGAATAATTCAGAACTCGAACACCATCCGTTCTGGTTCTTGAAGTCAAATCCATTAGTTTTGTATATGAATTCATTCTATACGGTGAAATTGAACATTTTATTGCTGCCCGCGGGACATTTTAATTCATAAAAATGAGCCATCGCTTCGTTTGCGTTTCAAGCCCCTGATCATTGAACCAGCGAACATGAACCAGCGCAATTATGTCACCTCATATTCAAGCATACATACACAGACAGACAGATAATTTCTTCTTTATGTATATACTAGCATTAAAACCCGCCCGTTGTGCGGAAGAATTCATAAAAATATTGCAAATTAAAAATAAATAAGGCAAACTCATAAAAACCTTAATCAATTAAAAAGTCTAAATTTCATTATTTTTAATTTTATTTTGACAAAATATTTTCACTCAACCCGCCTCATATTTAAACCCGCCCGACGTGAGGAAAAATTCAGAACTCGAACACCATCCGTTCTGGTTCTTGAAGTCAAATCCATTAGTTTTGTATATGAATTCATTCTATACGGTGAAATTGAACGTTTTATTGCTGCCCGCGGGACATTTTTATTTCATAAAAATGAGCCATCGCTTCGTTTGCGTTTGAAGCCCCTGATAATTGAACCAGCGAACCATGAGCCAGCGCAATTATGTCACCTCATATTCAAGCATACATACACAGACAGACAGATAATTTCTTCTTTATGTATATATATAGCATTAAAACCCGCCCGTTGTGCGGAGCAATTCATAACATGAAATTCATATTCAATTCATAAAAAATATGGAAAAATAAAAATGAAATAGGGTACACTCATAAAAATATTAATCAATTGAAAATTATAAGTTTAGTTATTTTTATTTCGACACAATATTTCCCCTCAGTCCGCCTGAGTCATTTTTAAACCCGCCCGTCGTGCTGAATAATTCAGAACTCGAACACGATCCGTTCTGCATCTTGAAGTCAAATCCATTGGTTTTGTGTATGGATTAATTCTACAGGGTAAATTGAACGTTCTATTGTCTATAGTTGCTGCCCGCGGAACATTTTTATTTAAAAAAAAAACATTTTTTTAAATGAACCATTTGAAAAAATGATCTAAAAAAACTTTTTTAAACCCACCCGTCGTGCGGAACAATTCATACAATAAAATTCATATCAAATCCATAAAATATAATGAATACAAATTGAAAAGCAAAAAATGTAACCTATAAATATCTTAACCAATAGAAAAGTCTAAATGTGAATATTTTTGTTCTTATTTTGACAAATATTATCCCTCAACCCGCCTGATATATAAATCTGCCCGTCGTGTGGTATAATTCAGAACACAAACACGAAACAAACAATGAAAGATGATGAAATCTTTTCATCAGACTGTTTCCAAACTATATTTATTACTTAACATCATTCCCCAATATCATTTGCTTAAGTACTATTTCACTTTTACCGCTATAATATTTATTGTTAAAATTTATATATTTTCCGCTATCATTAAAACCCAATATAACCTGAGTCAAACCTACCCAACCCAACCCAACCATTCAATCTTGACCGCTCTCAGCCTAGTCTGAGGTGATTTAACTTATTAGTTTGTGATCACAAAATATACTGATGCGATCATAATTTGTAATCAGAAGACTGAGATTATCTACCCCAGGGGTCCCAAACACGCGGCCCACCAATACTTTTCTCTCAACCCGCCAATATAGTATCGGGACCAGACTGTAAGGTAGCTAAATTCACATTTGTTGCATAATGCGATATAATTTTACACCATTATCATATTATCTCATAATTCCCGGTTAATGCTTCCACTAATGCATCATATTCATACAGTTGTTATTTTTTGGATTACATCGATAATGCAGCCCTTGATATTACAGCCGATATTATATTATGCAATCTATATTCTGCTACGTATTAATCCTAATACATATATCATCAGATCGCAAAATATATTTAAAGGTTCACATCATTCTCCAAAATCATTTGCTTAAGAGCTATTCTACTTTTATCGCTAGAATATTTACTGCTAGCAAAATATCATATACCTCGCTATCATTTAAACCCACTCTTTATAGATACATTTAATTCGCCCGTCGTGCGGAACAGTTCATAAAATATAATTAATATTCAATTCATAAAAAATTAGTGCAAATTGAAAAAGAAAAACAAACCCACAGGAAAGTTATAGCTAATCTAAAAGTCTAAATGTGAAATTTATGTTTCAATTTAGAAAACATGTTTTTCCACAACACTATCAAAACAATGCAACCTTCTGTCATCTCTATAATTCCAGGTTAATGCTTCCGCTAAAACAGCATAAGTTGGCATTACATGATATTGCAACCCATATCCTTATGCAACTTATGCTTATGCAACTTGAAATTAAACCAATTAAATTACACAGTTAAATTCAGTAGTTTACTTTGTTCCCAATAGCATTTTACCCGCCCGTCGTGCGGAACGTTATTGAGGACAATAAAGCCTTTATATTCAGTAGAGTGTAGCATTAATTAAACTGTACGCAATAAAACCACACCATCCATGCTTGGAGATAATATGATGCATTCTTAATTGTGATTGGGCTTCAGTGAAATTTAATCGGTGTATATTCCTGTGTAATCGCAAGTGCGCATAATAGCTGTCAAATTGGCAATATGTCCTTTTGACTTTACACCGCCGTAACTTCCTTCAGATACCCTTTGGAAAATTACAAATTATACCGTATTGTAGAAGAAAAGATTTCTAGAACGATGGTATAATTTATTTTTATGTGTAACTAATAGTTACTGAGAAATAGTAGAAAAATGAATTAATTTTAGTCGCCCGGTGTTCAAGTGTAATTTTGGATGTATTTGAGAATTTTGCCAATTTTACACGTTTTTTGTATCATTTGTGGGTATAAATTATAGCTTATCTTGTAGAACACAAAATTCTCTACACAGTAGTATATTCCTGTGTAATCGCAAGTGCGTAAATTGTGATTGGACTTCAGTGAAATTTAATCAGTGTATATTCATGTGTAATCGCAAGTACGCATAATAGCTGTCAAATTGGCAATATGTCCTTTTGACTTTACACCGCCGTAACTTCCTTCAGATACACTTTGGAAAATTAATAATTATACCGTACTGTAGGAAACAAAATTTCTAGCACGATGGTATAATTAATTTTAATGTATGACAAATAGTTCCTGAGAAATGGGTATAAAAATGAATAAATTGTAGTCACCCGGTGTTCAAGTGTAATTTTGGATGTATTTGAGAATTTTGCCAATTTTACACGTTTTTTGTATCATTTGTGGGTATAAATTACACCTTTTCTTGTAGAACACAAAATTCTCTACACAGTAGTATATTCCTGTGTAATCGCAAGTGCGCATAATAGCTGTCAAATTGGCAATATGTCCTTTTGAATTTACACCGCCGTAACTTCCTTTAGATACACTTTGCAAAATTCCAAATTATACCGTATTGTAGAAAACAAAATTTCTAGCACGATGGTATAATTTATTTTTATGTGTAACAAATAGTTCCTGAGAAATAGGTAGAAAAATGAATTAATTTTAGTCGCACGGTGTTCAAGTGTAATTTTGGATGTATTTGACAATTTTGCCAATTTTACACATTTTTTGTATCATTTGTGGGTATAAATTATAAATTTTCTTGTAGAACACAAAATTATCTACACAATAGTATAATTTTTATAGCTGTACCATTGCTGGTTTATGAGGAATAGATAGGGGAATATTTACCAAAACATTCACGGTTTCCAGTGCTAATTTTGCATTTTTGACTTTGTCATTTTGACTTCACACCGCCGTAACTTTTTTTTAATACACTTTGGAAAATTAAAAATTATACCGTGTTGTAGCAAACAAAATTCCCAGCATGATGGTATTATTTATTTAGTTGTGTGATAATTAGTTTTTGATACATAGAGAAAAAAGTATAGAAAATCGGACGCGTGGAGTATAAATATAATTTTGAATATAGATTGAAATTTTGTCATGTTTACATCTTTTATGTTCTATTTTTGGATATGAATTATAACCTATCTTGTAGAACAGAAAATTTTCTACACAGTGGTATAATCTGTTTGGCTGTACCATTTCTGGTTTATGAGGAGTAGATGGCAGAGCATTGACCACAATTTTCGCATTTTTCAGGGTTCATTTTGTCTTTTCACCGCTATAACTTTTTTTGATTTTATTTTTGAAATTTAAAATTTAATCTAAAGTGTAGACAAGAAAATTTCCAACGTGATGGTATAAATTGTTAGCGGGTAGGCTGAGTGGTGGCCGAAAAATAGCTGATAGAAAATGGACCAAGGAGGGTCGAACACACACACAGACACACACACACACACACAGAGGATCTCTTTTATATATATAGATATAGCATTAAAACCCGCCGGTTGTGCGGAGCAATTCATAACATGAAATTCATATTCAATTCATAAAAAAATATGAAAAAATAAAAATGAAATAGGGTACACTCATAAAAATATTAATCAAATGAAAATTATAAGTTTAATTATTTTTATTTCGACAAAATATTTCCCCTCAGTCTGCCTGAGTCATTTTTAAACCCGCCCGTCGTGCTGAATAATGCAGAACTCGAACACGATCCGTTCTGCATCTTGAAGTCAAATCCATTGGTTTTGTGTATGGATTAATTCTACAGGGTAAATTGAACGTTCTATTGTCTATAGTTGCTGCCCGCGGAGCATTTTTATTAAAAAAAAATACTTTTTTTAAATGAACCATTTGAAAAAAATGAACTAAAAAATGGAAACACTTTTTTTAAACCCGCCCGTCGTGCGGAACAATTCATACAATGAAATTCATATTTGAAGTCAAATCCATTGGTTTTGTGTATGGATTAATTCTACAGGGAAAATTGAACGTTTTATTGTTTATAGTTGCTGCCCGCAGAACATTTTTATTTAAAAAAAAAAACCTTTTTTTAAATGAACCATTTGAAAAAATGATCTAAAACACTTTTTTAAACCCACCCGTCGTGCGGAACAATTCATACAATAAAATTCATATCAAATCCATAAAATATAATGAATACAAATTGAAAACCAAAAAATGTAACCTATAAATATCTTAACCAATAGAAAAGTCTAAATGTGAATATTTTTGTTCTTATTTTGACAAATATTATCCCTCAACCCGCCTGATATATAAATCTGCCCGTCGTGTGGTATAATTCAGAACACAAACACGAAACAAACAATGAAAGATGATGAAATCTTTTCATCAGAATGTTTCCAAACTATATATATTACTTAACATCATTCCCCAATATCATTTGCTTAAGTACTATTTCACTTTTTCCGCTATAATATTTATTGTTAAAATTTATATATTTTCCGCTATCATTAGAACCCAATATAACCTGAGTCAAACCTACCCAACCCAACCCAATCATCCAATCTTGACCGCTCTCAGCCTAGTCTGAGGTGATTTAACTTATTAGTTTGTGATCACAAAATATACTGATGCGATCATAATTTGTAATCAGAAGACTGAGATTATCTACCCCAGGGGTCCCAAACACGCGGCCCACCAATACTTTTCTCTCAACCCGCCAATATAGTATCGGGACCAAACTTTAAGGCAGCTAAATTCACATTTGTTGCATATTGCGATATAATTATACACCATTATCATATTATCTCATAATTCCCGGTTAATGCTTCCACTAATGCATCATATTCATACAGTTGTTATTTTATGGATTACACCGATATTTCAGCCCTTGATATTACAGCCGATATTATATTATGCAATCTATATTCTGCTACGTATTATTCTTAATACATATATCATCAGATCGCAAAATATATTTAAAGGTTCACATCATTCTCCTAAATCATTTGCTTAAGAGCTATTCTACTTTTATCGCTAGAATAATTACTGCTAGCAAAATATCATATACCTCGCTATCATTTAAACCCACTGTTTATAGATACATTTAAGCCCGCCCGTCGTGCGGAACAGTTCATAAAATATAATTAATATTCAATTCCAAAAAAATTAGTGATAATTGAAAAAGAAAAACAAACCCATAGGAAAGTTTTAGCCAATATAAAAGTCTAAATGTGAAATTTATGTTTCAATTTAGAAAACATTTTTTTCCACAACCCGCCTCATATTTAAAGCTGCCCGTCGTGCGGAATAATTCAGAACTCAAACACGAAACAAACAAAAAGAAAATTGATGAAAAACGACCAATAGAAAAAGTCAAATTTGTAAATTCTTGTTTTAATTATTGTCGAAGTTTTTTCCCTCAACACTGCTCAAATTCCCACCCGTCCTTCGTGTGTAGTAATTCAGAAGTGTAACACTATCAAAACAATGAAACTTTCTCTCATCTCTATAATTCCAGATTTATGCTTCCGCTAAAACAGCATATGCATATAGTTGGCATTGCATGATATTACAACCCATATCCTTATGCAACTTAAACGTATGCTACTTGAAATTAAACCAATTAAATTACACAGTAAAATTCAGTAGTTTACTTTGTTCCCAGTAGCATTTTACCCGCCCGTCGTGCGGAACATGTGTAAATATTGAGGACAATAAAGACTTTCTATTCAGTATAGTGTAGCATTAATTAAACTGTACCCAATAAAACCACACCATCCATGCTTGGAGCTAATATAATGCATTCTTAATTGTGATTGGGCTTCAGTGAAATTTAATCGGTGTATATTCCTGTGTAATCGCAAGTGCGCATACTAGCTGTCAAATTGACAATATGTCCTTTTGAATTTACACTGCCGTAACTTCCTTCAGATACACTTTGGAAAATTACAAATTATACCGTATTGTAGAAAAGAAGATTTCTAGCATGATGATATAATTTATTTTTATGTATAACAAATAGTTACTGAGAAATAGAAGAAAAATGAATTAATTTTTGTCGCCCGGTGTTCAAGTGTAATTTTGGATGTATTTGAGAATTTTGCCAATTTTACACGTTTTTTGTATCATTTGTGGGTATAAATTATAACTTTTCTTGTAGAACACAAAATTATCTACACAGTAGTATATTCCTGTGTAATCGCAAGTGCGCATAATAGCTGTCAAATTGGCAATATGTCCTTTTGACTTTACACCGCCGTAACTTTCTTCAGATACACTTTGGAAAATTACAAATTATACCGTATTGTAGAAAAGAAGATTTCTACCACGATGGTATAATTTATTTTTATGTATCACAAATAGTTACTGAGAAATAGTAGAAAAATGAATTAATTTTAGAGGCCCGTTGTTCAAGTGTAATTTTTGGATGTATTTGAGAATTTTGCCAATTTTACACGTTTTTTGTATCATTTATGGATATAAATTATAGCTTATCTTGTAGAGCACAAAATTCTCTACACAGTAGTATATTCCTGTGTAATCGAAAGTGCGTCAATTGTGATTGGACTTCAGTGAAAATAAATCAGTGTATATTCATGTGTAATCGCATAATATCATTTGTGGGTACAAATTATAAATGTTCTTATAGAACACAAAATTATCTTCATAATAGTATAATTTTTATAGGTGTACCATTGCTGGTTTATGAGGAATAGATAGCGAAATATTGACCAAAATATTCACGTTGTTTTTGCTAATTTTGCCTTTTTGCCTTTTTGTCATTTACACTTCACACCGCCGTAACTTTTTTTAATACACTTTGAAAAATAAAAAATTATATCGTGTTGTAGCCAAAAAAATAAAAAATTAAATCAGTGTATATTCATGTGTAATCGCAAGTGCGCATAATAGCTGTCAAATTGGCAACATGACATTTTGAATTTACACCGCCATAACTTCCTTCAGATACACTTTGGAAAATGAAAAATTATACCGTATTGTAGAAAACAAAATGTCTAGCACAATGGTATAATTTATTGTAATGTGTGACAAATATTTCTTGAGAAATAGGTAGAAAAATGAATTCATTTTAATCAACCGATGTTCAAGTGTAATTTTGGATGTGTTTGAGAATTTTGCCAATTTTACACGTTTTTGTATCATTTGTGGGTATGAGTTATAACTTTTCTTGTAGCACACAAAATTATCTACACAATAGTATAATTTTTATAGCTGTACCATTGCTGGTTTATGAGGAATAGATAGCGGAATATTGACCAAAATATTCACGTTTTTTGTGCCAATTTTGCCTTTTTGCCTTTTTGTCATTTACACTTCACACCGCCGTAACTTTTTTTTAATACACTTTGAAAAATAAAAAATTACATCGTGTTGTAGCCAAAAAAATTTCCAGCATGATGGTATTATTTATTTAGATGTGTGATTATTAGTTTTTGAAAAAGAGAGAAAAAAGTATAGAAAATCCGACGCGTGGAGTTTAAAAAATATTTTGAATGTTGATTGAATTTTTTTCCCTTTTACATGTTTTATATTCATTTTTTGGGTTTAAATTATAATGCGTTCAATAGAACATAAAATTTTCTACACATTGGTATAATTTGTATAGTCGTACCGTTGCTGGTTTAGGAGGAGTAGTCTTCAGAAAATTGACCAAAATTTTCGCATTTTTTAGGGTTCATTTTGTCTTTTTATTGCAATAACTTTTTTTGGTTTTATTTTTAAAATTAAAAATTTAACCTACAGTGTAGACAAGACGATTTCCAACATGATGGTATAAATTTTGAGCGGGTACGCCAAGTGATGCCCGAGTAGCAGTTCATAGAAAATGAACCAAGGAGGGTGGGACAAACACACACACACACACACACACACACACACACACAGAGGATCTCTTTTATATACATAGACTAGACTATTGTATATAGACTAGCATTAAAACCCGCCCGTTGTGCGGAGCAATTCATAAAAATATTGCAAATTAAAAATAAATAAGGCGAACTCATAAAAACCTTAATCAATTAAAAAGTCTAAATTTCATTATTTTTAATTTTATTTTGACAGAATATTTTCACTCAGCCCGCCTCATATTTAAACCCGGACGACGTGAGGAATAATTCAGAACTCGAACACCATCCGTTCTGGTTCTTGAAGTCAAATCCATTAGTTTTGTATATGAATTCATTCTACACGGTGAAATTGAACGTTTTATTGCTGCCCGCGGGACATTTTTATTTCATAAAAATGAGCCATCGGTTCGTTTGCGTTTGAAGCCCCTGATCATTGAACCAGCGAACCATGAACCAGCGCAATTATGTCACCTCATATTCAAGCATACATACACAGACAGACAGATAATTTCTTCTTTATGTATATATTAGCATTAATGCGCAAGGTGTAGCGCACACACTAAGCGTAGTGGTCTCTATTTATGTTTAGGGACGATGTGGGATAATTTTTCGTCAACAAAACCAAATGTAAATTGCATTAGATCTGCGCTCAATGTCAACTGTATTCAGCATAAACATATAAATAACGTGTGAGTCCAGGGGTCGCCCATTTTCCCCAACGTACCAACTGATCAAACGCTAATACGATTCAATAAACACCAGCGATGGCAAAGATAGGGCGCATTTTCCAATGGCGTACCTAGTGACTGACAATTTCGCGAGTGACCATTTGGTCCAATTTCCCATCAGCTGTATGAAGTTCAGTGGTTTTCAAACCGTTTAATGCTGAGATGTGCCCTGTTTAATGCTTGTCCTGCAAAATATATATATATGGCGTTTGTGTTTATATTCAACAAGGGCTACATGCGGGAGATAGCCAACTCACCTAACAATGGTTAATGGTTAATGGGGTGTTAATGGTTCGAATCCTGGCGGTTAATTCCTTTAGTCGAATTCTATAATCCTACAGCCCCTGTTCACTAAGTAGTAATTGATGGTACCAGATATCAGTCATGTGTTGTGTCATGCATTCTGGGGAGGTGACCCTCTCAATACGTCTTCCGTCCGTGGTGCCATAGCGTGGATAGGGTTCGGCGGTGGCAGCGAGCTGCACGGGGCACAGCTGTGTTAATAAGTTTCGGCTTATTTCCGTGTAGCCTTTTACATCTAGCTGCTAATGCGACTATTTGTGAGTTGATCAAATTTAGGTGCAGCCCTCAAGTCGGCTTATTCTGGGACAATTAACATGAAGTACATGTATGTATTTGAAGCATGTCAGTTATTTATTTGAAAAATGCTTCAATAATAAACAAAGTGTTGAATTACTTGTGATGTGCTTATTTTAATGTTTGTTTTCAAATGACAAACAAACAAGCCACTGTGGCATATGCTTTATTTGGGAATTGATGCACTCTTGTAAATGCAGGAACGAGATACATGTTAATGTCGTCGATTAAATTTGTTCGGTGATATTTTTTTCTTCTGCAACTCCTGACTTCCAACAGAAATACACACCATCTAATGATTCATGTTGAATAGTGAACCTTGTGCCAGTCGCGTCACGAGTGCAAGACATGTTTATTCACATACAGTTCATCATGTATTGATCAATTACATTTCAAACAGGTTACCAATGGGATGGCAAATAATAGGATTAGTGATAATTATTTGAACAGTCAAGTAAAGACGTATACAACCAAGTTCGACAATCCATTGGAGGTATGGACACAATTAAACGTTAAGAACCCCTGCTCTAAACTGACCTGAAGAGATGCAAAACTACTTCCCGAAATTTACTCACCTTTAACTGTTCAAGACAAGTCACCATTTCAACTCAATCAACACTGAACACTAGCTGCCGTTTCATTTCGAAATTTGGCCCTAGGACACTCACGTCAAAACACCTTCACAAATTAGACTGGCTTCGTAGTGAAGCCAGCCTAATTTGGCAAATGGTTGAAGCTAATATTTGTTGCATCGCATACAAGCAGCTACAACTGCTGGAAACTGCCGCCATTCTCGAACAGATTTGTCAAGCCTGTGTATTTACCTGTTGAACCTATCGGCTATTGTGTGAATTGTGCTGCGCATATGTGGGTAATATAGCAAAAGTGTTAGGAATTCATTATTTCGGCAGCCGAATAACACTATAAAAACTATTATATATGTAATAAATCTCTGCTAAAGAAAATATGTCGGATAATGCAACTATTCACTACAGTTATACGATTATCGGGCTTTGAATTGTAAGTGTACACGTTAATTTGTTTGAAAACCACTGAAATTCCTACAGCTGATGAGAAATTTCAGTCACTAGGCACGCTACTGTGTTACGTTGCGATGCGATGCACACCGACTATTTGACCAGATCATCTGTTGGATCAAATGGTAATAGAGACTGACGTCCACCTAGCAACCTCCCCTAAATTTCCAGGAATGTTCCACCTATACGCATGTCATCCCTTACTTATCGAAATACCCAGTGTTGGCGTGTTTCGGCCGTGAAGGCATCCCAACCAAGTTACTGCCGCCGCAATCTTTGTTCAAATCTCCATTCAGAGGTATCCGTGAGTAGACAATGGTACCCAGCTGTTAGCGGAATGCACTCAAACACACACACACACACACACACACACACACACACACACACACACACATACACACACACACACAAATATATGTGTATGTCTGTGTATACACACATACAAACGCACTCACAATCGGCAGTGACGTGCCCAATCTCCGATGTACTCCGAGGGAGGTACGCGGCACACTTATGCTTCCTCTCTCCACGTGTCTCACGTCTGCGTGACAGTGTGTAAAGTGTACAGGTGTATGTGGGCGTGATGTCTTTCTGTCTGTGTGTATGCGTGTGTGTGTAAGCGCCACGCTGTCTAGCTGGCAAGTTGCCCTGTCAAATCCAAGCGCTCTCATCCACTGCTAGCGACCGATACACGGGCACGCGCAGCCGTACATATAACTACGCACCCTCTTTCACGGCTTCCTCTCACCAATCCAACTGTTTTCTCTATCTCTTCATGCTCCTCTTTTTGCTGGGCTCCATGTTTTTCGTCTCGCAGTTACGCAACGAGGGCCATTTACCACTTTCAAGCATCGCCTACTCAACTAGTTCTGAAATTGGAATCTTACGACACAAGGTGTATAATTTAATACATATGTAATGTGTCGGCTATTCACTAATATGTGTGCGACCTTATGTACGCATGTGTGAATGAAAATTTAAATTATTTCCCCATTTTAAAAACATCAATAACTGCCGTTCAATAACGTGATATTATATATAGCTCGACGAACTCGGTTTGCGTAAAATTATATAGTTTATCCCTCGAGAACTTACAACCATTTTCGCTCGCCCGAATCAGTTGTTTTTTTCACCATTTATTGTTATTACCCAATTCGGCCCGAAGGGTCGAATTGATGGTAATTATTTTGCACTGCACTGATTGCAAATTGTCTAAATGTCTGTTTGTACCCTATCTCCTATACCACTGGACCGATTTTGATGTAACTTGGTTCCTAGGGGTAAAATGGATTCAAAAAGGTCATAGGCTAGGTTTTGTTGACCTTCCAGGTCATTTTCAAGGTCATTGAGGTCATTTGTGTCTGTTTGAGGACTTTTTTTGTGTGTTTGTCAATGGATTTTTCGTCGATCCCGTTTTCCGCCAAACGCTGCCACCGTCGATTTTTGTTTTGTCGGCGGCATCTGGCATCTCATATTCACAGCAATCTTCAAAAAAAATCTTCGAAGAAGGAAGAATCAAGAGAAATTAAAAAGAGACAGTCATCTCTCCCCGACGGCCTCATCCCGCGGATTCGGCCTCATCCCGCGGTAATCTGTCCATAATGTGTAGTTGGTTTAGATATCAAGGCCGAATTGTGGGTATGCAGCTTTGGATCTGGTTTGTGGCCAGACAAAGCTGCGCGTCTACTTAATTATTATTAATTACAGGCAAATCCAGTAGCATGGGAAGAGTGAAAGCACTATTACCGCCCTAAGATGGCCCCATGTACCGGAAGCGCCCAAAAAATTCAGAGAGAAATAGACTTAGAAAATAAATTTTTTTAGAAAGAGAGTTGGAAAATAAAATAATTAATAAATAACAATAAGTAATAAACCATCATCCGATAACAGTCCATATCCATGTCCGATGTCACTCCGTCCACGTTCCTCAATAAATTATTATTATTATTATTAATTACAGGCAAATCCAGTAGCATGGAAAGAGTGCAAGCACTATAACCACCCTAATGTGGCCGCATGTACCGGAAGCGCCCAAAAGATTCAGAGAGAAAGAGAGTTCGAAAAGAAAAAAGTCTAGAAAGAGAGTTGGAAAGAAAATAATAAATAAATAACAATAAATAATATACCATCATCCGATAACAATCCATAATGTCACTCCGCCCACGTTCCTCAATAAATTTAACAAAGTTATAATCAGACCAGTTTTCTATCTGTCAGTTTACTCAGTTTTCTTTCTCTTTCTCAGTTTACGTTCGCGTTCTTTCGCGGCCTGCTTGTGCAGCTGTCGTTAGGCTAATTTATGTGTTAGAGCGAGCGACGTATTACACGGCGCCTGATATGTTTGGCAACGTGTGGAGTATGGGTGACAGTAATTTATGGCCTTTTTTGTACGTCTGACTTGGCTGATCATCTCAAGGCAACACGCCTGTGTACTGTCAGATCGTGTTTAGAAATAGCTCGCAACTAGGTTGGCAGCCGAACTGTTTGCCCGGTGAGATTCAGTGTGGCACATTGAGCCGACGACCTGTGGTCGTGGGTATATATACCTGTGTTGTACTACCAATAAGGGGGTGATACTAGAGACTGGAGACGCTAGAGATACTAGGTTCACTAACGATAGGGCAGTCAAGATGTGACACTAACAACAGAGGACCACTCACCCAGGCAGGCAGTTATTAAGTCGTCATTAGAGCATTAGGTTCAGGACTTTATCAAGTTTTATGAGTAGATTTGACTGGTTTCTAAATACACTATTAAAATACGACTGGGTGACTATTACTTGTTATCGCGGACCACAACATCAAGAGGAACTATCAAGACATCACGATCAGCCGAACGAAGATCAACATAACAACATATTATTATCACAACCGTTACAATAAATAATAGCAATCAACAATAAATGTGTGATTCATTAAATAGCAGCCATCAATAAATAAGAATAAATATTAATAAATAAGTAATAAATAACAATCAAGAACAATAAATATGATTCAATAAGAAACATCCAACAATAAATATAAATATGATTCAATAAGTAACAACAACACAAATATATATGATTCAATAAACAACAACACCAATAAACATGATTCAATAAACAACAACAATAAATATGATTCAATAAACAGCAACAACAATAAATATGATTCAATAAACAACAACAACACTAAATATGATTCAATAAATAGCAACAACAATAAATATGATTCAATAAACAACAACAACAATAAATATGATTCAATAAACAGCAACAACAATAAATATGATTCAATAAACAACAGCAGCCAAAACTGAGTAAAAGTATAATTTAATAAATAACAACAACCAATAATAAATAGTAATAAATAGAGATTAAAATAAGAATAAATATAAATAAATAGAAAATAATAACAATAAGCATGAATAAATAACAATAAATATGAATAAATATACAATTAATATGACTCAACAGTCAATTCCGCTCTTTCAGTAGCATTTCATTTACTTTGGCCTTGAATTTCTTCAAATTGTTCTGCGAGAAAGCCTCCTCCTTCAACGTGTTCCAAGTAGACACAGTGGCCGGAAGAAAGCAACGTTGGAATTGTTTTGTACGACAGCGAATTGGAGCCATGCACTGGGAATGCTGTTTGGATGTAAATTGTGTGCTTCTTGCTGCCACGAAATCATCAGGAAATGACTTGCTTATCGGATGATGGTCGTTGTGCTTGATCTTGTACAGCATGCACACGCTGTTGACCTTTCGACGATGGCAAAGATCACCAAGAACCAAGTCACCACAGAGGAACTTGCAAGTTTCAACAACTCTGTTGATGAGATTGAGGTGACAATCCGCAGCAGAAGACCTCACGGGGGCGCAGTACTCCAGAATTGGCAAAATGAAACAGCGAAAACAACTTTTTGAGATTGTGCTGCTACCGAACATCCGATATGCCTTTCTTATAATTCCCAGTTTGCGCGATGCCGAACAAACTAGCTTCCGAATGTGACTCTCAAACGTCAGCTTTGAGTCTATATGTACTCCCAATATTTTGAGCTCATCACACACGCTGATCTGGGCGTCATTTATGAGGATAGCTCCATGTGAAGGCTGAACGGTACGTGACCTAGAAAACAACAAGCATTCAGATTTCGAAGTGTTGAGCATCATATTCCACCTCTCACACCACTTCAGGACGCTGCTGAGATCGTCGTTAACCGTTTGACGCACCTGTGGTCTGTCCGAAGGAGATGAAATTACAGCCATCAATGTGATATCATCAGCATATCCATATACAGGGTTGCGTGTGGTTGTGTACTGGTCAGCGGTGTAAATGTTGAACAAAATAGGACCCAACACACTTCCCTGCGGGACACCGGACACAATGCTCTGCCAGCCACTGTATGCTCCATCGATGGCAACACGTTGTAGGCGATCGGAGATAAATTCATGCAAAACACTTAGCAAGCGGCCGCCGACTCCAATGTTTCTCAGTTTTTGCAACAAGCCCTGGTGGCTCACACGGTCAAATGCTGCCGAGAAATCCAACTGCACAATCCAGGCTTCACTGCCTTTGTCTAGCACTTGCTGGAGCTCATGCGTGATAGTAAGCAGAGCGTCAGTCGTGCTGAGTTTTTTGCGGTATGCAAATTGGTTTACCGACAGCAGATTGTTGCTCTCCAGGTACTTGGACAGTCTGGAAGATATCAAGTGCTCGAATATTTTGGACAGAATCGGCGTAATTGATATCGGCCGGTAGTTTGCAACATCAGCTGAATTGGTTCCTTTTGGTATGGGCGTGATATTCGCAACCCGCCATCATGATGGAAACGAACCAGTCTTCATCAAGCGCCTGAAAAGAGCACTGAGCTTCGGAGCTAGAGTATTCTTGAAAAATAGCGGAAACATATTCAGAGGGTCTGTTCCTCCGTGGGCATCAAGGTATTTCATGAGATTCGCCACTTCTTTTGATCGGAAGGCAATGCCTTTGATTTTCGGGGCGAGGACAGATGAATCGTCAGACGGAATGGACCCTTGACATTGCGTGGAATTGAAGTAATCCATAAGCAACTCTGCCTTCTCTGTTGGCTCGCTTTTGAGCTCACCGTTCGCTGAAAATAAAGGAGGGACAGACAGGTCATGTCCAAACACTGACGATTTCAACGTTGACCACCATTTGTGGGCGTCATTGGCAGATGTTAGCTTTTCAGCAAGTTTCTTTGAGTGGCGTGTTTCCGCTTCTGAATACACATGCTCAGCATGCCGTCTGGCCTCAGTGTAGACATTCCATGAATCGGTTGAGCGTGATTGAAGCCACTTGTGGTAAGCCTCCTGCTTGGATTCACGTGCGCTGCGACATTCGTTGGTGAACCAGGCTTTGTCATCAGAGCGAAAACGTAGTTTTTTAGTAGGCACTCTCCTTGAGATGACATCGCTATTGTATTTGTTCAATGCATCGATGGGGCATTCCTTCTCCTGCAGATTTGAAACTTTAATTGCTTTCAATTCATCATTCACCTTCACCCAGTCAACATTGTTCTTCATGTGCACGAGCCTTGAAATCGTGTAAGGAGAAGCACTCTGTCTCAATGTCAACTTCACGGACAGCGACGATTGATCTGAACTTCCTATTGGAGCTTCCACGTTTACACTCACGATATCTGAGACGTCTGTCATAACCTAGTCCAAACAGTTTCCCGCTTGATGTGTGGGACCAGACACCATTTGGGAGCAGCCATAAATGTTGCAGAAATCATATGCTGCTCTACCATGAGCGTCTGTAGGAGATGTCGACAAGAGCAACTCACGGTGATGGGCGTCCATGTCTCCCACAAATGCAAATGCTGACTTGATGTCCTTCTCCTGCATTGTTGCATTGTTGACATGGGTGACAAGAGACATTCGTAGATAGAGTTGTTACTGTCTGGATTTCGGTAGGCTCCAAAGATGTAAAAATACATCAAGGCGGTGTTGACACACAGCAGCATAACTTCATGACAAGTCCAGTCGTGCGCTGTAATTCTCGTAGCTGAAAAGCCTTTGCGTACGTACACTGCCATGCCACGCCGCCTGTTGTTTGAGTCACGTTTGATTAGCAATGGCTTACTGAAACCTGGCATCAAGAGCTCAGATTGGTCCCGATAATCGGACACAAGCGTTTCGGCACAGATAACGATGTCCTTGGAGCGACTGGCTGCAGTCAAATCTCTGATTTTCTAATACAAGCCTCTGATGTTGGCGAAAAGTATATTTGAAAATTGTTTTTGTGGTCGAGCAGGACCGGGATTCATTTCGACATCGCCACACATCATCAGCAGAAACGACAAATCCACGGTGTGAGAAGGCACACACACAACGCAAAGCAAACATACAAATAAACACATAATGCACGACGCATGCGAACACAAAAACGCAACTCATAACACATGCATACGAAATGTCACAACAAAAAACAAGCATACAACACACACAATACAAAGCAAACATACACACAAATACACACACAACAAGAAAAACACTAGAAAACACATATAATAAATAAATATAATAAATACAAAAATAGCAGCAATCAACAATAAATATGTGATTCAGTAAATAACAACCATCAATAAAAAATAATTAATAATACTATATATATCTATATATATAAAAGAGGTCCTCTATCTCTGTGTGTGTGTGTGTGTGTGTGTGTGTGTGTGTGTGTGTGTGTGTGTGTGTGTGTGTGTGTGTGTGTGTGTCTGTGTGTGTCTGTGTGTCCCACCCTCCTTGGTCTGTTTTTGCAAGCTGCTACTCTTTCACCACTTGGTGTACCCGCTAAAAATTTGAACCATTACGTTGGAAGTTTTCTTGTCTACACGATAGGTTAACTTTAAAATTTTAAAAATGAAACAAACAAAAATTATATTGGTGAAAAGACAAAATGAACACAGAAAAATTTGATTTTTTTTGTCAATATTCTGCAATTCGTTCCTCATAAACCAACAATGGTACAACTATACAAATTATACCACTGTGTAGGGAATGTTCTGTTATACAAGATAGGTTAAAATTCATACCCAAAAATTAAACATAAAACATGTCAAATGGAAAAAATTTCAATCTACATTCATAATTTCATTTTAACTTCGGGCGACCGATTTTCTATACTTTTTTCTCTATTTCTTAAAAATGAATTATCACACATCTAAATAAATAATACCATCATGCTGGGAAGTTTATTTTCTACAGCACGGTATAATTTTTAATTTTCAAAAATGTATTCAAAGAAATTTACGGCGGTGTGAAGAAAAAATGACAAAATCAAAAAGGCAAAATTTGCACTAAAAACGTGAATAGAAACTAAAAACCGTGAACAAGATTCATTGATGGGTCCTCACCGCCACCTTCTCGGTTAAATGGTTAAATTAATCTTGAATCTTGTTTGTTTCCCTGTACACACGTGTTTCTTGTATTGTTTATATGTTTTGTTTTGAGGCAGCACAAGCCCTTAAAGCTTCTTATGCCTAGCCAATCACGAAATTTTGTCAATATGTTTTCTGTTCCGTTCTGAATGGCAAAATACATTTGAATTTGAATTTGAATTTGAATATTTTGGTCAATATTCCGTTATCTATTCTTCATAAACCAGCAATGGTAAAGCTATAAAAATTATACTATTGTGTAGAGAATTTTGTGTTCTACAAGATCAAAAATAAATTATACCCACAAATAATACAAAAACGTGTCAAATTGGCAGAATTCTCAAATACATCCAAAATTACACTTGAACACCGGGCGACTAAAATCAATTCATTTTTCTACCCATTTCTCAATAACTATTTGTCACACATTAAAATAATTTATACCATCGTGATGGAAATTATGTTTTCTACAATGAGCTATAATTAGTAATTTTCCAAAGTTTATCTGAAGGAAGTTGCGGCGGTGTAAAGTCAAAAGGACATATTGCCAATTTGACAGCTATTATGCGCACTTGCGATTACACAGGAATATATACCGATTAATTTTCCGTAAACGCAAACAAAAAATTTAGATATATTCCAGACATGCGCGGGAATCACCGCCCCACGCGCGCCCACAAGACGTCACACGCCGTCAACATTTCGAACACGACCAACAAGACTCCCAGCTCACACCGTGACACACGGGAGCACACCCGGACACACACACACGCGCACAGTCCTCACCCGCCGCAACAACCAATCAGCGGCGAGCCGGTCATTCGCTCGCCGCCGCGGGGAATGGAAAATTCACAAACGCATACACACTCAGCTATATCCATGCTCCCGTCGACACCCGTGCTCTTCAGCAACCTGCCGCAGACAGCCATGACGTCGCCGCACATACATGCTACGCCGTCGTCGCTCATCCTTTCCTGCCTCCGGCCTCAGCAGCACTTTTCTATCGCCTGCCCTCCAGCACCAGCAGCCTCCACCAGCAAACTGCCAGCTGCCCGGCGACGAGTCCACCACCAGTGCAGGCGGGACGACGAGCAACTCACGGCCACAGCTCCCCCGCTGCCTCCTGCCGGCACCATGCTCTCCTGCCGTCCCCCTGCACACCAACCTGACACGCCGTGGGCATCACAGCCCCACGCGCGCCCACAAGACGTCACACGCCGTCAACACTTCGAACACGACCAACAAGACTCCCAGCTCACACCGTGACACACGGGAGCACACCCGGATATACACACACGCGCACAGTCCTCACCCGCCCCAACAACCAATTAGCGGCGGGCCGGTCATTCGCTCGCCGCCGCGGGGCATGGAAAATTCACAAACGCATACGCACACAGCTATACACAACTATAAACACTTGCTCAAACACTCTCGCACGCAATACGCAATTCAACTGTACACGATCACACATATACACATTACCAAGCTCACGCACACACAATCTCAGTCAACGTAGACAATCTCTCACACACTCTCTCAATGCACACAATCACACTACATTTTCACTGAAGTCCAATCACAATTAAGAATGCATCATATTAGCTCCAAGCATGGATGGTGTGGTTTTATTGCGTACAGTTAAATTATTGATACATTATACTGAATAGAAAGTCTTTATTGTCCTCAATATTTACACATGAATTGTTCCGCACGAGTGGCGGGTAAAATGCTACTGACTGACAAAATAAACTACTGAATTTTACTTTGTAATTTAATTGGTTTAATTTCAAGCTGCATACGCTCAAGTTTCATAAGGATATAGGTTGTAATATCATGCAATGCCACCTATATGCTTATACTGTTTTAGCTGAAGCATTCATCTGGAATTATAGAGATGACAAAAAGTTTCATTGCTTTGAGAGTATTACACTTCTTAATTACTACACACGAAGGACGGGTGTGAATTTGAGCAGTGTTGAGGGAAGAAACTTCGTCAATAATTAAAACAACAATTTACAAATATATATTTTTCGATTGGATAAGCTTTTTGCTTTTTGATTCATTATATTTTATTAATAGTTCCGCACAACGGGCGGGTTTAAATACGAGGCTGTTCAGGAAAAAATATTTTGCCACATTTAAAATAAACGTTCATATTTATACTTTTCTATTGATTAAGACTTTATATGGGATTACTTTTTCTTTATAAATTTCTAATCGAGTCTTATTAATTCAATATCTATTATACTTTATTAATTGTTCTGCACAACGGGCGGGTTATAATGCTAGATGGTGTTGATAAGTTATACATATATTTCTGAAACATTATGATGAAAAAGTTTAGTCAATTTCATTGTTTCTTGTCTGAGTTTTGAATTTTCAGCACGACGGGCAGGTGTAAATATGAGGCGGTTTAGGCAAACTATTTTTAAAAAATAATATAAAACTATATAGATTTTGATGTCTTGAGGGGTTTACTCTTTTCTTTTTTAATTCATATTCCTTTTCTCTTATGAATTGAATACAAATGTAATAAATGTTATAAATACAATACAAATATAGTGTTCTGAATTATTCCGCACGACGGACAGGTTCAAATATGGGGCGGATTGAGGGGTAATATTTTGTCAAATTTTAATTAAAATCTTAACATTTAGAGCTTTTATTGGTGAACGTATATACAGGTCAAGTTTTTTGCTTTTTAATTTGTATTCAGTAAATTTTATGGATTGAATATGAATTTTACTTTATGAATTGTTCAGCACGACGGGCGGAACATAATATATATATATATATATATATATATGCAAGCTGCTACTCGGTAACCATTTGGCCTACACGCTAACAATTTATACCATCACGTTGGAAATTTTCTTGATTACACTTTTAGTTCAATTTTTAATTTTAAAATTAAAACAAAAAAAAGTTATAGCGGTGAAAAGACAAGATGAACTCTGAAATATGCGAAAATTTTGGTCATTGTTCCACCATCTACTTCTTATAGACCATAAATGATACAGCTATACAAATTATACCACCGTGTAGTGAATTTTTTGTTCTACATGTTAGGCTATAATTAAAATTCTAAAATGAAATATAAAATATGTACAAATGACAAAATTACAATCTACATTCATAATTTCATTTCAACTTAAGGGGACCGATTATATTTACTTTGTTCTCTATTTCTCAACAAATAAATATCACACATCTAAATAAATTATACCATCATGCTGGAAACTATTTTTCCTACAACACGGTATAATTTTTTATTTTCCAAAGTGTATTAAAAAAATTACGGCCGTGTGAAGTCAAAATGACAAAGTCAAAAAGGCAAAATTAGCACTGAAAAACGCGAATATTTTGGTCAATAATCCGCTATCTATTCCTCATAAATCAGCAAAGTTACAGCTATAAAAATTATACTATTGTGTAGAAAATTCTGTGTTCTACACGAAAGGATATAATTTATACCCACAAATGATACACAAACGTGTAAAATTGGCAAAATTCTCAAATACATCCAAAATTGCACTTGAACACCGGGCGACTAAAATTAATTCATTTTTCTACTATTTCTCAGTAACGATTTGTTATACAAAAACATAAATTATACCATCGTGCTAGAAATCTTTTTTTCTACAATACGGTATAATTTGTAATTTTCCAAAGTATATCTGAATGAAGTTACGGCGGTGTAAAGTCAAAAAGACATATTGCCAATTTGACAGGTATTATGCGCACTTGCGATTACACAGCAATATACACCGATTAAATTTCACTGAAGCCCAATCACAATTAAGAATGCATCATATTAGCTCCAAGCATGGATGGTGTGGCTTTATTGCGTACAGTTTAATTAATGCTACACTATACTGAATATAAAGGCTTTATTGTCCTCAATAACGTTCCGCACGACGGGCGGGTAAAATGCTACTGGGAACAAAGTAAACTACTGAATTGAACTGTGTAATTTAATTGGTTTAATTTCAAGTTGCATAAGCATAAGTTGCATAAGGATATGGGTTGCAATATCATGTAATGCCAACTATATGTATATGCTGTTTTAGAGGAAGCATTAATCTGGAATTATAGAGGATATTTTTGACGTTTTTGAGATGTCAGTTGAACTTGTGTGCACAAGTATCGAAATGACCGATTTCGGTCAATTTTGACGTTTTTGCGATGTCAGATGAAGGTGTGTGCACAAGTATCGAAAATGACCGATTTCGGTCAATTTTGACGTTTTTGGGATGTCAGTTGGAGTTGTGTGCACAAGTATCGAAAATGACCGATATCGATCGATTTTTGACGTTTTTGAGATGTCAGTTAAACTTGTGTGCACAAGTATGGAAATGACCGATTTCGGTCAATCTTGACGTTTTTGGGATGTCAGTTGAACTTGTGTGCACAAGTATCGAAAATGACCGATTTCGGTCAATCTGGATGTTTTTGCGATGTCAGTTGAACGTGTTTGCACAAGTATCGAAAATGACCGATTCCGGTCAATTTGTACGTTTTTGGGATGTCAGTGACCTACGTGTGCACAAGTATCGAAAATGACCGATTTCAGTCAATTTTGAACTTTTTGGGATGTCAGTGACATACATGTGCACAAGTATAGAAAATGAACGATTTCGGTAAATTTTGACGTTTTTGCGATGTCATTTGGACTTATGTGCACAAGTATGGAAAATAATCGATTTCGGTCAATTTTGACGTTCTTGCGATGTCAGATGAAGGTGTGTGCAAAATTATCGAAAATGACCGATTTCGGTCAATTTGTACGTTTTTGGGATGTCAGTGACCTACGTGTGCACAAGTATCGAAAATGACCGATTTCGGTCAATTTTGACGTTTTTGGGATGTCAGTTGAAGTTGTGTGCACAAGTATCGAAAATGACCGATTTCGGTCAATTTTGACGTTTTTGGGATGTCAGTGACGTACGTGTGCACAAGTATCGAAAATGACCGATTTCGGTCAATTTGTACGTTTTTGGGATGTCAGTGACCTACGTGTGCACAAGTATCGAAAATGACCGATTTCAGTCAATTTTGAACTTTTTGGGATGTCAGTGACATACATGTGCACAAGTATAGAAAATGAACGATTTCGGTCAATTTTGACGTTTTTGCGATGTCATTTGGACTTATGTGCACAAGTATGGAAAATAATCGATTTCGGTCAATTTTGACGTTCTTGCGATGTCAGATGAAGGTGTGTGCAAAATTATCGAAAATGACCGATTTCGGTCAATTTTGACGTTTTTGGGATGTCAGTTGAAGTTGTGTGCACAAGTATCGAAAATGACCGATTTCGGTCAATTTTGACGTTTTTGGGATGTCAGTGACGTACGTGTGCACGAGTATCGAAAATGACCGATTTCAGTCAATTTTGACCTTTTTGGGATGTCAGTGACATACATGTGCACAAGTATAGAAAATGAACGATTTCGGTCAATTTTGACGTTTTTGCGATGTCATTTGGACTTATGTGCACAAGTATCGAAAATAATCGATTTATTGTTGCTATTGGACTTATTCGACTTGCTATTAGTTAGCATATTTACAGCTTTAATTTGTTTGCTTTTTAATTTGTATTCATTTCCTTTATGGATTGAATATGAATAGATTTGATGAATTGTTCCGCACGACGGGCGAATTTAAATTTATATATATAAAATAAATCATCTGTGTGTGTGTATGCTTGGATACGAGGTGACATAACTGAGCGGGTTCAATGATATAGATCAGGGGTTTTAAACGTAAACGAAACGATGGATCATTTTTATGAAATAAAAATGTCTCGCGGGTAGCAACTATAGACAATAGAACCTTCAATTTCACCGTGTATAATGAATTCATATACAAAACTAACGGAGTTGACTTCAAGATCCAGAACAAATCGTGTTCGAGTTCTGAATTATCCCGCACGACGGGTGGGTTTAAATATGAGGCGGGATGAGGGAAAATTTTGTCAAAATTAAACTGAAAATCATTACATTTACACTTTTCAATTGATATCCTTTGTTTTATTCATTGTTTCGCACGACGGACGGGTTTAACTGCTAGATGAGAACTTGAATTAAATAATATATAATTAAATCGCATTATACAATAGATGTGAATTAATCTGTCTTACAGTTTGGTTACTATATTATATTGGCGGGATTCGAGAATATTATTGGTGGGCCGCGTGTTTGATACTAAAAGGGGATGAGATGTTATACGATAAGATGGGATGGTTGGGTTGGGTTTGGTAGGATTGGGTCAGGTTATATTGGGTTTAATATGAATGCGGAATATAATGTATGTATATAAATGTATATGAATGTATGTATATGAATTTTTTGGCAGTAAATATAATACTGGCAAAAGTATAAGAGTACTTAAGCAAATGATGTTGGGGAATGATGTTAAGTTATGCATATATTTTGGAAAAATCATGATGAAAATAATTAATTTTCATCATTCCTCATTATTTCGTGTTTAAGTTCTGAATTTCTCCGTACGACGGGCAGACTTAAATATGACGCTATTTGAGGGAAATATTTTGTCCAAATATAAAAAAAAATTCACCTTCATGCTTTTCTATTAGATAAGACTATTAATGGGTTTACTTTTTTCTATTTAATTTGTATCTCTTCTTTATAAATTGAATATTAGTTTTATTGTAGGAATTGCTCCTCACGACGGGCGGGTTTAATGCTATGATGGGTAAAACGGGTTCCAATGGTTTTAATTTTCCAAAGTGCTCCTAAAGGAAGTTAAGGCGGTGTAACGTCAAAATGACATGTTGCCAATTTGACAGCTATTATGCGCACTTGCGATTACACATGACTATACACTGATTTAATTTCACTGAAGCCCAATCACAATTAAGAATGTATCATATTAGCTCTAAGTGTTGATGGAGTGGTTTTATTGCGTACAGTTAATTAATGCTACACTATACTGAATAGAAAGGCTTTATTGTCCTCAATATTTACACATGAATTGTTCCGCACGACGGGCGGGTAAAATGCTACTGGGAACAAAGTAAACTCCTGAATTTTACAGTGTAATTTAATTGGTTTAATTTCAAGTTACATACGCTCAAGTTGCATAAGGGTATGGGTTGTAATATCATGCAATGCCAACTATATTCATATGCTGTTTTAGCGGAAGCATAAATCTGGAATTATAGAGATGACAGAAGGAGAAGGTTAAGAAGGTTAGAAGGTTTCATTGTTTTGATAACATTGTTCACTAATTTAAATGTGACTTAAATGCAGTATAATTATATCGCATTATGCAACAAATGTGAATTTAGCTGCCTTACAGTTGGTTCTGATACTATATTGGTGGGTTGAGAGAAAAGTATTGGTGGGCCGCGTGTTTGGGGCTCCTGGGGTAGATCATCTCAGTCTTCTGATTACAAATCATGATCGAATCAGTATATTTTGTGATCACAAACTAATGAGTTAAATCACCTCAGACTAGGCTGAGTTGGTCAAGATTGGATGGTTGGGTTGGGTTGGGTAGGTTTGACTCAGGTTATATTGGGTTTTAATGATAGCGGGAAATATATAAGTTTTAGCAATAAATATTATAGCGGTAAAATTAAAATTCTTTAGCACTTTCTTCTTTACTTAAGCAAATGATGTTGGGGAATGATGATAAGTAATAAATATAGTTTGGATACATTCTGAGGAAAATATTTCATCATCTTTACTTGTTTGTTTCGTGTTTGTGTTCTGAATTATACCACACGACGGGCATATATATATATATATATATATATCAGGCGGGTTGAGGGATAATATTTGTCAAAATAAGAACAAAAATATTCACATTTACACTTTTCTATTGGTTAAGATATTTATAGCTGACATTTTTTGCTTTTCAATTTGTATTAATTATATTTTATGGATTTAATATTAATTGTATTGTATGAATTGTTCCGCACGACGGTTGGGTTTAAAAAAAAGTGTTTTTTTAGTTCATTTTATCAAATGGTTCATTTAAAAAACGTATGTTTTTAATAAAAATGCTCCGCGGGCAGCTACTATAGACAATAGAACGTTCAATTTCCTCTGTAGAATTAATTCATACACAAAACCAATGGATTTAACTTCAAGATCCAGAACGGATCGTGTTCGAGTTCTGAATTATTCAGCACGACAGGCGGATGTAAAAATTACTAAGGCGGACTGAGGGGAAATATTTTGTCGAAATAAAAATAATTGAACATGAAATTTTCAATTGATTAATATTTTTATGAGTGTACCCTATTTCATTTTTAATTTTCCATATTTGTTTATGAATTGAATATGAATTTCATGTTATTAATTGCTCCGCACAACGGGCGGGCTTTAATGCTAGTATATATATATATATATATATATGATATAAGTTGAAGTTGAACTTCTTCAGACACAAATATGTATTTTTTTACCACAACGTTTCGCCTTACGGCTTTATCAAGCAGTGACAACACATCGTCAACCATTGTAAGAAACCAAATTCACAAAAATATGTTAAAACACGTGATCATACATTAATTGGATATCTGACATAAAATATATATATATATATATATATATATATATATATATATATATATATATATATATATATATATGTATATATATATATATATATTGTTGGAGAATCAAGACGCAGGCCCAAACACAAGTGATATATTGATAATAGCAAAGCAAACAGTAGAAATAGATAAAAGACTTGAAGCACTAACCAGTCGTAATTTCTTCCTTACACGAACGTACACTTCTCACACACAGACTACTCCACTGACACCTTCACAATACAATCAGACATCGCAGACTCAAGCACTACGCACAACAACGACCACGCACGAACGAACACCCCTCGCGACTCCCTGTATACTCAACATACAGACATACACGCCTCGACGCCTCTAGGCACGAACCGCTCGTGCTAATACAACAGACAGACATTCACTCATGGACGCACAGCCAACTAGCGCCCTCTCCTCTCACACTGAAACATGACACATTCAACTCTACCGTGTACTGCCTATCTTCCGCTCACATCTCCCCCAGGCTGTACAACATCCATCCTGACAACAGTATCTTTGAGGAGGTCTAAGTGTCGATCGGTCTCGCAGAAGTCTATCAGAAGACTGCACTCTGTCGCATTCCACCGAAGTACTATTGATCGATTCCGCACCGTCGTCTTCCACCGTTTCCTCTAACGTTTTTGGGATCTGCACCGCCAGTTCAGCAGATCGCTCACGTTGATACGCAGGGGTTGCCATCGCCGGTAAGAAGCGTCTCTGCGATTGTTCATCCGGTCTCATAATTGACGCTCCACTATACGCCTTTCTGACGTGCGAGACATGCCGCTTTACCCCGTCTTCAAGTGTCACGTGCCACGGTCCAACACGAAAAACTCGGTGAGGCCCACTCCATTCGGATGTGCAGCGATTATCACGAGGCCGCAGATACACTAGGTCACCCACGTTATACGGCATACTTGAAACCTCATTTTCTGCACTATTCATCCAAGTTCCTTCAAGTCGGGAACTTTCAGCTTCCCGTCGGTGCCGCACTCCTGGCAGTACTGGGACAGCCCCCAAAACACTCACAAATGGCTGCTCGCTGGTTGCCGTACTGGTAGTGGCGTTGTACCAGAACACAGCTGTCTCAACATCATATTTGGACTTTTCGGCCATTCGTTTTACAGTGCGGTGTACTCTTTCACACAAACCGTTCCCTTGATGTCGATAAGCACAGCATAGCACAAGTTCAACACACCAGCCTTCCAAGAGACGTTCAAATACTGCACTCCGAAACACAGGCGCGTTGTCACAAAGAACTGATTGAGGCGGACCGAATTCCACGAATACGCTCTTTAAAGCAGCAGCAACCGAAGTTCCGCACTCAGATCTCAGACGCTTCCATATTGTGTATCGAGAACAGCAATCTATCACACTGAGATACGCCGTTTGGTTGATATATTTAATATCAATAGCAAGTCTTTGCCACACACTTTTCATTTCCAGCGAGCCATGCTCGTACTTCACTTCCATAGGAGGATCGATTCTACGACATCTCTCACAATCTTGTACTACCTTCTTCACATCACAGCGAGTTACGTTTGGAGCCCGATTGTTGACCAGTTCTTTCGTGCGATCAACGCCCATATGCCCACATTGCTCATGAATTGACACAATTAACTGGTGGGGACTGTCTTCCCACGCTCCAAAACATTTTCCCGAAGGCTTCGCTTTGATGAACGGTGGTAGTCTTGTCAACTTGTCGGCCAGGTTGTTTGCTGTGCCAACATACACAACAGACAACTCAAGAGAATATTCCTCAATCATTTCTCGGATGATATCCAATCTACGCTTCACAAGCATATCAGACAATCCATGTGACTTGATTCGGTGACTATTCCTGGCAATACTGCTAACCCAGCCATGCACAACTTTTGAATCGGTTCTCAGCTGGATACTCCTGAATCCCCATTTCAGACATAAGCTCAAACCTTTAATAGCGGCACTCAATTCAGCGACGTTTATGTGAGCGCTGTCGTCAGATTTTTGCAGCCAGCAACCATCTTCTATAGGACTTCCATCCACCGTTACGACAACGCCTTCTGCCAGATTACTTGCGTCCGTCCATACCACAGCGTCATTACTCGACACATACCACATACCATACACGGGATCATTTACGGACACTTCCTCAGCTATCTTTTTGACTAGCTCTGCGACATCCTCACTGACATTATTGTCCCACGACTTTCGTCCATTTTCACCATCCGCAGACGCGCAGCGTCTTATCCAGCCACACGCAACTCGGAGCCAGCTCGCACACGGGTAGTGACCAATCCACTTCCCGCATACTGAAAATACTTCACGCTTGGTCAATATCTCAGGAATGTCAGGAAGCGCTCCTTCTCTGTTCCACTGGAAACCACTTGGAGTTGCATTCACTCGAAGACCAAGCACATTACCGTTGCCTAGAACTTCAGGCTCTTTGGTAATCAGTCCGCATCGTCTTAAATGGTCTTGAACTTCATGGGGGCTGATAACACTGCAATCAACAATAATATCATCGATATACGAATCAACTGATCCTTGAAATCGAGGCACTTCTCGGAGAATATGTCTCATGACAGAGCACATCACTTTCGGTCCAATGTTCAGGCCAAATCCTAAACGTGTCATGACATACTTCTTTCCTTTCACCTCGACGACTTGAAAGCGGTACAGTTCCTTGGCTACATACAACTGAAGATATGCTCTCTTTAGGTCCACCATGACCACTCGATCGCCCATGGTACGCCACTTGCGCAACTTTTCGTCACAGACTGCCGCATCTAATCCTGGAGCGCTGTGTATGTGAGCATTTAGCCGCCTATAGTCGAGCACGGGCCTCACTTTTCCCTTCCTTTCCTGCCTCACCGCCATTAGTGGTATCGTTGCACCAATGGGACCATGCTCATTTTCCTCATAAGGTATGATAATTTTTTTTAAAAATAACAACTGTATGAATATGATGCATTAGTGGAAGCATTAACCGGGAATTATGAGATAATATGATAATGGTGTATAATTATATCGCATTATGCAACAAATGTGAATTTAGCTGCCTTACAGTTTGGTCCCGATACTATATTGGCGAGTTGAGAGAAAAGTATTGGTGGGCCGCGTGTTTGGGACCCCTGGGGTAGATAATCTCAGTCTTCTGATTACAAATTATGACCGCATCAGAATATTTTGTGATCACAAACTAATAAGTTAAATCACCTCAGACTAGGCTGAGAGCGGTCAAGATGGGGTGGTTGGGTTGGGTTGGGTAGGTTTGACTCAGGTTATATTGGGTTTTAATGATAGCGGAAAATATATAAGTTTAAGCAATACATATTATAGCGGTAAAAGTAAAATAGTACTTAAGCAAATGATGTTGGGGAATGATGTTAAGTAATCAATATAGTTTGGAAACATTCTGATGAAAAGATTTCATCATCTTTCATTGTTTGTTTCGTGTTTGTGTTCTGAATTATACCACACGACGGGCGGATTTATATATCAGGCGGGCTGAGGGATAATATTTGTCAAAATAAGAGCAAAAATATTCACATTTAGACTTTTCTATTGGTTAAGATATTTATAGGTTACATTTTTTGGTTTTCAATTTGTATTCAATATATTTTATGGATTTGATATGAATTTTATTGTATGAATTGTTCCGCACGACGGGTGGGTTTAAAAAAGTGATTTTAGATCATTTTTTCAAATGGTTCATTCAAAAAAAGGTAATTTAAAAAAAAATAAAAATGTTCCGCGGGCAGCAACTATAGACAATAGAACGTTCAATTTTACCTGTAGAATTAATCCATACACAAAACCAATGGATTTGACTTCAAATATGAATTTTATTGTATGAATTGTTCCGCACGACGGGCGGGTTTAAAAAAGGTGTTTCCATTTTTTAGTTCATTTTTTTCAAATGGTTCATTTAAAAAAGGTATTTTTTACAAATAAAAATGTGCCGCGGGCAGCAACTATAGACAATAGAACGTTCAATTTACCCTGTAGAATTAATCCATACACAAAACCAATGGATTTGACTTCAAGATCCAGAACGGATCGTGTTCGAGTTCTGAATTATTCAGCACGACGGGCGGGTTTAAAAATGACTCAGGCGGACTGAGTGGAAATATTTTGTCGAAATAAAAATAATTAAACTTATAATTTTCAATTGATCAATATTTTTATGAGTGTACCCTATTTCATTTTTATTTTTTCATATTTTTTTTACAAATTGAATATGAATTTCATGTTATGAATTGCTCCGCACAACGGGCGGGTTTTAATGCTATATATATATATACATAAAGAAGAAATTATCTGTCTATCTGTGTATGTATGCTTGAATATGAGGTGACATAATTGCGCTGGTTCATGGTTCGCTGGTTCAATGATCAGGGGCTTCAAACGCAAACGAAGCGATGGTTCATTTTTATGAAATAAAAATGTCCCGCGGGCAGCAATAAAACGTTCAATTTCACCGTATAGAATGAATTCATATACAAAACTAATGGATTTGACTTCAAGAACCAGAACGGATGGTGTTCGAGTTATGAATTATTCCTCACGTCGGGCGGGTTTAAATATGAGGCGGGTTGAGTGAAAATATTTTGTCAAAATAAAATTAAAAATAATGAAATTTAGACTTTTTAATTGATTAAGGTCTTCATGAGTTTGCCTTATTTATTTTTAATTTGCAATATTTTTATGAATTGTTCCGCACAACGGGCGGGCTTTAATGCGGTTTTAATGCTATATCTATATATATATATGTAGTTCTGTATGCGTGTGCGTGCATTTGTGTGTGAGTGTGAGCGTGTGCGTATGTATGTATGTATGTGTGTGTGTGTGCTTGTGTGTAGTTCTGTATTGGCGTGTGCGTGCATTTGTGTGTGAGTGTGAGCGTGTGCGTATGTATGTATGTATGTATGTGTGTGTGCTTGTGCGTATGTTCTAGTGTAGTGAGTGTCAAGGGCATAAGCGGAGCTAGTGTAGTGATGATTGAAAGCTGTAGTGTAAGCTGATGCGCGTGTGTGCGTATACAGTGGTGCGTTGTTGCGCTTATGAGCTTTACAGTTGGGAGTTCAGCTATGAAGTTGTTGGTAAGAAGGGCAGTGCCATACGAGGAGTGGTTGTGTGTGTTGTGAGCTGTGGTGGTACAGGAATTGTGTTAGTGCGCGGTTGAGTTGTTCTCGTGGCGTTCTGTGTATTCTTCTTGGTTGCTTTTTTGCTCGTCATTCTCATCTCTACGGCCTTGTTTCATCTTCATCTTTAATACATCGTGCAATCTTCCGTTTGTTATTGGGTGAAGACATGGAGCACAAGTTACAAGCTATTTCGGCGCCGCGTACGGAGGCAACGTTGGATTTCAGACTCGTACCGGAATACGATGGGACGACAGATCCGTCTGCATGGATTGGGAAGGTGAAAAAGATATGTCGTTTGCACGGAGTGAGTCAAGTGGCAGTGGTGGCCGGCATGCGCCTCGTGGGTGATGCTTATGAAGTGGTGGATGCCTTGTCTGACAGTGACCAGCTGGATATGTTTAAATTGGAAGAGGAGCTTCAAACCGCGTTCGGAATGGATTCATTCACTGCTTACGACGAATTCACAAAACGGAAGTTAGTGACTGGCGAAAGTGTCAACGTTTTATTGGCAAGTCTACGCAGGCTGGGCAAACGATGCAACATCTCCGACGACGTTTCGTTAAAATGTGCGTTTGTGGCGGCCCTCCCTCAACACGTGAGGCAGACCATGCGAGCAAACGCCAGACTTGATGCTATGGGCATGGAGGAAGTTGTGGACCGGGCGAGAGTAGTGCTGGCAGAGTCAAACGCTTCTGGATGTGGACCGGCAATTGACCAGCAGCCTGAAGGGGGCGCAGTCGCTACCGTGGTGGCACACGCCGCATCACCGCGACGCGTAGGAACGTCTCCAGCGAGGTGCTATGTGTGTCACAAGGTGGGTCATATAGCGCGTTATTGTAGTCAGCGACAAATGGCGACAATTGAACGAGGCGTTGGCGATCCGAAAAGCCGTGCACGACTGACGTGTTATACCTGCGGCAAATACGGACATATTAGCCCTGTGTGTCCTTTAAATGCCAAAGGAGAGGAGGCCTCGACGCGAGCCTTTTCTCCGCAGTGAATCCAGCGTCGCTGATCACACTGATGGTCACCGTAAATGGCAGGCGGTGCCGAGCAATGCTGGACACTGGTTGTACTAGGAGCCTAGTATACAAACGTTTATGTGATAGCCGTTTAAGAAGAACTGATACAACATTGGTAACTATCAGTGGTGACGAGATGGCGTGTGAAGGAGAGTGTCGCGTAGACGTTGAAGTGGACGGTGCAAAAAGAATTGACATCGACGCCCTGGTGGTGAACCACAGGCCTGTTGGTATGGACGTCGTACTTGGATTGGACTGCGTGAAAGCGTTGGGGGGACTATCGTTGGATGTCGACCTACATCCCTCCTTTGGACTAGATTCACAGGCATGGTGTGTCAGCCGCACAGAGGACGCTATGGCGGTGGCGGAAACCCAATGTCTCTCGATAGAGCACAGCGATTTCTCTGCCACATACGATAAAGAGGGAAATTTTTGGAGCGTCAAATGGAAATGGGCCACTCAACCAGAGATTCTGACTAATCAGACGGCTGAATACAACATTCCTCACAACCTTCGGGAAGCATACAAAGATGAAATTCAGCATTGGATCAGTGAGGGCTGGTTAATAGAGCACGACTCGAAGATCCATGGACCAGCAAAGGGACTTATACCACTGATGGTGGTAAATCAGAAAAACAAGTCCAAAGTTCGCCCAGTTATGGACTTTCGTCAACTCAACCACTATATCGAGCTGCACACTGCAGAAGCTGATGTTTGCCATCAAAAGTTGCGGGATTGGCGAAGAAAAGGTGACAAAATTGCACTACTGGATTTGAGAAAGGCATACCTTCAGATACATGTTGACCCCGAGCTCTGGAGTTATCAAACGGTGATTGTACAAGGGAAGAGATACTGTTTGACACGCCTCGGATTTGGACTCAGTGTTGCACCAATGATTATGAAGGTTATTGTCGAGTATGTGCTGGCTCAAGACGACGTAATCCAGGGTTCAGCTTCGTCGTATATTGACGACATCATTGTGGACGAGTCGGGAGTAACTGCGGAAAAGGTGAGCGAACATTTTAATCAGTTTGGCCTGGTGTGCAAGGCGGCCTCGCGGGCCAATCCGACTTGTCGCGTATTGGGGTTGAGTCTTCAACGCGACAATGGCAAGTTGTCATGGACAAGAGACAACATCATAGAAGAGTCAAGAGGCCCGATAACTCGGAGGAAAGTTTTCAGTTTCTGCGGGCAGGTGATTGGGCACCTACCAGTGGGAGGATGGATGCGAGTCGCGGCTTCATTTGTAAAGAGACTGGCAAATGAATCAAGTCAAGGTTGGGATGACGAGATTGTGGATCAGAGATGTTTGAGTGTATTGAAACAGTTTGCAGATAGAGTTAAGAACGAAGACGCTGCGAGAGGAACGTGGAGTGTGAAAGGAAACCAGATGAATGTTTGGGTAGATGCAAGCCAGTTGGCGCTGGGGGTGGTGCTTGAAATAAACGGCGACGTGGTAGAGGACGCATGTTGGCTACGAAAGGACAGTCAGCATATTAACATGGCGGAAATGGATGCTGCTCTAAAAGGGCTGAATTTGGCTGCAGCGTGGAATATGAAAAATATAACAGTAAAAACCGATTCGTTCACTGTTTTTCGATGGATGAAAGATGTGCTTACCGGAGCCGTAAGGGTAAAAACCAAGGCTATTGGAGAATTATTGATTAGGAGACGACTCGAAACTCTCAAATGTGTGAGGGAGGAGCTAGGACTGGCAATAGAAGTTGTCCACGTACCATCGAAAGAAAACATCGCCGATGTTTTGACCCGAGTGCCTCTCAGGTGGTTGAATGCTTCAGAGGAATCGAATGTGTGTTGCAGCGGCACTCCACGGGAGAGCATGAGTGAGGCAGAGATGAAAGAGGTGCATCAGCTGGCAGGACATCCGGGAGTACGGAGAACGCTGTACTTTGCCAAAAGGAGGAACCGCTTCGCGACAAGAAGACTAGCACACAATGTAGTGACATCATGCGACTCGTGCCGTTCTATTGACCCCGCCCCTGTGAAGTGGGAGCGAGGCAGCCTGACTGTGAAAACCGTTTGGCAGCGACTGGCAATGGACGTCACTCACTACCGCGGGACATCGTATTTGTCTATTATTGATTGCGGTCCATCGCGTTATGCAATTTGGAGAGCGTTGTGGCGAGAGGACTCCAAGCATATAGTAGATCAATTGCAAGAAGTATTCTTGGAACGAGGAGCGCCACGAGAAGTGCTGCTTGACAACGGAACAGCATTTTGCAGTCGGGAATTTCGATGCTTCCTAGCAGGGTGGAAAATCAACCCCATGTATCGTTGTGCCTACGAGCCACACGGTAATGGTGTCATTGAGAGGTGCCACCGGTCGGTAAAGGTCATTGCAGCTCGGTGTGGCTGCTCGGTTCAAGAAGCCGTCTACCGATACAACGTGTCACCGCTTGACGATGTGAATGAATTTTCAGCTCCAATGAATCGTCTCTACAAATATGTTGTAGGTGTCCGCGGAATTGATCCAGAAGCAGCACAAGTGACGAGACCCATTAGAGGTCCAGGAGCGTATCGGCCGGGTCAAAGAGTGTGGGTGAGGAGACCTGGCACACGATGTGATAGATTGTCTGCGCGTGGTGTGGTTACTTCCAACATATCTGAACAGGCGGTGGAAGTCAACGGAGTACCGTACCACTACAAGGATATTAGACCGAGGGGCGAGTCGGAAGAAATGAAGACAACACTGCATCAGAGCGCAGTTGACTCAACTGATGAGGTTCCTATGACTCTGCGGTTTCAACATGAAGTTCCGGAAGAAGTGGCCCAAAGCCAGCAAGCGGAACTTAGAAGGAGTGAAAGAATCAGACGAAGGAGAGAGTGCCAACTATGTGATTCTTGAGAATCAGAGGGAGGTGTAGTTCTGTATGCGTGTGCGTGCATTTGTGTGTGAGTGTGAGCGTGTGCGTATGTATGTATGTATGTGTGTGTGTGTGCTTGTGTGTAGTTCTGTATTGGCGTGTGCGTGCATTTGTGTGTGAGTGTGAGCGTGTGCGTATGTATGTATGTATGTATGTGTGTGTGCTTGTGCGTATGTTCTAGTGTAGTGAGTGTCAAGGGCATAAGCGGAGCTAGTGTAGTGATGATTGAAAGCTGTAGTGTAAGCTGATGCGCGTGTGTGCGTATACAGTGGTGCGTTGTTGCGCTTATGAGCTTTACAGTTGGGAGTTCAGCTATGAAGTTGTTGGTAAGAAGGGCAGTGCCATACGAGGAGTGGTTGTGTGTGTTGTGAGCTGTGGTGGTACAGGAATTGTGTTAGTGCGCGGTTGAGTTGTTCTCGTGGCGTTCTGTGTATTCTTCTTGGTTGCTTTTTTGCTCGTCATTCTCATCTCTACGGCCTTGTTTCATCTTCATCTTTAATACATCGTGCAATCTTCCGTTTGTTATTGGGTGAAGACATGGAGCACAAGTTACAATATATAAAAGAGATCCTCTGTCTGTGTGTCTGTCTGTCTGTCTGTTTGTCTGTCCCACCATCCTTGGTCCATTTTCAGCAAGCTGCTACTCGGTAACCACTTGGTGTACCCGCCAACAATTTATACCATTACGTTGGAAATTTTTGTTGTCTACACGATAGGATAAAATGTTTAATTTTAAAAATAAAACCAAAAAAAGTTATCGCGGTGAAAAGACAAAATGAACCCTGAAAAGTGCGAAAATTTTGGTTAATATTCCTGCATATACTCCTCATAAACCAGAAATGATACAGCCAAACAGATTATACCACTATGTAGAGAATATACTGTTATACTCGGTAGGATATAATTCATATCCAAAAATTAAATTTAAAATATGTAAAAATGACAAAACTTCAGTCTACATTCAAAATTATATTTAAGCTCGACGCGTCCGATTTTCTGTACTTTTTTCTCTATTTCTCAGCAACTAACTATGACACATCTAAATAAATATTACCATCATGCTGGGAATTTTGTTTTCTACAGCACGGTATAATTTTTAATTTTCCAAAGTGTATTAAAAAAATGTTACGGCGGCGTGAAGTCAAAATGACAAAGTCAAAAATGCATAATTAGCACTGAAAAACGCGAATATTTTGGTCAATATTCCCCTATCTATTCCTCATAAACCAGCAGAGTTACAGCTATAAAAAGTATACTATTGTGTAGAGAATTTTGTGTTCTACAAGAAATATTCTAATTTATACCCTATTACGACCAGAGGGCGCAAGTGACACCAGAGGTTTGGCACGCGTTGTATTCACTGTTTCATGCACTCATAGGGGTAGCAATGGGTACCAACGGTAAAAAACGGTACAAAGCGATTATAAACGGTCCAAAACTTCTGGCGTTCTCAGGTTCTTAGGTTCACAGGTGCAAAAGAAATTCAATGGTGTAGACGCAAAATTCAACCAACACAACGTGTTCAGGGTTTCGCAAAAGCGATGCAATTGCGGCGCAATTAAGCTCTCTCAAGGAAGAAAATAAAGCTATAACGAAATTCTGCCATACAAGTTAATCTAACATTTAATACGTAATAATCCAAATAGCGCACAAACACAAAAATATTGAACACCGATATGTTCAATAAAGTCGCAAAAAACTTAAGCAAACTGATAACAATAGATGTCGCTTTACATTGGTACGTGGGTACCCTCACAGCGACCCGTTGGGCGTTACAGCGGCCCCAATGGCTCGATCAGAGGCATTCAATCAAGCACGTAGTGTAACGCACAACGACAAGGTACAATATTAAGAGATATTTACGAAACACGGTACAGACATAATCAATACATACACCGGC
Source organism: Sacculina carcini (assembly GCA_916048095.2). Classification (NCBI taxonomy): domain Eukaryota; kingdom Metazoa; phylum Arthropoda; class Thecostraca; family Sacculinidae; genus Sacculina; species Sacculina carcini. Next base: position 8,078,025 of record OU696586.1, read on the forward strand.
TCACTGGATGGATTCTAGGTTTGCTTAACACCCACCCCATTCGAACTCTCATGTGCCCCCTCTAGCAAGCAAATCCGTGTCACGGGTCTCTCATAAGAGCCTGTGGTGGTTCTCAGTCTCACAGAGCGGACTAAGCCATCTTATCCCTTCTGTACTTCTTCAATTAGCCCGAGAGGCCAATGATTTCTGGGCGAGTTGCTATCAACTAATAGCACGAGATCTCCAATACTAACGTTCGGTCTCTGGGAAACCCACTTCGTACGACGCTGTAGCTCAGGCAAATATTCACGTAGCCACCTGCGCCAAAACAGATCAGCCAAGTACTGCACCTGCCTCCATCGACGACGGTACATATCAGTGCACTCAAATACACCTGGTGGTATTGCTGGACCTGCTTTCAGCATTAAAATGTGGTTCGGTGTCAAAGGTCTTTCATCAGTGGTGTCATCAGATAGTTTGGTGAGTGGGCGGCCATTGATTATACCTTCTACTACCGTAATGAAGGTTAACAAAGTTTCGTCATCCATTTGTTGCTGCTTCGTGACGCCCATCAAGACCGCGCGCACAGTCCGGATCTGTCTTTCCCAAACGCCGCCTTGATGCGATGCACTAGGAGGGATGAATTTCCAATCGATTCTCCTTTGAAGGAGATGCTCATGTATTTTCTGATGGTTCCAATCCTTCACGGCACGCTGTAGTTCCAAATGTGCTCCGACGAAGTTGGTGCCGTTGTCGGACACGATCTGCCGAGGCTCTCCTCTCCTCGCCACAAACCTCATCAAAGCATTGATGAAGCTATCAGTGTCTAGGCTGTGTGAAACTTCCAGGTGCACTGCTCTCGTGGCCATACACGAAAATATGCACCCGTATCTCCTCACTTCCGAGCGAGCACGTTTGACCAAGAATGGACCAAAGTAGTCCACTCCAACATGACTGAACGGTGGTTCAAAGGGAGTTGTCCTGATACGTGGAAGCTCAGCCATCTTCTGGTGTCAGGCCTCCTACGAATTTGTCTACAAACGATACATCCATTTACAAGTTTCTTCACCTGCTTACGCCCTTTCACAATCCAAAAAATTGCTCTCGTCTCGGCCAATGTACGTTCTACTCCTCCGTGACCAACCTTAACATGGAAGTGGTTAATAATTACATCAGAAACGTGATGACCATATGGAAGAATAACGGGTTGTCTACACATACTACCCTTGCTCAATCTTCCCCTAACAACAAGCACCCCAGCTTCATTAGCTACAGGGTCTAGATTCTTGATATGTGACAACTGTACACTAGTGGACTGCACGTACTTAGTCACTTCAGCCTCTGCTTGTTCCATCTCGAAAGTCTTGATTCGACCCACAGGTATCTCTTTCTTCCGCAGCAGCTGCCGTAGTCGAAGCAGCCATGCCACCGCTTTTTTCATCTTGTGCCAAGAGGAAAAATACTCCAACAAAGTACTGGTGTAGTCTTCGTGAGCTCTAGTTGCATATATCTTGGGTTCTGGTTTCACCTCTGCCACTGCTTCCAACTGACTGCAGTTGAACTCTGGCTGCTTGGGCCACGAGTGTCTGCCCAATCGAAGAAATTCTGGGCCGTTAAGCCAGCGCTTATTGCTTACAAAGTCGCGTGCACTCATGCCTCTCGAAGCGTCATCTCCAGGGTTCTCCAACGTTGGAAAATATTTCCATTGACTGTGATCAGTGTGTTCAGTGATCTTTGCCACCCTATTTGCCACATATGTCTGATACCTCCGGTGAGGAGTCTGTAAGTACCACAACACAATACAACTGTCTGTCCAAAATACGGAATCACCGATGGGAGTACCAAGCTCTGCTCTCAAAATTTTGTCTAGGTGAATTGCCTCTAACGCGCCAGCGAGCTCCAAGCGAGGAATTGTCGTGCCCCTCAGAGGCGCCAGTCGAGACTTGGCCATCAACAGTCTCACTGAGATCAATCCGTCGGTCCCACTTACTCTTAAGTAAGCCACACAACCGTAGGCATACTCCGAAGCGTCGCTGAAATGGTGCAGTTCTACTAAAGACCTTGTGTCCGCCTTTATATTAGCAAGAACATTTCTAGGGATACTCATCTTTCCAATGAAGCAGCGATCTTCCAACCATCGCCGCCATTGACTTGCAACATTGTCCGCCAGTGGCTCGTCCCAATGTTTCTCCATTCTGCACAAATGCTGGAATATTCTACGAGCGTTGAGGATAAATGGGCTCACGAGTCCCAAAGGATCGTACAGAGTGCTGAGCATACTCAACACGCCTCGTTTGGTATCTGGCTTACTCTTGATCTGTATATCAAATGTGAGGCAGTCTTCATTCAGCTCCCACAACATGCCAAGGGATCTTTCAGTGGGTAGTTGGTTCAACTCAACGTCGACCAAACTCAATGATTCGCCCCATTCAGAGCGGGGAAAGCTCTCCAACAGGTCTTGCGAGTTCGAAACTAACTTCGTCAGCCGGAAACCCCTCTTCGACAAGATGTCCTTCAGTCCCACGGCAATACCAACAGCGGTAGTGTCTTCCTCTGTTGCCTTTAAGCAATCATCGACGTAGAAGTTTGTGAGCAATGAGTTTCTCACTTCAGCCGATGACTCATGCTCGAATTCCCTTACCACATGCCGCATAGCAAAATTGGCGCAATATGGGCTCCAAACACCGCCAAATGGGTGTGAAGTCATTCTATAGTGCTCAACCCGGGCACCAAGGTCGTCATTTCCAAACCATAGAAAACGGAGAACGTCACAGTCACCTTTGTGCACCTTAACTTGGTGGAACATTGATTCTACGTCAGCCTTGAATGCCACTTCTCCTTCTCTGAAGCGCAAGAGCACGCCGATGAGGTTGTTACCAAGAACAGGTCCTTGTAGCACATGATCGTTTAATGATGACCCACAGAACTTTGCTGCGCAGTCGAATACTAAGCTAGTTTTTTCGGGTTTTCGAGTATTATACACCGGATGGTGGGGTAGATAATACACCTTACCGTCTGATCGTGCAATTTCCTCTTGTGGAACTTTCTCAGCATATTCATTGGTGAGCAGCTTCTGAATTTCTTCACTATATGCTGTCTTAAGTGAGTCGTCCTTCTCCAATCGTTTGCGCAACGACATTAATCGATTCTCTGCCATTCGAAAGTTGTTTTTCAACTGAGGATTTGGTCTTTTAAATGGGATTCCCAGAGAATAGCGCCCATTGTCAATTTGCATACCAGATTCCCAGAATGACAAAGTCTTCACGTCTTCAGGAGACATGCACTCAGTTTCGCAGTTGATACCTTCTAGGTCCCACAGATTTTTCAACACCGGTTCAGAGGTTCGTGTGAAGTATGAGACACTAGTCGTTGATCTGGGTAGTCCTACTGGTCCGTTTATCACCCAGCCCAGCGCTGTGTGTATAGCAAATGGCTCTTCTGGGTTTCCTTTCCTGACCTGGTCAGGTATGAGTAGGTCGGAGCAATCCTGACCAATCAGCACATGAACATTATCCAAATTCAACCTTGGTAACTGCAGGTTTCTCAAATGAGGCCATCGTTCGACTTCTGTAACACTTGGCATGTTAGATGAATCCAAATTCAAACATGGCCGAACAGCAACTTCTGGGATGGACACTGGGTCTAGCTCATCATTAATATCAGACACCAACAACGTTACTACACTGGACTGAACTTGCATCCTAGCCTGTGCTATTGTGGTTATCTCCATGTTGACATTCCTCGAGCTAGCACCTATCTTATCGACAATACCTTGTGAACAGTATGAAGTATCTGTACCTGGGTCCAGTAAAGCATATGTGTCTGCATATTCATCAGAGCCTGGGCACCTGATTCTCACAGGCACGATTGGCAGTGCCAGTTTGCCACCTTGGCTACAGGAAAAGTTGCTGTTGCTCTGACCACTAGGGTTCTGAAGATTCTGTAGACCAGATGTACTAGGTCCAGAAGCATCGGATTCTCTGGGTTGAAAATGTAGATATCTGCTATGCTTCATACTACAGCCATTGATCCCACATGTGAAACTTCTGTAACAATCCTTCCCAAGATGACCTGTATTGAAACAATTTGCACACAAGCCCTTCGAACGGATAAGCTGCCACCTATCTTTGATACGATTGGTCTTAAATTGCGGACACCGAAAAATAGCATGGCCATTATTGCAGCAAGGACATTGACCTGCAGGCTCACTGTGTCTCGAAACTTGCTCTCCAAACTTCACAGTGTCTCGAGGAGTTGCACTGGAAGCAAAGCTCCCACGATCCCTCTTCGGATTTTCTTGCGTAGGATTCTTGTACCTCTTGGAAACTAGTGAACCATAGACTGGGTCTGATGCTTCTTCAGCAGCCCTTTCTATAAACTGAAGCAACTCATGCACGTTGGCACCTCTATCTCTGAAGAACGAATGTCATTTCATATACTCGTAACCACCTAGCTTGCAAATAATGTGGAAGTTTATCAACCAATTTAACCATGATGTCGCCACTGACCAATTGGTCTAGTGAATTCATCGCCTTCAACGACTCAACACAACACCTCAAATTATCTGCAAATGCTTGGAGTTCATCACTCCCCTTCACAACAGGCTGATGTGTGATCTTTTTAATCCATGCACAAGTTATGCTATAGGTATTACCAAACCGGTCCTGCAGAATTCTAAGAGCCTTAGCATAACCTTCTTCTGCTGGCATATACGTGGTGCATCTGAGAGCGAGTTCTGCAGGGCCTTGGCAATGCTTTCTCAAACAAGCTAGTTTCTGAGCATCTGGTATTGATAAACAATCGACAGTGTCCATGAAGGATCTGAAAAAAGGCCAGTATTCCAATTCATTGCCGGAGAACCTTTGCAGTTCCCCTCTTGGCAACAGCAATGACTCAACCAATGATTTCTGCTGTAATTTTGATATCTCCAACATCTGAGTCAATGTCTGTGCAATAGAATCAGAAGGTTGAGCTTCACTTTCCACTGCAGAAGGATCCCAAGAAACCCTTGATGTTTTCTCGATACCGGTTCTAGGTGTACTCTCTAATCGTACAGACTTAGTGCCTTGCCGCCGCTCAACGTGCTCATTTACCTTCCCAATGTGATTCACCGTGAGTGAGTTCAATTCTTCCTTTAGCCTTTGGTTCTCTTCCATCATCAACATTCTTTCTTTACTGAACTTCAACTCCATCTGCAGTTGAGCCGTCTTCATCTTCAACATCTTATTTTCTGAAGCTAAGGCACCAGAATGTTTTTCATATTCTTCGTCTCTCTCACAGACACCTGGATTATCTGATTCTGCATGGTGTGAACTCGTCATTACTTCTGTGACGCTCTTGGGTTGCACTGAAATTTCATCATCGATCTCTTCCTGCTCCAACCACATTGAAATGGCTGATTGGAAACCCTGAACCTCAGACAGGAACTGTTTCCTCCCATTTACAACACACGCAAAAGATTCATGATCATTTGATCCTTCCAGTGAGCTCAACAACTCGTTACATACACAATCATATGTTTTTAACAGTTCATCAATACAACCGAGCTTATCTCTAACACACAGTACATTAGATCTATCTTTACATAGTCTATCTATGGTGTTCATACATTTAGTGATACTGCCCTTTGCAGCAGCAAGCCGTCTTCTGGAACTGGACGTCGCAGGTGCGTCTTCCATCTGGGTTGTTCTATGATGCAGAGCCTAGTTTTGGACTATTACGCCCAGAGGGCGCAAGTGACACCAGAGGTTTGGCACGCGTTGTATTCACTGTTTCATGCACTCATAGGGGTAGCAATGGGTACCAACGGTAAAAAACGGTACAAAGCGATTATAAACGGTCCAAAACTTCTGGCGTTCTCAGGTTCTTAGGTTCACAGGTGCAAAAGAAATTCAATGGTGTAGACGCAAAATTCAACCAACACAACGTATTCAGGGTTGCGCAAAAGCGATGCAATTGCGGCGCAATTAAGCTCTCTCAAGGAAGAAAATAAAGCTACAACGAAATTCTGCCATACAAGTTAATCTAACATTTAATACGTAATAATCCAAATAGCGCACAAACACAAAATTATTAAACACCGATATGTTCAATAAAGTCGCAAAAAACTTAAGCAAACTGATAACAATAGATGTCGCTTTACATTGGTACGTGGGTACCCGCACAGCGACCCGTTGGGCGATACATACCCACAAATGATACCAAAAACGTAAAATTGGCAAAATTCTCAAATACATCCAAAATTACACTTGAACACCGGGCGACTAAAATTAATTCATTTTTCTACTATTTTTCAGTAACTATTTGTTAAACATAAAAATAAATTATACCATCGTGCTAGAAATTTTTTTTTCTACAATACGGTATAATTTGTAATTTTCCAAAGTGTATCTGAAGGGAGTTACGGCGGTGTAAAGTCAAAAGGACATATTGCCAATTTGACAGCTATTATGCGCACTTGCGATTACACATGAATATACTACTGTGTAGATAATTTTGTGTTCTACAAGATAAGCTATAACTTATACCCACAGAAGATACAAAAAACGTGTAAAATTGGCAAAATTCTCAAATACATCCAAAATTACACTTGAACACCGGGCGACTAAAATTAATTAATTTTTCTACTATTTATCAGTAACTATTTGTTATACATAAAAATAAAGTATACCATCGTGCCAGAAATTTTGTTTTCTACAATACGGTATAATTTTTAATTTTCCAAAGTAAATCTAAAGGAAGTTACGGCGATGTAAAGTCAAAATGTCATGTTGCCAATTTGACAGCTATTATGCGCACTTGCGATTACACATGAATATACACTGATTTAATTTCACTGAAGTCCAATCACAATTTATGCACTTGCGATTACACAGGAATATACTACTGTGTAGATAATTTTGTGTTCTACAATATAAGCTATAATTTATACCCACAAATGGTACAAAAAACGTGTAAAATTGGCAAAATTATCAAATACATCCAAAATTACACTTTAACACCGGGCGACTAAAATTAATTCATTTTTCTACTATTTCTCAGTAACTATTTGTTATACATAAAAATAAATTATACCATCGTGCTAAAAATCTTGTTTTCTACAATACGGTATAATTTGTAATTTTCCAAAGGGTATCTGAAGGAAGTTACGGCGGTGTAAAGTCAAAAGGACATATTGCCAATTTGACAGCTATTATGCGCACTTGCGATTACACAGGAATATACACCGATCAAATTTCACTGAAGCCCAATCACAGTTAAGAATGCATCATATTATCTCCAAGCATGGATGGTGTGGTTTTTTTGCGTACAGGTTAATTAATGCTACACTATACTGAATAGAAAGTCTTTATTGTCCTCAATATTTACACATCAAATGTTCCGCACGACGGGCGGGTAAAATGCTACTTGGAACAAAGTAAGCTACTGAATTTTACTGTGTAATTTAATTGGTTTAATTTCAAGTTGCATACGCTTGATATATAATGATTATGCTATATATATATACATAAAGAAGAAATTATCTGTCTGTCTGTGTATGTATGCTTGAATATGAGGTGACATAATTGCGCTGGTTCATGGTTCGCTGGTTCAATTATCAGGGGCTTCAAACGCAAACGAAGCGATGGCTCATTTTTATGGAATAAAAATGTCCCGCGGGCAGCAATAAAACGTTCAATTTCACCGTGTAGAATGAATTCATATACAAAACTAATGGATTTGACTTCAAAAACCAGAACGGATTGTGTTCGAGTTCTGAATTATTCCTCACGTCGGGCGGGTGATAAATATGAGGCGGGCTGAGTGAAAATATTTTGTCAAAATAAAATTAAAAATAATGAAATTTAGACTTTTTAATTGATTAAGGTTTTCATGAGTTTGCCTCATTTATTTTTAATTTGCAATATTTTTATGAATTGCTCCGCACAACGGGCGGGTTTTAATGCTAGTATATATATATATATATATATATATATATATATATATATATATATATATATATATATATATACAAATAGAATTTAAGGATATACTCTGTTGTCTCAAAACTTGCAGTTGAGATCAACTCCTCTGCAGCCGTTCATCAATTTACTGGGTTCCACTTCCCGTATATATTCGGCCTTAACGTATTTTCTCTGGATGTGATCTCTCAGACCTTCATGTATTATTGACCATTTGATCCTTGCGGGGTTCGTCTGATGCTCCTCTCTGAAACGTTGTACGACTGCACTATTAAGTTTAGGATTAGTGTGCTCTATGATTCTAGTTTTGATAGATCGGCCCGTTTCCCCAATGTATATTTTATGACACATGCCACATTCGATTTTGTAGATCAAGTGCTTTTTCCAGCACAAGTGCTTTTTCAGTAGAATGTACGTACTGCTCGGCATTGGAAAACTACGTTTGAAGCTATTGATGTACTTTTTAAATTGTTCATTATTATTGTATTTTATATATTGTTGTCCTATTGAAATTTGCCTGTCTTGTAGATGGTATTACCGTTGGAATTTTCGTAAAGTTATCTGTATTAACGGTGGCTTCAGATAACATTTGTGCGTACTCATTTTCCTCCATTGCAATAAGACGACCAGTTTTATCCGTCGATGTAATCACAATTTCACTCTTCTTTATGTCCCTTATTTGTTCAGCTTATTTTGTTTTTCGGTGAAATAGTAGTTGACCACTGCATTTTAGAAGCTTCATCATGCCACCTGAGAGTTCTTGTATAGTTTCCTTTTTCGATGCCATCTTGTTTCATAGTATCTGAACATTTTTCTATGAAAGCTCCACATTCCTTCTTCAATCGTTGACTGTCTTTGAGACTGTATTGATTCGGTATATATGAAGGTCCTTTTTTCAGAAGTTCTGAGTGTGGAACCTGGTCCGTTTTTTCGATAAATAGTGAATCGTTGTTAGACACGCTTTTTTTATTTTCCACCCTGTCACTTTTATTCAAAGACTTTGAGTATATGTTCTGAAATTTTCGTTTCTATTTTTATTCCAGCTCTGAGCGGAATTTTATCATGATACGATGTTCCTCTTCCTTCAGTGGATATATGGCACATTTCAATCTTTCTAAGCGTTGGTATTCCGCATCTAATGACATCTGCAGCCATTGTTTGCTATGTCTCTCGGTCAGTCGATCTGCTGCCAACGACGGAAATGTACTTCGTAGAACATTTTTTGCTTTCAATCCCATCGGAATTATTTTATTTTTACGACATAAACGTAAGAATTCAATGTTACTCCGACATTGTTCCAGCTTTTTAGCTTTGAATAAGTCAATGACACATAACTGCATGGTTGACGATTTGTCACTGTCAACGATTGAAGAAGGAATGTGGAGTTTTCATAGAAAAATGTTCAGATACTATGAAAAAAGATGGCATCGAAAGATAAACTATACAAGAATTCTCAGGTGGCACGATGAAGCTTCTAAAATGCAGTGATCAACTACTACCTCACCGAAAAACAAAAGAAGATGAACAAATAAGGGACATGAAGAAGAGTGAAATTGTGATTACATCGACGGATAAAACTGGTCGTCTCATTGCAATGAAGGAAAATGAGTACGCACAAATGTTATCTGAAGCCACCGTTAATACAGATAACTTTACGAAAATTCCAACGGTATTACCATCTACAAGACAGGCAAATTTCAATGGGAAACTTGGCACAATATCAAAAAAATACAAAAATAATGAACAAGTTAAAAAGTACATCAATAGCCTCAAATGCAGTTTTCCAATGCCGAGCAGTACGTACATTCTGCCCAAAGATCATAAAGAGAGACAACTAAGAGGGAGACCTATCGTCGCATCTATTGATGGACCTGCTACTAAATTGGCTCAGTCTTTTTCTAAGCAGTTGGACAGCTTTTTGGACGTTATTCCTGCACATATCAGAAGTACAAATGGTTTTCTTTCATGGATACAAACCATCCAGCAAACCGGAGTAGAAGGATTTGCATCTCTAGATGTGAAAAATCTATATGGAAATATTCCGCGAAATTCGACAAAAGAAGAGCTCGGTCTATATGATGTGATGAGAATATTTTTGGAAAATAACAAATCAAAAGAAAACGTTATCTGCATGATAAAAACCGACGATGTTATAGAACTAATTCGTCTAGCAATGTCAAACGATGTTGTTATACATGACGGCAACAGCTATGAACAAACCAAGGGATTGTCTATGGGTAATGCGATGTCTCCACAACTAGCGATCTTATACGCTGATTATATCGAACGACAGATCCAAGCAAAGCTACCATACATCGTTCTGTGGAAACGCTACATCGATGATATCTTTGTTGTGCGGTACGACGACATTGATCCTCAACATCTTCTTGAAGTCGCCAATTCTGTCTGTTCCTCCATACAATTCACAATGGAAGTTTCATCAGACAAATCCCTCCCATTCTTGGACTGCAAAGTGAAATACGATGGTGATCAATTCACAAGTGAACTTTATATGAAGCCGTTTCCCAGTGGCTCTATTATGAGCTGGCATTCTCATGGACCTAGGCAAGCAAAACATTCAGTTGCACAAGGTGAATTTGTCAAGGTTTGTAGGAGGTCGATAACACCACAGGATATGAGCATATCGCTTGGCAAAGTAAAACAGCGTTTGAAACAAAATAACTACCCCCATCATGCTATGAAACAAATTGAAAAACAAGCCATCGAGTCAAAACGAAAACAAAAGAGAAATTTAGACAAGAATCTCTATTATTTGAAAATGTCATTTCTCGGGGAAGCACACAAACGTCAATGTAAGGCTCTTCTAAGACGCACAGGATTGTCTGATAAGGTTCTGGTATGGTTCGATGCTGGTCGACCTCTAAAATGTATCTTTGGACCTCCAAAAGAAAAACTGGGTTGCCCAAAAAAATGTAACACATGCCATATGGCTAACAAAAAGCAACAGTGCTGGAAAAAGCACTTGATCTACAAAATCAAATGTGGCATGTGTCATAAAATATACATTGGGGAAACGGCCCGACCTATCAAAACTAGAATCATAGAGCACACTAATCCTAAACTTAATAGTGCAGTCGTCCAACATTTCAGAGAGGAGCATCAGACGAACCCCGAAAGGATCAAATGGTCAATAATATATGAAGGTCTGAGAGATCACATCCAGAGAAAATACGTTGAGGCCGAAAATATACGGGAAGTGGAACCCAGTAAATTCATGAACGGCTGCAGAGGAGTTGATGAGGAGTTCATTTCGGACATTCCGTGAGTCTGAGGCCTGTGAGACCTTTCAACGACACTACTCAGCCACCCCTTCACTGTTGAAGAATCAGTAATCAACTCAACATTAGTCAAATTCCACTTAATACACATGTTTATTCCCTTAATTGCAGCATTGAGCTCTGCTACATTGACATGAGATGAATCTTGTTTTTTCCTTAACCAAGATCCATCCTCAGCCACCACTCCACCAATTGTCAATACCACACCTAACGCGCTATCACTAGCGTCTGTCCACACAGTGCCTTGTTGTCCAACAATGTTCCATTTGCCGTACACTGGGTCGTCAGTTTTTAATCGTTCGTAGATGAGCTCAACGACTCGTTTGAAATGGGGTCCCACAGCGTTGTCCCACCCAGCTTCGTCACTAAAGGACTCGCGTCGCAACCAGCTGCACACGACCCTCAGCCATCCTGCAACTGGGAAATGACCCAACCACTGTCCGCAAATAGAGAAGAGGGCGCGCTTCGTCAATTCATTAGGAATTACGGTTAGACTGCCGTCTCTTGACCGGTGGAATGTCTCACCGCGCTTCTTGACTCGCTGACCGAGAACACGGGCGCCATCTAAATTTTCCTCCTGCTTGGTCTCCAAGCCAAATGAAGTGAGCAAAGATCGCACTTCGGTGACACTCATCTCATTTGTTTTGACTACGATATCGTCAATGTAATCGTCAATGTATCGTCAATGATCGACAGCTCCTTGCACACGACATTTTTTCAATACATGATCAACAATCTTGGTCATTACCTTAGGTCCTATGCTCAGTTTGAAACCTAGTCGTGTCATTACATATTGTTTACCACGGAAAGTAACTACCTGATACCGCCACAATGAGGAATCAATATGTTTTTGTAGATACGCTCTACGTAAATCAACCAACTTAACATCTGTCCCCAACCGACGCCATTCGCGCAACTTATCCTCACATACTGCACTGTCCAACCCAGGTGTGCTTCGTATATACTCATTCAAAAAGCGATAATCCATTACCGGTCTCACCTTATTTTTTTTATCCTGGCGAGCCGCCATCAACGGAAGGGCTCCCTCGATGTCACCGTGTAAAGTTCGATTGTACTACTGCAGGATACCGTCATCGATCCAGCCTTGAACTTCATTCTCGAACTCCTTGCGATCATGACCTTTTATCAGATAATTATTTCTACGCATTGCGGTCGCCGGTGCATCCTCTTTCCATCGCCAGCCTACTGTCCACCGTCCGTCATTGTGAGTAGCAATGAAGTCGTCTTCCTTTATCACGACCACGTCCGAGTCCATTTTGAGTCCAGAGCGCGACTGAGCGAGAAATTCCACACTTCCATTGGACGTCAACATGATCCCTCCAAGAGCTGTAATCAAGTCCACTCCGAGAATGATGTCAACGCCACACGGAAGATGAATGTTGTCACATATCCAGGTGCACATATTTCGAACGCACGAATCGCTTGCTACTTTGACTTCCCTCCAATAAACGGATTCCTCTAGAACATATGTCGAACCGTCCATAATCTGCAAAGGCAATCTACTTGTCACAATTTTTGCATTTTCTCTCACGAAATTGCGCTTGACAATAGAATGATTGCTCCCGGTGTCAACCAGAGCGCGTCCATACTTGCCGTCCATCCAGACATTCACTATTGCTCGCGGGGAGAGGCGGGCGGCATTGAAGATATAACCTCTC